>CP139505.1:145184381-145867348 GCA_021014915.2 Artemisia tridentata subsp. tridentata
TGAGAGCTACACCATGACAAATGGAAAAATAATCAGCTTACAATAAACATACAAACGGATACACTAAACATACACATTGATGCACTAAACATACAAACGGATACACTAAACATACACATTGATGCCTTAATATGTATGACGATGCACTAATCATACTCACTGATTCCCTAATATGTTCATCGATGCACTAAACATACAAACAGATACACTAAACGCACACACTGATGCATTAATATGTCTATATCGCGATGCTCTAATCTAACAAAAATATGCTGTAAATTAAATTCATTATAATATAATCATCTACACTCGTTTACATAATGTTTATACTGATGCACTTATTCATACAAATAAATGCTATAACATATTATTTACTCAGATGCATTAATATTCATTAAATATCATTCCATTGCAAAGTAACACTAATTATTTTATAATTATCACAATTATGCACTATAATAACATAAAAATTAAAAAAAATATGTAATTGAAAACTTACAGTTAACGGATATATGTGGTTCAATTTCAATGTTCTTCTGCTGTAACACGGATGTACGGCGGATGGTCTGGTGTGTGGTGTAGTTGGATTAAGCTACTCCAGTGGCGGTGGCGGTGGAGATGACACTAGTACAAAAATGGGATTTAGTCACACATGCTGTTTTTCGAACAGCCACACAGTCGCTTTTTTATATGACTAAATGTACCAGAATAAAATAAACAGCCACACTTGATCCGACTTGTGTGACCATTTCAGAATTACATCTGAGGCTACAGCCACACATTTGAATATTTTCGTGACTATACGTATCTGGTAAAAAAAATTTTGATTTTTTAGTCACTTATAATTTGGGACGTGTGACGGATACAAATAAGGTTGAAACATTAGTCACACTATATATATACATATGTGACAAATATATGTCACGCAATTGAAAAGTGTGACCAAAATCCATATATGGTCACACGAAGTAATTGTGTATGTGGCTAAATCATATACTCAAGTTTGTCACACATTATTTAAGCGTGACTGCTAGTTTTTGTTGAAAATTTAGCCACACACTTGAACAGTGTGACCAAATGTCATATATGGTCACACTAAACCATAGGCATACATGATTAAGTGTGACAAAATTCGATACAAATAGTCACGTAAGTTAATATGTGTGTCTAAAGTTAAGTGTGTGTTTGCCTGCCAATTCCTAATGTGTATGGTCACATTTAATTGTAGCACAATCATGTGACTATAGGCTATACAATAGTCACACCATACCACAAATGTGCATCTAAATTATGTTTATGGCCACATTATAAGGGTATTATATGTGACCAATACATTCAAAATAGTCACACTGTGAAATATTCATGTGACTATAGTCAAAAACTTCAAAATCTCAATGTTTTGGCTCCATTGTAAGCATTTATGTTGTCTTCTAATCCTATCTAGCTAGTTGTTCAACAACCACATTAATTGTACCGTATTATATCAATTTTTTTCCTGCATTATATAATACCCCAGTTATCATCAACTCTTTATCATATCAATTGCTTTTCACCATGGATGCACAAAATGGTTGTCAAATGGTCTGCATTGACTGTTGGGTTGAAAGTGAAAACAAGGCTGGATTGACCTTTTTTGCACGGCGTCCCCCTTATACGGATTTCAGGTGGTATGTTTGTCCAGTGTTCCTTGAAAGAAGGGGAACCCCATCTTATACTGGTAGAGGTGGTGTTACAAGGGAAAAGACAACTACAACAGATAGTATTGGATATGTAATTGGCTTACATATTAATACATCTACAAGAGTTGGTGCTTACTTGGGCAGTCGTGATGAAGAAAGTAAACCAACTGCAACTCAAACAGCAAGTGGAGTATGCCCAAGTCAAGCACCAAGTGAGGAACCTGCAACTCAAAAACCAAGTGAAGAATCTGCAAGTCAAACACCTAATGAAGAGCCTCCAACTCATAAACCAAGTGATTCACCTGCTAGTCAATTAACCAAGTGAATTACCTGCAAGAAATGCTATGTTGTCTTTCAATGTAAATGTAATTTAACTGATATGTTGTATAATTAATATGTTATTTCATTAGCAGTAATAACTATACATTCTAGCAGTAATAACTATAACTCTAGCAGTCTTAATTCTATTTCTTGTCCTTGGGTCCTAGATACTCTCCCATCTTCCTGAGCAGTTCATATGCCATGTCATCATACTCAAGCTGAAGCTTGAGTATTTTCTTCCTACGCAACATCTGATGTAGAATGTCTTTGTGAAACTTTAAAGGGTAATCCTTTTCTACAAGCATGTAGATCACCAACTCATTTACAGTTAAAGCATGTACTCCACATTGTTGAAAAATTTTCCATTCTTTAACAGTATTGTACTTTAGTCTTCTCCAACATTCATCCTCAGGATTTGGTTCAAACATTACCTTCAAGTAATTCCAGACTTCTCTATCATAAGCTTGTTCTGGTGTCTTATTATGAAATATTTGTTTAAGTAATTTCCATAGAGCTATCATATCTCGTCTATCATAATTATGAACCATGTGAAGAAAGCTTACAAACTTTCTAGAAGAACCATCATGCCTCTTAATATCATAATAAACTGTTTCCCCATGAGATCCAGACTTATAATCAACAATGGGTTGTTTGACACTTAAAGGTTGTGCATCCATGGCTTCTCCTACAGAGACAACTGCAAGTTTAGTGTGAGCTTGCATTTGTTCATTAGCAACAGCTTGCTCAGTTTGTTCTTGTTTTCTCTTTTTACTGCTTTCTCTTTCCAACTGTTCACCTGCTCTCTTTGAACTTGTTTTCTCTTCTTTCTTTTCTTCACTGCCCTTCACCACCTCAGAATTCAAGAAGCGTTCATTGTTTCTCATGGCAATTGCATATAATTCTTCAATTCTTTTATCATCCAAGAATTTCAAATCCTTTAGTTTCCAACCGGCCACATTCTTCAAATACCTGCACATGAGATCTCTTCTTTGTTTTGGAGTGGGTGGCTTGTTCTTCTTAGCTGCATATCTTTGTGCTGCAAACTTCTTCTTTTTTGCATCAAAAATTTCTTTCAGCATCCTGGCTTTTTCATCTACTGAGTACTTATCTTGCTCTTCTTTATGTACTATTTTAGCAAGCTCACAATCAGCTTCAACCTGAGCCCTTTCCTCAAACCATGAAGCTATTAACTCTGCATTTTTTTTGCGCTTGTAATTTTTCTGCATACTCCTTGTCTGAAAGAATCTGAGCAGCTTCTTGAGCATCAAGATCAGCCACTTGTCTTGTCAATTCTTCATCTGTAATCATTGGTTGTTGTTGTTGTTGACTAGGTGACTGAAACTTAAATTTCTTCTTAGGTTCATCAATCAACAAACCTTTGCCTTTTTCTGATGGTGAAATAGTTGTTGATGGTGTTTTTGGTACTGATACTGGCTCTTTAATGACAACTCCTTTTGTCTTAGGTTTTGCACTCCTCATCTTTGTTAATATTTGAGCCATAGTCATATCATTATCACCATGAGTAGCAGTAACCTTATCAATAGCAGGAATAAATTTAGTCTCAGTAGCACTAACCTTATCAATAGCAGCAATACTAACTTCAGTCTCAGTATAGAGAACTAACCTTATCAATAGCAGGAATAGCAGGAATAACTGGCTCACTAGCAGGAATAACTGGACCACTAGCAGGAATAACTGGGTCACTAGCAGGAATAACTGGCTCACTATCAACAGTTGTAACCTTGCCCAAACGCCTATCCATCACCGCTTCATTCCCTTGGTTATCAGCAACTAGAAATTCCATTGGATCACTCTCTTCACCAATACTTTCACCCTCTTTATCCTCCCCTGAAACTTTGCCTTCATTCCCCCCTGTTTGGGAGCATCCTTAGAAGCTTCAGAAGATTTAACCTTTTGTTTGGGAATTCTTGATCCTTTGACTCCTTCTAAATACCTAACCCTTCTCTTCAAAGCCTTTATCTCCCCACTTTGAGCTTTGATGACTCCATCTTGGGAAGAAGCTATTGCTCGCAGATCACCAATTTGTGCAGATAGCTTGGCACAGGTATACTTCAATTCATTCAAAAGTTGCATACTATCCTCACCACTTCGGCTTGTGTTACCTAGCCCGAGAGGTGGATCACTAGAAAAGTTAAGTTCAGTCTCACCCCTTGGATGAACATCCGAACCCCCCATTGTTTCCATGTGACTGGGACCTTCACCTGAATCAGTTCCAGAGGAACTTTCTTCATTAGAAGTTGTCTTGGTTCGGGTCTTAATGATGTTACCACTGTCCTGTGCTGCTGCTAAGCTAGACACAGTAGTGGTAGCCTTTGCCAACATGTCACTCTCCCCCCTCCCCCAGTGACATCCTCATCTGCAACAGTTGGTATAGAACCACTAGCCTGAGTTAGCTCAGTGTTCTTGGTGTTAGTCCTACATTTATAGGTCTGTTGTTGTTGTTCTGTGGGTGTGTGATGGGTACCAGCTGGGATTGCTGAACCTTCACCCATTTGGGTTTGGGCTAGTGCCAACATTGTTGGAAACAAAGGTGTCACTCTCCCTGAAAAATCTTTTCCAACCCTCCTCATATTAGAAAAAACCTTTTTGGTAAGGAAGGGAGTGGGATAAACATTTTTGTGACTTTTCTTTTTTTTAAATTGGTTGTCCAAAAAGAGTTGCAAAAACCTTGGATATAGAAAATATTTAGCCGAAGAACTATCCAAGTTCTTAACCATACTATCAAAAATTAATTTTGAGAAATTAAATCTTTGAGTATTTTCAGCCAAAGAAATTATAGCAGAAGCTAAATTACTGCTAAATTCATTCCATGCAGTGATCTTTGGACTTAGACACACTAAGACAGTATGAATTAAGAATTTCCACTGAGGAGAAAAATTACCTTTTTGGAACTTTAAAGCATCTGTATATCTCTCATAGTCCATCAGTGCAAGTTTTTCAAAGATTGTAGTATTTGGAAGATTCTCAACTCCGTTAGCATCATCTAGGAGAAGATCTCTTCGAATAGACACCTCTGTAATGATAATAATCTGCCCATCTACAAGGGCATGGATTTGTGCTTCCCCATTAATAGTTTTGACCTTAGCAGACGACCAAAACTGGATAATGTTGGAAGTATATATAGTAGGTTTTACTGTTAATGCAAACTTAATATAGCTTGCATTAAGGAAATCAATGATCTCAGTAAAATCTACAGACTCATTGGATTTTTCTAAAAAGGCAACATTATTATGAGGTTCGGTAAAAGTTAGGTTCGACATTATGATTTGATTTGGGGGTTTTGCAATTTAAACGATTAAAATTCGATTAGGGAGTGGAAGAGAGAGAGTAATGTGTGCGTGAATGTGATTGTGTGCAGCAATTGGGGGTTTATACCCTTTAAGTAAAAAGTGATACAAACTACCCTGCACTCCCAACCACTGCTAAAAGGATACCCAGCAGTACAACGTTTCGCTAGCAGTACAATTGTTTACCTAGCAGTACAATAATAATAACTGCATTCAAATATCATAAACTTGTAATAATAACTGCATTCATATATTAAACCAAGTCAAAATAAGTTTACATTTACATAGGCAAAATATATAAAGAAAAGATACATTAAGACACATATTTACTAGCTTCAATACTTCTGTAAACATCAACTATTTTCTCTCTTTCTTCTTCTATTTTTTAGTTCCTCTCCTCAATTTTCTTCTGATGCTCCTCAATGACCTCTAAATCTTTCTTGTTCCTTTCTTCAAACATCTTTATACGCTTGTTGTGAATTTCTATCAATGCGTTTTCAACACCATACTGGCCTTCACTACATTTCTCCCAAATATGTTGGGATATGCCAAAATTTTTATATTTTTCAGGCATTGGTGGAGGAGAATCATCCCTTGGGCATTTGTTTTTGTTGGAAGAAGGAGTTGAAGAGGAGTCAGCCATTGAAATTTGAAATTTATTTTCTAATGAAAATATCAAAGGAGTTGTATATGAACGGTTGATTATGAACGGTTTTCCATGTCGAGTTGTACAAATAGGCTAGAGAGGTATACGAACGGTTCCCAATACTTTAGGCGGGAAGAGGGACCATCGAGAGGCGCCAAAAGTAAACAGATGGATAATATTGATCGGATTTGGTTTGTGTTTGGTTTGGATTTGACTAGTGTAGTTGATCTAGAAGTGTGTTTGGTGTTGGATTGACTAATTGACTTTTTCATTAGGGTAATTGATATTTTCTATATTAATGATGTTTAATGTAATTTGTGTGCTAACTTTAATGACTAATTGACTTTTTCAACAATAACTCAGCCTTAACAAATTAAAATTCAAATTCAAATTCAAACGTAAGATAAAGTACAACATATTAACGCTGCGTTAACGCAGGTTAGCCCCAACAATTAAAATTCAAAGTCACGTTAATAAAACGTGTGCATTTGTACCCTATAAATACCAATGCTTCTGAAGCACAAGTCACACAGAAACACATTCCAAACTTCTCAAATACTCAAGATCCAAGCATCTCAAATTCAAGATGTCTTCCAGAAAAGATTTCGGGCAACAATTTCCAAGCCCACCTCGCCAAAAGGATTTTGGCCAACAATTTCCAAGCCCACCTCGCCAAAAGGATTTTGGCCAACAGTTTCCAAGCCCACCTAGCGAAAATGAAAAATTCCATACTCCACCCGAGCATATCTTTCTGGTTTTCCAACCGGAAAATTTTCCGGTGAATAATCAACTTGAAAATGAACCGGTGCAAAATCCACCGGTTCCCAACCAAGACCCAAATCCGTTTGGGTTAACTGAGGAACAACTTAGGCAAGAGGAAGTAGATATGAAAGTCCTCCTGGAAATGGAAGCACTTGAAAGAGAAGAGGAAGCTGATCGTTTGGAGCGGCAAGCCAGGGAGGATGAAGAACGTAGGCAAAGGTGGGAGTCAGGTTTTTTCGCACCTTCCGAATCCTCTGAAGATGGTTACCCAGATTCAGATGATAGTTTTTATTAACCGTTCGTTGTTTATGTTAATCGTATGTTGTTTATGTTAATCAATCGTTGTTTATGTTAACGTAGTTTTTATTTGACATTTAATGTATTTCTATTTCATGTTTAATGTATTTCTATTTCATGTTTAATGTATTTCTATTTCATGTTTAATGTATTTGTATTTGATACTTTAGAAAACTTTAAAGTTTTTATAAAATGTCTGATTTTGGCCCTTTAACGCAACGCTGCGTTATGCGTTGTAAAGGGTCTTATAGGATAGAAATCCACACGTTTTTTAAGATGAGTTTGAATTTGAAATGGATATAAATATATCCCGCCCAAGCTAGATTCTTTTATTTTCAATTTATAAATTGAATTGAATTTGAATTGAATTGATAAATTTTAAATATATCCCGTCCTTTTGTTTAATTTGAATTTGAAATTTTAAATTTTAAATATCCCGCTCGTTATTAATATGTTGTACTGTTACTTTACGTTTGAATTTGAATAATACTCGTACGGTTACTTTTACTTTCAATCTTTTGGAAACCTAGAGGGGGGGGGGGTGAATACGTTTCCATTTAAAAACTTAAAACTTTTGTATCAAACTCCCGATCAAGTGTGACGTAATATGAAAAGTGTCAACTATGATCATATATCATCTATGAATGAATAAATTAAACTACAACACAAGCACAATCAACCATGACACATACATAATCAACATAACATAAGCAACTAGCCACACAAGGATAAACGCAATGCAAATATAAACATAAAGCGATAAGAAATAAAATGAAAGTAAAGAGATAAGTAAGAAGGCGCAAACCAGACACGGTGATTTATAGTGGTTCGGTCACGAAGCTCCTCCTCGCCCTACTCCACTCCCGAGTACCCAACTCGAGAGTTACTTCACTAATCAACAAACTCCCTTCAGGCGGAGAAAACCGTACACGTCGCTTAACTTGTTTTCTGACACTAAGCTAGATGTCGAGTGCTAATCTTAGCTAGCACCAATCTACCACGATCTACCTTATCTACACCGTACACGTCGCTTATCCTATTTCCGACACTAAGATAGATGTCGAGTGCTAATCTTAGCTAGCACCAATCTACCACGATCTACCCGATCTACCCTTGATCCACTTGATCAATACACACAAGCCCAATGGCTTCAAGAGATCTCCAAGATCTCGACAAGATCACAATGATCTTCCCTCACAAACTCTCAAAAGAAAAATGATCTTGATGTATGCTATGATACAATCAAGAGTGTAACAAATGTTACAAGACCTAACAACTACAACTCTTGTATCTTCTTGGATACTTTGAGTTCTTCTCTTGCAAATGAAGAGGAATGATAACACTTTGTATCTACTTGGATACTTTGTGTTCTTCTCTTGCTAATCAAGAGGGATGACAACACTTTGTATCTACTTGGATACTTTGTGTTCTTCTCTTGCTAATCAAGAGGGATGACAACACTTTGTATCTACTTGGATACTTTGTGTTCTTCTCTTGCTAATCAAGAGGAATGAAGAGGATCACTTGAATGGAGGATTTGAACACTCTTAAACAACCTAAGACTCTCCAAATGATCAAAGAAAGTCATCTAAGTGAGGAGGGATTAGACCAGAGAAAAGTGACTGGAAAAATCAAGTTGGAAGTGTGAAATGGTCCACTATTTATAGGCAAGGGGAAAAATAGCCGTTACAGGGGCACGGCTCCACTAATTGTCAGACGGCTCCACAAAATTTAGTGGAGCCGTCGGTACTTTATTGGTACCGTGGACGCTCCTTCTTTTGTCTTTAGTGGGGAAGGTTTATTTGGGAATGTTGGAGCTGTTTTGGGGGGAAAATTTTGGGATTTTTAAACTTATTTTTCAAAATAAAACATTTCTTTTTAATTCAAAAATAATTTGTAAAATATATTTTTGAAAAAATGTTTTGTCACATTAAAAATGTGAAGTTTAGAAAAATATAATCCTTTGATCATTTGTCAAGTAGTAGATTTGTTTGTCCATACCTTGAGTGATTTACGTCGGGATGGAAATCTACGACTTCGTTGAAGCATACTTGAGACGTCGGGAGGTGTTGATGTAAGTATGCGTTGATGATTTGTGTTTACAAGTAACTTGCACATTTTACGTTATGTATTACAAGTTACATGTTTGTCATTATTAAAACCGAAGAAATCGTTTAGTTTAAATATCGTAATATTTGCACTAACAATCTCCCCCTTTTTGATGATGACAAATATGTAAACCATAACACATAGTAAAATGTAAAAGTTACCTATTTACACTCCCTTCTCCCCCTTTTGTCGAATCAAAAAGGTAGTTGCCTCGAGCGCTCCCTTGGATTTACTCCCTACTCCCCCTTATTACACTACTATATCCTTTCTTCCCAGAAAGGCGAGTTTGCATCATCCCAGTGAAGCCTTTTATCATCACTTGTAAAGACGACTCCATGCTATGTATTCAAATACTCCCGAGCTCCCCCTAGCTCAATGCTCCCCTATGGTGACTTAATCCCCTTGTTTATTTACCTTAGTATCTAGCGGATCCAAGGATCAAATTCTTACAAAGGCTTTTCCTACATCAAGGGTTAGCTTCGTGCAGCATAATATATAACAGTATAGGAGCAACATTATAGGTATAGAATACACATAGCAAGACATGCATGGGTTAAACTATGTTAACACGTAAGTGTCACAACCCGACCGAAAACCTAAGGTGTAATTGTTCACTCAATCACACTAATCAAGAACGGGATTCGTTCGTTGACTGACACACTAAATGACTTCTTCCAAGTTGTCATTGGGAAGGAAAGTTCTATCAAACCTTTTGAACAACATAGTCATCTACCTAAGATGATTGATGTTAAGGATAGTTTGTTGATAGGACATACTCTAAATGATTACTATTATGACAAGTCGTGCCATAAAGTAGACTCGATAAAGGTTATACCTAAATAATTCCATAAGGTGGGAGAGTGTTGGTTATGGTGACAACAAGGACAACTTGGGTTATGTGGTTGTAGGGGATAAATAATGGGATGACCCATTAGTAGTTGTGGTGATGGTGATGGTGATGGTGATAAGGATGATGTGTTGGTGCCAAGTCCAAAGAGGTTTGATGGTGATAGGGTTAGTGTGATAGCTAAAGGTTGTGGTGGACTTGGTGGAGGTAAGGGTGTAGGAATCCTAAAGGTGGAGGATGATGATGATGTGGTTGGAGATGTTGGTTTTGCCCTTTGAGGAAAGGTGGGAAAGGATGGTTTAGGTTAATATATCATTTGCACTGACAATGAGATGCATGATATATTTCAAAAGGGAAAAAGAAAAGGTGTATGTGATCCTAACAGTATTGTTGGTGGATATCTCTAACGGGGTTAAGGTAACAAAGTTCTAGGTTTCTAGGTTAGAGATAATTTGGTGCATGAAGGGTTTCATGTGTTTGTGAGGATTGAAGGTTGTTGAACTAACTATCACTTATCCAAAGTGAGGAGTAGTTGTAAGGTTTGAGTGTGATGAGTTGAAGGTTATAAGGTTTGAGTGTGATGATCTATGGGTTGAAGGTTCTTAGACTAACTATCACTGTCAAGAGTGAAGTGTAGCTAAAAGGTTTGAGTGGGATTGATATAAGGGTTGAAGGTTGTAAGGTTTGAGTGTGATGATCGATGAGTTGAAGGTTGTAAGGTTTGAGTGTGATGATCTATGGGTTAAGGTTCTTAGACTAACTATCACTGTCAAGAGTGAAGTGTAGCTATAAGGATTGAGTGTGTGATGAAAGATGTTATTGTGAGGTTTGAAGATGAGATGCAAGATAAGCTTGCAATAGTGAGGCCTTATATAGGCAAGGGTTGTGGGATTCAAACTAAAGTTGGTGATGGTGTCCTATGGTGTAGTGAGGAAATGTTAGGGTGTGTGTGAGTTTGCAAAATTTTGCAGGTTTGAGGTTAGGGATGCAGGGATCAGGAGGGAACAGTGAAAATTCGTCAAACATAGGCACGGTACCACTAAATACCACACGGTACCGTTAAATTTAACGGTACCGTAGCCTATTTAACGGTACCGTGACCGGGAAGTCACGAATTTTCCTGTGCAGCCTAGTTCTGGGCAGCTAAAGGGAAGTTTCCTAGGGAATAAGAACCACATTTGTGTGTTCTTGAGAGTGTTTGGTGAAAGACTATATGAGTGTGTTTTCGCTCCCCCTTAATCTATGACCATCCGGACAAGATGTAAAGGATAAAGAGGAAAACAAACGTTGATGAAAGCGATGAGCTTAGTAACGTCATGAAAAGTGGTGGATAGCATACGATAAACTTCACCTTTGAAGTCACGTAGCTCTTCTCAATCATTGTGAATATTCGTAGAATATTATTATGAGGCATGTGATTAAGTGGAGATATCCTAAGGGTTAATAAGATAAAATCTTCAAGGTTGTGAGGTTAGTGATAAGGTTCCAGTGGGGTTATCTCAACTTATCCTATCGGTTCTTCTCTTGAGGTGTGTGGAAGGTGAGTGGGATGCGGAAGCATTGGTAGTGTTTAGTACCATGCGGAAGTGTAAGGGAAAAGGCTAAGGAATCAGATGATAGATAGAATCTATTCTGATAGGAGACGGTTTTGGGTTCAAGACTACATCGAGTGGGTTTTGATGGTGTTGGTGAGAATTGAAAGCAAGATTTTTGACAAAGAAATTTCACATATGTTGTGATTTTTCTGGACTTTAGATTAAAAGAATTTATACCGAATAAATTCTTTTATGAATGAATCCAACGGGATTCGATGAACGTTGATCGAGAACGAGAAATGACATTTAATTGCATTTCGCAAATTAAATACACTTTAAATATTTCGGATGAAATATTTAAGTTGTCATTAGAATTTAAGAGGATTTTACGAATAAATCTCGCTGATTTAGTGAGACTTTTCGACACGAGGAGAGAATTTATACCTAATAAATTTTTTTTACGAGATGAACGGTTCTACACGAGAAGAGATGACTTAATATTTCCAGTGAAATATTTAGATAGTCATGAGAGGAGTTTAAAGAATGACTCAATATTTCCAGTGAAATATTTAAAGAGTCATGAGACGAGACACACGAGATGACTACAATATTTCCAGTGAAATATTCAAGTAGTCATAAGAGGGGTACGAGGGATGACTTTAATATTTCCAGTGAAATATTTAAATAGTCATAAGATTTATGGAATATGTTCCATCATTCTTAGACCTAGACGGAGATAGTTAGGGGATTCTCGGTTGGGAGGTTTGGTTGATTTATGGATTTTTCACGGGGTTTTGAAAGACGTAAAGCTAGGCCTATGGTGCTGATTTGCAGCATGGTTTGGGATCTTAAGACGTGTATATTCACACGAGGATGAAAGGAACTACTAATCACTTATATAGTAATTCGTGAGTCCTTTGTCACCTGATGGTGGATGTAAGCTTTTAGCTTTTGGATGAGCGTTTTAACATATGTTGTTAAAAGGCTTGAATATGATGTTTCGGATATGACATTTAACAATTGCGATCGCAAGTTAAACTTACTTGAATATTTCGGATGAAATATTTAAGTTGTCAACCCTACTCCGAGTTCTACTAGGTTTGTATCTAACCTTCCCATGACAAAAGGGTGTATTACTTGGAAGAAGGTGAAGTGATGACTAGGGAATTAGGGTAACTTCGTGACTACTTTGACTTATAGGTTTTGACACTAGTGTGTGACTCTATGACTTCTAAGGGTTCATAGTGATAGGCATACCTAATTCCTAATGTGTCACAATGACATAGTGTGGGTGCAAAATTTACAGGCAAATCAAGTAAAATGCACATAAAGAATAAATGCAAACATCATGCAAAACATGATAATCATTTAGCATTTAAGATCACGAAGACATTTAATCATATCTTACGAACATGTTATCATTTTGAAACACATATGTGGGATGCAAGCAATCTAGGTTTGCTAAGGAAGATCCTAGTTACTACTTTTTCAAAATGAGATCCTAACGGGAGATAAAGTTTACCGATGTAAACTATCTCTAGTCAAATGTAGGAATGAAGAATTTTCAAGTTAGAGAATGAGTATGAGACTATCACTAGTGGTGCTCAATTAAGGCTAAACACGACCATTTTTACGGGTTATACACGAACCCAACTTCTCTCCTGGAAGCAATCCAACCGTTAGGTCAAATTGAATTTCTAGTGCGATAGGTTCTCCAGTAGTCATTCTCATGTTAGAAGAATTCAAATTCCTATATTTGCCTATCAAAGTATAGCAAAGATGATGTTATCTTGTTTTGCTTATACATGGCCTAATGTGACTCCATTAACCATACTTTAAAAGTCGGTTAAGAAAATGACATGTCTTACACAACTCCTAACAAAGGCAAGTGAAATGTTTTAATTTCGTGTTTGAGATTTAAAGGTTGTTTGATGGAGATGGTGTATTTTATGATCTCTTGGACAACATCTTTGTTTGTTGAGTTGTTACATGTTATTTTAACATGATTTGGTTTCCTAGAACCAAGAGACACTCTAATGTGATACAATGTAGAATCTACTACATCGTGTGTGTTTCAAGAATGCTCCTTTGCATATCTTGAGTGAGAATCTAGTAAAGGTTACTTACCTCAATAGATCTTGTGAGCATTTTATTTGAAATGAGACATACTGTTTATTTCAACAAGTATGCTTTTCTAAGAGGAAACTTATCACTCTTAAGAATGCTTTGTGAAACAAGTATTTTAGTGTATGACCAATTTTACTTGTTTATGAAATGACACATGTCGTATTAGGTTATTATTCAACTCTAATATCCTATATTTGTTAACAGGATGCAATGTATTCTCTTGTAACATAACCATTCATTTCACAAAGAAAATAAGATGCATAGGATATAAGTTATCCTTTGTCAATCTTTTGATAAGAGAAATACATGTGATATTCTCAAATATTGACGACTAACATAATAGTTAATAACATATTATGTGTGACACTTTTACTAGACATGTGACTTTGAGTGTTGAGTCGTTCATGAGCAAAGTTTACATATGTTGTTTGTTTGCTCGTGTTTGGTTTTTCGGAAATGACACATTTACTAATTGCATTGCAATGTAAATTACTTGTATATTTCGGATGAAACATCCAAGTTGTCAATCCTACTTAGTTGTGTATTTTATGCATCTTTTAAACAGATTAGTTTAATGTTTGGAACACAACTATTGGACAACAAGACTCAATATGGCATCTTCAACACAAGTGTGAGTTATGATCCGATGCATATTATTTTCGTCTTGAGGGGACGTCATTATTTTCATAACAATCGAGTGTGATTGAGTATGTAGATTCAAGATAATATGTTTCATCATATTTTGATGTTATCTTGAAACTAGACAAATAATGATTCCAATTTCATGTCCACACTCGAAAACTCGTCAATTAGATTTGATGATGATATCAATCATAATTTGAATAATGAATTGATATGTACTCAAAATCTTTCTTGACCCTCACAATCACTCCTTTTAAAAAGAAAATAAAAATTTAAGGAGTGTGTTCCATTTATTCTAATACTAGTTGTATGTGTGAGGTTAATGACGTATTAAGTTACTACTTCGATATTGTCATTAATTTTTATTTGAGAAAAACTACTTATATTATTAAGTATAATATTTTTAGTTTTTCGACACCTCATTAGTATAAAAATAATTATCTTAACTATTTTTATACAACATACGTAAAATACTAAATGTTTAAAACATTTTGTATGTGTGTTAAATCAATGCAAGTTTAATACATTTTCTTTTACTTAAATACTAATGTATTAAAATGACATTTTATCTTGTTTAGACAACCCATGGTCAAATAAGACAAAATGATGTAATGTTTTAAAGATCATGTTACGGATTTTATGAAAGTGTTAAGTATTTTGGGGTGATATACTTTTTACACTTAGACCTTTGGGAAAGTAATTGTGTAAGACAATATCTTTCGACACACATGATCTACCAACTTAGTTTCTATTCCTAAGAAGGTTACTAAACCATTTTAAAAGCTTGCAACAAATGCAAGAAAAAAATGGTCTATGCCTATATGCAATGCAAAATCAATTACGCAACTTAGTGCAAGAAGTCTAGCCTAAGTCCTATTGACGCATAAGCCGAAAAGCTAATAATCGACACATAGCAACAAGGCATGAAAGACACTTATGCTCAAAGATAAAATAAGCTCAACTAAAGATAACACTAAGCATACAAAAGTATTAACTAACAATACTAAGACACAAAGAAAAGAAAATAGTCATTTAGCATAACACACAAAGATACTTATCGTCATTTTGTGTATTAAGTATAAAAATGTACACTTAGCTTGACTTTATTTGAAAATGAATTATTTTCCACCCCATTTAAAAATTTGATCAAGTTCAACACCTTGAAATCATGAATGCATCAATGTGTGATGTTCACTTTGTGATTTGACAAAGAATTTGTGCAATCGGCATGACCGGAAAAGATTCTCTGTTACGAATTAAAGACATTCGTAAATTTTACTTTACAATCACTTTCTAAAAATATTTTTAAGTGAAAGTAGACTCAATTACGTTTAAAACGATAGGTGGCACGACTCCTACGGACTTACGGTTGATTTTATACGAATTTTTGAAAATTACCGAATTCTGAAAAACAGACGAAGGTACCGTTAAATTTAGCGGTACCGTCCATATTTAATGGAGCCGTCCGTTATATTTAACGGTGCCATACGTCTGACTTCAGTTTTTGAACAGAACCAACTTTTACCAATTTAAGAAAACCTTCAAGCTAGTATGACAACATATACTTAACAACAAAACTTGTAAGTATTAAGTAACTAAATACTTTTCATATTTTTATCACCTTCATGGGTAATTTGATACATGGATCGTACTCAATTTTGAAAACCATTTGTTTTAAAAATTTGAGCGACGTGGCTCTGGTACCAATTGTGTAAACCGTAGAGGGGGGGGTGAATACGTTTCCATTTAAAAACTTAAAACTTTTGTATCAAACTCCCGATCAAGTGTGACGTAATATGAAAAGTGTCAACTATGATCATATATCATCTATGAATGAATAAATTAAACTACAACACAAGCACAATCAACCAGGACACATACATAATCAACATAACATAAGCAACTAGCCACACAAGGATAAACGCAATGCAAACATAAACATAAAGCGATAAGAAATAAAATGAAAGTAAAGAGATAAGTAAGAAGGCGCAAATCAGACACGGTGATTTATAGTGGTTCGGTCACGAAGCTCCTCTTCGCCCTACTCCACTCCCCGAGTACCCAACTCGAGAGTTACTTCACTAATCAACAAACTCCCTTCAGGCGGAGAAAACCATACACGTCGCTTAACTTGTTTTCTGACACTAAGCTAGATGTCGAGTGCTAATCTTAGCTAGCACCAATCTACCACGATCTACCCAATCTACACCGTACACGTCGCTTATCCTATTTCGGACACTAAGCTAGATGTCGAGTGCTAATCTTAGCTAGCACCAATCTACCACGATCTACCCGATCATAACCCTTGATCCACTTGATCAATACACACAAGCCCAATGGCTTCAAGAGATCTCCAAGATCTCGAAAAGATCACAATGATCTTCCCTTACTGATGAAGCGAAAAGTGTACCGCTTTTAGGGGGTCATTTAAGCCCTAAATCGTATTTATTTGATCAAATATTGCCCTAAATTGTTCCTTTTGTCATTTTAGGTACTTTGGAGAAGAAATCTGGAAAAGGAAGCATTTTGGACGTTTTTGGAGCATAAAAGTGAAGAAAACGACAAAGTCTCAAAATCGGCTGGAAAAGTACCAGTGACGGCGTCAAGCACCATTGTGACGCCGTCAACCCTTGACGTGCCAGAGAGGATTTTGGATGATTAAAAGGGGACGGCGTCAAGAAGGCCATCAAGAAACCCTAACCGCGGCGAGGTGACGGCGTCAGCTCTATAACGTAACGCCGTCAGATCTGATTTTCTATATATATTCTCATAATTTTTAGTCATTAGTGTGCAACTTTGTGAGGAGAAACCCTAAGACGATTTTTCTGCTACTTTTAAGGGTTTTATACCCTTGGATCTCCCATGTTCAATTGAAGATAAGTAATCAATTAATCATTCAATATGTCTATGTGTTGTTTGATTATATCTTGTTCTTGTCTTTTATTTAACATGCTAGGCTAGATTTATCTTGTGTTTGCTTAGATCTAATGAAACCTAACTATTGATTATTGGTTGTTGGTGTGTTATTAATTATATTGGATGATTGTTTATCGATGTTAGGCTTAAGAAAACTGGCTAACCTCCTATACGGTAACTTGCTTGAACGTCTTAAGAAACATGAACCAATGCGTACTAAGGTTTTTATGGTTGTATTTAATGCATGAGCGAATTCTAGTGATCCCATGTTAGGAGCTTCTTAGCCGGCTCGACATAGGAGTGAAGTAGGAGCTTATAGAGTTGGGGAAGTACGTACGCCACCCCACGATTGGTATTAAGGAATACACCCGTCATCCACGCAATTAATACACAATAATCAACCGGTAAAAGATAGTTAGGGAGTAAGGAAATCTAAGTAAACACATTTCTCTCCATATAAGTTCCACAACCTTTTTATTTTCAGTTATTTTATTTTATTTGCAATTGTAGTTATTTGGGTTAGTTGACTAGCAACTAATTCCGCCCACTCCTTCAAACCCGAGATTTTACTTGCTTTTATAAAAATATAAAAAAAAAATACAAAAAGAATCTTCCCTCACCCTTAGACCTATTAGAGTAGTTTTTCAATCCTAACGACACTATTCCCCTAGAGAACGATCAATCCCCCGGTACTTGCCACTACACTATACTACATCGGTCAGGTACACTGCCTGGTGGGGATTGCAAGCCTCTTGAGATCCCTCGAGAGGTAAAACCTGTTGTAAAGTCGCAAAACCTCGCATCAAGTTTTTGGCGCCGTAGCCGGGGAATAGTTATTGTTTAGGTTGAATTTTTATTTTATTAGGTCTACTCACTAGATTCCTTTCTAGTGAGATTTTTATTTTATTTTTCTAGGTTTTCTTTAGTCTATCTTTTTTCTTCATTTCTTTGTTCGTAACCATTACCATCCGACATCATGGAAGGTGGTAATATCCTTGATCCCAACAACCCACCACCACGACAAAACCAAACTCGTAGAGCACACACTTTAGGAGGATATTCCCTAATTTTGGATGATAACCCCCCTAATCCTAGAATCACTAGGAGCCGTAGCTCGATCAAAACTCTTGCCACACCCTATGCTGAACCCGAAAGGGAAATGCGTAAATTAATGCAACACCACCAAGCGGCCGAACCATCCACGATCAATTTTGATGATGCCCTCTCCGAGGAAGAATCCAATCCTCACTCTACACCTCCTAGCCCTCAAACCAATCACGATATGGAGGTTCCCGAAAACCCAATCCCTAGATCCCTCAAGGACTACTCTTCTCCCACCCCTCGCGGTTTTTCCAATGCTATTGTTTTTCCTAATGAACACACGAATGGGGTCTTGCGTGCAACCGACGTTTGGCTTGCCCAAAGTGTATGCAAGTTTCACGGATTGAAAAGTGATGATCCAATCCAACACATCAAAGACTTCCTGAAAATAGTGGATACCCTCCATACGGACGGAGCCACTAGAGATACCTCCCGGCTACGATTCTTTCCCTTCACCCTTTATGAGAAAGCCAAAGATTGGTATAACAAACTTCCCTCCGAGTCCATCTTCACATGGGAACAGCTTATCTCAAAATTCTATGAGAAATTCTTTCCCATAGGAAGAACTTCAACGTTAAGAGACGAAATATTCCGCTTCCATGTTGGACCAGCTGAACCCATTCACGAATCCTGGATCAGATTCAAAGATCTAATTAGACAAGTCCCTCATCATGGCATTGAACTCTGGCTTCTTGTCCAAATATTTTATGACAGTGTCCCTAAAAGCGACCAATTTGGCATTAATAATTCGGTGAAAGGAAAAATAGCCAAACTAAGCGCTGAGGAAGGATGGAATAGAATTGAGAAATACGCAAATGATCAAGACGATACCTGGGATGAACCCGATTCGATCATGAGCGTTTCCAAGATCATGAAAGAGCCTCCTTTTGCTAGCCGGTTGAGTAGATTGAATGATCAAGTATCTTATCTAGACAAGTCACAACCAACTAAACGGTTATCAAACCCATACTTGATCTGTGACCAATGTGGTGGCCCGCATGAAGTGGAGGAATGCGGGGATGATACCACCACCGAACAAGTATGCTTGTCAAGCCACGACATCTTCGATGATCCTTCGCTCTTAACTTTCTACCAAAACAATGATTTTACCCCTTGGGGAAATCTTGTGAGAGAAGAAGGAGGAGGAGAATATCCTGACTACAAGGTTAGGAGCACTTTTGAGGATGATCTTGGGCATTTCACGTTTGAAAAGAATCTGCAACTAAAAGGTCTTGACAACCTCATCAATAGCCAACAAAACGACCTGAGGGCCAAATTCGCATAACTCAACGCCACTCTCGACGGCCTTGGCGAACCTCAAACAAATCAAAGAGATCCCTTACTCGCCATCACCACTCGTGCTGGAACAACTACTAAGGATCCACCTTACCCAGCTCAACAATCTAACGTCATGGAACCCGACACCCCTCATGAGGAGGAAGGTAATGTGAACGATGGACATCTCGAGCAAACCCCTCCGGTAACTCCCTCTCCACCTACTCCAACCAAATAGCCCATTAAAGTCCCATACCCGTCCCGCCTCAAGAATCAAAAGGTCAAAAATGATAATAAAAGATTCTTGTCATATTTGAAGGATTCGGTCGTCACCATACCCCTTCTTGATGCATGTTACCATATGCCCAAATATAGTACATACTTCAAGAAGCTGCTAACCAACAGAAAAAGGCTCGAGGGTCTTGTAACCTTAGGAGAAGAATGTTCTGTGGTGACTCAACGAGGGCTGCCAAAGAAGGTGGACGATCCAGGTAGTTTCACCTTGCCCTGTTTAATAAGATCTCTTTCAGTCAAGAATGCTTTATCCGACTTAGGAGCAAGTATCAATCTTATGCCGCATTCCATGTTCCTCAAATTAGGGTATTCTGGATTGAAACCAACCCGTATGAACATCCAACTAGCCGATAGATCAGTCAAATACCCCTTAGGAATATGTGAGAATGTGCTGGTTAAGGTAGGGAAGTTCAAATTTCCAGTTGACTTCGTCATCTTAGAGATGGAAGAAGATGACCTAGTGCCCATCATTCTGGGGAGGCCATTCCTTGCAACTGCTCGCGCTGTTATTGATGTCCATGACGGCAAACTAACCTTACGAGTGGGGACCGATAGCTTAACCTTCGACATCAAGCATAATGAATCTTTCTCTCGAAGCAGCTAATCGGTTGTATTTCATCGGAGAAATCAATGAACTATCCGACGAGATTGACAATTGTATAGATGAACAGGTGGAAGCTGGTTGGTTGCGAGATGAAGCTTTCTTACCCATCTTAGAGGAGGAGAAGACTATGGATGTGAACGCAGTCTCCTTCTATCCCAGACAAGAAATCGAACAGCTTGAGCTTCGTAAACCCGAGAACAAACTTAAACCTTCCATCATCGAGCCACCCACGTTAGAACTCAAGGAACTCCCAAACAACCTGGAATATGCTTTCCTCCAAGGAAAAGATCAACTTCCGGTAATCATAAACTCTTCTTTGAAAAGTGAACAAAAGGATAAACTCTTAGGAGTTTTAAAAAAAATATAAAGGAGTTATAGCATGGAGTGTAGCCGACATCAAGGGGATTGACTCAACCTTTTGTACGCATAAAATCCTCATGGAGGAGGATTATAAACCCACCGTGAAACCTCAAAGGCGAGTAAACCCCAACATAAAGGAAGTCGTAAAAAAGGAAGTCGTTAAGCTCCTAGATGCGGGGCTAATTTACCCAATCTCAGACAGTCCATGGGTAAGTCCTGTACAGGTTGTACCAAAAAAGGGAGGAATGACGGTGGTTAAGAACGATAAGGATGAGTTAGTGCCTCAACGAACAGTAACTGGATGGCGTGTGTGCATCGATTATAGGAAGTTGAATGATGCAACCCAAAAGGATCATTTCCCTCTCCCATTTATCGACCAAATGTTGGAAAGGTTAGCGGGGCATGAGTACTACTGCTTCCTAGATGGGTTCTCAGGGTATTTCCAAATCCCTATCGCTCCTGAGGACCAAGAAAAGACTACGTTTACATGCCCTTATGGCACCTTCGCCTACAAGCGAATGCCCTTTGGACTATGTAACGCCCCCGCCACTTTCCAGCGCTGCATGACAGCAATCTTCCATGAGTTAATGGAAGACAGCATGGAGGTCTTCATGGATGATTTTTCGGTCTTTGGAAACTCTTTTGATCGCTGTCTTGCTAATCTTGAGAAAATGCTCAAACGTTGTGAGGAGACTAACTTGGTACTAAACTGGGAAAAGTGCCACTTTATGGTAAAAGAAGGGATTGTGCTAGGGCACAAAATTTCAGGAAGTGGAATTGAAGTAGACCGGGCAAAAATTGAAGCTATATCCAAACTTCCCTATCCAACAACTGTCAAGGCAATCCGTAGCTTCTTGGGTCATGCTGGCTTCTATAGGAAATTCATTAAAGGTTTCTCAAAGATAGCTAGACCAATGACTCAGTTGCTCGTGAAGGATGCCCCGTTCGACTTCTCTCAAGAGTGCAAGGATGCATTCGATCGATTGAAGCAGGAACTCACCCAAGCTCCAATTATGGTCACCCCTAACTGGGAGTTACCCTTTGAAATCATGTGCGATGCTAGCGATTATGCTGTTGGAGCAGTATTAGGCCAAAGGCTTAACAAACACTTTCAGCCAATATACTACGCTAGCAAAACCATGAATCCTGCTCAAGAAAACTACACTACCACTGAAAAGGAATTACTAGCAGTGGTATTTTATTTTGATAAGTTTCGCCAGTATCTTGTCCTTTCTAAAACGGTTGTTTTTACGGACCATTCAGCTATTCGATATCTTTTCACTAAACAGGATGCTAAACCGCGGTTAATTCGTTGGATCTTACTATTGCAAGAGTTCGATGTAGAGATTCGTGATAAGAAAGGAGCAGAGAATCTTGCGGCTGATCATCTCTCCCGTCTCGAAAACCCCAGCCTCGCTGAATCTGACAAGAGTGAGATTCGGGAGTCATTTCCTGAAGAGCAGCTCATGTCAATAAATGATTCTGAACCATGGTATGCGGATTATGCTAACTACCTGGCAAGTAGAGTCATTCCTGAGCATATGAGCAGGCATGAAAAAAAGAGGTTCTTCAATCAATTAAAGTACTACTTTTGGGATGAACCTTTCTTATTCCGAAGATGTCCGGATCATGTAATCAGGCGTTGTGTTTCGGAAAAGGAGGCTATCAGAATTATGAAAGAGTATCATGCAGGTCCATCTGGAGGGCATCACGGAATGAACACTACTGCACGAAAGGTCTTCGACGCAGGATTCTATTGGCCTACAATATTTCGTGATGTGAAGGGAATGATACAGACTTGTGACGCGTGTCAAAGAGCTGGGAATATCTCTAGGAGGGATGAAGCCCCGCAGAATTATATACAAGTTTGCGAGGTTTTCGATGTTTGGGGAATTGATTTCATGGGACCCTTCCCATCTTCAGGAGGGAATGAATACATCTTAGTGGCCATTGATTATGTTTCGAAATGGGTGGAAGCACAAGCCCTTAGGACAAACGACGCTAGGGTAGTAATTCATTTCTTAAAAAAATTGTTCGCTAGGTTCAGAATTCCGAAAGCTCTTATTAGTGACAGGGGAACCCATTTTTGCAATTCGCAAATGGAGAAAGTTATGAAAAGATATGGAGTCTCTCACCGATTCTCCACCGCTTACCATCCTCAAACCAACGGTCAAGTCGAAAACACTAATAGAGCCATAAAGAGAATATTAGAGAAAACGGTCAATCAAAACAGAAAAGATTGGTCTTTTAAGCTCGATGAAGCTTTGTGGGCATTTCGAACCGCTTATAAGACACCAATCGAGACAACCCCGTTCCGTATGGTATATGGCAAGGCATGCCACCTTCCAGTAGAACTGGAACACAAGGCATATTGGGCACTTAAGGCTTGTAATTTAGATTATACGGTTGCGGGAACAAATAGATTCTTACAGCTCCAAGAGCTCGATGAATTGAGATTAGAGGCTTATGAATCTTCCATTACATACAAAGAAAGGGCAAAAAGATGGCATGACCAACGGATTAAGAGACCCAAGGAGTTTTCAGAAGGAGACAAGGTCTTATTATATAATTCTCGCTTAAGGCTATTTCCTGGAAAACTTAAATCTAGATGGTATGGACCTTTTACCGTAAGGAGCTCCTCAAAAACCGGAGCCGTTGTGTTGATTGACGACGAGGATAGAGAATTCACTGTGAATATACAACGAGTCAAGCATTATCAAGAGAATGGTAATGAAATGATCAATGAGGAAGACATAACTTTTGATGAAGAAGTCACGTAATGTACGGTGACTTTGAGTCTAGCTACAAGACTCGTTAATAAAGAAAAGCGCTTCTTGGGAGGCAACCCAAGCTTTATTTGCTTTGTGTGTTTATTTATTTGTTTGTTTGATTTTATTTGCTTTCGTATGTATGTTTAATTTTTATTATTATTGATTCATGTTCGAAACTAAATTGTGAAAATGCTTTATCTTGTTTTTAACTTCGTCTTAACTACATATAAAGGTATTTTGCAAAAGATAAGTGTAAGGGAAATCCAAATCGGTTTATTAGAACAAATGAACATGAATCATAACAATATTAAATTAACATACATATTAGTAATTGTTTGAGTCAAATACTTGTATCGAGTCATAATGATATTTTGCAGGATTTCCAGGAAATAAGGATTGAGTTTTTCCAGAAATTTTCCGGAAACTTAACATGAAAAATCTGTCAGATCACTTCTGACGGTGTCAGACCCCAGTCTGACGGCGTCAGGGACAGTTTTCTGGAATTTTTTTTTGAAAGTTTTGTTTTTCTTCCGGAATCATAAAATGCTTTATTAAATCTCTAACTTATAAACTCCAGGAATCTGCAAAATAATCATTCCACAAGCATTACATCCTTATACAGATTTATCCCGCCGATGTTATGCAGGTTTTCGTGTTTGTTTTCTCAGGTTTAACAGGTTATTTTGGACAAGGAGATGTATGTGGAATCTAGCTTTTGGCGCTGCTTTAGTCTTGAAGTTTCAACATTACCTTGGAAGAAGATCTAACCATGTTACCTCTTTATCCACCGAGCGAATCAGGGGAGTATTTGATTTCATTCTTTTACCTTATTTACTTTTACATCTTGTTATTTGAACATTGGGGACAATGTTCATCTTAAGTGTAAGGGGGGTAAAGTACGATACCTTAGAGAATGCTATTACGCTTGATTTTTCGTTTGTTTAATGGTAGATGTGTAATAAAACTGAGAGAAATACCTGTTAAGGCAATTTTAGTGCCAAATTTAAAAATTTTTACAACATATAGGAGTGAAACTTTGGTCTTAATGAGCGTCTCACGGATAGGAGTTATATGACTAGCACAAAACCGTACCACTAAAAAATTTTCCACCCCCAAATATGTGAGGTTCGCCCCTAGAATTGGTAGGAAAAGCATTTATGCTATGATGTGTGTACCGGTAGCACTTAGATTCTAGAACTTGCGTTAGGACCATTCCGAGGCCACAAGTGAGACTACATTCGTGTAGTTAGATTTACTACATGATAAGAGGCATTTGGATTAACCCATTGTTTTACACCTGTGTTTTTGTTATAATTACATTGGCTACATTGGTCAAGTAATTCTCCCACACCCTTTGCGTTGTACTCATTTTTAGTACACGATACCCCTAGTACACCCCTCAGAGCCTATCTTTTCATTTCTAACTTTAAGCATTTTACTTAAAGTAAGAATTTGTTTACACCCCACTTAAATGTACACCCAAATCGCCTTAGCCTACCTTGTATGCATTCATTTTTAGTGCATTATTGTGACAACATTTGTTTAAACCCCAAGTTAATTATCTAATTGATTACATGGTTGCTAAGTCGAGTCATATCCTTGTACATATTGTTTTGGGACGATTGGGACTCATGGGTAAAGTACTAGTGTAATGGAGTAATGGGGAAGAACAACATTATTACCCCCATATGTGCTAAATGTTTTAAAAGTACTCCAAGTGTTTCGATTATCTTAATTCGAGTCATTAGAATAGTTTATTGTAAAGTTATGTAAAAGTTCAAGTGTAAGGGGGATACAACCCCCCTACGATGTATTATTTTGGATGGTAGGGCAAGAGTGTATGCAAAAAAAAAAAAAAAAAAAAAAAAAAAAAAAAAAAGTAGAAAAAACATACGGACTACCATCCCGTTTCATTTTATGTTTATTTTATCTTTTTGTTATTTTTTTCATTAGCTTAAGTCGAGTCTAGTCTTGGCTTAGCAACGCCATATTGTACATGTAATTAATCAAGATCTTTAACTCGCCACCAGTAAAATATCCTTTATCCAACAAAACCGTGTTTATCATATCCCTACACCTAACGTAATAACCCGTTTAAAATCCCTCTTTGATAGTTTATCTTAGGTGCTTACGCCTAGTGGAGGAGGTTTTTGATCCTTTCCCAAGCCTATGGTAATCTATTTGCTATGACAGGTAGTGAGAGATATTATTCATTTTCATTTATGAGATATACTTTTATGACACCTGAGAGATGTGAGTATCTAAACACTACTTGTGAGGTGCTAGTCTGTAATCTCCGTGCTTATTATGATTAAAGTGGAATGACTATTTGTTGTAATTACTTTTATATTAGCGTTAAATGACCCCTAACTTGTATTTTGATTAGAATAAAAGCGCATTTGCTTGAGGACAAGCAAATCTCAAGTGTAAGGGTATTTGATGAAGCGAAAAGTGTACCGCTTTTAGGGGGTCATTTAAGCCCTAAATCGTATTTATTTGATCAAATATTGCCCTAAATCGTTCCTTTTGTCATTTTAGGTACTTTGGAGAAGAAATCTGGAAAAGGAAGCATTTTAGACTTTTTTGGAGCATAAAAGTGAAGAAAACGACAAAGTCTCAAAATCGGCTGGAAAAGTACCTGTGACGGCGTCAAGCACCATTGTGACGCCGTCAACCCTTGACGTGCCAGAGAGGATTTTGGATGATTAAAAGGGGACGGCGTCAAGAAGGCCATTAAGAAACCCTAACCGCGGCGAGGTGACGGCGTCAGCTCTATAACGTGACGCCGTTAGATCTGATTTTCTATATATATTCTCATAATTTTTAGTCATTAGTGTGCAACTTTGTGAGGAGAAACCCTAAGACGATTTTTCTGCTACTTTTAAGGGTTTTATACCCTTGGATCTCCCATGTTCAATTGAAGATAAGTAATCAATTAATCATTCAATATGTCTATGTGTTGTTTGATTATAACTTGTTCTTGTCTTTTATTTAACATGCTAGGCTAGATTTATCTTGTGTTTGCTTAGATCTAATGAAACCTAACTATTGATTATTGGTTGTTGGTGTGTTATTAATTGTATTGGATGATTGTTTATCGATGTTAGGCTTAAGAAAACTGGCTAACCTCCTATACGGTAACTTGCTTGAACGTCTTAAGAAACATGAACCAATGCGTACTAAGGTTTTTATGGTTGTATTTAATGCATGAGCGAATTCTAGTGATCCCATGTTAGGAGCTTCTTAGCCGGCTCGACATAGGAGTGAAGTAGGAGCTTATAGAGTTGGGGAAGTACGTACGCCACCCCACGATTGGTATTAAGGAATACACCCGTCATCCACGCAATTAATACACACTAATCAACCGGTAAAAGATAGTTAGGGAGTAAGGAAATCTAAGTAAACACATTTCTCTCCATATAAGTTCCACAACCTTTTTATTTTCAGTTATTTTATTTTATTTGCAATTGTAGTTATTTGGGTTAGTTGACTAGCAACTAATTCCGCCCACTCCTTCAAACCCGAGATTTTACTTGCTTTTATAAAAATATAAAAAAAATACAAAAAGAATCTTCCCTCACCCTTAGACCTATTAGAGTAGTTTTTCAATCCTAACGACACTATTCCCCTAGAGAACGATCAATCCCCCGGTACTTGCCACTACACTATACTACATCGGTCAGGTACACTGCCTGGTGGGGATTGCAAGCCTCTTGAGATCCCTCGAGAGGTAAAACCTGTTGTAAGGTCGCAAAACCTCGCACTGGTACATCCTGAGGCAGCCCAAACCTGTGTGCATCACACGGGTCCTGAGGCAGCCCAAGTTATATATGACGAAAATTAGTGCCAAATATTACGTTATGAACACTTAGATACAGTCTGTGTGCATCGCACGGTCTGATAACAAAAGTTGTAACATCACAACTTAGGAACTTATTGACCAACAAAATCCGTTCATCACCAAAACATATGAACACTTAGATAGAGCCCGTGTGCAACTACATATTAAAAAATTACATGTGAAGAGACTCTTTTAAATGTAACATCTTGAAAAAAGTCTCTTCATATATACCTTTTAATGTCAATAAACTATTTTAGATATATAATAACGAAAATAAGTGCCGAAAATTACGCTATGAACACTTATATACAGCCCATGTGCAACGAACGGGTCTTCATGACTAGTTGTAATAAATATTTAAATTGTAGGTTTGGAGACACTCTAGACAGCTATTTTAAAAAGGGGGACTTAATTGAATTTACTTAAAAGTGTATGTTACTTTGTAACGGACACTTATTTTGTAGGGAGTAACAGTAAGTAGAGAAAAAGTCACAGAAAAACTCAAAACTTATATCAACGCCAAACTGACAAAAAGTTTAGTAGATGTTGGATTTTGTTGTAAAACGTAAACGGGTAAACAGGAAAGAATCTTTATTTGGGTAATTGGGTTACGCGGGAAAAGTAGAATTTTTTTTAGCTTTGCTGTACACGGCCTGACCAGTATTCTCACGCTCGTTTTCAGCATTTTTTTTTTCTTGTTCATCTTAAGATGTTAACCAAGCTAGGTTTGAACCAAGTCTCTTTTGAACCTACAGGCAACATTACCACTATGCCACCTCAGAAAATCATTTTGGTCTGATTTGTTCAAACATAAACCCACATCGGTTTAATTTTCAATTTTGCATAAACACAAGTCACTTGCCATTTAACAAGTAACATATTTGATGATATAATAGGACACTGTATATGGCATCTCAACTTTGCGTCCTTTTCATGTTGCTCAACTTTGCTAATCACAGGTTTAAGTGTTAAACCAGAGCGACTTCAATCTGTATCGGGAGAAATATGTATGGTTAGAGGCATTTTTGTCAATTATACAAACACCTCCTAGATAAACATCTTTTTAAATTGTCGTTTGGTCATCTGACTCATCTCTATCACCAACTTACCCCAAAACTACCAGATATTATATATTGACAAACATGCTCATTAAGCTATCAAATCATGCAAGATTGAAGATATAGGCTGCTCGCAAACTTAGTAACACGTCTCACTTTTAAAAGTTGTAACCATACAAAGATGGTTTCATGTTTGGAGAGGGGGTAATCACATATCAAAATCAATGGACTTCTCGTCAGCTGGTTCGAGATACATTTACTGTGTTAAAAATTGTACTTTGTTTAATAATGTTACATGGAAAACTTCTCGTGTCGATGTGTTGTACAGAGATACTCAAAAATACAAATTTTAGACAATGAATGTAAATTGCAAGTCATAATTGATAATGCTAGAGTATTAATCGTAAAGTGACAAATATAGAAGCCTGGTTCTTTAATTCAATCAAAAGAAAAATAGCAACAGAACAAGTCAAATAAAAAATTTAAAGGTAGATCATCTTAGTGACAGCAGAAGATCAGACACAGCTTCAGATGACATTTATTGAAAGCAGCATAAGTGACTAATTATAGTGCAATCACTGTTTTACAGCAACAAATTGTTAATCGAATTGGCGGCTAGCTGTACGAAGATTTAAACCTCCAGATACAACAGATCAAAAACACATTTTTATAGGATGAAGCCATTGACATCAACTCAAAGGTGATATAGCTGATATGAATATCCGAAATCACAAAGAGGAAAAGATCAATACCAAAATTTTCAAAATTGTCAAATGGATATGTAGTACAACCCCACACATAATTCTATTATCGTGTTCATGATTAAATGGTATATAACAATAAATACTAACAATTGGGATAAACACTTTCCAAACACCCCATAATTATCTATATCTATCTATCTATATATATAATAAAAGAATGTTTTTTTTTAAATTCTGCCACCTCATTAAAGTCATGCTGGCACTAAAAGCCACCTCACTAATGCCACGTAATCTATAAGACTGAACGGAGTGCAGCGTTCCAAGGGGCGATAAGCCCTTGGTTCGCCTGTGTATCGCCCCCAACACCATCCCCACCAGGCGATCCTGGCCAAAAACACCCCTGGGCGATCCATATGTATCGCCTGCTATATCTCTATCCCTCTCTTTAATTCTCTCTCTCTCTCTCTTACTTTTTTACTCCTCAACCAATCACATGGATCCATTTGTCAGGAGTTGCCCCACCCTCCTGGGTAGCCCCACTCCCCTTTTTTTTTTGAGGCTACCCAACTTGCTGACTCAGCGCCACGTGTCGCGAGTCGCCCTTAGTTGGGTAGCCTCACTCCCTTCAGCCTAAGAGCTTGATTTCTAGAGCCATTTAATTAATGAGTTTGTTTGACTTTTGACCGTGAATCAATATGAAGCGACAATTATGCAAGGAAAGCTGCCATATTTTTTTCTCCATTGCAAGATTAACATTGAAATCGTTATTTAGTATCCCAATCAACTTTCCCAATTATAACCAAATTGGTTATTTAATTTCAATCTCATCTCATTTTCTCTCAATCAAATATATGGAATTAATTCTTCAACAACTCTACCTTTCAATCGAAGATATACTATACAGTCTAATTTTCAAAATCCAATTTTACCGTTCTTAATACCGAATTCCACAAGAACACGATTGGTAATTTCTATTTCTAATTTTAAAGCTTATTAACATTTAGGGTTTTTTTTTTTTTTAATTTTGGCCGTATGGGATGAATGGCTAACATAGTTGTCTCAGAATGATTAATTCTCGATGTCAAATCTTTCTATACAAAATGGATTATGTTTAATGGATTAATTATAACTAATTCAACATTATTATGGTTTTCTGGGATTCGAAGTTTGGATTAAGGGTGCCTAAGTTTCAAACAGAAGGTTATTTTTTTAGTAATATGGTTAGTTAGTTGATGTTTAGTTTTAGTTATCATGTGTTTGATGAAGCATTATTAACATGTTCGGTAAGTGTTCAATGAATTGACTTGTACAAAAGCTAATAGAAATAAATAAATAAATAAATAAATATATATATATATATATATATATATATATATATATATATATATATATATATATATATATATATATATATATATATATATATATATATATATATATATATATATATATACACTTCTATGATCTCGATTTGAGTTTATTTGGATGTAAATGATGAGGTTGATAAATAATATATTATCAATGGTAGTCATCGATTGAACGGTGACGTGTTGTGTTTAGTTCAGGGCTCTTTGATAAACGCATTGGAGATTTGTTGCAAACATGGCACTATATTTTGTTTTCTTTTTCATATCTTTGCGAAATACGTCCTCCCCGAGTATGCTACTATTTCTTTAGATTAATATATTTATCGTGCAAATTTTTTTCCATTCCATCTGTAACTTGAATAGCAAAGTTCAATTCACATTTGAATAGGCTTTTGTGGGCATCAATGGGAGATTCACTTTGATTTGTATTGTAGGGATTTGAAGATATGCTGAACAGGACCATGAGATATCCATTTTGGTATTGCATTGGTATTGCATTTTGGTGCCTTTTCAGGTATATGTTTCCAAGTTCTTGATATATTCTTCAAATTACGTTGGTGTTAGAACACGTAGGCCTTTATGGCTCTTAGCTTATAGTTTCAACACTTTTTTTCTTTTTTTTTTATCAATATTTGTGTGTAATATGGTCTTAGTAATGTAGATTTTGAACGTCTACGTGAATATATTAATCCTCAATGTTATCTTAATGTATATAAAGAAAATTACATGGAAAGTGATTGTGTAAAAGCTTTTGTACGGATTTATTCCTTTTTGGGTGTTTTGATGTTTGCATGAAGCCACTATTGGGACTCAAGCTTGCTAAGTTTGGAGATGGGTAAACCGGTTGTCTAAGAGCTTTATACTTTTTGGCAAACTCTTTTGAACGGGTCGATTCGAGAACTTAGTAATCTTATGTGGTGGAATTCCCACAACCATCTTCTAAAATGTACTTATTGGCTGAAAAAATAAATGCTTTCAAATATCAAGTTTAAAGTCAGGTGAATCTTAACCATGCCTGATTTTCTTTTATATTTGAAAACTTTCTATCTCACTATTTTGTACTTTTGATATTTATTTATTATTTATTATTTATTTTGCTGTCTTTCATGCCTATTGTTATTCATAGGGCTTACAAGGGGAGGAAAGTGGTCAGATTTGATGGACTCGTGAACCTCATCATCTTCTCAGCTCGACTCATATAAGAAAATTGTGTATGAATACATGAGTCTATACTGGTATATTAAGTTTAAATTATATATACAAGTCACGCAATTATACCACATCTCCCTAACTTTCAAAATGCATGGTATGTTAGCACCTCCTCTTTCTGTGCCCATCAAATTTTAACCGAAGATTAAAACATAGAGATTTAGTAGGATGATTTGCGAGGTTTGGAAAAATTAGCAACAACCATATACATGCTCATCAATCATCGTAATAGTTGATCAAATGTAACTATTGAGCAAAAAGTCATTTGTAGATTATTTGGTGTAATGTTGTAATGCTACGTATTTATTTGTCTTGAATAAAAAAGGTTGCCAATGATGTACTACTACTACATTTTGTGTCTGTTGTTCAGTTATCTATGAATGGATTGAGTTTTTAGATTTTGTTAATTATTTTTCCTATTCATGTGTTGTTGCTACGTCATAAACTTTTGAATTAAGCACTAAAAATATAATAATTTTTTTTGCATGTTGATATTTCGATCACAAGTTAAAGCTTTATTTTGTACATTTTTATAAGCCACCCGTGATTTATCACGGGTTTATAGGCTTTCCAAACACCCCATAATTATATAAATATATTGCAAAACCAAACACCCCAGTCCCAGAATACATGCAAAGCCGTGGATCAAACATAAGCAAATGAAACACCCTCAGATACACTGACATTTCACTCTTTCAAACTATCAAGTCAAGGTCTATGGTCATCGCTTGTGGCTGCAAATACATCTAAATTTCATGCTTATGACAGGTAAAGGCATCGAGTGTTATTGGTTTATTGCATGGCTAAGGCTAACATAAATATAACACTTCAGACATGCATACTCATATAAAACAATTCATATCCTAAGATGTCAAACGACTTTAATTCCTTAAATAACACCCATCTTATTAACAGAAATATCTTACGTATCTCAAATTAAATAGTCAGATATAAATGAACCGACTCTATTACCACTGAAAACTTAACCCCTTGACTTAAGCAGACATTACTATCAACACCACCATGACGGGAATTTGATAACTCCATACATGCATCTAAACTTCCTCAAAGATAAAACAAATAATGAAAGGATTAACGGCAACCAAAGCAACCAATGATTCAGTTAAGGCTACTGGTTAACAGTATAAGTAGAACGAAAACTACAACAGCATAACTTGTGAACATACATAGCTATAACTACTGCTCACAGCAGATGCTACTAGAAACATAGTATCTGGTTGCAATTAAAGTTATACTACTAAGATAGATCTCTAAATTGTTTCTACCTCTACTTGCACCTTGTCACGAGATACTCGGTTGCAGAGGAGGAGCTACCAGCCAAAATCTCAAAGAAAAGTAACTGAAGATATCTTGAAAATCTACAAGTTACAAATCAAACAGCAGAATTACATATTAAAGTCAACATCAGCAGTAAAATGATTCAGCCTCTCTATCTGTCCCATATGGTTCTTGAAAATCTCCATCACAGCTTCACAATATGCAGCCTCTTCTTTCTCCTCAGAATCAGCATCAACACTCTTCCAAAAACTATCATACTCATCTTCCGGAAGATTATCTCTCTCCATCAAAAAAAGAGTCACGCCCTTCATCACATACCCTGAAATTGGCAACTCCAACAAAGGGACATAACACCTACTCACCCTACAACCAAGTTCTAGTCTCATATAAAGTAATTCAGAGGGTGAAGTTGAGTCGTTCCTCATCTCAGTAACTTTTACCCCGCTAGCAGAAACCTTCCACCTTTTATCGCAATCCATTATCGAAACCTTTTCCAGCGATGGGATACTTTTGATGCAACTCAATAAAATAAAATGCCTCATCATTGATTTCTTCAAACATTCCACTGCAGCACAATGTTTCAGCACTCTTAACTCCATATCTTCTTCCTCTTCTTGTTCTTGACCATTTGCATTAACATATAACTCCTTGTTACGGTAAAGGGAAGTCGGTGACAGAAAAATAAATGAATCGAGTTTGCCTCCAAAATTTATCTTCCACTTGTACAAAGGGCAGTCAACACGTGAATACGGAATTTGGATACATAAAGACTTCAATCCTCCAAAAATACTCAAAGACCGAATCACAGACAAAAAGGAACTGAAGAAAATACGAGGTTTAGTGATGAAGGAAATGGTGTCAACATGAAGGATAATCCGGTAAAAACGTTTGGAAACAGGTTTGCAACAGCATAAGGTTTTCAAATCGTCTAACTTTCTAAAAATTTGGAGAACAACATCGTCTGGCAAAGGCTCAAATAAGGAAGAATCGGCTTCTACATGGGATTTCTCGATGTCAGTCATGATTCAGATGACGATGAACCAATATCAATGCTTTGGTAAAGCGTGTTGAAAGCGATTATACTGTACCAAACAAATTGTAGGCAAATGGTAAGATTGGAAATTCAAGCTATCAAAAGAGTATAATGTATACAATAGCCAAACTTTTTATTCACTCTTAACTTATTTATAACTAGCATATGATATAGTTTGTTGTGTATCAATTAGTGTCACCCAAGAGTAACTAACCTTCAAATTTTGGGCACTTCTATTACATACATTTTCTTGTTCATTCAACTAACTTACTTACACTTGACTATTTAGTTGATACAAACGATATCAGTCATTCAGGCCTCTAAACTTAAATTTTTATCATAAGTTTACCAAAGAGATCATAAACCTATTCAAAACAAACTATTTCACCCTAAAGGTAAATCTGTAATTTTGAATAAATAAAGATAATTGGTTCAAAAAACTCAAAAAAGCAATCTCAAAGAGCTTATATGCCCATATGCTTTAATTAAAAAATGCAATAAAAAGCAGATGAATTCTTTAAGAAAGTGGTAAATCCCAAACACCCACCAATCATTAATAAACGGATTATACTATGTTTTGACAACAATGCCCAATCCCGCCGGAGTAATAACGACACCAAAAGAGATAATCTGACCAAACAACCCTAAATAACCCGTGAACAACCAAACAATCGAAAGAAGAACTCCATCATCTAAACCCAACAAACGCTAACCACTTAAGGGAAATCACCCTCTACGAAGAACACGAGCACGACCCTAAAACCTTAGACCTTTTGACCCTAGCTACCTCGAACCAAATACACAAACCCCTTGTTGCACCACTACTGAAACCAACGAGTTGCATAACGAACTAGCCAAAAATTATGAACTACACCGAGCCAGCCCGAACCACAAAGCCACGACCCTAACATAAAACTTGAACCATTACCAAAATCCGTCATGTCTTGTGTTAAGCTTACCAAAGAGACAATCAACCTATTTGAAACAAGCTATTTCACCCTAAAGGTAAATCTGTAATTTTGAGTGAGATCTCAAAAATGCTAATATGCCCGTTTATCTTATTGAAAAAGCAGATGAACTGTTTATGAAAGTGGTAATCCCAAACACCCACCAAGTATTATACAAACACTAGATCTATAATCATAAATATTGGTCACACCCAAATGCCCTTTTTCTTTAATTAAAAAATGCAATGAAAAGTGATAATCCCAAACACCCAACAACTATTATTATAAAAACACTTACAGCATTAATCTCTATTGGTCACCCCCAAACTTCTAGTAAAACCCCTTTTAACAAATACTTAAAACATTTAAGAAAACTAGTAGTATACAGTAAATAAAGAAAATAATAAGAAACCTAGATTCGACGGGAAGAGACGGCTTTTCCTGACTCCCAGATCCCCCACAAGATACAATTGTGGTACTAGCTAGGGTTTACACAGGTTCTATGTTTTTTTTAGTACCACGTGTAGCTCACGTGACTTACAAATTGGACTTATTAGTTCATGTGGATTCGAAAAAAAGCCCTACAAAGTTAACATTTCGGCCAGTGAATTTATTAAGTTGACCTTATAACTTATTTTAGACATTAAAAACTCGCTTGATAAACTCACAAGAGAAAGAAAAAAAGAAAACCTTTATAAGTATTTTAGAAATTGAATAAACCCCAGGTTATATGTTATTATTCACCACTATTTATAGATTACAAAGATATCCTAAACACAACTTTAATGGGCCTAAGCCCACAAACCGGACTTGGGCCAACTACCATCTAATAAAGTCAAGTTTGTGAGGATCGGGATCTTACATATATGATCGGTTTTTATCGTTGCTAGATCGGGATCATAAGATCAGATCAGGATCGAAAAATGCAACTAAATGTTCTTTTTCTATTATGAGTTATAAATTTTTAGAGAGCATATAATATCATACAAAACTCTATGCATTCATGAAAACGAGGGGGAGGAGCCTGGTGTTTACATTTTTTTTTTTGCATCTTCGTATGAAAGCAGATAGTTACATTCGAATGAAAAAAGACATAATTCATAAACGTTAAGAGTACAAATTGTATCAGACAATAGACCCTATCTTTACAACGAATAGCAAATATATTATTTTTAAAACACATGATACAACTATTACAACCATGTGAAACTAATGCTAGGACTTTCCTTGCGCCATCACCTAGAGTCCTTTCCTCTGCTGGGGACTCCCACAAAACGAATTGAGGCATTCCTACAAAAGAGAGTCTTATTGCTGTCATAATAACATATCAATTGCTTAAATTTTCATTTCTTCCCAAATCTCCCATTATCGCACTTTTTTCATCTCTATCTGCAACACATTGTATGATAAGCTTTTTGTTGTCTCTCTAACCTCATCACAGTTCTTTCAAAGAAAGCTAACCATCAAATACATCCAATAGCGTATATGGCTATTACAACTAATAAATCTGGGTTTACTTTAGGGTTGTTGGCATGTACAAAATTTCTGCTTATTGACTTAGGTTTAAGCACAATAGGGGTTTCAAAGTACTTATTTATCATCTCATTAAAAGCAATTGGGATGTTTAAAAATATTTGTTTAGAGTGTCCCATGAAATGGAAATAGACTAAATACCTTAAATCTTTAAGTCTGATCTTTCGTGTAGTGATTTTTTTTGTACGATCACATCTGTCACATTGTCTATCTTTTCAATATAATCTAAAAACTAAATCACGATATATGTAACCATCTTCACAAATGCAGGAACGTAAAATTGAAATGATGAAATCATAAGTAATAAAAAGAACCAGCGTTTCTTGACAATATAATGCTATAGGTTTACCTTAAGGTTTAAGGTACATCGTCGCCTCCGTAGATGATGTTCAATAATGTAACACGAACCACTGTAACCTGCATATTACAGATCGCTAGCAAAAAATTAATAAGAAACTATAACCAACCGATCCCAAACACTCCCTTAACAACTTAACCACAACAAACCACCATAATACAGATCAAAGTAACCTCCATTTGTAATAGACCATGTTCATAATACCTGTAATACCCAAAAATCTAAAACATGTAAAAAGACCAAAATGCCCCTACAATCTTGAATTTGACTAATAAACTTATAAAGTACCAAATGAATCCCAAACTTCTGGAAATGATCAAGATACGAAGTAAATTAATTTAGCTACTACATTTAACATTTTGTAATATACCAAAAATTCCCATGAACACACAAAACATATTTGTGTACCAAAAATTTAAATTAATTAATTATGTCATAACTAAAATCAATTAAAATCAAATAATGATAAGTAAATTAGGAATTTAAATGCAAAGTTAATGCTTTTGATTTGGTCTTGATTTTGGGCCGTTTATGTAGTCAATCCCCCCCTAAAGTCACGGCTTATCACCCTATTTAGATAACAAACTCATTAAACCCTATTAAAAACATACCGAGTATTCAAAAACACACACAAAATTCACACACGATTCATACGACTTTCTGGAGGAGTTCTAGCATTTTTATGGGGTTCATCAAGATCTAAAGTAGCTGGGAAAAATAAGCTTTGGGTCGTTGGAGGCTTGGTTCGATCTGTGGTATTTTCTTGGTGTCGGGTTATTCATACGGTAGGTACAAATTCGTACGCTTGATCCACACGTTCAAACTTCGATCTGGTATTTTTCTCATGTTTCTTTCATCATGTACGACTCATATAAATTGTATAAAATGAATCATGCAAGCTAGAATGATCATACGAAATTTTAATAACGAAAACACACATAAAATACAAATCGGTCTATACGAATTTTATGGGTCATATTCATAATTTTTTTGGGTTCCATAATCATCATATAAGTCTGGAAAAATGTTTGTTTGATTTGTTATAGCTTGGATCGATCGTGATAATTATTGATGATTAAAACGCGTATAAAATCTAAAATACCCTATACGAATTTTTTGGGTTTGGAACTTATTTTATTTGAGCCCTATATGATCCATACAACTCTGGAAAAATACTAGTTCGAATTGTTACAACCTAATATGGCCTTGTCGAATTATTTGTTCTAATCGGGTTTTATTGAAATCGAATGAAGAAATAGAAAAAAAACCCTAACATGCGAAGTAGGGTTTGTGTTTTATGATTAGATCTGGCCTAATTAATGCAGTAATGATTGAAAGAATGATTGGATGATGAATTGGGAAATTAGGGTTAGGGTTTTATGAATTAAAAGTGTTACCGAATTGAATTTTAAACAAAAAGGGGTGTTTTGTAATTAATGAAACGTGTGGAATATTTTTGTAAGATAATATGGACCAGGGGTATTTCGTAAAAAAATAACTTGGGGGTTTTTACGTAAAATATGGAACTTAATGGTTTAAACATGTAAATCGTTATTTATATAAAACGAATTGTAATTTTCTAAAATAGAAGGACTTGGTTATAAATTCTGGTAAAATGGAGGGTGCTTCGTATAATATTTGATATAAGGGGTTTAATGTGAAAAATTGGATACTTAAAGGTTTAAAGTGTAAAAAAGATAATTATTGGAACGAATTGTGGTTTTTATAAATTAAGGGCTAAAATTGTAAATTATGAAAAGGTGAAGGTATATTCGTACCATATTTAAATTAAAGGATATATTTTGTAATTTCGTTAATTTGAGGGCTCTTTGTGTAAATATTAATATGTTAAGGATTAAAATGTGATTTAATAAATTATGGGGTTTAAATTTGTAAATTAATAAACTAAAGGGTATAAAATGTTAAATGGTCAAACTTGAAGGATGTTAAATCGTTAACTTTGATAATTATAGATTTAAATTAATAATTTGTAATACTTTCACTTTAGATCCTTAACTTTGGTATTATTACATTTAAGACCCTAAATTATGAAAAGTTACTATGTTGAACCCTAAACTTTTGAAACTTGTTAAAATATACCCTATGTCCATAATATGCTTATCTAATGACTTAACCTAATTTATAATGCCTTAATCTTTCTAATTATGAGAACTTGCTAAATAAGGAAACTTTCTATAAAGGGAAACTTGCTAAATTTGGGAACCTGCCATAAATGGAAAGTTACTTAAAAAGGAAAGATAATAAAGAAATGGTAATCTGAACTTGAACCCTTTAGTAATTTTGTCTTCTTCTCCTTTAGGTGTGAAGAAGGAGAGGCACTGATCTCTGTTCTGTATTTGTTTTGTCTTTGTTGCATTCGTAATAAGGTACAGATACTCTGCCCTTTTTCAGTAAGGGTGTCTTATTCCCTTGATATGATTTTGATTTCCGATTCGTTTAAGATTCCCAAAGCCATTGCTATGTTCCCTTTGTTGTGAACCTTTGATATGATCCTTTGCTTTGGATACTTTGATCTGATAAACTCTGATTTGGACCTTTGGCATTACATCTGATATATCTGTTATGAACCATCTGATATGACCCCTTTTGATATGACAGTCTGTTTTGATATGATATCTGACTCTTAGTTTGATACCCGAGCCAAAATCTGTTTCCTAGCCATGAAGGTAACATGGCCGTGTCATTGATGCACCAATGGCATGACTCTAGGGCGGTAGAGTGATGTTCCGCCACGTCCCCATTTTGATTATGATATGCGCATTATATTTGTTATGGCCAGTATTTGTTTGGGGGGCGCATGGATGCATCCTAGATCTGTTCTGTTAGTGGATTATCTATATATGATTTGTTTATGTCTGGTGATTGGTACTGTGTGCTATACATGCCCTTCACATTTATCTGGGAGCTGATCACTCCATTTGATACATGAGGACACCCCTCATATTATCTGGTTACTTGAGAGGTATCCCTCTAGATTATGATGGTTACTATATGATATGTTTCTGGGCTCGTGGTGGATTACTATCTTTTCTGTTCTTTACACTCTCACTTTGTTTATACCTTATGATATTTCCAGTGCACCATACCTTATATCTGTTTCGTTATCGTTGCTTTGTTTATGTATCTGTTCACTGAGCTTTTGAAGCTCAGCCGCATTTCCTTTTCCTGCGGCAGGTATCTAAGCTAGGAGCTGGGGTTTTTGCTATGGGATGAGAGTAAAGATTAGATGGAGTTTCTACCTTAGTTTACCACTTTTGTTTATGACATTTGTTTAGATTGGATTTCATTTCGTTATTCATCTCCTTTGGATTATTTTATCATCTTTTGAACTTATGTATTCGATTCAAGTCGTGTTGACTTGACTTTCTTTAATGAATTTATGTTTATGCTTCCGTTGTGTATTATGTATGCTTTGATTTGACACCATAATGTGATGCTTCTACCCTTGTCGGGTTGGGGTGTTACAATTATGGTATCAAAGCCCAGGCTGCGACCTGTAGTACATAAGCCATGGCCTGTGAATCATATGGACCCTAGGATTTGACCCTTAGAACTTAAGTTTTGACTGGTAAGGATTTGGGTAGACATAGGTTTCTGTTTCGTCTTTCCTTTCGTGCCTATTCTTCCCTATTTTTGCTAATCATTTTAATGATCGTTCAGATGGTGAATACGCGTAATACCGAATACCGAAATGGAGATGATGGCCCTGACTTCGAGGCCATGATAGCCGCTGCTTTGGCTAATGCTCTTCCTCAAGTGGTGACCCAAATCACCAATGACATCAGAAATGGTGCGGGTTCATCAGGAGGTAATGGTGCGGGTTCATCAGGTGGTGGTGGTGGCGGTGCTCCACTTGCTGGTATTCATGTTTGGATCGAAAGGTTCAATAAGCTCAAGCCTCTCTCTTTCAGGTCTGCTGCCACTCCCACTGAGGCAGAGGACTGGATCACTCATGTTGAGAAGCTTCTCAGGGTTTTGGGATGTGCTGACGAGTTCAAGACTCGTTTGGCCACTTTCAAACTGGAGGGTGACGCATTGAGCTGGTGGACAGCTTATGTCCAGGCAAAGGGAGATGATTTCGCTGATACTTGTTCTTGGGAGGATTTTTGTGATGTATTTTATAGACAGTATATTCCGTTGTCTGAGCAGCAGAGGTACGAACGTGAGTATGGGACTATTCGGCAGCTGGACCGGGAGTCGTCTGGGGAGTTCATGCAGAGGTTCTTGCGATTGGCTAGTTTTGTTGGGCCAGAGGTTACTGGTAACGCTCATCGTCAGGCTCGACATTTTAAATGGGCATTAAAGAAGTGGGTGTTGGATCGTATAGTGAACACCGAGTTCGATGATGTTGCTGCCGTTGCGGATGCTGCCCGTAACATTGAATTGTTGCATGCTGATGGGGGTTCGAATAAGAGAGACAGGGACGGTAATCGTGTGGACTTCAGAGGACAGGGTCGTCAGGACCAGAGGCAGGATTATAGGGGTCGTCAGGACCAGGGATATGATCAGAGGGGTCGTCAGGACAGGGGATATGATCAGAGGCGTAAGGAGCACAGGAGTCAGGATCGGCGGGATTCTGGTAGGTATGGGAATGACCGGCAGGGTCATGGTGGTAACAACCCGCTTCGGGGTTCTCAGCAGAGCCATCATTCGGGTTCTTCAGGTCAGAGAGGGTCTGGTGAGGCTCTACCTCCTCCACCTATATGTACTACTTGCGGAAAGGCTCATCCGGGTCCTTGCTTTAAAGCTACTGGTGGTTGTTTTTCGTGTGGCTCTACTCATCATAGGATCAAGGACTGTCCCAAGAGGAACCCTATTGTGCCAGTGAACTCGGCTAGGCCAGCTCCCACTATGGGTCGAGTTTATGCTACTACTCGGGATCAGGCGGCCAACACATCAGGTACCATTACTGGCATACTTTATATTGGAGATCGTACGGCTTTCGTATTGTTTGACACTGGTGCTACTCATTCTATTATATCTGTAAACTTTGCTAAGAAACTTAATCTGAAACCAACACCATTAATTAATCGTATATCCATCGCAACCCCAATGAAAACCCAAGTGATTATTGATCGTGAATATGTGAATTGCCCTCTACGTTTTGATGATTGTGTTCGTCCGGAAAATCTGCTTCCCATTGATATGATTGACTTTGATGTGATACTGGGCATGGATTGGTTGGCTTCTCATAGGGTTACCATTGCTTGTCATGCCAGAAATGTAATCGTTGGCAATGTTCATCATCCTGACTTTGTTTATCATGGTTCGCAACCTCTTAAGTCTGTTAAGATCATCTCGGCTATGAAAGCCAGAACTCTGATTTCTCATGGTTGTCTTGGTTTTCTGGCATCCATTAAGGATACCTCTTTGGAAGGTCCGAGCATTGATAGTCTTCCTATTGTACGTGATTTTGCTGACGTGTTTCCCGATGAACTTCCTGGTATCCCTCCTGCTAGGGAAGTTGAGTTTGGCATTGATCTTATTCCGGGTGTCGAACCTATCTCCAAAGCTCCTTATCGTATGGCGCCCATTGAATTAAAAGAGTTGAAGGAGCAGTTACAGGAACTCTTGGAGAATGGTTTCATTCGACCCAGTGTTTCTCCTTGGGGTGCACCTGTTTTGTTTGTGAAGAAGAAGGATGGAAGCATGTGTCTCTGTATCGACTACCGTGAGCTTAACCGCATCACGATCCGTAATCGTTATCCTCTTCCGCGTATCGACGACTTGTTTGATCAGTTGCAAGGGGCGAAGCATTTCTCGAAAATTGATTTGAGGTCCGGTTATCATCAGCTTCGTGTGAGGGAGCAAGATGTTCCCAAAACCGCTTTTCGTACTCGTTATGGTCATTATGAATTTCTGGTTATGCCTTTCGGTTTGACCAACGCTCCTGCTGTTTTTATGGACCTTATGAACCGAGTATTCCACGAGTATCTCGATAAGTTCGTTATTGTTTTCATTGATGACATCCTTGTGTATTCGAAATCTGAGGAGGAGCATGAGCAGCATCTTCGGATTGTTTTGGAGATTCTTAGGCAGCAGAAGTTGTATGCCAAATTTTCTAAGTGCGAGTTCTGGTTGAGTCAGGTGGCTTTCCTTGGTCACATTGTATCTGCTGATGGTATCACCATGGATCCATCTAAGGTTGAGGCTATCACCAAGTGGCCGAGACCTACCACTGTGACTGAAGTGAGGAGTTTTCTGGGGCTTGCTGGTTACTACCGACGATTTGTTGAAGGTTTCTCGCGTTTGGCTTTGCCATTAACGCAATTGATGAGGAAAGGGGAGAAGTTTGTTTGGACTGAGGAGCGGGAAAATAGTTTTGAGGAGCTGAAGAAGCGTTTGGTGTCTGCTCCTATTTTGGCCCTTCCATCTGGTTCTGGTGGTTTTCAGATCTATAGTGACGCGTCAAAGAAGGGTTTGGGCTGTGTTCTTATGCAGCATGGAAAGGTTATTGCTTATGCTTCGAGGCAATTGAAACCTTATGAGGAGAATTATCCGACTCATGATCTAGAGTTGGCTGTTGTTGTTTTCGCTTTAAAAATATGGCGGCATTATCTGTATGGCGAGTCATGTGATATCTTCACTGACCACATGAGTCTCAAGTATATCTTCACTCAGAAGGAGCTTAACATGAGACAGAGACGGTGGTTAGAACTTCTGAAGGACTATGACACGAACATCCAGTATCATCCAGGTAAGGCTAATGTAGTTTCCGATGCTCTTAGCCGGAAGTCGGGTATGATTGCTAGCTTGGAGATTGATCCCCGTGTTATTAGGGATTTGGAGCGTTTGGATGTCGAGTTGTGTATGCGACGTGATGTTGGATATTGGGCCAGCCTGAAGGTTGAGTCCAATCTCATCCTACGGATTAAGGAAGCTCAGAAGGATGATGGTGAGCTTTGGGCTATTGTGCAGAATATTGAGGAAGGTAAGCAGACAGAGTTTAGGGTGGATGATTTTGGCGTGGTATGGTTTGAGGATCGTCTTTGTGTTCCTAATGATCCTGAGTTACGTGAGGCTATTCTATCTGAGGCTCATAGTTCCCCATTTACTATTCATCCTGGTTCCACCAAGATGTACAGGGACCTTAAGCAGCATTTCTGGTGGAGTGGTATGAAGCATGATGTAGCTTCTTTTGTATCTAAGTGTATGACTTGTCAGCAGGTCAAGATTGAGCATCAGCGTGCTAGTGGTCTGTTAAAGCCTTTGGAGATTCCGACTTGGAAATGGGATGAGATTTCCATGGATTTTGTTTCTGGTCTGCCTTTGACTCGTAAAAGACATGATACGATTTGGGTGGTCATTGATCGGCTAACTAAATCTGCTCATTTCTTACCTATCCGTATGACCTATAGTATCAGTAAGTTGGCGGAGATTTTTCAGCAGGAGATTGTTAGATTGCATGGTACTCCTTCGTCAATTGTTTCTCATAGAGATCCTCGTTTCACTTCGCGTTTCTGGAAAGGACTCCATAAAGCTTGGGGCGCTCACCTTAATTTTAGTACTGCATTTCATCCCCAAACTGATGGTCAGTCAGAGAGGACTATTCAGACTTTGGAGGAGATGCTACGGTCTTGTGCTTTGGAATGGACCGGTAGTTGGGATGAGTATTTATGTTTAGTGGAGTTTGCGTATAACAACAGTTGGCATGCGAGTATCCGAATGGCTCTATTCGAGATGTTGTATGGGCGCAAGTGTAGAGCGCCAGTTTGTTGGAATGAAGTGGGTGAATGTATTATTGAGGGTCCTGAGTTGGTTCAAATCACTAACGAAAAGGTGGTTGTTGCTAGGGAAAAGTTGAAGGAGGCTCGTGCTCGTCAGAAGAGTTATGCTGATAAGCATCGTCGTGACTTGGAGTTTCGTGTTGGAGATCGTATGTTCCTTAAAGTATCGCCGTTTCGTGGGGTTAAACGTTTTGGAATCAAGGGCAAGCTTAGTCCTCGATTTATCGGACCATTTGAGATTCTGGAGCGTATTGGAGAGGTTTCTTATCGGTTGGCTCTACCTCCTCAGTTATCGCATGTTCATGACGTCTTCCATGTATCTCCTCTGAGGGGATACAATTATCATCCTTTGCATGTGGTATCCTATCCGCTCGATCAAATTCAGCCTGATATGTCTTTGTCTGAAGAGCCAGAAGCGGTTCTGGATCGTCAGGAGCGAGTCATGAGAAATAAAGTCAATCCGTTCGTAAAGATTCTTTGGAAGAACCACCCAGAGCGTGAGGCTACCTGGGAAACCGAGGAATCGATACGAGCTGGTTATCCGCATTTCTTATTCTGATCTGGTATGTCCTTGTTTTGTTTTTCGTTCCTTTTCATTTCTGATTCTTTGCAAATTTTGAGGACGAAATTTTTCTGTTAGAGGGGAAGAAGTTGTAATACCCAAAAATCTAAATCATGTAAAAAGACCAAAATGCCCCTACAATCTTGAATTTGATTAATAAACTTATAAAGTACCAAATGAATCCCAAACTTCTGGAAATGATCAAGATACGAAGTAAATTAATTTTGCTACTACAATTAACATTTTGTAATGTACAAAAAATTCCCATGAACACACAAAACATATTTGTGTACCTAAAATTTAAATTAATTAATTATGTCATAACTAAAATCAATTAAAATCAAATAATGATAAGTAAATTAGGAATTTAAATGCAAAGTTAATGCTTTTGATTTGGTCTTGATTTTGGGCCGTTTATGTAGTCAATCCCCCCCTAAAGTCACGGCTTATCACCCTATTTAGATAACAAACTCATTAAACCCTATTAAAAACATACCGAGTATTCAAAAACACACACAAAATTCACACACGATTCATACGACTTTCTGGAGGAGTTCTAGCATTTTTATGGGGTTCATCAAGATCTAAAGTAGCTGGGAAAAATAAGCTTTGGGTCGTTGGAGGCTTGGTTCGATCTGTGGTATTTTCTTGGTGTCGGGTTATTCATACGGTAGGTACAAATTCGTACGCTTGATCCACACGTTCAAACTTCGATCTGGTATTTTTCTCATGTTTCTTTCATCATGTACGACTCATATAAATTGTATAAAACGAATCATGCAAGCTAGAATGATCATACGAAATTTTAATAACGAAAACACACATAAAATACAAATCGGTCTATACAAATTTTATGGGTCATATTCATAATTTTTTTGGGTTCCATAATCATCATATAAGTCTGGAAAAATGTTTGTTTGATTTGTTATAGCTTGGATCGATCGTGATAATTATTGATGATTAAAACGCGTATAAAATCTAAAATACCCTATACGAATTTTCTGGGTTTGGAACTTATTTTATTTGAGCCCTATATGATCCATACAACTCTGGAAAAATACTAGTTCGAATTGTTACAACCTAATATGGCCTTGTCGAATTATTTGTTCTAATCGGGTTTTATTGAAATCGAATGAAGAAATAGAAAAAAACCCTAACATGCGAAGTAGGGTTTGTGTTTTATGATTAGATATGGCCTAATTAATGCAGTAATGATTGAAATAATGATTGGATGATGAATTGGGAAATTAGGGTTAGGGTTTTATGAATTAAAAGTGTTACCGAATTGAATTTTAAACAAAAAGGGGTGTTTTGTAATTAATGAAACGTGTGGACTATTTTTGTAAGATAATATGGACCAGGGGTATTTCGTAAAAAAATAACTTGGGGGTTTTATACGTAAAATATGGAACTTAATGGTTTAAACATGTAAATCGTTATTTATGTAAAACGAATTGTAATTTTCTAAAATAGAAGGACTTGGTTGTAAATTCTGGTAAAATGGAGGGTGCTTCGTATAATATTTGATATAAGGGGTTTAATGTGTAAAATTGGTTACTTGAAGGTTTAAAGTGTAAATATGATAATTATTGGAACGAATTGTGGTTTTTATAAATTAAAGGGCTAAAATTGTAATTTATGAAAAGGTGAAGGTATATTCGTACCATATTTAAATTAAAGGATATATTTTGTAATTTCGTTAATTTGAGGGCTCGTTGTGTAAATATTAATATATGTTAAGGATTAAAATGTGATTTAATAAATTATGGGGTTTAAATTGTAAATTAATAAACTAAAGGGTATAAAATGTTAAATGGTCAAACTTGAAGGATGTTAAATCGTTAACTTTGATAATTATAGATACTTTCACTTTAGACCCTTAACTTTGGTATTGTTACATTTAAAACCCTAAATTATGAAAAGTTACTATGTTTAACCCTAAACTTTTGAAACTTGTTAAAATATACCCTATGTCCATATTATGCTTATCTAATGAGTTAACCGAATTTATAATGCCTTAATCTTTCTAATTATGAGAACTTACTAAATAAGGAAACTTTCTATGAATGGAAACTTGCTAAATTTGGAAACCTGCCATAAATGGAAAGTTACTTAAAATGGAAAGATAATAAAGAAAGATGGTAATCTGAACTTGAACCCCTTAGTAATTTTGTCTTCTTCTCCTTTAGGTGTGAAGAAGGAGAGGCACTGATCCCTGTTCTGTATTTGTTTTGTCTTTGTTGCATTCGTAATAAGGTACAGATACTCTGCCCTTTTTCAGTAAGGGTGTCTTATTCCCTTGATATGATTTTGATTTCCGATTCGTTTAAGATTCCCAAAGCCATTGCTATGATCCCTTTGTTGTGAACCTTTGATATGATCCTTTGCTTTGGATACTTTGATCTGATAAACTCTGATTTGGACCTTTGGCATTACATCTGATATATCTGTTATGAACCATCTGATATGACCCCTTTTGATATGACAGTCTGTTTTGATATGATATCTGACTCTTAGTTTGATACCCGAGCCAAAATCTGTTTCCTAGCCATGAAGGTAACATGGCCGTGTCATTGATGCACCAATGGCATGACTCTAGGGCGGTAGAGTGATGTTCCGCCACGTCCCCATTTTGATTATGATATGCGCATTATATTTGTTATGGCCAGTATTTGTTTGGGGGGGGGGGGCGCATGGATGCATCCTAGATCTGTTCTGTTAGTGGATTATCTATATATGATTTGTTTATGTCTGGTGATTGGTACTGTGTGCTATACATGCCCTTCACATTTATCTGGGAGCTGATCACTCCATTTGATACATGAGGACACCCCTCATATTATCTGGTTACTTGAGAGGTATCCCCTCTAGATTATGATGGTTACTATATGATATGTTTCTGGGCTCGTGGTGGATTACTATCTTTTCTGTTCCTTACACTCTCACTTTGTTTATACCTTATGATATTTCCCAGTGCACCATACCTTATATCTGTTTCGTTATTGTTGCTTTGTTTATGTATCTGTTCACTGAGCTTTTGAAGCTCAGCCGCATTTCCTTTTCCTGCGGCAGGTATCTAAGCTAGGAGCTGGGGTTTTTGCTATGGGATGAGAGTAAAGATTAGATGGAGTTTCTACCTTAGTTTACCACTTTTGTTTATGACATTTGTTTAGATTGGATTTCATTTCGTTATTCATCTCCTTTGGATTATTTTATCATCTTTTGAACTTATGTATTCGATTCAAGTCGTGTTGACTTGACTTTCTTTAATGAATTTATGTTTATGCTTCCGCTGTGTATTATGTATGCTTTGATTTGACACCATAATGTGATGCTTCTACCCTTGTCGGGTTGGGGTGTTACAATACCTCAACCTAACGGGACACTCCAACTGTCCATGCGGTCATGCCAAAATAAATAAATAAATAAATAAAGCTATTATGCTCCAACATTCCCTACCAAAAAAATAAATAGAAATACGGTTAAAAAAATCCAACGACCTAGCAAGTCACAAACTACTAAAGGCAGTACGAACCAATTAGGGAAGCCAACGACACTAAGACTGACAATAGTATTCCATAAATCCAAATGCTCCATACACCTGAAAAACAACACAACTTTTAGCGTCACTAACTATAATTCTAAAATACTTTAACACATGAAATGCAAAAAACCACCATTTCAACCGTGCCAGAAAACTTCGTCCACAGTGTATACTCGCATGGATATAAACTGTTGCATTTGACACTTCGTTCTTGACATTGAACAAACGCGCGGCCATCTGAATAACTGTAAAAGGCGTAAACGTAAACAACCAATATGATTATAGCAGGCCCATTATATGAGTGGCTTCGAAACGTAAAGCTGAGTTGTGAGTAAACGGTATACCTTTACGCCGCCGACCGTTGTGAAGAACCACTTTATCAACAAAAACATAGTATCAATGGTTTTCTTGTAAATCGCTCATATCCTTATTGTGAAAACCATAAATCAGATCACATTAGCGTCCTTATCACCTAAAATCAACAAGTGCGTAAAATTTTGTCAACAACATAACAAAGGAATACAACGCTTCAACTAAAACAAGGACGTGACAATTCAACAAATCAGTAGGAGATAACTAGGGAGTAATTAATTCTAAGTGAATACGTTTTCCCAATCATAAGAGTTACCACCAATTTACTTTTCTTTGTTATTAGATTAATTTTAGTTTTATAATTAGTTTTTGGGTTAGTTGATTAACAACTAATTCCGCCCACTCCTTAAAAATTGAGATTTTTAATTGCTTTTCATAAAATAAAAAATTACAAAAAGAATCATCATTCACCTCTAGACCTATCTCGTCATACATCTTGACCTTTCCACAACTAATACGAGACTATTCCCCTAGAGAACGATCAATCCCCGGGACTTACCTATACTACACTACAATGGTTAGGTACACTGCCTAGAGGATTGTAAAACCTTTTGCGAGGGTTGCAATCATCGCATCAAGTTTTTGGCGCCGTTGCCGGGGAATAGTTAATAGTTTAGGTTCAATTTCTATTTCATTTAGGTCTAATCACTAGATTCCTATCAAGTGAGATTTTGATTTTCTTTTTTGTAGCTTTCTTGTAGTCTATCTTTTCTTTGTTCCTTTTGTTAGTAATTCCCTTCATTTGCCACCATGGTAAATGAAGGCATCTTTGACCTACATAAAGCACACCAAGCACCACCACAACAACACCAAGCTCCACCAAACCACCAAAAAGAACAACATCAAGACCCACCTCGAGCCCATACTCTAGGTGAGTACTCCAAACTAAGCCACCAAGGCTATCGAAACCCCATTGAGCTCCCCCAAAGAGCCAATGTGTCTCCCTTGCGATCCAACACCATCCAGTTGGTGCAAAGCGGATGTGCATTCCATGGACTTCGTTCCGAAGATCCAAATCAACATCTCAAGGATTTCCTTAAAATCGTAGATTCCATAGAGCTTGATGTTGAAACTCAAGAGACGACACACTTGCGTCTCTTCCAATTCTCTCTACGTGACCAAGCTAGTCATTGGCTATAGCATTTACCCGCGGGATCTATTTCATCTTGGGATGATCTTACTTCTCGTTTCCTTGCTCAATTCTTTCTACCCAAGGCAATTACTTCATTGCGTGACCGAATTGAGAAGGAAATCAATGAACTTAGGGAGCTTAATGAGTTAATTAAGAGAGAAATTGAGTTTAGAACCAACCCTGGTATGGATAAAACTACCCCTAGTAATGACTTGGAAGAGGAACTAGATGATGACTATAAGGTTTTTAGAAATTTCTTTCCAACATATGAGGAATTGGCCTACCATAAATTCCTTTTAAAGTACCCTTGTCCCTTGAAATATAGAAAGAAACCATAGATTAGGAAACACAATTATATGAATATTAAGATTCCTTGCATGGTTGGTTATATGTTTAGAGAGCACACATACATTGACTTAAAGGCACCTATGAATATTATGTCTAGGCTCTATTACAATTGGATCATGAACGAAAAGTTGAACCTTAGAAAAGATCCTTATAACCCTGATCGATTGTGCAATTTTGTTTGGAGAGTTGAAGGGTTACATATCTTTGTGGGAAATTTCACGTATCGATGTGATTTCATAATCCTAGAAGATGTTAGATATATCATAGACCAATACTTAGGTGAGATTGTGCTAGGCAAACTGTTTGTAGAAGCGTCTAAGATGCATTGTGATCATGATGAAGGAATAGTTCAGTTTACTAATGGAGTAGAAAAGGTCACTTTTATGATGCCCCATAAGAGAGAAGAGTTGAAAGACATTGAGGATTTAGAAGTTGATGTAATTCGGGCCTATGAAGTTAAAGATGATAAAATTGATGATGATGTTTATTATGGAAGAAAATGGACTTATTATTCGGGTTGCATAGGTCTAGGCCCAAAATATAGGCGTGATGAAGGTTGGGTTAAGAAGTTTGAATGGGCATATAAGTTGTGCAAGAAAATGTAGGCCATGACTTTGAGTCTAGCTACAAGACTCGTTAATAAAGACAAACGCTTCTTGGGAGGCAACCCAAGCCTTTTTAATGGTTTGCTTGTTTGTTTTTATTTTGTTTGATTTCATATATATGCTCCATCTTTACTTGTTTATCTTTCATCTTTCGAATAATTTTGTGAAAATGCTTTATTTTGTTTTTAACCTCGTCTTAATCACATATAAAGGTATTTTATAAAAAGATAAGTGTAGGGAAGATCACATTGGTTTAAAAGAACGAATTCGAGCATGAAAGTTAACAATTATTGATTAGCATATATATATATATAATATATATATATATATATATATATATATATATATATATATATATATATATATATATATATATATATGTGTGTGTGTGTCTGTGTGTTTGTTTAGAGTCAAATGCTTGTATCGAGTCACAATGAATGTTCTGTAGTTTTTTCAAGTTTTATTAATCAGATTTTTTCAGAAATTTTCTAGAAAAAAAACGTAAAAATACTGTCAGGTCATACCTGACGGCGTCAGGATCTATAACCTGACGGCGTCAGGCACTGTAGCTGTACAGTTTTCCAGGATTTTGTTTTTCTGCCGAAACTTTAAAAAATTTTGAAATTTTCAGAATTTTAAATTTCAAGGAATCTGTAGACATTTATTTTGCAAGCATTATATCTTATTCGCTTTCCAGGAATTAGTTTTTATATATATAGTGTTTACCGCCGATTTTATGCGAGGTTTTGTATTTCGTTTTCTTATTGAATTATAGGTTATTATTGGACAAGAAGATGAAATTATACATTGGAAGTGAAGCTTATCAAGTTTGTTTTCTTGGAAGAAGATTTAACCATGTTTTCACATCGTCCATGCCGAGCAAATCAGGGGAGTATTAGTTTCTTTCATCTATTTTATTTTCCCGTAATCATAACTTTGATACTTTTCAAGAACATTGGGGACAATGTTCAATTTAAGTGTGGGGAGGGTAAAATGGGATACCTTAGAAACTATAACTTCGCTTGATATTTGTTTTGTTTTAGAGTAAATGTGTAATAAACTAAGAAAGATACTTGTTAGGGCAATTTTAAAACCAAATTTAAATTTTTTTACAACATATAGGAGTGAAACTTTAGTTTTAATAAGCGTCTCATGGATATGAATTATATAGCTAGCACAAAAACCCTTCCACTCAAAAATTTTCACCCAAAAAATGTGAGGTTCGCCTTTAGATCTTTAGGAAAAATATTTACCTTTAATGCTTATGAGTGTACCGGTAATTAGGGATGGCAAAAACACCCGAACCCGACGGGGAAACCCGAAACCCGACCTAATTGGGGCGAGGCGGGGCATGCTAATCGGGTTACGGGGCGGGTTTGGGGATTAAATGGGGATTTTAATAGGGTTTGGGGCGGGGAATCCTCGCCCCGCCCCGCCCCACCCGATTAATATATACACATATACAAATATATCTATACCTATATAGTATTTTGTTAGTATTTACGTAATAAAAAAATATTACTCTAATATTGTTAGTTTTTTTATATATGTAAGTATGCAAAATTGTGATTATACAAACTGGTTTAGTATCATATTTTTAAGTTTTAATTTTTGAAGGTATAATTTATCATTATTTATGTATAATACTATCGTTGAAAACTTAATAAGGATTGTTTGTAATTGATTATTAATAGGTTCGTTATTGCTAACGGTCTAAAAATAACAATAAACGTGAAATGGTGCGGCTTTTTTCGAGAATTGCACCCAAAGAGGACATCCCGATAAGATCCCCGATTAATACGAGGAAGGTTTGGGGGACCATCGCGCCTCAACGGGGCACCCCGATTAGATCCCCGATGGGGATCGGGGCGGGTTTGGGGAGAACTCTGGTAATCGGGTTTGGGGATGGGGATGACCGCCCCGCCCCAAATCCGCCCCGTTACCATCCCTACCGGTAATATATAGATTCTAGAACTTGCGTTTGTGATGCATCCCGAGATCGCTATTGAGACTACATTAGTGTAGTTAGGATTTACTAAATGATAAGAGGTACTAGGATAACCCTTGTTTTAAACTTGTGATTATAATTATGTTGGCTACACCGGCCAAGTAATTTCCCCACACCCTTGTGATGTACTCATTTTTAGTACACGATACCCCTAGTACACCCTTCAGAGCCTATCATTTTCGCGGTTCTCGTGATATTTCGGTGGATTCCGAAATATTAATGAAGAACATTATTTACAATCCACCCCCAAATGTACACTCAAATCGCCTTAGCCTACCTTGTATGCACTCATTTTTAGTGCATTATTGTTACAATATTTATGTGTAAACCCTTTGTCAATTATCTAATCGGTTACATGGTTGCTAAGTCGAGTTATATCTTGTAAATACAGTTTTGGGATGATTGTGACTCATGGGTAAAATACTAGTTGTTATGGAGTAATGGGGAAGAATGTCATGTTATTACCCCCATATGTGCGTTAATGTTTAAAGTACTCCAAGTGTTTTGATTTTCTTAATTCCGGTCATTAGTTAGTTATGTGTAAAGTATGTACAAGTTCAAGTGTAGGGAGGTTGCAAGATCCCTTTGATGTATTATTTTGGATGGTAGGGCAAGAGTGTGTGAAAAAAAATAGAAAAAAAAAGAAGAAAAAAAAAATTCGAAAAAAAGAAAAGAAAAAAAGAATGAAAAAAATGAAAAAATTAGAAAAAGACAAGAGAAAAAAAACATACGGACTACCATCCCGTCTTTTATTTTTGTTTAATTCAAAATAGTGTCAAGAAAAATAGAAAAAGAGTTAGTAGTTAGTGAGTCAAGTTGAGTCGAGTCTTGGCTTAGAAACGCCTCATTGTACATGTAATTGACCAAGATAATATAATTGACTTGCCACTAGTAAATTTCCCTATATCCAACAAACCGTGTTTTCCATACCCTTACACCTAACGTTACAACCCTTTAAAAGCCCTCTTTGATAGTTTATCCTAAGTGCTTACGCCAAAGTGGTGGAGGTTTGATCCGTTCTCAAGCTTATGGTAATCTATGTGCTATGACGAGAGTGTTAAATTTTCCCGTTTTCATTCATGTTATATAACTTTATACACCCTATAGATGTGAGAATCTAAAGACTTTATGAGAGGTGCAAGTATGTAATTTTCGTGCTTATTTTGACTAACATGGAACGATTGTATGTTGTAATTACTTTTATATTAATGTTAAATGAACCCTAACTAGTAAATTGATTAGTATAAAAGCTCATTTGCTTGAGGACAATCAAATCCCAATTGTAGGGATATTTGATAAGGATTTATTTGGTACCTTTTTAAGGGGTCATTTAAGCCCAAAATCGTATAAATATGATAAAATATTGCCTCAAATTGTTTTTTTTTTTTTTTTTTTTTTTTTTTTTTTTTTTTTTTTTTTTTTTTTTTGTACTTTAGGTACTTGGGATGAGAATTGTGGAAACTGGCGTGTTTTGGACTAAAATCGACAAGAAAACGAAGAAAAACGACCAAGTCAAGAATTTGTCAAGATGGAGACCTGACGTCGTCACAGTCTATAACCTGACGCCGTCATTTGTATTTGAAGACCCAAACTCAGTGTAATTTTATAACATGACGAATCAGAAGAATTAAAGCGTGACGGCCTCGAAGCATCATTGACGGCGTCAGAACGGCGACTTGTACAAGACGAAACCCTAATCCACGGCAAGCTGACGGCGTCAGAAGCTATAAGCTAACACCGTCAGAGTTGTAAAACTATATATATTTTTGAATGTTTTCATTGTAATGTGTAACACTTTGGAGGACAAAACCCTAGACGATTTTGACAGCTTTTGTAAGGCTTTTCCAGCCCTTTTCATCCATGTTCCATTGAAGATAAGTTATTCGTTTAATCATTCAATATGTCTGTGTTGTTTGATTACTTGTTTATCTTTTCTTTGCTTTAACATGTTAGCTTAAGTTTATTTATGTTTGCTTAAATCTAGTGAAACCTAGTTATTGAATATTGATTTATTGTCTCTTGTTTAGTTGGTTACCTCGCGTTAGGCTAAGAAAATTGGCTGACCTCTTATATGTAACTAGCTTGAACGTCTTAGAAAACGCAACCGTATAGTGCACTATTGGTTTTTCTCGTTGTTTTTATAGCGTGAATTGCGGCTTGTAGATTCTAGAAAACTTAACAGACTTTAAGTGATTTAGGCGAGACTAAGATTCATAGAGTTGGGGACTTCGGCACCTCCCCACGACCAATATTAAGGAATACAACGCTTCAACTAAAACAAGGACGTGACAATTCAACAAATCAGTAGGAGATAACTAGGGAGTAATTAATTCTAAGTAAATACGTTTTCCCTATCATAAGAGTTACCACCAATTTACTTTTCTTTGTTATTAGATTAATTTTAGTTTTATAATTAGTTTTTGGGTTAGTTGATTAACAGTTAATTCCGCCCACTCCTTAAAAATTGAGATTTTTAATCGCTTTTCATAAAATAAAAAATTACAAAAAGAATCATCCTTCACCTCTAGACCTATCTTGTCATACATCTTGACCTTTCCACAACTATTGCGAGACTATTCCCCTAGAGAACGATCAATCCCCTGGACTTACCTATACTACACTACAACGGTTAGGTATATTGCCTAGAGGATTGTAAAACCTTTTGCAAGGGTTGCAATCATTGCATCACTCCCTTATGGCGGAACAAACCGTACACCAACGCTTACACCAATTAACAACACTAAGCGAAATGTCGAGTCCTAATCCTAGCTAGAACCAATCTACACGATATCAACCACAACACACTACACAATTCGAACCAAAACCAAGTCCGAATCAACACAATACACGATTCCGAGCTTACACACAAGTCAGATCTTACACAAGAATTGAGATTCAAAGAATGTAGATTGAGGAGAGAAATGTATGAATGGTTATGAGGTGAAAGACTATTCTTCAACACTTTGTTTCTTGACGAATATGAGCGTTCTTCTCTTGCACTTTGAGGTAGGATGGATGTGATCACTTGTAAACAACTTACAACACGTTAATCTGATCGAAGAAAATAGTTTAGAATGATTTAGGAAGACAGAAAGTTTTAGTGCTCAAGAGGTGAATTTTTCTGCATGGAATAGTGCATTATTTATAGGCACCAGGAGGAACGGGGACGATCCCGTAAACATTGGATGGTCCCGTAAATATAAGGGACCGTCTCCTATTTAAGGGACCGTCACCTTAAGATGCTCCTATTTTTGTCCTGGTGTGGTGAAAATTTATCTGGTGAAAATTTTATCTGATTTAGGCGGGAAAGCTAGCTGTTGGAGAATTTGAAATTCAAATTTATTTTCTTATTAAAACATTTCTTTATAAATTACACAAATGCTTTTGTAAAAATGTTTTGTCACATAAAAATGTGAAGTTTAAGGAAAAATAGATTCTTTGGTCACTTAACTAAGTTGGTAGGTTGTTTGTTCATACCTTATGTGATGTTGTAGTCGAAACGAGTTTTTCTCGATTAGAAACTTATTAAGTGTAGTTTTACGTAACGTGTTTTTATATTTTTTGATTATCAAAACGTTTAGAGACCGAAAAATGCAAATGACGTTTTTGATATTATTTGTATTAACAGATACAATTACAAATATAAATGATCCGACCTTTAGCATAACAAATACCTTGAAGATGGGAATAAGGAAACTTCATACATGTACTTGAATCCTCTAAACTTCCATAAAGGTAAAACCACAATAAAAGGACTTAACGTCAGAGAAAGAAACAACATGATGAAGATTTCTAGCTATAAGGCTGGACACAGTAAGAGGGTGGATTGACCCCATTTTTCCGTCACACCAGCTTTCTCTCTCCGGCGACCTACAGGCGATTGATTGCCATAGTAAGGGCGACCTTCATTTTTTTTAATATATATTTTTTTCAAACTTTTATAACAACAAATTAAAATTTCATTAATAATTTAAACATTACACACTAATTCAAATAAAATTAAAACATTACATTAAAATTCAAATAACATTAAAACATTACGATAATAAAATGACCAAACTAGTTTTGATTTTGACGATGCCAAATGTCTTCCACGGGATATGCTCGTGTCATAATTACTAATTATATGGATAGACATATGTGAGCCTATGGGGTCACACACATATACACTGAGGTGCCATTTTATATGTCGTATTTATTGTATTTACGATATATAAATAACCGTAAGTAACCAGGAACCGCTATTGGGCTTCTAATGAATAAGTAATGGACTTATTGCATTGGACTAAAAAAATAAATGGGAAGCCCATTTAGCCCATTAGAAGGCCGGCCATAGAGGGTGTAAATGAAGGGATTGGTTTTTTGAATAATGAGTCAAATATATGGAAGTTACTCTCCTAATTAATTGGTAATCAATCAAAAAATAATCTCCCTCATTCTCTCATCATAAACTCACGTCAAACATATGAACAAAACCTAGGGTTTTGTTTTTGATCATCTCTTCTTTTAATCTTGCTTATTCAAAGAAGACTAGATCGGTTACAGGGTTTAAGGACTAGCATCAAGTGGCATTCGGTGAAGTGTAGTGTGGATACACATAGAGGTGATCTCCATTTGATCACTTGGGTTTCTCATTCCATTCGTGTGGTGATATTGGTGGTGTTACCTGGATCACGCTACAAAGGTATAAAACATGTTTGCTTTATTTGTTTTATTTAGATTGATCATATGGCTATATGGATCCTTGTATGGTGATGTTTTCCGCTGTGCTTATTTGTTTAATATGTTATTTTATCATACATCACCTATAGTGGTATCACGAGCCATCATATGTTGTCATATGATCATCTTGTATGTGTAAAAATGGCTAAAAACGTGGTTTTTTAATGGATTTAAAAGTGTAATTTTAAAACAGCCCCTAGGGCTTATATATTATGAATATGTCGACCTATATGAGGTCTTAAGATCTGAACTTTTTGATCCTATGGCCATTTGTTATGCATACATCAATTGTTTACTTGATCGGTACCCGTAAAATGGCCTAAAAACGTGTTTTTTAAGAGATTTTTAACCCGATTTATAATCAGCCCATGAGGCTTATTTTTCTGTGGTAAAATGGTGTTAAGAAGGTCCTAATATAAGTGGGTTATAAGTCTATGGCCATTTGTCACGCGTACCATTCGGGGTTTTAATTCTTGTTAATTATTTCTTCGATTCGTTGGCTAACAATTTAATTATTGTTATTTATTTTGTTATCCATGGAAAATACATGCATGTTTGTCCATGGAGTTAGCCAACACCTTGTCATGATCATAATCTTAATGTATTATTATCTGTATATGCAAAGCCGATGAAAACCTAGACCACTAGTGCATTGTGATGTTGTGATTGTTGGTTGTTTTTCTTGTTTTAGGGTTTGCCATTTTTTCGGCACTTTTGTAATGTATTTCATTTTGGTTTTGCCATTGTTTGGGCATTTTTACAGTAGATACAAAGTAGATTAGATGTATTTTACTTTATATATATTGTAACCGAAAGCTTGGAAGCAAATGGCGAAAGAATGAAGAGTTGTAGACCGAAAGTAGCTGCTGGACACCTGTTGGGAAAATGCGATTTCCTATTGATTGGTAAGGTATTTTTGGCTAAATTTTTTGGTGCAGGTCCAAAAAGACATAGGGCTACAACTTTGTCAACTGGGCCGAAGCATGAGGAGGTCGTCTTCTAGGAGATCTGGGCCTCGCAAAACAGAAAAACTGGGCTGACAGAATCAAAGTTTCATGTGCATTATGGGCCTTTACTTGCCCATGATAGTCTTGGGGCAAGTGGGAGCCCTCCGTGTGGTTGTGCTATATGTCCCTAGTTGACTCTTAGTTCTTGTGATGGCTCACAAGACCAAGCATAGGATTTTCATCGGTTGAGGCTTTGCATATTGTGGTTGTATGTTTGTTTGGTTGTTTCATGTGTGTTGAGACTACATGGAAACCGGAAATTGTTTTCTTAAAACTTGAAACGGAACATAAACCATTTTGAACTAAGTCTTATGATTTAGTTCAACTAAGTTTAAATATGATTTGAAACTTAAAATCATTGTTTTTCTAAATAACACTTAAACAAGTTAAGTTGTTTATTTATTTATTTGTTGTATTGTCCAAACTTATAATCCACTTAGGATTTATATTAGTCTTGAAAATGGGCAACTTGACACACATAAATTAAAAACAATGATTAGACTTAAGTTAAGAAAAGTTTCTAACTTGTGCTACGAAGAATGAATGCATGCTTCTTTCGTACACGTTTTTGATCCACATCAAAATATTTTACCCGTCAAAATTTAAGTCGTGCCGTCCAATTTTGAGGACACTTGCAATTACCTTTTAGCATCTGGTCAGACCTAGGCTAAATTGTAACCCAAGGTGACTATTCTCCATGTGTCAGACCTAGGATTATTCTCACACGTTTTCAAATTGGATGACTTAATCGAGTATTGTGGTCAGACCCTTGCCCGAGGCAAAGATGGGACTAAACATGCCAGCTTGACACTAGTTGCTTGTTCACTAGTGCCATGAGTCCCATAAAGTTCTAAGAGTTGCACATGTAATGCAATTGGTCGACGTTACCTACCTATCGAATCAACCATTTCTAGTAGATCAACTGCATTAATGGTCGAACCTCAATGAGGATCTTAGCCTTTTCGTAAAATTAATTGGTTTAATATGCTTAAACTTGGGTAGTTAATTTTTAAAAGGATTAATTATTGAAACTTACTAAAATTTGAACTTTGTTTGTTTTGTAGATGACAACTCCTAATCAAACCATAAACAACTCGTACATCAGATCAATTCTTGAAAAAGAAAAATTGAATGGTAATAACTTTTTGGACTGGTATCGCAACCTGAGGATTGTCCTCAGGGCTGAGCAAAAGTTTTACCATCTGGAAGAACCTTTACCTGAAGCACCCCCTGCTAATGCCTCCGCTACTGTTCGTAACGCCTACACTCGTAGGGTTAATGAGCAGCAAGAGGTTGCTTGTCTTATGCTTGCAAGCATGATCCCTGAGCTCCAAAAGAACTTAGAGAACCTTGCAGCATTTGACATGCTGACCGAACTGAAAACCATGTTCGAGCAGCAAGCTGAGCAAGAATTGTTTGACACTGTCAAAGCTTTTCATGCTTGCAAGCAGGAGGAGGGCCAATCGGTCAGTAGCTACGTCATGAAAATGAAGGGCTACCTTGACCAAATGGAGCGTCTTGGATACCCCATGCCTCAGATCCTTGGAGTGAGCTTGATACTTACCTCACTGTCATAATATGAACAGTTTGGGCAAGACCATTCCTGAGCTGCATAACATGCTTAAACTTGCAGAAAAAGGAATGCCCAAGAAGGCTCCAATGGTCCTAGCAATCAAGCAAGGAAGAATCCAGAAAAAGAACAAGCCGAAGGCAAATGGCAAGGGACAAGCTAAGGGCAAGAGTAAGCTTGCTTACGCCCCTCAACCAAAGATCCCCCCACCTGCTAAGAAGGAGCACCCGGCTAAGGACACCCTTTGTCACCATTGTGGAAAGAAGGGGCACTGGAGGCGGAACTGTCCGACCTACCTTGAAGAGTTGAAGAAGAACAAAGCTAGCGCAGCTAGCACATCAGGTATCTTCACTATAGAACTCTATACTTTTCCTAACAAATCATGGGTATATGATACTGGTTCTGGCACTCACATTTGTAATAATGTGCAGGGGCTTAGGGGAAGCAGAAAGTTGAAGCAAGGAGCTTTGAACCTGTACGTTGGTAATGGCAACCGTGCAGCTGTCGAAGCAATAGGGAGCTTTGATCTCATCCTCCCTAATGGTTTAGTTATTGTTTTAAATAATTGCCATTTTGCACCTACTATTACTAGAGGTGTTGTTTCACTTTCTCGTTTGAAGGATGATGGTTTTATTCATACATTTACGGATTTTGGCATTTCAGTTTCTAAGGATAATGTTTTTTATTTTAATGCTATTCCTCGTGATGGTATTTTTGAAATTGATATGCGTGATTCTAGTTCAAACGATAGTTCTATGTATAATGTTAGCAATAAGAAATCTAAACGTAACTTAGATTCCACTTACCTATGGCATTGTCGTCTTTGCCACATAAATAAGAAACGCATTACGAAGCTGCAACACGATGGGCTTTTAGAGTCAACCGACCATGAGTCGTTTGATAAATGCATTTCTTGTATATCTGGTAAAATGGCACGAAAGCCTTTCTCCCATGTAGGAGAAAGAGCTAAAGATCTACTTGGACTCATACATACTGACGTATGTGGCCCATTTAGAACAACGTCTAGGGAAGGAGCTAACTACTTCATTACTTTCACTGATGATTTCAGTAGATATGGTTATGTTTACTTGATTAAACATAAACATGAAGTTTTTGAAACGTTCAAAGTCTTTCAAAATGAAGTAGAAAATCAACTTGGCAAGACCATAAAGACCCTCCGATAAGATCGAGGAGGTGAATATATGAGTCAAGAGTTTTTAGATCATCTAAAAAGGTGTGGGATCGTCTCACAATTCACTCCTCCATATACACCACAACATAATGGTGTATCTGAAAGGAGAAATAGAACTTTGCTAGACATGGTTCGATCTATGATGAGTCTAACAACATTGCCAATGTCCTTTTGGGGTTATGCTCTAGAGTCTGCTGCACGCATTCTCAATATGGTTCCAACCAAGAAGGTAGACAAGACACCATATGAAATATGGCATGGGAAGGTCCCTAAATTGTCGTACTTGAGAGTCTGGGGTTGTGAGGCTCTCGTGAAACGAGACACACCTAACAAACTTGAGCCCAGAGCTATCAAGTGTATCTTTGTAGGATACCCAAAGGAAACGATGGGTTACTATTTCTACTACCCACCCGAGAACAAAATATTTGTTGCCCGAAATGCCGAGTTTCTTGAGAACCGTCTCATTTCACAAGAGGCAAGTGGGAGCAATGTAGACCTTGATGAAATTCAAGAGGAAGATGCACAACCTTCTGGTAACACTAGTGAGCATCAGAATGAGATTGAACATGAAAATGTTGAACCTCATCAAGATGCTGCTCCCATTCGTAGATCCGCAAGGATACCTCAAGCACCTGAGCGATATGGTTTCTATGTCGATGCTGAGGAACATGAGTTAGGGGATCATGGTGAACCCGCTAACTATCGAGATGCATTATCGAGTCCTGAACACGATAAATGGATCGAAGCTATGAATGCGGAGATGCAATCCATGAAAGACAATGATGTCTGGGTCGAAGTCGACCTACCTCCTAACGCTAAAACAGTTGGGAGCAAGTGGCTCTTCAAAAAGAAGACCGACATGGATGGAAACATACATACCTACAAAGCTCGTCTAGTAGCAAAAGGTTTCACTCAAACCTACGGGGTTGACTATGAAGAAACCTTCTCGCCTGTTGTAGACGTTAAAGCTATTAGGATTCTTATAGCCATAGCAGTGTACTATGACTATGAGATTTGGCAAATGGATGTCAAGACAGCCTTCTTGAACGGCCACCTGAACGAAGATGTTTATATGGTGCAACCCGAGGGCTTCGTGAATCCTAAACATCCAACTAAAGTATGCAAGCTTCAAAGATCCATTTATGGATTAAAGCAAGCATCCAGAAGTTGGAATAAGAGATTTGACGATGAAATCAAGAAAATTGGTTTCACTCAAAATTCTGATGAGCCATGTGTATACATGAAAACTAGTGGAAGTATGGTCGTATTCCTAGTCTTATATGTCGATGACATATTACTTATGGGAAACAACATTCCAATGCTACAAGATGTAAAATCCTGGCTTGGAAGTTGCTTTGCCATGAAAGATCTAGGAGAAGCCTCGTACATACTTGGAGTCAAGATCTACCGGGATAGATCAAAACGATTAATCGGCTTATGTCAAAGTGCATACATTGACAAAATCCTAAAGCGATTTAAAATGCAAGATTCCAAACGTGGAAATCTTCCAATGCAACCAAATACAGTATTGAGTAAATCTCAAGGACCCTCCACACCTGCTGAGGTGAAGAGGATGAAGGTAATCCCGTATCGTTCGGCTGTGGGATCCATAATGTATGCGGTTAGATGCACTAGACCTGATGTAGCGTTCTCTCAGAACCTAACGAGTAGATTTCAACAGGATCTAGGAGAATGTCACTGGACTGCTGTTAAGAACATATTAAAGTATTTACGAAATACTAAAGATATGTTTCTTGTCTATGGTGGTGATGTCAAGCGTGAGCTCGGTGTTACTTGTTACACTGATGCAGGCTGGGAGACGGATCGTGATGACACAAAATCCCAAACGGGATATGTTTTCATCATGAATGGAGGTGCTGTTGACTGGAAGAGTGCCAAACAAAGCACTATCGTGATGTCCTCTACAGAAGCTGAATACATAGCTGCTTCTAAAGCTGCAATGGAGGCGATTTGGATACGTAAATTCATTTCTGGGCTTGGCGTTGTCCCCAGCAATGAACGACCTATGGATATGTACTGTGACAATACAGGTGCCATTATCATAGCCAACGAACCAGGTGTTCAAAAGGGTGCCAAAAATTTTCGTCGGAAAGTTCACTACATTCGAGAAGTAATCGAAAGTGGTGATATTCGTCTTCTCAAAGTTCATACAGATGACAACATAGCTGATCCTTTTACGAAACCAATGCCTTGTGCCAAACATGTCGAACATGCTAGGAGCATTGGACTTAGACCAGCTAGTAGTCTCATGTAGATCTGTATTTTTAGTATTTGAATAATTGGAACGTTAAACAGTTTATATTTATAATGAATTGATGTACTAGTTATGATCGTTTTCATTTCGTATCAACTGTGTTCTATATTTGCACGTTTAATCCATGAATAATTTATTTGTTCTAAAATTATCCATTGTCGGTTGACGATACGGGAGTATCATCAAATTAAGGCAAATGTGAGCGTGTTGGTGATTCATTTGCCAAACTCACATGTTGTTCATTGTGATGAACATTGGATTGACCCAACCTACGAGTATTCACTACATGGATCGTCGTCAATAGTGAATCTCGCAAGAGGTTATATCTCTTATCCTTAGACTTGAGATGCAAGCAGGTCTTGCATGTGTGGAATTTCATTCTTTGATATGGTTAAACGCTATCCTGAATAAGGTAGTTATAAAAGCCATTATCAGGAGCGATATGAAGCATGTGAATGACACGTGTAGTCAAAACGAGATTTGTTCCTCCACTTGCTATGGAGTTAGATACTATTGGGCCCCTCGATGAATTGGACAGATGTTTGTATGGCCGTACCCAAATGAGTTTAAGATGAATCTTAACCCACTTGGTAATATTGTTCAATATCTATATCGAGAAACATAATAGTTGAACAATTAGAATGACTTTTGATCCATGTCTAATGTTCAACACGGTATCTGAAACAAAAGGATAGATGACATGTAAACCATCCAAAATGAGACGTTTATGAAACTAACCTCACATATTTCTGGGGGCAGTGGCGTGTTGCTAGACTCTAACCATTGCTTGTATAATTACTAGATTATTATGACGTCGCAAGTGGGAGCTGTTGGGATATGCTCGTGTCATAATTACTAATTATATGGCTAGACATATGTGAGCCTATGGGGTCACACACATATACACTGAGGTGCCATTTTATATGTCGTATTTATTGTATTTACGATATATAAATAACCGTAAGTAACCAGGAACCGCTATTGGGCTTCTAATGAATAAGTAATGGACTTATTGCATTGGACTAGAAAAATAAATGGGAAGCCCATTTAGCCCATTAGAAGGCCGGCCATAGAGGGTGTAAATGAAGGGATTGGTTTTTTGAATAATGAGTCAAATATATGGAAGTTACTCTCCTAATTAATTGGTAATCAATCACAAAATAATCTCTCTCATTCTCTCATCATAAACTCACGGCAAACATATGAACAAAACCTAGGGTTTTGTTTTTGATCATCTCTTCTTTTAATCTTGCTTATTCAAAGAAGACTAGATCGGTTACAGGGTTTAAGGACTAGCATCAAGTGGCATTCGGTGAAGTGTAGTGTGGATACACATAGAGGTGATCTCCATTTGATCACTTGGGTTTCTCATTCCATTCGTGTGGTGATATTGGTGGTGTTACCCGGATCACGCTACAAAGGTATAAAACATGTTTGTTTAATTTGTTTTATTTAGATTGATCATATGGCTATATGGATCCTTGTATGGTGATGTTTTCCGCTGTGCTTATTTGTTTAATATGTCATTTTATCATACATCACCTAGTTTTGATTTTGACAATGTAAAATGTCTTCCACCAAATCGGCTTTTAGGCTAAGATGAGTTGTTCTGCTGATTATCTGCTTGGTAATTTCCAACGATTCCACATGCGTTCTAACAGGATCATAATCACAGTGCTGCTCCGCTCGAAAGAATATGGGAGATATCGCCCGCTCTTGGTCCTGAATTACATATTATGTAATATGATGCATGTGTACATTATATCTGATAGGCGATTTCTGTCCAACCCTTTAACCTGATGTTTAATCATTAGCCACTTTCTCTTTAGTACACCAAAATCTCGTTCCACATCTTTCCTTGCTGCTTCGTGCATCGTCTTATACAATATTCGTTTGTGATCATTCGACCCTTGATTTTTAATGGACATCATAATAACGGACCATTCAGGATATATCCCATCAGCAAGATAACATCCCCGTTTATAAAACATTAATGTCGTTATTCATCCCGGAGACACCAAAAAACGCATGCCAAATCCATAAATCTTGGGAGGCGATCGCTTCCAATAAAATGAATGGATCTGGCCCGTGATCACCCCTAAAAAATTGAGCTTTTAAAGCATATGGGCAATTCACAACGGCCAATCTAAACAATCAATGCTTACTATCATACCAAGAAACCCATTCTTTTCGTAGTGATTAGCATAGAGTTTTTCAATGTCAGTAACTGTTGGCTTTCGCAAAAACTCTTCACCATATAACTCCATGATGACCTCATAAAATTTATGGAGACACTCACGAATCAGAGCATCAGGATTGACTTCGTATGCCAATTGACGAATTGACGAAGTACACTTCATCAATGGGGAAATACCAAGTGTGCCCGCACAACTAAGAGTTTGTTGAAAATAACGGGAATGATCGGTTACCTCTCGAACAATTCGTGTGAATAGGTTTTGGCTCATTCGAAAACGATCACGGAATGCTCTTTCGTCATATTATGGGTTTTCACAGAAGTAAGCCACCACTAAACGATTATGAGCACCCAAACGATCCCTATTAATTTGGTTTCGTGATATTTTAGGTTTTGACGCTTGATAAGCCTCCCAACACTCTTTCGCAAACAGCACAAGCTCGCTATTAACTTCATTTTCATCATCCGAAGATGAATCGGTAATAAATAGCTCGTAAGAATCCATTATGTAGATTTGAGAGAATGTGTTTGAATGTGTATTGAGAGAATGTGTTTGAATGTGTGAATAAAATGGTGAAATGAGTGGGTTATTTATAATGTGAAAGTATTTAAAGTTTAAAAGTTAAATTTTTATTTTATTTTTATTTATTTATTTATTTTAATTTTTTTACCAAACGATCATATATAACGGTAAAAAAAGAAAGAAACAAAGTGGACGATTATCGGTCGCCATGCCGATCGAAAAAAAAACTGGCGATCGAACGACTAGCGATCGACACCCACAGAAGGGGCGATCGATCGCCTAGTCGATCTTTGGTATTACTGCGTCTAGTCTAACAATCATATGAGAGAATAAGTGGAGGTGGCTTGCGTAGCAAAATGTTTATCAATCAGTAGTGGAAAACGCGTACCATAACTTCTGAACATACAAGCACAAGCAATTCAAAACATGGGAATGGATCCACTAAGAAGAAAAAATAAAAATAAGAAGAATGAGAAATGTTTTTAGCCATATATTTCAAATGAAGAATGAGAATTTCATGGGAGATGCATATCTTTTTGTATGTGCATCTGAAATATGTGGTTGTGGTTACTTCTCATTTTATTTTTATTTCTTATTTGATCATTACTCTTCAAAACATAATTGCAGACTAAATCAACATAAAAAAAGAAGAAGATATAACTACCACTAAATTTAATTTTGTTTCTTTTTGTCACGAATTATTTTGTTGGAGAGGATGAGCAACCAATCAGAGTATCAATATGATCCAATCAAAGAGTACTATTAATACCTTCGTGATTTAAAAGTATGGAGGGATCATAAAACCACATAATGAAAGGACTTAACGGCCAACAAAGCAACCATATGATTGAGTTAACTACAATAGCATAAGTTATCTACGCATAGGTTAAAATATAACTACTACTCATAGTAGTTAACCTGCTAAAAACATATTGCGACTGACATGCAAAGGATATACTACTACTACCAATGATTTAAAACTTGATTCTACCTTTAGTTGCAACTAGTCAGGAGATATTCAACTGCATAGGGGCAACCAAGCAAAACCTAAAAGATATGTAGCTCTTAAACCAATACAAATCAGCATGCAACAACAATCTACAAATTATGCAAGCGGCAAGTCAAGCATCAAACGAGCAGAAGTGACCGTAAGATGATCCAGCCTCTCTATCTGTCCTACATGGTTCTTGAAAATCTCCATCATAGCTTCACAATATGCAACCTCTTCCTTGTAGAAATGGTAATAACACTTGAGAATGAATCCAACCAACCTCCCCTTGATTCAATATTAGAATGTCAGATTACAATACCAGACAAAAGAAGATCAGATTGAACACCAACTGTGGTCAATCAGATTAAGAACAACAATATTCAAAGACTGGATCAATATGATCAGTCAAATGATTTACAAGACAAAAGAGATAGACCAGCTCTTGGAGAGAGAGGTGATAATTATTATCCACCAGAAGAAAAAGAAAAGAGCCGTTGAGCACAATGCTGTAGGAGAGCATATATAGCCATCAACTTTGTAAGAAGCCAGCTTCAGACCCTGCACAAAGAAAACATTCCAAACACAGAACAAAACATAAAAGGGTTAAATAAAAACAAGTTTATGTAATGACAGAAACAGTCCCTAAAAGTTTGAAAGGCATTTTAACACCCTCCCTCAAACTTTCACACCAAACATGTCCAACATACCCAACTGATCACTCAAAAACTTATGACTTTTACAGTCTAAAGCTTTTGTCAAAATATCAGCAATCTGCTAAGAAGTGTGAATTTTCTCAGTCTTAATAACACCAGCAGAAACCTTCTCTCTAACAAGATGAACATCAATCTCAAAGTGTTTGGTTTTTTCATGAAAAACAGGATTTCCAGCAATTTTTAATGCTGAATTGTTGTCACAATACAACATCACAGGAAGTAAACCATTAACACCCATATCACCAAGAAGATTGGATAACCAAATAATCTCACAAGTACATGAAGCCATGCTTCTGTATTCAGCCTCAACTGAAGATCTAGATAGAGTAGATTGTTTCTTACTTTTCCAGGTAACCAAAGAGTCACCCAGAAATACACAATAGCCAGACACAGATTTCCTGGTAACAGGACATCTTGCCCAGTCAGAGTCAGCATAAGCTCTAAGCTTAAGGTTTCCCTTTTTGTTAATTTGCACACCATTACCAGGTGAGCCTTTCAAGAATCTCAAAACCCTCAATGCAGCATTCAAGTGAGACTCAAGGGGAGCATGCATGAACTGACTCAAGCTATGAACAACATAAGAAATATCTGGTCTGGTATTGGTTAAGTAAATTAACTTGCCAACCAGTTTTTGATAGTTCCCAATATTTTTCAAGGCTTTATCATCAACAGAGTCAATGTGATTAAGAGTGGTGTTTTCAGGCAAAGGTGTGTCAACAGGTTTGGCAGCAAGCAAGCCATATTCATGCAAGAGTTCTAAACAATACTTCCTTTGACTGAGACAGACACCATTATCATTTTCCAAAACTTCAATTCCAAGAAAGTATTTTAATTTTCCTAAATCTTTGATTTGGAATTTTGTTTTCAAAAACACTTTGAACTTCTCAATTTCATTAATATCATTGCCAGTTATGACAATGTCATCAACATACACAAGTAAGGCTAAAAACACATTCCTAGACCTCTTAGTGAACAAAGAATAATCATATTTAGACTGCACAAAACCATGTTCATTAAGAGTTGAAGTTAATTTTGCATTCCATTATCTAGGAGCCTGTTTAAGGTAATACAGGGACTTGTTAAGCTTCACAACCTTAGATTTATGATTATCAAAACCAGGGGGCAGAGTCATATACACATCCTCAGTTAAATCACCATATAGAAAAGCATTGTTGACATCTAATTGAAAAAGACTCCAATTATTACAAATAGCAACATTAATCATGCATCTAACAGTAGACATTTTAACAACAGGACTGAAAATTTCCATATAATCAAATCCCTCCCTCTGGCTGAAGCCCTTGGCTACAAGCTTGGCTTTATACTTATCAATCTCTCCTGTAGACTTATATTTAATTTTCCACAACCATTTACTGCCAACAGGTTTTCTTCCTTTAGGAAGATCACATTCAGTCCAAGTATTATTCCTTTTTAAGGCAGTAATCTCATTATTCATAGCCTGAACCCAATTATTATCCTTAGTAGCCTCATCATAAGAAGAGGGTTCAACATATTTGTTCAAAGTAGTGGAGAAGCAGTAATTAGCAGGGCTAAGATTGGAATAACAGACATATTTTTCAAGCCCATATTTAACACTACTATTAACAACATAGTCAGTGAACCTAGCAGGAGCCTTAGTGTTTCTACTAGACCTCCTAAGAGCAGGCTGCTCAGGACTTAGGTTCTGAGTAGGATTGACTTGAGATGTTTCAGGATTAGAACTGGAAGGGACATTTCCCTCAGACAGAGTGTTATCACCCATTGATGTTGCAGTGCCATTAGTCTCACCATCAGTAGAAGTATGTATACTTCTAGGGCATGAAGAGGCACCACCATCATCATTGGGTGTAGTATTATTACCTCTCCTTTCATCATTGGGATTATGATCAAAGTGTTTCTCATTAAAAAAAATTTGATCATTCAGTGTAGAATCTGAGTTCTGATCAGTTTGCAGTTTAGAGTTCATTTTGAATGGAAAAACAGTTTCATAGAATTGAACATCTCTGGAATAGAAAATTATTTTAGAGTCAATGCTATAAACTTTGTAAGCCTTTTTTGTAGTAGAAAAGCCAATTAGAACACATTTTTCAGATCTAGCAGAAAACTTATCAGAATTGTTGAGAATAGAGGAGAAACATAGACAACCAAAACTTCTCAGATGAGACAGTTTTGGTTTTTGACCATACACAAGCTCAAAAGGAGATTTCCCACTCAGAACAGAAGATGGCAACCTGTTAATCAGATAGGCAGCAGTTAAGATGCATTCAGGCCACATACTTAAAGGAATACCACTTTGAAACAACAAACTTCTAGCAACATTTAACAGATGTCTGTGCTTTCTCTCAGCAATACCATTTTGCTAAGGAGTATAAGCACAAGATGTTTGATGAACTATACCCAGGCTACTAAACAAGTTACTCATTTTGTTATTTATAAATTCAGTGCCATTATCAGATCTCACAGTTTTAATCCCACACTTAAATTGATTGTGAATCAAATTAACATAACTAACAAACAAGTTATAAACTTCATCTTTAGTTTTAACAAGATATATCCAAACAGCCCTGGTATAATCATCCACAATAGTCATAAAATATCTAAATCCTTCTCTGCTAGTGACCTTGTAAGGCCCCCAAAGGTCTATATGCACAAGGTCACCAATAGCAGAAGTCTTATGATCACTCAAAGGGAAGGGTTCTCTTGTCTGTTTAGCCTTGTGACAGATGTCACAAAGAGACACATGAGAATCCTTGGTGAATTTAAGATCAGGTTGAAGCATACTCACAGCTTGGTCAGAGGGATGACCAAGTCAGTTATGCCATAAGGATTTAGAAGCATAACAAGTAATAGATAGATTACCTATAGTTTGATTTTTGGAATTAAGAGGAGAGGGAGAATCAAACAAATAGAGACCACCATTTTCACTACCAGTCCCCATGATTTTGTTTTGAGTCAAATCCTGAATGTAACATTTAGATTCATCAAAACCAACAAATATTCTGCTATCCTTGATAAGTTTGTGCACAGACAAAATACTAACACAATATTCAGAGACAACCAACACATCATACAAGATGACTTTATCAGAAAGTTTTAGATTACCAATATACTTGATTTTTGCAAGAGTACCATTAGGATGTCCCATAGTAAGATTTAAATCAGACATATCAACAATGCTAAACATATTTAGAGTATTAATAGTCATGCGTTGGTTTGCTCCTGAATAAATAATCCACCCAATACTAACCTCACACAAAGCAGTATTGTTGCTATAAAACTTATGAAAGTTTATATTAAAGAAAACATTATTGTTCATAAAACTGGATATACCTGCCATGTTGGCCTGCATGCTGCTAGCAGGCATATCATTGATAAGACTCATTAGTTTCATCATCTGCTCATTAGTAACGGTCATAGAAGAGCCATTTTCCACAGATGAGGTACTAGAATTAGCATTATAAGAAGACTTGACATTAGTTTGTTTCTGACCAGGATTCTTATTATAACCAGGGGGTACCCAACAGTATCAAAACATCTGTCAACAGTGTGACCAATTTTACCACAGTTATTACAAAGCAAGTTTAGATTAGGACCCCTGTTGTTACTATTATTATTATTCCCAGTATTCACAAACTTCTTATTGTTAGCAACATGTCCTTTTTTGTTGTCAAATCTCTTATTCCCATTATTGGACCAATTAGTTTTAGAAACAAAACTAGCAATTTGATTTTTAGACTCAGAACCAGAAGAAGAAGAAGAGGCAATGCCTCGGTGAGACTCTTCTCTGGAGACAACAACAAAGGCATCTTTAAAATCTGGGAGAGTTTCTCTGGAGAGAATGCTACTCCTGATAGGCTGATACATATCATTAAGACCCGTAAGAAATTGCATAAGTTTCATAAGTTGATTATGTTTTAGAACATCTTCTCTAGCAGTACAAGAACACTTAGGCAATTTGGTCATAATGTCAAATTCTCTCCATAAGGAGTTAAGCTTATGATAATACTCAGACACAGTTAGATCTCCTTGTTTAAAGTTATTAATCTTTTGCATAAGACTCAGAATAACAGAACCATCAAGTTTATCATAAGTTTCTTTAAGTTCAGCCCACACCTCAGCAGCATTTTCAGAGAAGATTTGACCAAGATATAAATCTTCAGACACAGAATTCAAAATCCAAAACAAAACAATAGAATTACATCTATCCCACTGATTAGACAAAACATCATTGGAAGCATAAGAGGCCTTGATACATGTACCATTAATAAAGCCAATTTTATTCCTTGTGTTAATAGCCAGTTTCATAGCAGTAGACTAGACCCTATAGTTCTCAGTACCAGTCAGTTTAACAGACACAATAGAGGGATTACCCAAGTCAAGATTACTAATAAGATCCTCAGGCCTACCACTACCACTAGCAGACATAATGAAAGCACACAGAACAAATAATCAACCAGAAAATCAGCACATAAGAGCAGATAAGCACATACAGAGAACAGATAAACAACAAATAACTCCAAACACCTCCAATCACATATCAATCTCCAGAACCTATGCTAATCTATCTCCGTCAATCTAAACAGAAAAAAAGAAATGAAAGATAAACTCACACCCAAGTTACAACAAGTATCAAGTTTGAGGACTAGGGTAAACTAGAGCATGTATTCATACCACTCAGAAGGTGGCAGATCAAGATGTTAGTTTACCCGTTTGTACCCTCACAACTCAAATACTGTTAATCTTAAAGAGGAAGAGAAACCTTACAGTGCTTTTAGGAAGAAGACAGCGGAAAGACCTCACAATACTCTTAATTCACTTAATTAAGAGATATTGTGAGAGAATCAGGTCCCAATTAACACTAGAAACCACCGGAATCAAGAATCCCCAATTCTGAAAAATTAAGGTTTTCAAATCCAAACCCTAATTCACCAAACTTTAACACAATCTGCAATTAAAACACCACAATCGTTGAATTAATCAATAATACAACCAGATCCAACACCAATTTCAAGAACCCCCAAAATTGGTTGAAACCCTAGAACTTGAAATCACCAATCTAACAAAACCTGTCTCTGATACCATGTAGAAATGGTAATAACACTTGAGAATGAATCCAACCAACCTCCCCTTGATTCAATATTAGAATGTCAGATTACAATACCAGACAAAAGAAGATCAGATTGAACACCAACTGTGGTCAATCAGATTAAGAACAACAATATTCAAAGACTGGATCAATATGATCAGTCAAATGATTTACAAGACAAAAGAGATAGACCAGCTCTTGGAGAGAGGTGATAATTATTATCCACCAGAAGAAAAAGAAAAGAGCCGTTGAGCACAATGCTGGAGGAGAGCTTATATAGCCATCAACTTTGAGAGAAGCCAGCTTCAGATCCTGTACAAAGAAAACATTCCAAAAACAGAACAAAACATAAAGGGTTAAATAAAAACAAGTTTCTGTAATGACAGAAACAGTCCCTAAAAGTTTGAAAGGCATTTTAACACTTATCTTCAAAATCAGCATCGACAGTCTTCCAAAAATTATCATATTTATCTTTCGGAAGATCGTCTCTCTCATATAAATAAAGAGTTACACCCTTCATCACATACCCTGAAACTGGCAACTCCAGCAAAGGGACATAACACCTACTCACCCTACAAACAACTGTCAGTCTCTTATACAATGATTCAGAGGATGAAGTTAGGTCATTCCTTATCTTAGTAACTTTATCCCCACTAACAGAGACCCTCCACCTTTTATCGCAGTCTATGATCGAAACTTCTTCCAGCAATGGGATATCTTTGATGCAGCTCAATAACATAAGATGCCTCAACATTGACGTCGTCAAACATTTCCCTACATCCCAACGTTCCTTCTCTATTAAATCCATATAATTTCCCTCTTCTTCTTGTTCGGGACTATTTGAATTAACATATAATTCCTTGTTATCGTAAATGTAAATCGGTGACAGAAATATAAATGAATCAAGTTTAACTCCAAACTTGATCTTCCACTTGTACAAAGGACAATCAGCACAGGAATACGGAATTTGGATACATAAATACTTCAATCCTCCAAAAATACTCAAAGACGGAATAGCAGACAAGATGGAACGAACTGAGATACCAGGTTTAGTGATGAAGGATATGGTATCGACTAGAAGGATAATCTGGTAAAACCGTTTGGAAACAAGTTTGCAAGGGCATAAGGTTTTCAAATCGACTAATTTTCTGAAAATTTGGAGAACAACGTCATCTGGCAAAGCATCAAATGAAGAAGAATTGTCCTCTAAGTGAGATTTCTCGAAGTTCTTCATGATCTGATATCAATGGCTGGTTACCATATCAGGACAATGTTGATGTAGCTTTACATGAACCAGAAGCACGCTTATACTGTACCAAAAAATAGTAGGATAAAACTTGTTATTCATTGTTAAATTATTTAAAACTATAATATAATGTAGTATTTTGTTTTGTATCAATTAGTGTCACACTGTCATCTGAGAGTAACTTGCTATTTTTTGGCCACTTTAAGTAACATACGTTTCCTTGTTCCTTAAAAAAAAGGACACTTAATACAAATTTAGAGGTCATATAGGCCACACAAAAAAAACCCACATTACCAAAGAGATAATCAAGCTATATAAAACAAGCTAGCTATTTCACCCTTAAGGTAAATATCTAATTTTTAATATATAAAGATAAGAGAAAATTACCAAACTAAGCAAAAAAAAAAAAAAAAAAAAAAAAAAAAAAAAAAAAACCCTTGATCCAAGACTTGGTCTCTTTTTGCATCTTTTTCCTATTTTGGTCATGCTCAACTGCTCGACTCCACTCATTTTAATGACACGTGTCATGCTCAACTGCTCGACTCCACCTATAATGTGCCAAAGGTGTTTAAAAAAAGTACAAGGCAGGGACACGTGTCATTAAATGGGTGGAGTCGAGCAGTTGAGCATGACCAAAATGGAAAAAGGGTGCAAAAAGTGACCAAGTCTTGGACCAAGGGTGTTTTTTTGACTTAGTTTGGTATTTTCCTCTAAAGATAATTGGTTTGGACAAAGCAATCTAAAAGTGCTTATATGCCCTTTTTCTTTAATTTAAAAATGCAATAAAAAGCACCTAATAAAATAGTTCAAGAAAGTGGTAATCCCAAACACCCACCAAACATTAGTATAATCACACCTACATGGAAATGTCAAGATAACTTAACATTAATTGGGGTGTCTGGGATTTGCTAATAAAAAGCTATGGTGAAAAACTGACAATTATACCACAACTCATATACATTAAACATAAACATAATAATGACTAAAATATAAGTAAAACAAAAAGAAGAAAAAGAAACAAAAGCTACCTTCGGCGAGAGACATCCAACCGTCAACGGCGGTTTTCCTAAACTCACAAATCCCCCACAAGATGGAATAGAAAAGTGCTGCTACTAGGGTTTATACAGTGACTTTGAGTTTTAAAGAAATGTCAACGTACGAGTTCTTGGTTGACGGGTCACTAACATTCCGTTGGTCAAAGCCTTAGGTGAATCTATGAAAATATTCCTTTTGAAAAAAAGCAATCTTAGGGGGTGTTTGTTTTGGCTTAAATAGCCGACTTATGGCTTATTTGGTTTTGGGCTAATGTTTCATAAGCTCACTTTTTGTGGCTTATGTTGAAACTTTTCGGCTTATATAAGTTTATTATGACTTAATAAACTTATATAAGCCGAAAAGAAGTTTCAACATAAGCCACAAAAAGTGAGTTTATGAAACATAAGCCCAAAACCAAATAAGCCATAAGTCGGCTATTTAAGCCAAAACAAACACCCCCTTAAAGTGCTTATATGCCTTCTTTTCTTTAATTAAATTGGTGCAAAAGGTGAAATTATATTAATCTTCCAAACATATGTACATCTTAAGAATAAAAGAAAAGATTTGGACATTCCCCAAATCTTTATACAAACAGATCAATACTACTAACCACTATCCATTAGATATCAGACAAAACTAACAAATAATCTGACAATACAAAGCTCTGTCAAACGTATCATTAGAACAGAGCATTCATCATCACTGCATACATCACCAATTCACCTTATTATTTGCACCTTAACCATCTAGTTACATTTCCATCTTACCCTCCTGCCATGAATACTCAACCAGCACCCACAGTAAACACACCAAGATGGGTTAATGGCTTCACTAGGCACCCATAACCCCTCCACTGAAGGGCTCTGCCAGTTATACTACATTTCTATCACAAGAATGGCTTCATATAACTGGGAACACACTCCTCCAGTGAGGACCAACCAAAACCTCCTGTGGGAATGTAAAGTATGGACCATGAAATGTCATCTTACACCACTCTCAATTCCATACTGCTTACACTCCCCTCCAAGACCATTTACCCTTCACAAAAAGAAGCCCTACTTTATGGTACATCCATACTGAGATAGACCTCCTACACAGCCAAGCATAGCTTTTCTAGTTCCTTCCCAAGGCCAAACTAGAAAAAACTATGGGGCTAATATAGGTACAGTCACACAGTTAGGACTCTAAGGTACAAGGTACTTCATATTTGTAATGGCCTGAATAAAAGATCAGTAGCTAATTTTAGCATAATGCCACAGAAAACCTTGATCCAAACATCCCTTTAAAGGGAAACTGCATACCAACAGTACTGCATTGGCCTGCAAGTACTGTTCCATTGAGATAAAGCTTGTTCCAAACACCCCTTAAGTGAAACTGTATACCATCAGCCTTGTTAAACTGCATACTTGACCCTGACTTACCTCACCAATCATATTCTATATCAATTCCATTCACCAGCCTTAGTTAACTGTTGTATTGCTCACAATGTTGAGCTGTATATCCCATGTGTTTTGTATTTTACTAGTAGCCTTTGACAGTTTAACCTTAAGACTCATAAGCCTCATTCTAACTGTGTCACATATCATATTGCACACCTCTTCCTCTTTTCTTTTATCATCACTGAATAGCCTTTTATTCCTTTCTTGCCATATATAGTATACACTTGCAGCCAAACATAACCTTCTCACAATGCTATCAATAGTTTTCCCATTAAAACTGTCTGCAAATTTCCTTAAAATATCATTCCATTCTAGCCGATTACAATCCATTTGCACTTTATGTGAAATCTTGCTCCAAATCTTCTGTGAATAAGTGCAAATAATTGCAGGCAAAGAATAAGTGCTAATGAGAATCCATATCCTTACAACATAATGGACAGACCATTAAATCATATGAATCCCAATTCTTAATTTTATCCTGTGTAGTAAGTCTGTTTTGAATTGTCAGCCACAAAATGAATGAGTGTTTGGGAATGTTTTGACTTTTGAGAATACCATACCAACTTGTTCCATTTAACATCCACATCTTATAGGCTTGATTAAGTGAGAATTTCCAAAGTTTACCATTCCTACACTTCCACATCATAGTGTCTTCTTTCATAGGTTCCAAATTTGGTGGCACAAGTTGAGTAATCTTTTCTTTAATTAAAAAATGCAATTATAAGCAGATAAATAGTTTAAGAAAGTTTCAATCCCAAACACACAACAATCAATTATTGAAATCCTATGTTCTGAATCCCAACAACTACTATATTCTTTAATGAACCAAAATCTGTCCGTACTGTCTTCTAAATAAATAAACATTTGAAGGTGTTTGGGTATACAATATACAAAATCTATAAATAAACCTACAAGGGTTTGCATTTAACATAAACAACATAATGACTACAAAATAATTATTAACAAAAAAATAGAAGGTTGTACCTCCAGATAGAAACAGCGAACAGGCAACGGCTGGGTTTCCTAAACTAAAACAAGATTGAATAAATAATGTTACTAGGGTTTATAAAGGATGTTTTTAAATGCACGTGGAAGTCACGTGACTTTGGATGTTTTGGAGAAACGTTTGTCTTCTTCATCTCCTTTTATTTATGGATTTATTACCATAAATAAACAAGGGTCATGTGAGCTATTTGAGACCAACGTTGACTTTATTTCAGGATTTATTACCCATCACGTGACACTTGATATGAACTACTTTGACTCACTTTAACATTTTGAGACCAGCATTGACTTGTTAGACATTTTCAAAACTTAAATATGTTGAATTATGAAGTTCACGTTTTTCCATCATACGGAACTGGTTGCACAAATAACATAGCAAGTCCGTCGATTTGGTCATTTTTCCCTCGTCCATCCCACAACGAAGAAAAATAATTAATGCTATGGCGTTCCTCGTTAAATGAAACATAATGTCAACATTTTCATTATTCACTCGTGTTGTTGTTCCTCTTCACCGATCTCATTAACATTAATATATCTTGAATCCAATGAAAACATGAAAAACAAAAATGAAGCCACCTCAGTTACATATGAACTTAACCCTCAACTTGAGGAGAGACTACTATCAATACCTTAATTAGTAGATAGAATATGGAAGCCTGATAAAACCACATAATGAAAGGACTCGACACCAACAAAGAAACCTCATGATTGAGTTGTTAGACTAACGGTTATCAATAAGTAGATCGATAACTACAATAGCATAAGTTGTCTACACACATTAAGATATAACAACAGTTCAAAAGCAGAAGGTACTAATTAAAAGATAACATCTGATTGCAACTAACATACAAAGGATACACTACTACTACAAATGATTTAAAGTTTTAAACATTGATTGTACCTTTACTTGCACCTTCTTGTAGCGACAAGAGGAGGATAAACCAACCAAAGCATCAAAGATTAAGCAATGCTTGTCAATAAACCTCAAAGAGATCTAGCTCTTATAGAAAAATGTATCAGCATCCAACAACATTCTATAAGTTACAAATCAAACAACAAAATAATTCATTAAAAGTCAACACCAGCATTTAAATGATTCAACCTCTCTATCCGTCCCATATGGTTCTTGAAAATTTCCATCATAGCTTCGCAATACGCAGCCTCTTCCGTATCTTCAAAATCAACATCAACACTCTTCCAGGAACTATCATATTCACTTTGTGGAAGATCATCTCTTTCAAATAAAAAAAGAGTCGCACCCTTCATCACATACCCTGAAACTGGCAACTCCAGCAAAGGGACATAACACCTACTCACCCTACAACCAAATTCTAGTCTCATATAACTTGATTCAGGGGATGAAGTTAGGTCGTTCCTCATCTCAGTAACTTTTACTCCACTAGCAGAAACCCTCCACCTTTTGTCGCAGTCCATAATCGAAACCGTCAACAATGGAATATTTTTAATGCTGCACAATAACATAAGGAGCCTCGTCATTGCTGTCATTAAACACGACACTGCAACACAATGTTTCCTCCCTCTCAACTCCATATCTTCTTCCTCTTCTTCTTGTTCGTGACCATTCACACTCACATATACTTCCTTGTTATGGTAAATTCTATTCGGTAACAGACATATAAATGAATCAAGCTTGTTCCCAAACTTAATTTTCCATTTGAGCAGAAAAGGATACTCACGGGGAGGAGGAATTTGGATACATAAAGACTTTAATCCTCCAAAGTTCCTCAAAGACTGAATTGCAGATAAAAAGGGATTCAACGAAGTGCGCTTAGTGATGAAGGAAATGGTGTCCACTTTAGTGATAATTCGGAAGAAACGTTTAGAAACAGGTTTACAAGAGCATAAGATTTTCAAATCGATTAATTTGCTTAAAATTTGGTGAAGAATGTCATCTGGTAAAGGATCGAATGAAGAAGAATCGTCTTCTACGCTATCTTTCTCGACGTTCTTCATGATTCAGATGAGGATGATATCATATCAATGCTTTGTTACCATTATCTGTACAATGTTTATATAGCGTCACGTGAACCACAAGCAATTTGAAAGCATACTCTACCAAAGAAAAACAATTGCAGGAGAGGATAAGATTGGATATGTGAACCATTAACAGACGAACTTCTTATTCATTTTTAAATTCTTTAACAATTAATATATCAGATAGCTGGTTTTCTGTTAGTTAGTGTCGCCCTGAGAGTAACTTACTTTCTATGACTGGTCAGTTATAAAACGAATACTTAATACAAACAGATAATCAACTTATCCAAACAAGATATATTTCACAATAAGGTAGATCTGCAATGTAGAATCCAGAAAAAAATCTGATTTTAATATAAGCAATCTCAGAGTGCTTATACGCACTTTTTCTTGTAGTTAAGAAATGCATTAATCTCTATTGATCACCCAAAATGAAATAAACTCTCAGCTTCTGTTTTGTAAAAAACCTCCTGAATTAACTTATTCAAGAAATACATATTTTCATTTCACATAAATTTACTAAACTAAGTAAGAAAACAGACCTACATTCGGAGAGAGACAAAGCTGATCGACAGGCAACAACAGCTTTCCGTAAAATTTTGGTTTTTAGTACGATGTGTCTAATATGAACCCACACTGGATTGATTTTTGATTTGGCTTACAAAATGCTAATATAGATTTTCGTAAGAAAATACGTTACTTAACTACCACTTGTAAATAATACAATCAATGAGATATTGAAACATTGTTATCACGCTTTTTGTGTTTTTTCCCATGTTGTTCAACTTTACGAAATGTTTCACGAAAGAGTCTTATTAATTAACTTGTAAATATGCTTTTGTTTTGGATCACCTTTTTTTAACTGGTCTAACATATATGGCATGTGAATAACAGGTGCTTGAAAGCAGAGGAAGATTCTCAACTACTACTCGTAATATACTCATGACATAAAGATGCAAGTAAAGGTAGGTAGAAGTTTTATATACTTTTCATTTCTATGTACCAGCGGAAGTTAGAGTAGGTTTGATGTATAAGGTTTCAACTGATTTGGGCATTCATTACAATTTTTCTTCTCAAGGGCTAGTGAAGTGATGTAAAATGTGTTTCACCAGTTGTTACACGAAATTACCTAAGGGTCACGTTAGAGTGTATAACTAAACTTCATAACCGAAACCTGTTTAACTAAACTTCATAACGGAAACCTGATGGGGAATAGCACACGTAATTGTTGTTGGCTGGTTAACCAATTGTTATAATCCTATTTCTTTTACTTGTTTCTGTTGTAGCAGAGGGAAATATTCCAACAACATCCAACGTATATCAAGAGAATTCATTAAACAATTTACTGCAATGTCACGTTTCTTTTCACTTAATTCATATCTTCTTATTACTCCTAAACATTTTTCATGTAATGCAAATAAATACGAACAGGAGCACGAGGTTTTAAAGGTAAAGGGCTCTTAATAAGGGAGACTAACATACTACACATAAGATGAAGGGGTTTAAACAGTGTCATCTATCAATGACCAGAGCAGCTTATTAGGAAGTCTGGGATCCGAGGTGTTTGGATCTAAATTTCGATGGTCTACACGAGGAGTAGATAGATAAATGGTGTCGATCTGGTTAAAACGTTTGGAAACAAGTTTGCATAACCATTGTGTTTTCAAATCTATTAATTTGCTTAAAGCTTGGAATATCATTGCGTATCACACCATTTCTTGATTCTCTTCATTGTGAAACTCTAATTGTCATCCGATATCGTTTTTTATTAGATTTGAACATAATTGTCATCCGATATCGTTTTTATTAGATGTGAACATTTTTTAGTGTGGCCTGCATTAAAATTACACACACAATTTAAAAGCTTCTAAGATGTAATCATTCAAATTACAAGTTAAAAAAAAAAAAAAAAAAAAAAAAAAAAAAAAAAAAAAAAAACACCTTAAAGAAGGTATTAGGCTTAAATTTGTTTGGGTAGCAGAAACTTAGTACATGCATTTTCTATGGGAGAGTGTCTGGTAATTACAATAAAGCCGAGAGTACAGAATGACGAATAAGTGAATTCAGGAAACAAATATGTCTTTTACCTTCTAACAAATAGAGCTTATATACATATTGAGGCACGCCGCAAGAACTTATCTTAATGAAGTGTTCTAAAAGTTGTTAATAAGTGTCTTATTTAACCATTACATGGCGGGAGGTTAAGCAGCCATGAAACGATGTGGTACTAATCGGGCTCAAGAAATTAGGTTCACTCAATTAATTGGAAGAGCAATTTAAAAGCCATACAATTGCCAATCCAGTAAAAAAGAAAATACTTGATAAGACCAATATACAACCACCACCCACAAGGCTTCGGCTCATAGTGGCAAGGAGAGTTTATTTTGTTTTGGTACATTTGAACAAGATTTGAATCACATAAAGACACCTCAATCGATTTAAGAAAACCCGACAACTAAATCTTGAAAAAAACCCAACTGATTTAAAACACTTCAACCTAGAACATACATGGTTATAACTACTGGTTAACAGTATAAGTAGAACGAAAACTACAATAGCATAACTTGTGAACGTACATGGTTATAACTACTGCTCACAGCAGATGCTACTAGAAAGATAATACTACTGGTTGTAATTAAAGTTATACTACTAAGATAAACCTCTAAATTGTTTCTACCTCTACTTGCGCCTTGTCACGAGATACTCAATTGCAGAGGAGGAGCTACCAGCCAAAATCTCGAATAAAAGTAACTGAAGATATCTTGAAAATCTACGAGTTACAAATCAAACAACAGAATTACATATTAAAGTCAACATCAGCAGTAAGATGATTCAGCCTCTCTATCTGTCCCATATGGTTCTTGAAAATCTCCATCACAGCTTCACAATATGCAGCCTCTTCTTTCTCCTCAAAATCAGCATCAACACTCTTCCAAAAACTATCATAATCATCTTCCGGAAGATTATCTCTCTCCATCAAAAAAAGAGTTACGCCCTTCATCACATACCCTGAAATTGGCAACTCCAACAAAGGGACATAACACCTACTCACCCTACAACCAAGTTCTAGTCTCATATAAAGTGATTCAGAGGGTGAAGTTGAGTCGTTCCTCATCTCAGTAACTTTTACCCCGCTAGCAGAAACCTTCCACCTTTTATCGCAATCCATTATCGAAACCTTTTCCAGCGATGGGATACTTTTGATGCAACTCAATAAAATAAAATGCCTCGTCATTGATTTCTTCAAACATTCCACTGCAGCACAATGTTTCAGCACTCTTAACTCCATATCTTCTTCCTCTTCTTGTTCTTGACCATTTGCATTAACATATAACTCCTTGTAACGGTAAATGGAAATCGGTGACAGAAAAATAAATGAATCGAGTTTGCCTCCAAACTTTATCTTCCACTTGTACAAAGGACAGTCAACACGTGAATACGGAATTTGGATACATAAAGACTTCAATCCTCCAAAAATACTCAAAGACCGAATCACAGACAAAAAGGAACTGAAGAAAATACGAGGTTTAGTGATGAAGGAAATGGTGTCAACTTGAAGGATAATCCGGTAAAAACGTTTGGAAACAGGTTTGCAACAGCATAAGGTTTTCAAATCGTCTAACTTTCTAAAAATTTGGAGAACAACATCGTCTGGCAAAGGCTCAAATGAGGAAGAATCGGCTTCTACATGAGATTTCTCGATGTCGGTCATGATTCAGATGATGATGAACCAATATCAATGCTTTGGTAAAGCGTGTTGAAAGCGATTATACTGTACCAAACAAATTGTAGGCAAATGGTAAGATTGGAAATTCAAGCTATCAAAAGAGTATAATTTATACAATAGCCAAACTTTTTATTCACTCTTAACTTATTTATAACTAGCATATGATATAGTTTGTTGTGTATCAATTAGTGTCACCCGAGAGTAACTAACCTTCAAATTTTGGGCACTTCTTAACATACATTTTCTTGTTCATTCAACTAACTTACTTACACTTGACTATTTAGTTGATACAAACGATATCAGTCATTCAGGCCTCTAAACTTAAATTTTTATCATAAGTTTACCAAAGAGATCATAAACCTATTCAAAACAAACTATTTCACCCTAAAGGTAAATCTGTAATTTTGAATAAATAAAGATAATTGGTTCGAAAAAAGCAATCTCAAAGAGCTTATATGCCCATATGCTTTAATTAAAAAATGCAATAAAAAGCAGATGAAATCTTTAAGAAAGTGGTAAATCCCAAACACCCACCAATCATTAATAAACGGATTATACAATGTTTTGACAACAACAATGCCCAATTCCGCCGGCGTAATAACGACACCAAAAGAGATAATCCGACCAAACAACCCTAAATAACCCGTGAACAACCAAACAATCGAAAGAAGAACTCCATCATTTAAACCCAACAAACACTAACCACTTAAGGGCAATCACCGTCTACGAAGAACACGACCACGACCCTAAAACCTTAGACCATTGACTTTTGACCTGACTACCTCGAACCAAATACACAAACCCCTTGCTGCACCACTACCCGAACCAACGAGTTGCATAACGAACTACATAACTAGCCAAAAATTATGAACTCCACCCAGCCTGCCCGAACCACAAAGCCACGACCCTAAAACCGACCCTAACATAAAATTTGAACCATTACCCAAATCCGTCCTGTCTTGTATTAAGCTTACCAAAGAGATAATCAACCTATTTAAAATAAGCTATTTCACCCTAAAGGAAAATTCTGTAATTTTGAGTCAATAAAAATAGTCAGTTATAGGGATCTCAAAAATGCTTATATGCCCATTTCTCTTTATTAAAGAAGCAGATATTAAGAAAGTGGTAATCCCAAACAGCCACCAACTATTATTATAAAAACACTAGATCTATAATTATAATATTTTGGTCACACCCAAATGCCCTTTGTTCTTTAATTAAAAAATGCAATGAAAAGCAGATAGTTAAAAACTTAAAATGTTTAAGAATGAGACGCAATCGTAAAGTAATATCTAAAGTTTTAGCGAACAGACTGAAGTGTGTTATGAATAGCATTACGAATGAGACGCAATCGGCGTTTATTTCGGGGAGGTATATTTTAGATGGCCCGCTTTTGATTAATGAAGTATTATCTTGGGCGAGGAGAAGTGGGAAAAAGTTGTTCTTCTTCAAGATCGACTTTGAGAAAGCATATGATAATGTGAGTTGGGACTTTCTAATTATGGTTACGCGTCAGATGAACTTTCCAGAGAGTTGGTGTAAATGGATTTTTGGAGTTATTTCTTCAGCTCGTTCGTCGGTCCTGGATAACGGGTCCCCGACATTCGAGTTTGCGTGTGGTAAAGGTATTCGTCAAGGTGACCCCATATCCCCGTTTTTGTTCATTATTATTATGGAAGCTCTTTCAGGTCTCATTAAAAAAGCGAGCGATATTGGGTCGTTCAATGGGGTGTCGCTTCCTAATGGTGGTCCGGTGCTTTCTCATCTATTGTATGCTGACGACGCCATGGTGATAGGTGAGTGGTCGGATTCTAATTTTCGGACTCTGAGACGAATTTTAAGGATATTCCACTTGTGCTCCGGTTTGAGAATTAATATCCAGAAATCCACCCTGTATGGGGTGGGGAAGAATATTGAGGAAGTGGGTATAAAAGCAGCTGAGTTGGGGTGTAGAGAGGGTACTACTCCGTTTATGTACTTGGGTATCCAAGTAGGGGCGAATATGGGTCGGATCAATAGTTGGGATCCCGTGGTTAAGGTGTTTAATAAGCGGTTATCTAATTGGAAGGCTAAGACTCTGTCCATTGGTGGGAGGGCTGTTCTTATAAAGTCGGTATTGGAAAGCCTGCCGTCATACTATTTTTCATTGTTTAAAGCTCCAATGGCAGTGGTAAATAAATTGGAATCGTTAATCAAGAAGTTTCTTTGGGGTGGAAGTGATGAAGTGAATAAAGTTCATTGGGTCGGGTGGGAGACGGTCACTCGGTCTAAGAAAAATGGTGGGTTGGGCATCAATAGGCTCGAGGTTAGTAACAATGCTCTGGTTCTAAAATGGTTGTGGAGATACCGTAAAGATCAAGAAGCGCTGTGGAGGAGAGTCATAGACGCTATCCATGGGTCCCGTAGAAGATGGGATAGTTTCCCGTGCAATAAAAGGTTTTCGGGTGCTTGGTCAAAAATTGTTTTGTGTGGTCGAAAATTGAATGTGAAAAATGTCCCGTTTGTTGGTATGATAAAAGGTTTGGTGGGTAACGGCTCAAAGATCAGGTTCTGGATCGATCCTTGGGTTGATCACGTCCCGTTGAAATGTCGTTTTCCGGATCTGTTTAGGCTGGAATCGGATTATTGGTGCAAGGTGGCAGATAGGGTTGAGCCTCAAGATAATGGCATTCTGGTCACTTGGGATTGGAAGAGGTACCCGGCAACAGAACAAGAGATGTCCCAAGCGGTTGAGTGCCAAAGATTGATTAGTGGTACTCGTTCTTCAGAGTCCGAAGACTCGTGGGTTTGGAGTATTGGTGATTCGAAGGAATATGTGGTTAGAGAGGTTAAAGATTGGATTAAAGGTGCTGGTTCTCAGGAGGTAAGTAAATGTTTTGAATGGTGTAAATGGATCCCATCCAAATGTAATATATTTATGTGGAGAGCCATGTTGGATAGAATTCCTACGAGATGCGCGCTTTTAAGAAGGAATATAGTGATTGGTGAGTGTTGCTGCGTTTTTTGTGAAGAAATGGACGAGACAGCAGATCATTTATTTACGGTGTGCAGGTTCGCGGACGGGGTTTGGAACGGTATAGCGTCTTGGGTTAAATTGCCGCCGATGATTCTATTTTCTTTTGATGATATTACGAAGCTTGCTACTCACGTGGGAGGCTCCAAGGTTAGGAAAGGTATCCTTCATGGTATCTTCGTTATTACATGTTGGCGAATCTGGAAAGCGCGGAATGAGAAGGTTTTTTCTCATATTTTTTCGAGTGTCAACCAAGTGGTAGCGGACGTTAAATCGTTGAGTTTCCTTTGGTATAGAAGTAGGGGTAAAGATATGGTCGTCGATTGGATAGGTTGGAACTCTTTTAATCTTGTTTCGATGTAAGTTTGGTTTTCCGCGGTTGTCTCCTTCTTGGAGATAGTCCGTTTTGGTTGTTTATAAAATTTCCCTTTCAAAAAAAAAAAAAAAAGTTAAAAACTTAAAATGTTTAAGAAAGTGGTAATCCCACCATCTATTATTATAAAAACACTCAACAGTATTAGGTCACCCCCAAATGTCTGGTAAAACCCCTTTTAACTGATTTATAAAATAAATAATTGATTTCAACACCCCACATGGTTAAATGTCAAGAAAAACTTAAAACATCTAAGAAAACTAGTAGCATACAGTAAATAAAGAAAATATACATAAAAGGGTTAGCATTTAAAAAAAAAATAAGAAGAAGAAAAAACCTACATTCGACGGGAAGAGACGGCAACGGCGGCTTTTCCTAACTCCCAAATCCCCCACAAGATACAATAGTGGTACTAGCTAGGGTTTATACAGAGTTCTACTATGTTTTTTTAAGTACCACGTGTAGTTCACGTGACTTACAAATTGGACTTTTTAGTTCATGTAAATTCCAAAAAAAGCACTACAAAGTTAACATTTCGGCCAGTGAATTTATTAAATTGAACTTATAACTTAAAAGGCAGGCCGACTCGTGCGATGCACACGGGTTCGTTCTAATTGCTAATAGCGTATTGCTCAGCACTAATTTTCATCATTTTGATCATGGATCAATTTTTTGTTGATCAATAAGTTCATAAGTTGTTATTTTGTTATCACAGATACTCAAAATGATTTTATAAATCGGATTCAAAATGATTTTATAAGTCGGATAGGGAACATCATTACATTGATCATTTATTCAGTTATTTAAGTGTTTATAACGTAATTTTTTGCACTAATTTTCGTCATGTTTGAAACTCTCATTTTTTTGTGATGGTCGAATTTTGGTGGTCACTGCCGTTATTTTGTTACCTTTAATTGAGGTCGAGTAAAAAACTCAAAATGATATTCAGGTTTTATAGCCTTCAAAACCAATAGTATTTAATTTTTTTAGTCGAATAGTGTACACCATTACATTGTTCATTTATTCAGTTATCTAAGTGTTCACAACGCAATTTTCGGCATAAATTTTTGTAATATTTGAAACTCCCATGCACACGGGCTCGATCTAAATGTTCATAGCGTATTGTTCAGCACTAATTTTCGTCATTTTGATCATGGATGGATTTTGTTGGTCAATAAGTTTATAAGTTGTGTTTGTTAGCTTGGCATGAAAATTGTCACTGCCTTTATTTCGTCACTTTTAATTGAGGTCGAGTCAAAAACTCAAAATGATATTCAGAACCGTGCAATGCACATGGGCTGTATCTAAGTGTTCATAGCGTAATGTTTGGCACTAATTCCATAATATATAAATTGGGCTGCCTCAGGACCCGATGCAACTATTTTGTTGAGTTTACAGTTTTTTTTTTTTTTTTTTTTTTTTTTTAGTCTAAGTTTTAGACAATGAGCTTATAGTATAATGGGTTTAGACTCTATTGAACTCTTGCTTATGTCTTACACTTAACTTTTTTTAATTTGTTATTATAATTTACAAATGGGTTCGAGCCCGTTTAGCCCGTGCCCATTTAAGCCCGTGTTGTTCGGGGCCAAGCCCGTTTAGACCGTGGCCCGTGCCTGCCCGGCCCGCCCGTTTTGCCACGTCTATGTGTTGTGTACGTGTTTAAATGACGTATAGCCGTATAAATACACAATATCAAAAAGATTATGTAGCGCTGACGTCACGGTCATAACATTGTGAAACATATAGATGCTAATTTAACATACTCAAACATACACAAAACTACACATCTTTTTTACACAATAAGTATCAAAGTTAACACTATTTTACCCGTGAAATGTCACTTCAATTCTAAATAAGCAAATGGTCTCATCAAGTAAACACATAGTATAATACTTTTGTCTTTACCATGTAGAAAAGTAAGTTATTTTACTATAACTATCATGATTTTCACAATATAGAGCAATATTTATTAAACACTTCTTTATTGATATTTATTTTTATTACGATTGTTATAGGTTAGTGATAAAACATTTTTATCGAAAAGTATTATAACTTCACATCATGAAAATTTGAATAACCAAAATACCACTCATTATACCAAATATTATCAAATTATGTATCCAAAAAATAAATATCGGATAACAACATTTGATAGTCCAATTATTGCCACCCCAGTCCATAACATTTTCGGATATAACTTGCAAGTCCAAAAAAATTGCCAGCCAAATATTAACATAGCCATTATATGTACGCGTCTCTTGAAAGTTGGTTTCACTATCAATGTTATGTGGTTTTTAAACAGATGAATATCTATATTATATTTTTGCCTACACCAAAAAGAGAATCCACAACCTCTTTTTACACGTATTATATTTAAAATAGTACAGATGCTTTATAGTAATATTTTCTCAATAGTTTACATACAGATGCAATAGTAACATTCACTTGACTTGGTCCAAGTTTCTCATTGTGTCCCAAGCCCAGTCCTAATAAAAATAACTACAATCTTCTACACTCCTGTAGTCTAATCCATGGAAGAATCTTTAACTAAAAGGTCTTGTACGTACTATAAACAATCTTTAATACTCCCAACACTTATTTTATATTGAATGAAATTTCTTTTGTGTGTACATTGAAGTTAAGGATTATTTTGTTGCAACACAACTATAACAATGAGACTTCAATACTTGCAGTAAAATTTAGCCCACTCCACTTCCAAAATAAACCAAGCGGGAAAAAGGCTCAACACATTTGATAAACTCTTATTACCCTAAATCAATTGTATCATTTGTGTAAACCCTAAACACACACTTTGAAACATCCGCCCCCTTCTCCAACTATCTCTCTACTACTTTTCTCTTCCATCTAAATCAGTAACATATACCGTTCTCATCAAGAGTGCATCTTTGTGGCTTCAAATCGTGAAACAAAAACACAAACTCTTTAGATTCATTCTTTTACCAACCAAATAACAAACCAAGGCTTTACTTTTAATGATGAGCACGGCGTCAAGATCTTTCACTGAGCTCTCGGGTAGGTGTTATGGGTTCTTCTTGTTTTTTTTCGATCTATGGTGATAATGGCTCGACTAAAAACATCTTTTAAAAGATTAGAAAAAAAGTTGAACCTTTCTAAGATCTCTTGGGTTTTTTTTCGTGTCTTGTATATTCGATGTGAGTTGGGGGAGAGATGGTGAGGATCCATGTGTGGAAAACTAGAAGGGGTGGTTGAATAGTTTTACCGTTTAAAATTAATTCGTTTTGTTACTTATCGTGATTTCAAAGTTAACTAACAATCAAGCTCACAAACAAGTAATGTAAGTAAATAAGTAAAGAGAGGAAATATCAAACCACACAACACGGATGTTTATAGTGGTTCAGCTACAAGGACTCTTATCCTTGCCCTACTCCACTCCTCGAGTCTCTAACTCGAGAGTTATTCTTCACTAAGAAACAAACTCCCTTCTCGGCGGAGAAAACCTTAATACGTGTTGCTTACACCTTTTTCCGATACAAAGCTAAATACCGGGTTCTTATTTAAGGAAGAACCAATCTGACGTCGCCTAAATGATTACCGACACTAAGCTAGATGTCGAGTTCTTTACAAGGGTACAACCACTCCCGTTTGGTTCTTTACAAGGGTACAACCACTCCCGACACTCTATGTGTTTTGAGGACTAAAACACTAACCGGTTTCTACTGAATAAAAGATGTAACTATGATGTGTGAACTGATGCAAGATCACACAGACTCTATACTACAGGATGACAACAGTATGTTGATCCTTATATGTTGAGATCTTCTTTGCTACAAAAGGAAAGATCTATGAAATGTTAGTATGCTAAAGGTTAGTAATATGTAAATGAAAGGATATCTAATTTAGGCTATGTAAGTGATGAAATGGCCAAATGATCAGCTTGCTATTTATAGGAAAAGCTGATCAACAGGCGGCGGATCCGGCGGATCCCCAAAATTGGATCCGTCCGTGTATCACTTTGGATCCGCCGTGTCAGGCCAGCTAAGAGATCTTCAAATCTTTCCAAATCTTGCCATATCTTTCCATATCTTCAAATGTCAACTCTTTGGCTTGAAGATCTAAACAAAATATTACAAAATCTTACCAAGATTGTGTACATGATGCATGCCATGATGTCATCATAATATTTAACTAATAAAGTTTCCATTTTAAGAAATAAACATGTAAACTTGTATATGTTATTTCTAGAAAACTTTGTGATGTGAAAATGTGTTTGTAAAATGCTTATCACTATAAATGTAAAAGACTTAATCTTATTTATGCTTTGCTTAAAGATAAACTTTGTAATTGTCATTAACAAAACTAAACAAAGATCGTAAAATATAAATAACGTTTTTAGGACGATATTTGTATTAACACCATGGACTGTGATTGTTGGTTGTTGAGGTAAAACCTTGTAGGAAGGCCCCACCTCTTTATGTCGTCCTCCGGAGGGATTCCTTCGGACCTTGCCTGTTCCTACACACACCAAACACACGCGTTAGGCTCGCCTCGGGTTTTACCCCAAGACCGACCTCCGGCGTGAGAGTAAGTATCGGATTGTTATGAGGTGAACAGTGATGTGAGAGTAACAGTTGTAGGTGTAAAAAACATAGTAAATCTTACAAATGAGGTGTGGGTATTTATACTACCCACATTTACTATACCTGTTTACCTCGGGACCTGCGCGTTGACCTATGTCTGACCTAGCAGAAAGGTGTCAGATCACGTGGGGAACACAATCCCGTGAAATCTGGGAATGTGATACTTGACAGGACTGTTTACTGTATATGTGTCCGGAGGCTCGAGAGAGTCCGGACGAGATATGTCGTCCGGATGCCGGAGTATGGTCCGGACGAAGTATGACGTCCGGACACATACACCAACATGTCCCCCCCAGTATTGTAGTATCGGTTGAAGACCGATAGTGCAATACTTAAACAATAACTTTACGGCTTTTCGTCCTGTGCTTCAATTTGTACAACCAGTATTGCATTGTTAGTAAAATATTGATATGATACTTTAAAGAGTACCTTATGGCCTTTCGGCCTGAAGAATTCGGACTGGTGTTGCATTTGCCTCCCGGTGCGTGTCCTTCGGACATATACACCGACATGTCCCCCCCAGTATTGTATCATCGGTTGAAGACTGATGGTTCGATACTTTAAATAAAATTTTTCCTTTCGGCATTTGCGAATACTCTTTCGGTTTCTCTGGCTTATCGGGTTTTATGAGCGCGTTCGGGTTAAGGGCGCGGGGCCTGTTAAGTCTTCATGGGCTGGATGGGTTCTAGGCCCATGGGCCGAATAAAATAATAGTTTATCTATATGACACGTGTGGGATTTACTGTGGGGATCTAACGTCCTAAAGTATGACACGTCAGCGGATGGCAGACTGATGCGACGTTTTTGCTTCTTCCCAGATCTTCCCTATATATACCGTATAATGTTTTCCTCATTTTCTTACTTTTTACTACGTGCATTCATTTTATCTTCAAAAAAGTTTGATTCCCCATCCGGACGTTCTTGTGAGGTGCGTTTCATTCTTCCTTATAATCAATTTTACTTTGGAATTCTCGGCGTCCTTTTAGTTGTAGCCGCTGACCTGAATATGTCAGAAAACCGCTCGTTGGGTAGTAAGGCTGGTCCTTCCGGTAGGATAGTTCCCAAATGCGATATGCATATACATACCTCGAAGATGACACAGGGAGCCTTAGATGAGGTGGTTAGGGAGTTTAGAATCCCTGCGGACTTACGACCGATGCTTCCTCCGGATGATATGACCATGGACAAATTACCGGAGGATAAGATAGGTATCTACGTCCAGCAGCTAAGAACCGGGGGTGTAAGAATTCCTTTTTCAACATTTCTGTTGGCAGTCATAGGGTATTTCCGAGTGCATTTTTCTCAACTTGTGCCCATAGGTTTGAATAGAGTAACCATGTTTGAGATCCGGTGCTATAGTCTGAGCGTGCAGCCGACTGTACCACTATTCCGGGTTTTCTATAGACTGTGTAAGCAAGGTCATTGGTTCTCCTTTGAAAGTCGAACGGGAAGTAGGGCTAAGAAGTGTTTTAAGGAGGTGCTTAGCAGTTTGAAACATTGGAAGGAGTATTTTTTCTTGATAGATCGGAGGGCAATACCGAATGCTATGCCATGAAGGCATAGGGATTCGAAGGTTACGGATGACTTTCCGGAGACTAATTCCGATCGTGACGCTAGGCGGGTTGCCGCGAAAGTGATTCCTCTTAGGATACCCTCCGAAGGCCTTTTATACATGACGGGTCTATTTAAAGCTTCTGGGTATGCTGGGCATGAGGTTTTGTTAAAGGATGCCGAGGAGAAGGGTAATACCATACTCCTTGTCTTAAACGTATGTAATCTGCTGTCTTTCATTTGATGTTTACTCTCTCTTTTTTTTTTTGCAGTGCTTACGATGGCTGAGTATTTGGAATTACCGATGGAGATTGAGGCGGGGATTAGCAAAGGGGGACCACTACCCGAAGGGAGTGTGGTACTGGAGAGAACAACCGAGCCCTTAGTGCCGGGGAGTTCGATTCCTCCAAAGAGTTCTTTGCAGAAGACCGTAGAGAAGCCAGATGCAAGTGTGGCAGCGATTAGGGAGGAGAAAGAAAGGAAAAGGAAGACGGTTGAACAAACCGTAGGAGGGAAAAATACTGAGGGATCCTCTGCAGTGTCGGAGAGGAGGAAAAAACCCAGAAAACAGCCGGTGATTGATGTAGGGGAGGGTGGGTCGTCTGAGCCTACCTTGCAGGCGACTCCTCTCCAAGAGTTTTTAGTACAGGGAACGGTTCATGAGGCCGAAAATCCGGAGGTGAATGTTGTGAATGAGCAGGAAGACACTACCAACTTGGAGAGGCCGGCGACAGAAGAGAGTCAACCGCTTGGCCCACAAAATCAGCAACCTCCGCACGGTGGTAAGAAATGTTAAACCATTGGATTTTATGTCTCCTCCTTCCTCTTCTCTTTTTTTATTTTATTTTTTATATGTTCACGTCTTATATTGTGCAGAACGGTCATTTCATTCGGAGCATTCCGTGCATTCCTCATCTGAGGCCGAAGGGCACAATTCAACCGAGAGAGGTAAGTGGATCTTTCCTCGTGGTTCCTTCGTAAATTTTCTCTTTATGCTAAGTTGTGTTTAATCCCGCCGCAGATGAAATGTTTTCCGGGAGGGAGCCTTATGTTCCGGCTTGGACTTTGACCGGGGATGTCAGGCTTAATTCCTACAGGGCATGCCGGGAGTTGTTGGCCCATATTGCCCCTCCTGCTGAGAGGACCGTTCTGGAGAGCTTGCATACTCCCCGGTTAATTCGTTCAAGCTATGAGCAAACTGCTAACGCGATTGTGACGCAGGCCAAGGTGTTGCGCCGATTTACTCAACTGATTACCGAGTATAGGGAGTTGGAACACTCTCAAAAGGCCGCTGAGCAAGGGCGTAATGCCATGGTTGGGAAATATGATCGTCTGTTCGAGGAGTTTAAAGCTTTGGAGCAACAGCTGGGGAAGGAGCGTGAGGCCGTCTCCCTCCGAGAGGAAGGGTTTACCGATCAGTTGTCAGATATGCAGAAGGATAGAGATGATTGGAGGGTAACAGCTGGAGGTCAGGCCGAGAGGATTAGACAGCTAGAGAGGGAGCTGAGCGAGGCGAATCAGGCTGTTAAGCAACTGGAGGAGCAAAAGGCGGAGTTGGCGGAAGAGGTTAGTCAATCAGAAGCCATTCGTCACAATACTGTGAAAGAGTTGATTCTGGCCGCTTGCCGAAGACTGTTCGAGAGCCATGAGTATAAGAAAAGTATGGGAAGGGTTTATGGTTTGTCCTATTCCGCAGGGTTTCTAGATGGCCTCAAGTATGAGCGGAAAAAAAAGAATGTTGAGAAGTTTTTGCCTAGGTTCAAGAAGCTTAATGTGGATGCTCCGAAGATATGGCAAGCAGAGTATAACAAATTGTTTGAGGCCCAGTACCCATACATCCGGAGGCTTGCAGACTCTGCTCGGCTTCCATTAGGTGATCTCATGAACCTTTTTCCTGATCTCCCTCCTCCCGGGCCGAACACCGCTGGAGTCTCTCAGGAATCCGGATCCTCGTCCGGTGTGAAGGAGACCGCTGATAAAGCTCCTTGATATCCCTTTATTTTACTTTTTGGATGAATGTAACCAGAATAATAACTTTGACTTAGGTACATGTATCTGGTAATTTGTGACTGACGTCACTTTTTTGCATCCTCAGATGGATGAATATAATTGTACATTTGTTGTTTCTTTTGCCGAAATGTAACTTGATGTTTATGATCTTTCGGTACGGATATAACCTTCCGGACATAGAGACGGAGCATTTTCATACCTATATATATATGTATACATATATATTATTATTATTTTTTTTATTTTCATGGACGGAGTGTTTTAACAATCCGTTTAATTTATGGACGGAGTGTTTTCACGATCCGCTCACGAGGGAGGGAGTGTTTTTCACGATCCGTTTAATTTTATGGACGGAGTGTTTTCACGATCCGTTCACGAGGAAGGGAGTGTTTTCACGATCCGTTTAATTTTATGGACGGAGTGTTTTAACAATCCGTTTAATTTATGGACGGAGTGTTTTCACGATCCGCTCACGAGGGAGGGAGTGTTTTTCACGATCCGTTTAATTTTATGGACGGAGTGTTTTCACGATCCGTTCACGAGGAAGGGAGTGTTTTCACGATCCGTTTAATTTTATGGACGGAGTGTTTTCACGATCCGTTCACGAGGAAGGGAGTGTTTTCACGATCCGTTTAATTTTATGGACGGAGTGTTTTAACAATCCGTTTAATTTATGGACGGAGTGTTTTCACGATCCGCTCACGAGGGAGGGAGTGTTTTTCACGATCCGTTTAATTTTATGGACGGAGTGTTTTCACGATCCGTTCACGAGGAAGGGAGTGTTTTCACGATCCGTTCACGAGGAAGGGAGTGTTTTCACGATCCGTTTAATTTTATGGACGGAGTGTTTTAACAATCCGTTTAATTTATGGACGGAGTGTTTTCACGATCCGCTCACGAGGGAGGGAGTGTTTTTCACGATCCGTTTAATTTTATGGACGGAGTGTTTTCACGATCCGTTCACGAGGAAGGGAGTGTTTTCACGATCCGTTTAATTTTATGGACGGAGTGTTTTAACAATCCGTTTAATTTATGGACGGAGTGTTTTCACGATCCGCTCACGAGGGAGGGAGTGTTTTTCACGATCCGTTTAATTTTATGGACGGAGTGTTTTCACGATCCGTTCACGAGGAAGGGAGTGTTTTCACGATCCGTTTAATTTTATTGCTGTCATGTCACCGAAGTATAATGCGATGATATATAGGAAAATAACCGTAGATGCATAAATACTAACAAGCTTCGGCGCACTGCTTTGTTTTCTTTTGTTTGTTTTACAAGAAACAGTTGCGTAGGTTCATTGCATTCCAAGTTCGAGGTACCTCTCGGTCTTCCATCGTTCGGAGCTTGTATGAGCCGTTACCGTAGGCTTCGACCACTCGGTATGGACCCTCCCAGTTAGGTCCTAATTTTCCTTGGTTTTCGACCCTACTGGCCTCGTTTCTTCGGTAAACGAAATCTCCAACTTTGAAGGACATCGGCCGAACCCTTCGGTTGTAATATTGCTCGATTTTAGTTTTATATTTGGCTTCTCGGATAGCTGCCATTTCTCGTCGTTCTTGTAACAAGTCGAGGTTTAACCGTTGCTGTTCCTCGTTGTCCTCTGGGTTATAGAGCATGGTGCGGTGTGTGGGCATTCCTATTTTGGCCGGAATGACCGCTTCACTACCGTACGTCAGACTGAAAGGGGTTTCCCCATTACTCGTTTTCAGGGAAGTTCGGAAGGCCCAAAGTACGTTCGGCAATTCGTCTACCCATCCGGCTCTTTCTCTCCCTAGACGTGTTTTGATACCATGCATGAGGCTCTTGTTCGCTCTCTCGACCAAACCGTTGGCTTGAGCGTGGGCTACTGCTGTGTTTATCTGTTTGATTTTTAGTTTCTCGCACCAACTTTTGAATGGGTCATTGATGAAATTCGTTCCGTTATCTGTGACTATGATACCCGGAAGTCCGAACCTGCAAACTATGTTCTCCCACACGAATTTCTTTACTTCCTTGCCTGTGGTTTTGGCGAGAGGTTTCGCCTCTATCCATTTGGTGAAGTAATCTACGGCCACAATAACATATTTTACCTTCCCCGGGGCCTCCTGTAAAGGTCCTAATACGTCCATTCCCCATTGGTAAAAGGGCCACGGTGCCATGATCGATGTCATAATTGTTTTTGGTAGCTTCGGAACCGGAGCATGAATTTGACAAGAGTCGCATTTGTCGATTTCTTCTCTAGCATCCCTGTGCATAGTTGGCCAATAATAACCTTGCCTTATCAACTTGGCCACTACCGACCTTGGCCCTGGGTGCATTCCGCACGCCCCCTCATGTACCTCTCGTATAACGTAGTTTGCTTGTAGAGGACCAACGCACCGTAGCATCGGGTTAAGGTATGATTTTTTAAACAAAACATCTCCTTCCATCACATACTGAGGGATCTTCATCCGTAGTGCCCTTGCTTCGTTGGGATCCTCCGGCCATATACCTTCTTTTAGGCAGCGGATGATTGGTGTCATCCAGTTATCCTCCTCTTCTTCTACAATTGCTCCGACCTGTTTTTCTTCGGTCGATGGCTTTTCCAACACTTCGACCAGAATTTCCTTAGTCAGATGATTAAAAGCTACCGAAGCTAGCTTGCTCAAAACGTCCGCCTTTTGATTTTGTGCTCTCGGTATATTGCAGATTTTGAACTTTTTGAAACCGCCAATGTATTCCTTCGCCTTTGCCAAGTATTGTATCATACTTTCGTTGGCTGCTACGAAGTCTCCGTTAATCTGACTGGCCACCAGTTTAGAGTCTACCCGGACCTCCAGGGATTCTACCATCATCTTTTTGGCGAGGCGGAGGCCGGCGAGGAGCGCCTCATACTCGGCTTCATTGTTGGTACTTTTAAAATTTAAACGGAGGGCGTAAGTGTGTTCGGTCTGGCATGGTCCGATCAATACAAGACCGGCTCCGGAACCCTTGCTGTTTGATGCACCGTCTGTGTACAGTATCCATCCTTCCGGACTGGAGATGTCGTGTACTTCCTTTCCCAATTCTTTCGGATGTGATTCTTTCATGCCAATAGGAATTTCTGATATGAAATCCGCGAGGACTTGTCCCTTGATTGCATTTCTGGGTACGTATGTGATGTCGTAGGCTCCTAACTCTACTGAAAATTTGACTAACCTTCCGGATGCTTCCGGTTTGTTCAGAATTTGTTTTATCGGATGATCTGTTATGACTTGGATGGGGTGAGCTTCGAAATACCTTCTTAACCTTCTTGACATGTGTAATAGTGACAATGCCAGCTTTTCGACCGGAGAGTAATTTCTCTCGGCTTCATGCAAGGTTCGGCTCACGTAATGAACCGGTGATTGTTTCCCGTTTCTTTCGGTCAGCAGAACTGCACTGATTGCATCTGTTGCTGCCGAGAGGTACACATATAGAACTTCCTTCGGCTTAGGCGTTGATAGAGATGGGAGGTCTAGTATGAGTTTTTTGAGCATTTGGAATGCCTCCTCGGCCTCTCCGGTCCACTTATATTCGTCCTTGTTCTCCTTAGTTATATTTTTCAAGGTTTCGAAGAATGGAAGGGATCTTTCCGCTGACTTTGCCAGAAACCGATTTAGAGCTGCCAACTTGCCGCTCAGGGATTGCATTTCTTTTAGAGTTGACGGGGATTTCATTTGTGCGATCACCTTTGTTTTGCTCGGGTTTGCCCGAATGCCCTCGGATGTCACCACGTAACCTAAAAATTTTCCTTCCTCAACGCCAAAGGAACACTTCTTCGGATTCAGTTTCATGTTGATCTTTCGTAAGTTGTAGAAGGTTTCGGCAATGTCGGCTAACATTTCTTTTTCCCCTTTGCTCTTGATTACCATGTCGTCAACGTAGGCTTCCAAATTCCTTCCGATTTGGTTCTGGAATGCTGAATCAACCAGACGCTGGTATGTAGCTCCAGCGTTTTTCAGTCCGAATGGCATTTTGACATAACAATACGTCCCCCGCTCTGTGTAGAACGCTGTCTTTTCTTCGTCTTCTTCGTCCATCTGGACTTGATGGTAGCCTTTGTATGCGTCTAGAAAACATTTATACCTGTACCCTACTACCGATTCGATCTTCCAATCGATTTCCGGAAGTGGATAGTAATCCTTCGGACACGAGGAGTTCAAGTTTTTGAAGTCAATGCACATTCGCCAACTTCCGTCACCCTTTTTTACCAGCACCGGGTTCGAAATCCAGGTGGGATAACGGACCGGTCTGACAATTCCTGCCTTCAACCATTCGTCAACCTCCTTTAGTACTACCTGACTCTTTTCCGCAGATAAGTTACGCTTCTTCTGAGCTACTGGGGTGTCGTACATGTTGACGTTTAGATGGTGTTTGATCAGACGACGCGGAACTCCGGTCATGTCCGAAGGTTGCCATGCGAATACGTCTTTATTTTTCCTTAATAGTTCGATCAGGTGTTTTCGGCATTCTCTCGAGAACCCTGTCCCTATCGTGACCAGCTGCTCCGGATACGCGGGGTTTACTAAGACTGTCTCCGTCCTATCCGTGTCCGGATTGACGATTTCTGCTTCTTGGGGAACATTAGTCATCTGCTTTTCCTCTAGTCTTCTGCATTCCAGCACCATGGCCGATCGTGCAATTAACGTCGCTACTCCCCTCGGCGTGGGGAATTTGATCATCGAATGAATCGTCGATGGGATTGCTCTTAGCTCCTTAAGCCCAGTGCGGCCCAATATCATGTTATAGGGCGAAGGAGATTGCACCACACAAAATTTCATAGTTGTTTTGCGGAACATACCGTGGTCTCCGAAGCATACGTCTAGCTCTATCTTGCCCAACGGTCTATTTGTTTCCCCTGAGAATCCCACTAGGGAGGTGCTTGTCTCTCTGAGCCTTGCTCTTATGTCCGAGCTAAGATTATTGAAGCAATGTTCGTACATTACGTTCACGGAGGATCCCTCATCGACGTATATCCTTCGGACCAAGTATCCCTCTATGTCGCCTTCGATTATGAGTGGTTCTTCCGACAGGTCACCCGTTATAACGGGGGGAAAAACTATCGGAACATTCATCCATTCTTCATCATATCCTCCGTATTTTCGCTTTCGATTCTCCGGTTGGCATTTTACCATGCTGACCCTTTCCGCTTTTTTAGTGCGTCTGTTATCGGTTTTGTTGCTTCCCTCTTCGGGAAGTGAGATGTGACAAGAAGACCCGACCGTATCAATGCTATGGTAGATTGAATAGCGGGTCCCACGGATGGCGCCAATTTGTTGAGGTAAAACCTTGTAGGAAGGCCCCACCTCTTTATGTCGTCCTCCGGAGTGATTCCTTCGGACCTTGCCTGTTCCTACACACACCAAACACACGCGTTAGGCTCGCCTCGGGTTTTACCCCAAGACCGACCTCCGGCGTGAGAGTAAGTATCAGATTGTTATGAGGTGAACAGTGATGTGAGAGTAACAGTTGTAGGTGTAAAAAACATAGTAAATCTTACAAATGAGGTGTGGGTATTTATACTACCCACATTTACTGTACCTGTTCACCTCGGGACCTGCGCGTTGACCTATGTCTGACCTAGCAGAAAGGTGTCAGATCACGTGGGGAACACAATCCCGTGAAATCTGGGAATGTGATACTTGACAGGACTGTTTACTATATATGTGTCCGGAGGCTCGAGAGAGTCCGGACGAGATATGTCGTCCGGATGCCGGAGTATGGTCCGGACGAAGTATGACGTCCGGACACATACACCAACAGTGATTGTTGGTCTTGATGATCTTAAAGAATATATTTATATTGGTGAAATATCCGTTTGTGAAATGTATAAATAAGAGAATGATTTTGATGCAAGCCGAAACATATATTCTGGAAGGAGTTGTGTTTAAAGAATATGAAGACAAAAAAGTAGTTTTTTTTACGATATTGACTAACTTGGAAGAATTAAACCTTTCTCAAGTTCAAAACTCACGCTTTTTTTTCCTCTTACATTAGCAAGCCAAGTTCTGCTTGTACACTGTACGGTCTGTACCCACATAATATCTGAGCCTATACTCTTCACTTGATATACACACTATCAAAACTTACAACCAAACACTCCCTTAAGGTTTTTAAGGTTTTCGGTTTTAATTAGGGCTGAGCAAACCACCCGAACAGACCAGACCGAACGAGACCGGGCCGGACTGACCACATTAGGTCCGGTCCTCGGTCTTGGCTTTTGGGCTAATTCGGTCTCGGTCTTGGTCGGTCCGGTCCAGACCACAATCCGACTACTTTGCCTTGTTGGACCGGACCGGACCGGACCGACCACATTCGGTCCGGTCCTCGGTCTCGGCTTTTGGCCTAATTCGGTCTCGGTCTTGGTTGGTCTGGTCCGGAACCGATGCTCAGCCCTAGTTTTAATACAAATTTTCAATTGTTATGAGATTAAAAAAAATTAATTACTAAAACATTCATTGTTAATAGCTAACTAAAAAATGTTTAAAAAAATTGCTAACGCGCCTTTACTTTTTTTTATTATATAATACCTTCTTGAACTAATGATGGCAAATAGGGTTGGTCATGTTATGGGTCGATATAGGTTCGAGTTATTTTACCCATTTGGTCTTTTTTTTTAAGCCAAAGGTCTTTGTTTAACTAATTTGATAGGTCAAGGATACAACATAGCCCAAATCGACCCATTCACGGTATTTATGGGTTTTTAGTTGTAAAAAAAAACTAAAAGCAACAACAGGGACAAACATTTACATTCACTTTACTTTACTTTAGACATGCCAACATTCATTCAATTAAACAAAATCAGCAGCAAATTACCTTCTTTAAGTGTCTTCAAATGCATCTATTTCTCTTCAGCAACAACTTTCCAAAATTTCTCTTCACGTTCACATTTGAACCTGCACGGCTGCACATAGTAACGTTTTTCATTGGAACTTGTTTTCAGTTGTTGGAAAAAAATTCAAAGATCCAGTCCAAAATCAGAAAGTAATAACATGATGAAACTACTTAATTTTAAAAATATTAATTATTTATAAGACCATGATATTAAATACACTTAATTTAAGAGTACATGAGATGAATGCATGAGTATCAATTTTGCATAACAGTAAGAATTGCTAAATCAAGTGTAATACTTGTTACAGTAGCAATATATAGCCTCTCTGTGTGTGTTATTTCATATTTAAAAGTGTGAAAACGGGTTGATCCCTTCACCCCATTTTGCATTTTATATTTCTAAATGCTTCTTCTATCTTTTTTTTTTTTTTTTTTTTTTTTTTTTTTTTTTTTTTTTTTTTTTTTTTTTTAATGCTTAGTCTTTACATTGTACCCCCTGTAAATTAAACAATTACTCTCAAGCCCACGTGTACTTTTACTTTTTCTATAATCAGCTTTATATAATGAAAATTTGAGATGTTTGACTAAATTGGATTCAATTTTGATATTTTATTAACCAATTATATTGTTCGATTTCGTTTATGTGGCAAAATCGAGCTTTTCTATTGGTCTAATTTTTCTTTCAGTAAGAATGATTTTCCAAAATCACTCCAAAATGATGTAATTCTTTAATTATATAAAAGATTCCTAAATTAGTACAAAAATCCTTGAGTGGTCCATGACTTGGTCACCACTTGCACCCATTTTTCATTTTGTTCATGCTCGACTGATCAATTGCTAGACTCCATCTATTTTTTGACACATGTCCAATGCAAGTACAAAAATTAGGTGAAGATATTTTCTTGTTTTTTATAAGATTACAAAAATGCCCCCCTTATAAGATTACAAAAATAAGTGGAGTCGATGAGTTGAGTAGTCGAGTGTGACCAAAATGGGAAAAGGATGACATTGGTGACCAAGTCATATACCACTCAAAGATTTTTGTACTAATTCGGGAATTTTCTCTTTTGTTATAGTTTAATCGCACCGACTTTCTTTTATTACTCATTTAAAGTGGGGATAACATACCTGCAGTTGGGGGGCAGGGGAATTGCCTGCCTTCCCCTTTGTAAAAAGTTTGAAAAATGTACAATTTAGTCCCTCCGGTAAGTGACTGATACACATTTTCCCCCTGTCCCCACCCATTTTTACAAAGAGAAGCAGGCAATTGCCTGCCCCCCAACTGCAGGCATCATTTTAATCGCACCGCCCTTCTTTTATTACTCATTTAAAGTTTTAATAGTATCTCACTATTATAAGATTTCTATGTTTGAGTGATCAAAACATAAAACATTTCTCAAACTTATTTATTATTTTATAGCATGGCTTAAAAGTTAGTTACATGGTTGAGATTAGTTAAATAATGCCCATATGAATATCTTATACATATTTCTTTTTAACATTTTCACAACAATGGAACAATATTGATACTTTTGTGGTATTTTTTTGTTTAAGTGACTTAATTGGAACAGTCATGAAAGTTTGTTAATACTAGACAACATTTTCCCAATAAAAAAAACCCTGTTTTCTAACTCATTAAGCATTTAATCAATGTTAGGTAAGTGTAATAATGAACAACATAATCACCGTTAACACAATGTCGCATCAACTTTTCACTATGTCATCAACATCACCACCAAACAGACATCACTTAAACACAAATATACCCCACATTACCACAAATATAATCACACACATATACAATTAATTTTTATTTCACAACCAACATCAAAGTCGTGGCCAAGACCGACTCACCCACCAAAACCATCCAAGACACGTGGTGGTGGTGGTAGTGTTGTTTTAGCTAAAACGCGTAGTGGGGTGGGGGAGGGGGACGCATCTTACTTCCCGTATTACACGCACGGGTAGAGAAGCAATGGGTGACAAATTATTTTAACTCATTTGGTCTTTATAAATTCAGGGAAATATTATTTCTTTCTTTAATAATTTTCTTACTTATCTTTTTACGTGTCTAGACGTTCTATGTAAGGAAACAAATGTTATTTATATATGGGTAAGAGGATAATTACGTAAAAAAAAATGCAAAAGATCCTAACACATAAGCCAAATCCGTTTGATTGAGCAACTTGTTGTATAACCAGTTACGAATCTTTTGGTATTATGACCAACTTGGTGTACAACAAGATCCTAAAACATTAGCTAAATCCATTTCATTGAGCAATGTGGACATGCTCGAAAAACAGTCAACCCATTGTGACTAATAAAAAAAACCCTGTTTTCTAGTACAAGATTTTGTGTCGGTTTAGAAAAAAACTGTGCGATAAGTATGAATCTGCAAGGAACTGTTCATACAATCGATTCAAACTTCTGTAGTGTGAATATCACTTTCAAAAGACAGTTGTTAAGCCCATTTTGAAGTGAGGAGCACTTCTAGTCTAATATTCCAATGAACTGAAATACTTTGCAAGACAACTAGTTCGATTACCTTGACCTTAAAGAATCTAGGACTCAAGACAAGCAATCGTCTTTAAATAAAAAAAATCTGGGACAATTGTATCTACCAGTCTAAAGTATTTTCTGCATTTGCTAAATATCCATAAAATCTGATGTTAATTTCATATGTCAAGTAACTGTAAAAACTAGCTAGACCAAACCTAAGTAGATTTATCATTCATCATACTAAAGCAAGTAAACATTCTTAAATCGTCTGAAAAGGTATTTAATGCCAAGTTATGATACTAAAGCAGGGTTCAGGATATCATAAGGCATACAGAATGAGTTTCAAACTCATGCTCCATGTTTCGTCTACCCTATAAATCTGCAAACATCACAACTAATTGGAATTTGGGGTGTCTTTACAGTCAGCTGAAAGTGGTATTAGCGCATCTCTAATGCAAAGAACATTGGGTGAACTACCAATGTTCATCAATAGAGTATAATACACCAACACCTAGAGGCCAAAGCAACAGCCATTTAGCCAATTTATAAAAATACCCTCTGCAACCTGAAAACTTACTGAAGAACTGTTCATTCAAATGTACTCATAACAATCATCACATGAATTTTGCTCCACACAAAAACTGCAGATACATAATTTACAGTCAAATGTAACTAGTTCAAAGTCTGAAGGACCTAAGCAGCATTAATTAAGAAACCTTAAAGAGAACTAGTACCTATACCGGCATACATCTGTTTACAGCAGCAACAATCTATACTCTAAACATCAAAGAACTAGTAGTTAAATTACATAATATGCAACACAGGTATCCTGACCCTCCATTCGTCCACTATGGTTCTTGAAAATTTCCATCATGGCTTCACTATATGCAGCTTCCTCTTTATCTACCGAATAATCATTTATATCATTAATCGTCATAGAATCATCATTTCCTTCAGGCAGATCGTCCCTCTCACATAAGAAAAGAGTTGCCCCTTTAAACACATACCCTGAAACTGGCAACTCCAACAACGGGACGTAACAGTTACTCACCTTACAGCTAAATCTTAATAAAATCTGATCAGTTGTTGCAGCAGGTGAAGATAGGCCGTTCCTCATCTCAGCAATTTTTCCTCCACTAACAGAAATCCTCCACCTTTTATCTGAATCAGCCATTACAATCTTTTCCAGCGACGGAATATTTTCAATGCAAGTCAACATCATGGAATGGCCCCTCACCGCATCCGACAAACATTGCAATGCAATCTTACGTTTCTTCTTAGTTAGCCTCACATCTTCTTCTTCCACTACTTGTTCATGACCATTTTCATTGTCATATGATTCCTTGTTATGGTAAACTGAATTCGGTGAAAGAAATACAAATGAATTGAGTTTGTTTCCAAACTTAATAATCTTCCACTTGAACAAAGAACAATGCTTATTAACACCTTCATGACAAGAAGACGGAACCTCTAACGATAAAGATTTCACCAGTTTAAAACTGTTCAGTGACTCAATTGCAGACCATAAAGAAGTACGACCATCGGAGGTTTTCCAATTGAAATTAGATGGAGCAGTGAAGGAGATGTTGCGGACTTGATGGGCAATACGAGAGAAACGTTTACAAACTAGTTTGCAAACGCATAGTATTTTCAAATCTTTTAATTCTCTTAAAATTTGCAAAACCATTTCATCTGGTAAATGAGTGAATGAAGAAGAGTCACCAGATTCCTCTTCAGATTCGTCATCAGGTACAGTTCTTACAATTGCGGACATTGTGTATCGTCACCTAAATCAAGAAACGAATGTTAACAACAGAATCTTATTAAAAACTATCTTTAAGAGTATTTAAACTGTTTACAACGTATAAGCTCCTAAGCTTACTGAATCTATGCTTATTATGCCCCGTAAGATATCAACAAAACATGTCGTTTCGACATACTCGACAATCCTTTTCTAGAAAACCTTAAATCATATAAAATAATATTTTGTGCCATATGTTACATCCAATTGACATACATTATTTATACAAGGAGTACGTATATGTGTTCTGCCATTCCGCCATATGTAATCCATAACTGATTCACATATATTGGTCTGCCAACAGAATAATCATAACAAATTATGCCAAACGTTTTTTATTTAGAAGGTTTACTGATAATCTAGATATCAGTCATCTAACTTAAGTACTTAACAGCCTCATGTTGGAACAAGTACTCATTCAAAACCAAGTTAACTACACAAAGAGAATACACCGCCCTTACAACATATGTCATTCACCCAGCATGAACATATATATCTTCTCACATATTTGCAATGGCCAACTGGTAGTAAATACCATTTAAAATAACAGCCCCGCTTAAAAGCTCAACGTATGTACTCATAAAAATACAAGTTAACTAAGAAAAGGGAGAACACCATTCTTGGAAGGTGTATGAGGACTGAGATTGCTTACCTTTTTTGCTCATGTATGTGTTTAAAACTAAGCACTTCAGGAAAAGTGTCTTGATTTGCTTATTTGTAAAAATATTGAATAAGACCACAAAATAACATATTTTCACAAATCTTCAAGATAATCCATTTAGGTTAGATATGATGGTAAGAAGAATTTAGAGCTTTTCACAATAATGTTAATTTCATCTTAAATATGCGCTTTGAAATAAGTATGTCCCAACTTGCTTATCGAACACTACTTATTTCTCCAAAATAAGCAGATAAGCAGAAATAGAAGCAGTTTGAAATATTCATCATTCAAACACTTCAAAATTCGTATTTTTAATATGCTTAATAATAAGCAGTTTAACAGAGAAAAAAAAAAGGTTATCCCAAACACCCTCTTATAACACATGTTAATTCACCGAACACGAACATATACATTGTCTCACATATTTGCAACAAGTAGCATTTGCAAAACATGCTATATTCTCACATAAGATTATCAAAGGACAAAAAAAAGTTGGATATGAAGAGACTTCACTCTTTCAAACTTTTTTAAAGACAAAATTGTAGTTTGAAAGGACCCCAGCAAAGCAACAATATGGGAGTCTTTGCATATAACATTGGTTCTGTCTAAAACTGGATTAGTAAATGCAGTGAAGGAAATGGCCTCTACTTGATGAACAATATGCTAAAAACGTCTCGAAAAAAGCTTGCAGAGGCATAGGTTCCCAATTCGATTAACTTGCTAAAAATTTGGACAACGTCCATTACATAAGGTAAACATATGTCAATTCATCCAACACGAACAGATCTATTACTCCGTATATCACATATTTGCAACAAGTAGCATTTATGCAACATGTTAATTTCTCAATAAAGTCCCTAACTCGTATTCCAGTTTATATTAAAAAAAAAAAAAAAAAAAAAAAAAAAAAAAACACTTGAACTCGACTTGTTTTTAGATTAGGCTTGCTAAGATTGAGCTCCTAAAACATCCATATCTATCAGCTACATATTTTCTACATAAAAAGATAGGCTCTCAAATACTTGGACATATTTAATACCCATCTCAAAATATTATAAATTATAATTTTCACAAATATTTCAAAAAACCCCCAATCTCCATTTTCTGGGTTCTCACCTAATGTTTCACATAAGATTCTAATATTATTAGATAACAAATAATCAAGAACAGCATATATTTTAAATAAAGGAAAAGCTTTACCTCAGAATCTCAGATGTTTGTCAATGTTTCTTTGTTCCGTACGAGTCTGCTTGATTCTAGTGAGTTGTGAATGACACCAAAAATGACAACCTGATAGGCTGATACTTTACATACTTTGGGTGACATGGGTTTGGGCTAATTTAAATTTATGTGGGCTGAAAGTAGTACGTAGTGATGTACTCCTTTAATTTCTTTGACCCATTACAGCTTACAAACCCAAATATACACTCGGCCTTGACTTATTTTGATACTAGTTGTCTTGACTATACCAATTACAAAATTACTGCATCTATAACCCATCAGGCCATCAATCACTACTTTTTGTAGTCTTTGTAACGTACATTATATCAATATGATTAAGAAGAAGGGTATAACTAGTTTCACGACCAATATGAAAAAGGTAAATATCGTTGTATCATGATTAAAGCGGCACGGGAACATGATTTGAGCACATGACCTCCACTTTACGCTGCCCAACCATTGGACTACTATTGTGAAGACATCAATATGGTTAAAACACCCCAATGATTTATCCACATCCACTTACCAACCACCAGTCAAAGTGTGGACACAGCATATCAAGTTGCTTAGATTAACCTATCTGTAAGCTAAAACTTTTTGAGATCGATCATCTGTTGGGATTTAATAATTATATAACAATTATAAACGAATAAATGCAGACCGTTTGTTGTACATGAATTAACACATAATTAAACATACAAGTTTACTAACCTCTTGGTTTTGCTCAGTTAATCTAGCACGGATCTTGGATTCTTGTTCTTGAGTCGAGCGAAACACTTTAAGGCTTTAAGAAACTAAAAGAAGTCGCCTCTATGGTTGCATAAACAACACGTCACGGTGGAACGATTGAATTCTAGATCATGAACTAAACAACAAAACGCGAGGTTTCTTGTTTTCTTGACTTTGATCGAAAACCCTAAGGTTTTAGGTTACTATGCCGATCGGTTATAGATCGGTTATAGACTAAGGAGGAGAGTAGGGTTTTTGCTCTTGCTTTAGGTTTCTAAGGAATGCTAAATAATGAATCAAATGGTTCATTATATAGGTATAACTTGGCTTAGAGTCCAAGCAAAACACTAACTCCCCCCTAGTAGTTTCGACCGACTTCACCCCCCCCCCCCTTATTATGCTTCCATTCGTTTGGGGTGTGTAACAAAATAACTATTATAATTGGTAAAACTCCATAATAAATTATTATTCATGACCTTTTTTTTTTTTTTTTTTTTTTTTTTTTTGAAAAGCATTCATGACCATGTATTTATAACAAATACATGGCTTAATGAACAAGCTATGCAAAACCTAGACCTAATGGACCCAAACCAACAGTTAGGTTTGGGCCAAATAATTGTCATCTAATACTTCCCTGCAGTTTGAACAACAGGTTTTTCGAACGTACAAACTGGAACATATGTCGAAAGCCGCTTCTTCTTTTCTTCGATCGCCTTCTTTGCTGTTTGTCTGAGCAGAAGCATAATTGTATTTGGCGGCATAGTGGTTTATTGCTTGCGGCTTCCTCCTTTGCGTGACCTTTTTTTTAGGTCATGGCTTGCTTTGCCTTTAGGTAAGAGCGACAATTTGCAACCAACTATTTTTGAAAACTACAATGATCTCCAATGTTAAAACAAAGAGTAAGAGACAAATTTTGTTGATTGATGGCTATATCAACATAATACGGGGTGTGTTGGACGGCCAGGTATAAAAACCCGTAATTTTCATCAATATAATTTCCACTACGATATCTATTTAAGGTATTTTCATGGGAAAATTTTTGCTTCATTTCATTCCAACTATGTAAAGTAACTTACATAGCCCACTAGACGTGCTCACGCAACTACCAATGCCAAATATCTCTATGTTTACATCCTGTAAACCTCCTAATATGTCAAGTCTATGTTTCAAAGATCATTTTACCAAGTATACTATCAATCTAACCTACTATTTCCAACATTATACCGAAACAAGCCCTATACGCTTACGGTTATTTTAAAACCCTAATTTCAAGTTGAAACTAGTTTGAAAGTGTTCAAGGCTTATGTATAATTTATCTTAGCTACATTTTCCTTCCTAAACCCTAGTACAACTACTTAAAGCTCAATGTACAAGTCCTTTAAGCATATAATCCAAATTAGGTCGTTTAAGTTCCTAATTCATTTTTAAACCTTACCATTACCTTAGCACTAGGTATAAAACCATAATGCATGATTCCTAAACCTTAAACCTAATCCCTAATTACTTTCTAAACCCTAATCCTAGTATTAAACCCTAATCTAAACCCTAAACAAACCCTAATCCAAAATGAAACCCTAAACCTAAAAACTAACTAATCTAGCACCCTAGCACCACCATGACACCACCATGACCACTCCTAGCAGCCTAGCACCTCCATCACCACCTAGTCACCACCAAGCTACCACCCTACCACCTCCATCACCACCCTGTCACCTACTTGTGGCCAAAACACCACCGCGACCTCACCACAACCACACAACACTTTCCACCACCCCTAGCTACTATCCTAGCCTCTCCTAGTCACCTACTAGCTGCTATTAGTCACCCCCCTCCTACCCTTGGCCACCACACCAAGCAACTTGAGCTCCAAGTTTGTTTCGACCCCTATAAATTGCCGAGACATCATCATCATTCAAAACCATTCCAAAACTCTTTCTACCTTAAATTCTCTGATCTAAGCAAGTACTAGCAGTGGCATAAGAGTCCCTTAGAAGCCAAGAGCCAAGAAAAACAAGCCTTGAAACCCTCTTCGAATAGTGAAGCCGAGAAAACCCTAAACTACCATTTCGACCCATTTTTAATTGTGTAAGCTATTCTACTTGTTCAATAAGCTCTTTTATGGTTTTATAACTTTCATAAGCCTTATTAGATCCCATATGAGTCCTTGTTTAAGCCTTGAATCATAAAACCTAGGCGTTTTCTTTTAAAAACCTTAGAAACATGTCGAATTGATATTTTGATCACCAAAACCTTTCCATAAGCTATAAGCTAGTAAAAGCTACTAATCTTAGCCTATTTTAATAAGTCATAAGCTGCAAAACTCTTTTGGATTACAAAAATACACATTGCATGGTTTTTGGACTAGTTGTGATTTTTATCCCTTGTTGTTTCATGATATCATGGTTGTCTAACCTATGTCATGTATTACGACTTCTCATGTGCTCTATCTTTATAAACTCATGAGTACTATGAATCCTTTACCATCAAATTTTCCTCATACCTTTGTATTCAGGCTTCACATTGAGTATATGACCCCACCTACACTCCTTAGAAACACTGAGCCTCCTATTGAATCACCCCTCCCCGTCTTTAAATCTTCCTCAAGGTAATATCAAAGGATGGATATTACCTTATCAAACTAAATATCTATGTCGGAAATTTCATAATTAACATTATGTCCGACTTATGATATCCTTCTTATCTCATGTTATCTTGCAAATGTTGCTAGAATGGCTCGCACGAGATCGTCAACCTCTGCTGATCCGGCCATGACTCAGGATGCCATCTGGCAACTAGTTGCTGACAATGTGACTGCAGCACTAGAATCCCGAGTTGCTAACATGGCTAATAACGCAAATAGAAACCCTGAGCCGAGAGAAGTTCCTATAGCAAAGAAGGGTAGCTACAAAGAGTTCATGAGCTGCCAACCTTTCAATTTTAAAGGTACAGAAGGAGCTGTTGGACTAATCTGCTAGTTCGAACGGAGTGAATCAGTATTCTCTCGTAGTATCTGTACCGAAGACTGCAAAGTCAAGTTTGCTACTGGTACTCTTACTGACGAAGCTCTATCCTGGTGGAACTCATTTTCCCAACCGATGTGTTAATACAAATATCGTCCTAAAAACGTTATTTATATTTTACGATCTTTGCTATATTTTGTTAATGACAATTATAAACTTTATCTTTAGCAAAGCATAAATATAATTTCAATTCTTTTACATTTATAGCAATAAGCTTTTAAATCTCATCATAACATGCTAAATTCATCACTAGGATACATATTACATACATTTATACATTTACATAAATTTACATTTTTATTCTAAAAATGGAAATATGTATATGACATCATTGCATATATCATTTGGATATCTTTAGGATATCTTGAAGATTTAGTGAATATCATGGAAAGATCTTCAAGCAAAGAATTGGATTTGGTAATATCTTGACAAGATTTGAAAAGATTTTGAGAAATTTGCTGTCAGGCTCTGGCGGAACCAAATGGCATAAGGGACGGACCCCAGGATTTGGGTCCGCCAAATCCGTGACATATTTGATCAGTTTGCCTATAAATAGCAAGCTGATCATTCATGTTTTCTCATCACTCACATAGCATAAACTACATTATACAATCTTTCATACATTACTAACCCATTCATTCATTCATTTCATTTGTAGTGATCTTTCTTTTGTAGCAAAGAGATCCAAGCATCACAAGCTTCAACATACTGTTGCAAGACTTGTTAGTTTAGATACTGTGTGATTTTGTAGTTTATCACACATCATTGTTGTACCAAACATTCAGTAGTGATCGGTTAGTGTTTTAGTCCTCAAAACACATAGAGTGTCGGGAGTGGTTGTACCCTTGTAAAAGAACTCGGTATCTAGCTTTGTACCGGAAAAAGAGTAAGCGACGTGTAAAGGTTTTCTCCGCCTAGAAGGGAGCTTGTTTCTTAGTGAAGAAAAACTCTCGAGTTAGAGGCTCGAGGAGTGGAGTAGGAAAAGGAAGAGTCCTTGAAGGCCGAACCACTATAAACATCCGTGTTGTGGTTTGATCGTTTCTTTCCTTACTTGCTTTATTTATATTGTTTGATTGTTTGCATTAACTTGAAATCACGTTAAGTATTCAAAGCAAATTAATTTTAAAAAGGTAAAAACTATTCAACCCCCTTCTAGTTTTTCACAATTGGTATCAGAGCTACGTTACTCAAGATTTTCAAAATATATTGTATTTTGAAACTTGAAACGATCAATGGATTTTGAAAACTTCAAAGAATGGAAATCTAAGCAAATACCAACACTATTTGAACAAAATAGTTTTATATATTGGAAAAACCGCTTTGAAACTTATGTAAAGTCAAAGGACATAGATCTATGGTATATCATTGTAGAGGGTGATCATAAACCTATAATTAAAGATATATCAAGTGGTCGGGATGAGGGTACTTCACTTGTTCGTCATAGTGATGAACAAAAGAAGTTGATTGCCAAAAATAATGAAGCTAAAATGATGCTTTACAATGTTTTACCTAAGAAAGAATATGAAAGAGTTTTTATGTGTAAAACCGCTAAAGATATTTGGCAATCTTTAATTATCACTCATCAAGGGAACTCACAAGTCAAGGATAACAAAATTGATCTTCTTGTTCAACAATATGAACAATTTGTTATTCCTGAAGATGAGGCCATTGATAGTGCATTTGCTAGGTTTAATACTATCATTACTTCTCTTAAAGCACTTGACGAATCTTTTTGTAGTAAGAACTTTGTCAGGAAATTTCTTAGAGCACTTCATCCGAAGTGGAGAGCAAAGGTGACGGCCATTGAAGAATCCAAGGATCTTTCAAGCATGTCACTTGACGAGCTTATAGGAAATCTCAAAGTTCATGAGATGGTGATGGAAAAAGATTCAGAGATTGTCAAGGGCAAAAAGGAAAAGATCAAGTCCATTGCCTTAAAAGCTAGGGTAGAGTCAAGTGATGATGAAGAGTCTAGTTCAGGTAGCGAAGACGAAGAGTATGGCATGGCCGTAAGAGATTTCAAGAAGTTCTTTAGGAGACGAGGGAAGTTCGTAAGACAACCTCGAGAAGAAAAGAAATCCTTCCGGAAAGACCGTGATGATAAGAAAGGAAAAGTAGATAGGAAGTGTTTTAGGTGCGGGGATACTAGTCATCTAATAGGAGAATGTCCAAAGCCACCCAAGAACAAGACTCAAAGAGCATTTGTTAGTGGTGCTTGGAGTGACAGTGAAGATGATGACGAAGAGCCCAAGAATGACGAAGTTTCTCTTATGGCTCATGACTCTAATGAGGTACAATCTGACTCATCTTACTCCTCTATTGATGATGATACCTTAGAAATAGAATATAACAAACTGTGTGAAATTACTCTAAAAATCATAAACAAAAATAAGTTTCTAAAAACCAAAAAGGAATTTTTAGAAAACGAAGTTTATTGGTTAAAAGAAAAAGCTTTACGATTAGAAAAGGGTAAAGCCATTAAAGAAACATTTGTTTCATGTCAAGAACTTAAACTAGAATTAGAAACAGTTAAGACCACACAGGAAGAACTTATCAAACAAAATTCTAAATTTAAAAGGTTTGATAAAAATATCAGTTGTATAGATGATCTAATGAAAGTTCAAAAGTTGCCTCATGATAAAACTGGATTAGGCTTTATGAAACTAGGAGACTTAAGTAGCTTTAAGAAACAAACAGAGAAAGTACAAGAAACTGTTCCAACAAGTTCAGACACCCACGGATCCCACGGAACCAAAAACTTGGTTCCGCCAGTAGTGGAAATTGGTTCCTCGGGTACTGTTGCTGAACAGAAGGATTGCACTTCGGCTCGTACTGAATTCGTTAAGGTCACAAGAAAACCTAACACTAGTACAACTGTTAACAAACAAAAACCAGCAGTTACTATAGGAAAAGGACAAGTTAAAAATGAGTTTAGAACTAAAATAGTTCAATAAAGACCTAGGACTACTATTCCCAAACGCCCCTTTCCAAAGAGTAATTACAACTTACAAAATTATTATCAAAATAGCTGGAATCCAAACTTACATAGAAGTTATCAAGGTCCCAACTACATGTCATGGAACCCATATCCACCATTTCCATACATGAATCAAGATAATGGAATGTTTAACCTAAATGGACCCATGAGATATTGGGGACCAAACGCTTGAGTTTTTATTTAACTTAGGTATGCTTGAAAGTCGGGTTAGAACCGGACGAGTGGATAAAAGATAGCGGGTGTTCAAGGCACATGACGGGAAACAAAAGCCTTTTCTCAACCTACCAAGTGTACGACGGAGGCAATGTTACATTTGGTAGCAAGCTTAAAAGTAAAATCATCGAAAAAGGTACAATCTCTCATGACTCTCTCTCTCTATTGATGATGTTGCTCATGTAGATAACTTAGGTTTTAACTTACTTAGTATTAGTCAATTATGCCGTAAAAAGTATGACGTCATTTTCAGTGAAAACGGAAGTAAGATACTTAAAAATGGTATAACCGTAGGAAAAGGTGTTTTGAAGAATAACGTTTATGTTATGAACTTAGACAAAACATCTAAAGACAAACTTTGTCTCACCTCCTTAGACAACAACTCAACTCTGTGGCATAGACGCTTAGGTCATGCCAATATGAGACTCATCCAATCTCTATCATCTAAGGAACTAGTTAGGAACCTACCCAAGTTGAAATACGACCAACACTTTTGTAATGCTTGCAAAATTGGGAAACAAGTTCATAATAGCCATAAGGCTAAAAACATGGTGTCCACATCTAGGTGTTTAGAACTATTGCATATGGATTTGTTTGGTCCATCCGCTATACAAAGTTATGAAGGAAACTTCTACACTTTGGTAATAGTAGATGATTATTCTAGGTATACTTGGACTAAGTTTTTGAAAACTAAAAATGAAGCATTTGATAAATTTGAAATTCTAAGTAAGAAAATTCAAAATCAAATAGGAAATAGCATTGTGTCAATTAGAACCGACCATGGTCGTGAATTTAATAACAAAACTCAATTCGGAGCTTTTTGTGATGCTAATGGCATAACACATAATTTCTCGGCTCCTCGAACTCCTCAATCAAACAGTGTAGTAGAACATAAAAATAGAACACTTCAAGAAATGAGTCGAACAATGCTAAATGAACAAAATATACCACAAATGTTTTGGAGTAACGCCGTTGACACATCCACATACATCTTAAATAGAGTCCTAATAAGACCATTTTTGAATAAAACATTATACGAACTTTATAAAGGCAAAAAGCCTACTTTAGGATATTTTAGAGTTTTTGGAAGCAAGTGTTTCATTTTAAACACTAAGAATTATCTCACCAAGTTTGACCCAAAGTCTTATGAAGGTGTGTTTCTTGGATACTCACAAAATAGTAAAGCCTACATAGTTTTGAACAAAGAAACCTCAAAAGTCGAGGAATCGTTGAACGTAACATTCGACGAAAGTCCACCTCCCTCTAAGACATCACCTTTGGTAGATGATGACTTAGCTGAAAGTCAAATGGTTGAAAACCAAGAAAATATAGATAATGATAAAGAAGATGAACCTTTAAATAAGGAAATAGTCAATATCAAAGAATCTAGAAGTCATCCATTAGATAACGTCATAGGAGAAATTAATGAAAGAACCTTAAGATCAAGAGTTCAAAATCAAAGTAATTTCTTATGTTTCATTTCAACAATTGAGCCCAAAAATATAAATGAGGCCATAAAAGATGAATCTTGGGTCATAGCGATGCAAGAAGAATTAAACCAATTCATTAGAAATGATGTTTGGACATTAGTCCCTTAACCTAAATGCAAACCATAATTGGAACAAAATGGGTGTTTAGAAATAAAATGGATGAAAATGGCGTAGTATCTAGAAACAAAGCTAGGCTAGTAGCTCAAGGCTACAATCAACAAGAAGGTATAGACTACGACGAAACATTTGCACCGGTAGCTAGGCTCGAGTCAATTAGAATACTACTTGCATATGCATGTGCACATGACTTTAAACTATTCCAAATGGATGTTAAAAGTGCATTTCTTAATGGTTTTATTAATGAGGAAGTGTATGTCGCACAACCTCCCGGCTTTGCCGATTTTGAAAAAACAAATCATGTCTACAAACTTAAAAAAGCTTTATACGGACTTAAGCAAGCACCAAAAGCTTGATATGATCGACTTAAGACTTTCCTAGTTGAACATAAGTATACCATGGGCCTAGTAGACAACACTCTTTTCACTAAGAAAAAAGGGATCACATATTATCATAGTTCAGATATATGTGGATGACATTATATTCGGATCAACTTGTCAATACTTATGCGACGATTTCTCAAAAATCATGCTTGACGAGTTTGAAATGAGTATGATGGGAGAACTAAACTTTTTCTTAGGACTCCAAATAAAACAATTAGAAGATGGGATATTCTTCAACCAATCTAAGTACATCAAAGATATGCTTAAGAAATTTGGTCTTGAAGATTCCAAACCTATGAAAACACCCATGTCTTCCGAAACCAAACTCACTAAGGATGACGAAAGTGAATCCGTAGATAGCACTAAATATAGAGGAATGATTGGTAGTTTACTCTATCTCACGGCTAGTAGACCGGACATTATGTTTAGTGTTTGTCTATGTGCTCGCTTTCAAGAAGATCCTAAAACATCCCATCTTGAAGCCGTCAAACGAATATTTAGATACATTAAAGGTACTACACATTCAGGATTATGGTATCCCAAAGGAATGGGTGTAGAAACCATAGTGTATGCCGACTCAGACCATGCCGGTGACTATGTTGATAGAAAAAGTACAAGTGGTATTTGTACTTTTGTTGGACATTGTCTCACCTCATGGTTTGCTAAGAAACAAACGGCCCTAGCAATATCAACAACTGAAGCCGAGTACGTATCAGCAGGAAAAGCTTGCCAACAAGCTCTCTGGATGAAACAAGCTCTCGTCGACTATGGAATTCAACTCAACGACGTTCCTATCTTTTGCGACAACAAAGGAGCTATCGACCTTAGCAAGAATCCAGTTCAACACGCTAGAACCAAACACATAGAAATCCGTCATCACTTTCTTCGCGACAATGTTCAAAAAGGAAACATCTCAATCGAGAAAGTATCCTCAGAGGACAACATTGCCGATATTCTCACAAAACCTCTTAAGAGACAGCCATTTAACCTTCTTAGACTTGGTTTAGGATTAATGGAACCTAATGTGTAGATAAAAACCTTAGCTTGAACCTTAGATTAACCAAACACCAAAAATCAAATCTGATCCCGCGGAACCAAACGACAACAAGGACGGAACCCTGATTTTGGTTCTGCCCTATCCGCGGGCCTCTGAGTCAGTTTTTATTATAATAAACAAACACTCCTGTACTGTTTATCACATTCCCCAAAAACAAACAAGCAACACCAACTCGACCCATAGCAAACCAAACTCAGAACTTAGGCATTCTACCACAACCAATTTGTGCTTTAATCCTCTCTGTAAGTATCCTAACTATATCTACATTCCTGATCTGAGTCTAGGATTTCTATTTCTTGCACAAAATCAAAACTTGGGGTTTATGCATATTTTTTGTAAAATCATGAAGCATATTCACTAAATTACATAACAAATCATGTTTTCCATAGTTAGGAATTGCATCTTGTAGGACATTATCATAATTCACCAAAAACCCCATGTCAAATTCTTGCAAAAATCTTCTCACGACTAGGAAAAACAGTTTTTGCACATTGTTCAATAAAAACGTTATGTTTTAAACATCATTTGCATAATGTCTCTTGAATGCTAAAGGGAATACATAACTAATATGTATTTTCGGGTACATTCAATCGAAGCTACATTGAATTAGGAGCGTTTGGGTTATCTCTCGTTTTGTTACAAAATTTGCAAAACAAAATTTTCATGCATTAAAAGGAGTCGAGATAACTACACCTCCACATTGTCCCCATATAGGCACACACTAGAACTTTATATACGTATTCTCGTTAGTTTTAACTAAACTATGTAATTTTTGTGTCTAGGATAACATCATGCCTCCCGCAACATACTACGACCACAAAGACACCCTTAACTACCTACCTAAACACCATAAGACAAAGGGACTTTCAAACGACCAAGTTAAGATATTTAAGGCTTTAGAAAAGAGGTACGTACACGAGGGTAGAACCATAGACCCCTCATTTTTAGAACAAACCAATATCCGACAACAACTAGCCGCCATCAACTTTGATTGTCTTTTGGACATAGACGAACCTATAGTCCCTAGATTTGTGCTAGAATTCTATACTAGTGACGTTCTTAGTTCCAATGACTATGGTCTCATAAGCATCCATTTCAAAGTCAACCAACACGAATTCACCATCCCTTTGAACCAATTCGCGGAAGTCTTAGGAATTCCGGGTGTAGGTACTTGTCTTTACACCGACAAGTTGTCATTGTCAATACTCGATTCCATTGTTGATCGTATGCCTCCATACGACACACCATTGACTCCCAAAGAGACTATCCGTGATCATCTCTTTGTCCCTAGGAACACCCACACTAGGACCAACCGACAAGGTCGTCAAGTAGATCGAGACCCGTTTGGCATGGAGCTAAACGAGCTTAGACCCCAATTCAAGAAGTTGGAAGAAATTCTTAGGGCAAACGTTTTATGCACCATAGGAAATAGGGATCATCTCAATGCTAGTCTTTGTTATATGCTCTATTGTGTGTCCACCCATCAACCCTTTAACCTAGCTTACTATGTCGCCAAAAGAATAGCCGACATTCCGGTGTTAGGAACCACCACCATGCCCTACGGGATGCTTCTCACCCGTCTCTATAAATCTTTTGCACCCATTCCTCCAAACGAAAAAGGTTTCCTCCCAGACTACTCTCCCATTCCCCATACTTTTTTACCCCTAAGTGACCATAGAGTAGCTGTGTCAAAAGGAAAACGAGCTCATCCTCCAACCTCATCATCATCATCATCATCATCATCATCATCCGTAAGTGAGGATAATGGTCTGCCTAATTCTAGGATTCCTCCTCCGGAATATTTGAGCCAACTTCCACCTATTGAGAACCAATCTGAGGAATTCAAACGAACAAGATGAATGATGAAGAACATTGGGCGTTAGATAATGAAGCTAAACAAGAAAATCAACAAGCAGTGAGGGAATAGGGAGTGTTTGGTAAAACCAATTTGAAACAATGATGTGTTGAATTGTTATGTTTTTAGGATATTATCTTGTTGTTAAACATCTATGTGAACTAACTTGACAATGCAGGGCGATAACACTTGATGTTATCAATTTTTCATGTTTAAGCCATTGCTTGTTGGAGGGGTTATTGTTGTCGCGATCATTGGCGTAGATGTTGTTGTCGGTGGTGTTTCTTCTATCATCAAACTTTCGTTTGTGATTATTGGTTTCTTGCACAGAATTGTGCTTTGTTACCTGATCCATTAGCCTCTGGGCTATGTTAATGGCATCCTCCGAAGTTTAGGGCTTTGAAGCGGTAACGTTTCCCTCAATACTTTGACCCAATCCTCCGATGAAGGCTTCTATGAGTTTCTCAGAATCTGGCACCATAGTAGGACATAAGGTTGCCAATTCCTGGAATCTTCTCAGATAAGTCTTGAGATCATTTCCTTTTACAATCAGATTGTAAAATTCATCTTCCATCTTCTTGATCTCAGTTCGGGGACAATACTTCTTTATCAAGAGCTTCTTGAATTCAGTCCAGGTGATTTTATAAGCTTCCTCAATTCCCATCGTGTGGAAAACTAGAAGGGGGGTTGAATAGTTTTTGCCTTTTTAAAATTAATTTGCTTTGAATACTTAACGTGATTTCAACTTAATGCAAACAATCAAACAATATAAATAAAGCAAGTAAGGAAAGAAACAATCAAACCACAACACGGATGTTTATAGTGGTTCGGTCTACAAGGACTCTCTTCCTTGCCCTACTCCACTCCTCGAGCCTCTAACTCGAGAGTTTTTCTTCACTAAGAAACAAGCTCCCTTCTAGGCGGAGAAAACCTTTACACGTCGCTTACTCTTTTTCCGGTACAAAGCTAGATACCGAGTTCTTTTACAAGGGTACAACCACTCCCGACACTCTATGTGTTTTGAGGACTAAAACACTAACCGATCACTACTGAATGTTTGGTATAACAATGATGTGTGATAAACTACAAAATCACACAGTATCTAAACTAACAAGTCTTGCAACAGTATGTTGAAGCTTGTGATGCTTTGATCTCTTTGCTACAAAAAAAAGATCACTACAAATGAAATGAATGAATGAATGGGTTAGTAATGTATGAAAGAATGTATAATGTAGTTTATGCTATGTGAGTGATGAGAAAACATGAATGATCAGCTTGCTATTTATAGGCAAACTGATCAAACATGTCATAGATTTGGCGGACCCAAATCCTGGCGCCCGTCCCTTATGCCATTTGGTTCCGCCAGAGCCGGACAGCAAATCTCTCAAAATATTTCCAAATCTTGCCAAGATATTACCAAATCCAATTCTTTGCTTGAAGATCTTTCCATGATATTCTCTAAATCTTCAAGATATCCAAATGATGTATGCAATGATGTCATGTACATATTTCCATTTTTAGAATAAAAATGTAAATTTATGTAAATGTATAAATGTATGTAATATGTATCCTAGTGATGAATGTAGCATGTTATGATGAGATTTAAAAGCTTATTACTATAAATGTAAAAGACTTTAATTTATATTTATGCTTTGCTAAAGATAAAGTTTATAATTGTCATTAACGAAATATAGCAAAGATCGTAAAATATAAATAACGTTTTTAGGACGATATTTGTATTAACAATCTCCCCCTTTTTGTTGATGACAAAACATAAAGTTTATTTTTAAGCAATGGAATAAGTAAAGTGTAAGTCTTTTAAAAATATAGATTAAACTAGTTTTATGCAAGTTTTGAAATCTATTTAGGCATAAAACATGTAATGAATGTAATGTATGAGTTTAATATAATCTCCCCCTTTTTGTCGAAACAAAAAGAAGAAATGCATAGCGGAATGTGGTGAATGGCTCTTGGCGATTACTCCCCCTAATTTGGAGTACCAAGTATGATGATTCATGGATTTTGAGAACTTAATAGCTCCCCCTTGGATAATACTCCCCCTAATTGGAGTGCCAAGTTTATGATGCATGAATGAACCTGCAAAAACAATAGTTAGTGTATGATATGCTCTCCCTTGATCAATACTCCCCTTTGCTAGGGTGCCAACGTATATGATGCAAGGATTATGAATGCTACAAAAGAAAGATTAGTACATGATATGCTCCCCCTTGATCAATACTCCCCGTTGCTAGGGTACCAACGTATATGATGCAAGGATGAGAAATGCTACAAAACAAAGGTTAGTTGTATATGATTCAATCCAACCAAGTTATATGATGCATGAGTAAAGGTTCAACCAAGAATAGTAGTTCAACCCGTTTGACTAAACAAAAGTCAACTATGTAAAATTGTTCAAACCAAGCTAATAGTTCAAACCAACCATATAATGATACAAATGTTAGTAGTTCAACCCAACCAAAGTATAATGCACAAGAATTGATCACACACAAGCATTAACATAACATCTTTCCATTGAAAATTATTTGTGACCAAAGTCACAAATTAAGGTGTTACAAACTAAAAAGAAAAATATCCTAAAAAATAGAAAAGAATAGTCCTAAAAAGTCCTATAAAAGAAAAACAAAAGAGAAACTTCTAGCGTCTATTGCGGAGGATGGGAAAGAGCATTTAGGCGCTCTAAGATGTGGTTCAAAATGAACCGCTGATGTGTGCGATGTGTTTATTGCTCTAATTCTTTTATATCCACAGTAGCGGCACCAAAGACTTGGTGCGCGCGTGATGTGTCGTTGTGGTTTTAGCAGTATTAATGCCTACTCAAGATTTAAATTTATATTTAGCCGACTTATCAATAAAACACACACTTTAACGAGCAGTGTACCCGGTCAGTATGAATATAATGGTAAGTAGAGTGTCGATCACTAAGAGTGGAACGTATTATCTAGTTATTCTAATCAGTATTTTAATATCTTAAGTTAGCTATACAACCTAATCTAACGCAAGGGGGGTCAGCCTGAGAGACTGGCACGGTTTGGTTATGATTAAATAGAAAACCAAACTAATGAGCACGAATCAGCGATTAGCACACACGTACAGAGATAGATACTTGAGACAATAAGAAGACCTGTCCTGATAATTAAGTAGCTTGTCACTTGTTTTATTGCTAGTTTTATATGAAGTGTATATAATTAACCCTTTCTCGTTGGCTCTAATCTTATCGGCGAGTAAACCCTTAATGATCACTTATGTCTATCCCACTATCCCAGAATATTGAGCATTTGTGATGCCCACGTTTCGTATACGCTAGAATAGATAGGCGAGGAAGGGGCATGGCGACCCAAGCAATGCTCAGCTAGACACAGAGGTTATCAATGAACTAATAAAAGTCACCAAAGACATCAACATATAAACTTTAATTAATGGGAAAGCAATTTTAAGGGGTGCCCATGGTATTCCGTAGTCACATGAAATCGGCCCATCAATCTTGATGAATTAAAGTGTACTAATACAATAAAACAAAACTACTTAATGAATTGAATACATGCAGGACCTTCTTACAGCTCTTGTATCTTCGTTTAGGGTGTGTCTTGTGCTGCTAATACATCTGAATTCGGCTTTTAGGGTTTCTGTCTTTCTCTTCTGAGTTAAGCTAAAAGTCACGAAATTCGTCTGGCCTTGGGGTATTTATAGTTTCTGTCTGAGGGTTAGATGCGGCGCATAGGATAAGTAGATGCGGCGCATTGACTTAACTTCGCGTGGGGTCCAATATTAATATATTCAGGAATATTCGTACACCGCCTTAAGATGCGGCGTAACTCCATTTCTCTATGCGGCGCATGTCCTTTGCTGTCTTGGATTGTAACTTGTGAAATCTTGATAGTGATACGCCGTATGTAAGAAGTGTGCTGCGGGGTATCTGGAGCAGAATGATCTTGATCTTGTACATTTCAGTAGACTCTTAACATCTTGCTTGTTTTGCTCCATAATTAGTCAAAAATCGCCAAGTTTCACATAATACTTGTTTTTACCTGAGAATTACAAAAGTAAACATTAACGTATCAATTCTCATATATAATATAATAAAACAAGTCAAATAAATAGGATAAATGATGATGATAAAATGTACTTATTTGAGTTCATCAAATATCCCCTCACTTGAACTTTACTTGTCCCCAAGTAAACCTTAGAATAAATCTTATGAAAATGTATCCTAAAAGATATTAGGATTTATTTTTATATTTAAGCATGTATTCGTTTTGTCATAATTGCACAACCAAACACTTAACGAATTAGAAATAAAATAAAATATTTTGATAAAAGCAAATCTAATCGTTTAACTGTCCAGTCGTGACGAATATTCTATCATAAGCTTGGCAAGTATACGCATCTCCTCCACTAAAGCTAAGGAATAACAAGTCTAAAGCGGTAAAAAGGGTTTGTTGGTTAAGGGTTAATCATTCTTCTTAATCTCTATCGATCTCAAATTCCAGAAAAGGCGACAAAATCACAAATACATGATCGAATCCACGACCACGATACTTGCAATTGCTCAAATCCTTAACTCGAATGGGCTAAAGATAGGACCAAGTAATCTTCACCAATAATATTATATCAAAAAGGGCGACAAAATCATAAATACATAGCCGAATCCACGACTACGATACTTAAGATTGCTCAAATCCCTAATCTCAATAAATCAAAGGTTTGGATAAAGAATGATATAGGGTATGGATAATATTTGGGATACAAATTGGTGTAAAATGAAAAATAAAAGAAACAGATAAATTAAAATCCTAAGTGTGGTTAATCACTATCCCAACCATCCCATGAATAAGACTCATATCATTGAATAACTCACGCTTTAACACTTGAAACACACGCTTTAGGTAGACACGAATTATACTCAACAAGATCTCAATCAAAGAATAACCTTAGTTGGCGTTCCCATAACGGCCAACTCCCATTCAATCCATAAATATAATATACAACAAATAGTGGTGATATCGCCCACTTAATACAAAACTTTACATAAATTGGTTAAAACAAACTTCCAACTTTTCATTTTTCTTTTTCTTTCTTTTTTTTTCGATTTTTTTTTTTTTTTTTTTTTTTTTTTTTTTTTTTTGACACCAACATATATGTGTAAAATTTCACAACTTTTCTATCACTATTTTTTCGGATAATTTTTCCATACTCTTCATACTTTCAGAAATAACTGTAATAGTGAAAGTGGTAAACACACGAAAAATAAACTCAAAGAATATACAATATTTACTTTCATACCAATTGCATTGTGCAATTTCCTGACTCAACCAAAGATAATGAATTACGCACGCGAACACAGGTAATGAAAGGAAACACACTTTGCTTAAAGCAATTAACCATCCACGGATTTTAATCTACAGGGTAGGCTAAGGTGTAAGGGTGTTAACGAAACATTATAACAAAGGTGTAAGAAACGAAAGGAATGGCTCTGAGTGTTTTTCTAGGGGTATCTTACTCTAAAAGTGAGAGTAACAAAAGGGTTTATATGGGGGTTAACTAACCAGTGTAGTTAGTTAATATCACATAACTGATGACATCAAATAACGACATATTATTAGCATCATTTATCCCATATTAATGACTTGTTTTATATCACTTTGTATGAGAATTGATACTTAATCATTTACTTTTGTAATTCTCAGTTATAAACAAGCATTAGGTGAAGGTTAACGATTTCGGACGAAAATTGGAGCAAAATGAATCAAGTTGGAAAAGTCTGTTGAATTGAAGAGATTAAAGACCATTGCCTGACTTTGAAGCATGCGCCGCATCTGATTTTATCATGCGTCGCATATGAAACTCTGGTCAACGAAGAAGAACCAACTTGTTCTATTCCAGATACGCCGCATCGGACCAATCCGATGCGCCGTATCGGCCATATACAATCCTTACCAAGAATTCAAGAGATCAAGTGAAGATTAGAAGCTTAATGAAGAAGTCAAGATTACAAGTCGACACTTGAAGATGCTTTCGTATTTTGGCCATAAAATCTTCATCCGGACTCCGTTTTAGGTGATTCAAGCGGCCACGGAAAGAGAAAAAGGAGATCTACCTGTATCTGAAGGAGATGCGGCGCATCTAGTCTTTAGATGCGCCGTATTGAGAGATGAGGCGCATCTGGTATTTAGATGCGCCGTATTGGGTCAGTTTCAGACTTGGAGGCTACGTTTACTTATAGATGCGGCGCATCTAACTCTATAGATGCGCCGTATCGACCCAGATTTCATAATCTATAAATACCGAGCTCATTAACGAATTAGGGTATCTTTGGGAACCCTTAGGGGCATTCCCAGACGATCAAAGCCTCTCCAAACAGTAGAAGATCAATATTGAAGACCTAATCATCCTTGAAGAACATCTCTAATCATTGTTATATTACTTAATCATTCGGTTAGCGTATCGTATTCATTATGTTTCATACTTTATTCGTTATGATTATGTTTATGTACTTTGTTACAGAGATTATGGGCTAACACCCTTAGGTGTTAGCCATGTTTATGAAGTTTTATTAGTTTTTATGATTTTGTCGATGTGTTTGCTTTGTTATTGGATTGGGTGCTTGTCGATAAAAACTCGTTTATTGCTTATAACTAGTAGAAGTCTATGTAACTAGGTTATGATCCTTATAACTTTAATTGATTTGACTTAACTACCTGTAATTGTGGTTGCTTTGGTTGAGTTATATGCGTGTTAACCCGAATCTCTATTAGGAATCATTGTTTGGCATAAACGGAACGTGTCTACAACCTAATAGGACTAGTAGCGTGTAATACAAAACTAGGTTAGACGGTTTAAAGCGATAAGTTAGTATTGATGCTAGATAGGTCACTATGATCATGTCCTCTTTCCCACCACGATGGTAGGTTATTCAATTGTGACAGGATTAATAATCGGATTGATGGCAAAACAATTGAATGAATTAAAACAAGTAGACATTAGCACATATATAACTATAAGATGGATTAGACTTGGCTAGCATGTTCTTCTATCATTGAATTCACATTTTCTTTTAATTAGTTTAATATTTATTTTCTCGTATTTAGTTTAATTAAACACACAAAATCGTGATAGCCTCTCAGGCTAAAACCCCCAAAGTATTTACTTGCTTTCTAGGTTAGTTAGTTTAGTAATTAGAATACCTTTAGATCACTTTAGCTTCGCTCCTAGTGAACGACCCTTGCTTACCTAAAAACTATACACATTGATCGGGTACACTGCTCGTTAGTGTTTTAGTCTATAGGTTAGTTCGGCAATTATAAATTTAAAACTTGGTTAAAAATTATAGACTATAAAAAACACATCAATAACATATAAAGGCTATTTGGGTGTAATCCTAGAAATTTACCAATTTAGACAAGTCATTCCAATTATATAGATAATACTTATTATGGTGGTCTCGAATAGTATACAAGCCAAGTTCTAAAGTTTACAAGTCACCGGCACACTCATAGATTTGTGAATTTTGAAAAGTTCACAATTTTTGGAAATAATGTTATGTGTGCAGCTATGTAATTTAGACTTTCAACTAAAACATGCTATAAAATTTTAAATTTTGATATATTAAGCGCATTTTAAGCATATTTTGAAAAAATTTAGGACAAGTAAGTGTTCTAATTCTCCAATCCCCCCACTTAAGTTAAACAACGTCCTCGTTGTTTGTGTCAAAGGTTAAAAACTGGAAAATAAAAGAATTAGAACAAAAAAACTCCCCTGAGATTTGCTCGGTATGATCCTCCATTATTCGTATAAGAGCAAAAATCAACATTCTTGTGGATTGGAACATTTAAGCTTCATAGATGATGTATCCACAGAAATGCAGGAATCTATAATACTATTCAGACTTTAACACACCTGAGTTAAGAAGTTTAAACTTGCATAATACATTAGTAGTTAGTAAAAATAAAACTTAAAAAATAAAATGAAAATCATCAGGTCAGTCGATACGCCGTATCTTATGGAAGAAGATACGCCGTATCGAGCCTGGAATAAATACGAATCAGAATAAAAGATGCGTCGCATCCTTAACCAGGGATGCGCCGCATTAAAATACTGACAGAAAGTTTTAAAGTCAAAAATAAAAATGCAGAAAATTAAATAAGATATGACCAGTGCAGGCGATGCGTCGCATCTTAGGATTGAGATGCGCCGTATCTTCTGCAGGTCTGACAGACTCGACACAAAACAGAATGTAAAAATTTTCCGGGTTGTCTCCCGGTCAGCACTTGTCTTTATTCCAGAGTCTTCAAGTTAGACTCACGTTCAGCTCCTTATTTAGTTCTTGTTACGTGCCATCCTTCTTCTTTCATCCGAAAGATGTTACCATATAGCTCCGCAACATTTTCTTCTGTTCGACTTAATCTAATATATTTTTTTGGTCTTCGTCGCAACATATTCCTCATCAGGTCCCAAAGAGTATTTGATGACTTTAAATTTTTCAGAAATTATCATGGGTGGGTTATTATAAGTTATCCCAAGTAGTTGACATTTTCTTTTGATGAATTCTTCTTCGTCTCTATCAACAAACTTGAAATAAGGATCCTTATTCAAATAGTCATCAAGTTCATCAATCAATTCTCCTTGCGACTCATAGTTAGTATCATAGGGATCATAATTAACCACGTTAAAGGATTGATAATAATCTTGAATCTCATCCCACTCTCTTTTCAATTGCTTTCCCATTGTTTTAAAACGGAGCCATGGGTGTCTACGTCCAACGGCTGGTAATTCCATCTGAAATAAATTTAGAGGTTAGAAAACAGTTCTGCAATAAGGTTGATACGGCGCAACTGATAAATCAGCGCGGCGTATCTAGGCTGTATCAAAGAGAAGCGTAGCATGCATTGGAATACGGCATATGAGGGATGCGTCGTATCTAGGTTAAGTAATACGGCGTAACAATGAAGTATTTAAATTGGAAATAGGTCGTTATGCCGCATCAATTAACCAAGATGCGCCGCATCTAGCAATATATTAGTATAAAATAAAGGGGTCAGACATGTTTTCCAAGAATCCGGACCCGTGACGTAAACTCCCACTTAACATCACAGTTCCATTTTACCCATATATTAAATCTAAGAGTTCCTATAACCACAATATTTCATTTTCCCTCCAAAGCTCAAAAACAAATTTCCCGAACCCTAATTTTTGTTTAAATCAATTCGGTACCAAATTCAATGATTAGTCCAAAAATTAACATGGGGGAAATTATCTAGTCCTAGTTCTAATCAAATCCCCTAAACTTCTAAGCCCTAATCGAACTATATCATAAACCCTAATTTTTAGATTTAAACAAAATCAAATAGAATAATTACCTTATATGGCGATTAGGATTCGGTCTAGAGTTCGGATTAGAAGTTTGATTCGAGAAAAGAACTCAAATTAGCGGGTTTAATTTCGTCAAGAAGTGTGCGTTTTTACTGTGTGAATATTGGGGTAAAAAGTGGAAATCTGGCGCATCTCTTTCGTATTTATAGGGTAAATACGATGCGCCGTATCGCATAATTATATGCGCCGTATCTTATCTAAATTCGTTGACTGGTCAATAAGTGTTAATAAGTCAGAGATACGGCGCTTAGAAAACTAAGATCCGCCGTATTGTTGCGACAGTGAACTAAATTTAAATAAGGAACGTACCTTGGCCTCCGCAACACATTTCCTTATACATCGAATCGGGGTAAAACGGTATACCATATGATATATATATATTCAAGATAAGAGCAATAGGCATAAACGTTTTATTAATGATTATAATCTTCGTGTTTAGTGGATAATGATTTACTCCAAAGTTAGGAGCAAATATCGTTTTAAGCTTACAAAATCGAGATTATATTCGGGAGAGGTTTCGTAGAGAACTCTCTATAAGGCTAGGTAAATTATTGTAGAGGATACCTGGAATTCTAATTCAAGAATTTTAAGATACTCAATGTTACCAGTACTGAATTCTCCTCCACTCTTGTCGTGTTATTACAGCTTTTCAATCATCAAAGGTTTGATTACTCCAGCTAGCGTCTCTTGGTTAGGTTCAGAATGTAATCTTCCATAGTGATGCTTAAGCCATCATTTATCCTGAAAGTAAACCAACTTGTGCACGAGAGTAGTGGAACGATCAAAGTGAATATCAAAAATCAACTATATTTATCAAATTAAATTCGTCGTATTAACAAAAGCTAATGCGCCGTATTTTCGTTACGTTTCAAAATACAAGATTTTTGATTCAGAAGATGCGCCGTATCGATACAGATCGATGCGTCGTATTTGTTTAATAACTCGAAAACTGTTTTTAATTTAAATAGACAATACGCCGTATCTGTTAGAACAGATGCATCGTATGGCGTTAGGGTTTAGAAAAAAATTCTTATTAAAAACAGAATACGCCGTATCTTGGGGAAAGATGTGTCGTACTCGAATTTATTAAACGCGTTGTATTTTATAAAAGTTAAACGCAATACGCCGTATCTATGAAAATAGATGCGCCATATCGTTTGTATTAGCACAGTACAACGATAGCAGAATGCAGAAAAATAAAATCAAAACTAAAAACAAACAAAAAGAAACAAAAATTAAAGAAAATAAAAACACACAAAAACAGCAAATATGCAAATAATACAATGAATGCAATTTATCTAATATACAACGGGTTAGCGGTTAGAATAAAAAAAATGAAAACCTAATTAAAATACTAATCAAATTAACAGATAATAACAATTCACTCCCCGGCAACGGCGGCAAAAACTTGATGTGTGCGATGTGTTTATTGCTCTAATTCTTTATATCCACGGTAGCGGCGCCAAAGACTTGGTGCGCGCGTGATGTGTCGTTGTGGTTTTAGCAGTATTAATTCCTACTCAAGTTTTAAATTTATATTTAGCCGACTTATCAATAAAACACACATTTTAACGAGCAGTGTACCCGGTCAGTATGAATATAATGGTAAGTAGAGTGTCGATCACTAAGAGTGGAACGTATTATCTAGTTATTCTAATCAGTATTTTAATATCTTAAGTTAGCTATATAACCTAATCTAACGCAAGGGGGGTCAGCCTGAGAGACTGGCACGGTTTGGTTATGATTAAATAGAAAACCAAACTAATGAGCACGAATCAGCGATTAGCACACACGTACAGAGATAGATACTTGAGACAATAAGAAGACCTGTCCTGATAATTAAGTAGCTTGTCACTTGTTTTATTGCTAGTTTTATATGAAGTGTATATAATTAACCCTTTCTCGTTGGCTTTAATCTTATCGGCGAGTAAACCCTTAATGATCACTTATGTCTATCCCACTATCCTAGAATATTGAGCATTCGTGATGCCCACGTTTCGTATACGCTAGAATAGATAGGCGAGGAAGGGGCATGGCGACCCAAGCAATGCTCAGCTAGACATAGAGGTTATCAATGCACTAATAAAAGTCACCAAAGACATCAACATATAAACTTTAATTAATGGGAAAGCAATTTTAAGGGGTGCCCATGGTATTCCGTAGTCACATGAAATCGGCCCATCAATCCTGATGAATTAAAGTGTACTAATACAATAAAACAAAACTACTTAATGAATTGAATACATGAAGGACCTTCTTACAGCTCTTGTATCTTCGTTTAGGGTGTGTCTTGTGCTGCTAATACGTTTGAATTCGGCTTTAAGGGTTTCTGTCTCTCTCTTCTAAGTTAAGCTAAAAGTCACGAAATTCGTCTGGCCTTGGGGTATTTATAGTTTCTGTCTGAGGGTTAGATGCGGCGCATAGGATAAGTAGATGCGGCGCATTGAATTAACTTCGCGTGGGGTCCAAGATTAATATATTCAGGAATATTCGTACACCGCCTTAAGATGCGGCGTAACTCCATTTCTCTATGCGGCGCATGTCCTTTGCTGTCTTGGATTGTAACTTGTGAAATCTTGATAGTGATACGCCGTATGTAAGAAGTGTACTGCGGCGTATCTGGAGCAGAATGATCTTGATCTTGTACATTTCAGTAGACTCTTAACATCTTGCTTATTTTGCTCCATAATTAGTCCAAAATCGCCAAGTTTCACATAATACTTGTTTTTACCTGAGAATTACAAAAGTAAACATTAACGTATCAATTCTCATATATAATATGATAAAACAAGTCAAATAAATAGGATAAATGATGATGATAAAATGTACTTATTTGAGTTCATTATCTTGGTTTTAACAATTTTACATAGTTGACTTTTGTTTAGTCAAACGGGTTGAACTACTATTCTTGGTTGAACCTTTACTCATGCATTATATAACTTGGTTGGATTGAATCGTATACAACTAACCTTTGTTTTGTAGCATTTCTCATCCTTGCATCATATACGTTGGTACCCTAGCAACGGCGAGTATTGATCAAGGGGGAGCATATCATGTACTAATCTTAGTTTTGTAGCATTCATAATCCTTGCATCATATACGTTGGCACCCTAGCAAAGGGGAGTATTGATCAAGGGAGAGCATATCTGATGTGTGCGTGTATTGTTCTAATTTTTATATCCACGGTGTGTCGTTGTGGTTTTAGCAGTATTCAAGTTTTAAATTTATATTTAGCCGACTTATCAATATAACACACACTTTAATGAGTAGTGTACCCGGTCAGTATGAATATAATGGTAAGTAGATTGTCGATCACTAAGAGTGGAACATATTATCTAGTTATTTTAATCAGTATTTTAATATCTTAAGTTAGCTATACAACCTAATCTAACGCAAAGAGGGGTTCATCCTGAGAGACTGGCACGGTTTGGTTATGATTAAATATAAACTAAACTAATAGGCACGAATCAGCGATTAGCACACACGTACACAGATAGATACTTGAGACAAATAAGAAGACCTGTCCTGATAATTAAGTAGCTTGTCACTTGTTTTATTGCTAGTTTTATATGAAGTGTATGTAATTAACCCTTTCTCGTTGGCTCTAATCTTATCGGCGAGTAAACCCTTAATGATTACTTATGTCTATCCTATTTATTAAAGAGACGCTGAAACAAATAGGCGAGGAAGGGGCATGGCGACCCAAGCAATGCTCAGCTAGACACAGAGGTTATCAATGCACTAATAAAAGTCACCAAAGACATCAACATATAAACTTTAATTAATGGGAAAGCAATTTTAAGGGGTGCCCATGGTTTTCCGTAGTCACATGGAATCGGCCCATCAATCCTGATGAATTAAAGTGTACTAATACAATAAAACAAAACTACTTAATGAATTGAATACATGCAGGACCTTCTTACAGCTCTTGTATCTTCGTTTAGGGTGTGTCTTGTGCAGCTAACACGTCTGACTTCGTCCTAGGGTTTCTGTCTTTCGCTAAGTCTCGTACTCCGTATATTGCACACAAAATTCGTCTGACTTTGGGGTATTTATAGTTTCTGTCTGAGGGTTAGATGCGGCGCATTGACTTAACTTCGCGTGGGGTCCAAGATTAATATATTCAGGAATATTCGTACACCGCCAGAAGATGCGGCGTAACTTCATTTCTCTATGCGGCGCATGTCCTTTTCCGTCTTGGATTATAACTTGTGAAATCTTGATAGTGATGCGCCGTATGTACGAAGTAGGATGCGGCGTATCTGGAGCAGAATGATCTTGATCTTGTACATTTCAGTAGACTCTTAACTTCTTGCTTGTTTTGCTCCATAATTAGTCCAAAATCGCCAAGTTTCACATAATACTTGTTTTTACCTGAGAATTACAAAAGTAAACATTAACGTATCGATTCTCACAGATAATATAATAAAACAAGTCAAATAAATAGGATAAATGATGATAATAAAATGTACTTATTTGAGTTCATCAAATATCCCCCCACTTGAACTTTACTTGTCCCCAAGTAAACCTTAGAATAAATCTTATGAAAATGTATCCTAAAAGATATTAGGATTTATTTTTATATTTAAGCATGTATTCGTTTTGTCATAATTGCACAACCAAACACTTAACGAATTAGAAATAAAATAAAATATTTTGATAAAAGCAAATCTAATCGTTTAACTGTCCAGTCGTGACGAATATTCTATCATAAGCTTGGCAAGTATACGCATCTCCTCCACTAAAGCTAAGGAATAACAAGTCTAAAGCGGTAAAAAGGGTTTGTTGGTTAAGGGTTAATCATTCTTCTTAATCTCTATCGATCTCAAATTCCAGAAAAGGCGACAAAATCACAAATACATGATCGAATCCACGACCACGATACTTGCAATTGCTCAAATCCTTAACTCGAATGGGCTAAAGATAGGACCAAGTAATCTTCACCAATAATATTATATCAAAAAGGGCGACAAAATCATAAATACATAGCCGAATCCACGACTACGATACTTAAGATTGCTCAAATCCCTAATCTCAATAAATCAAAGGTTTGGATAAAGAATAATATAGGGTATGGATAATATTTGGGATACAAATTGGTGTAAAATGAAAAATAAACAAAACAGATAAATTAAAATCCTAAGTGTGGTTAATCACTATCCCAACCATCCCATGAATAAGACTCATATCATTGAATAACTCACGCTTTAACACTTGAAACACACGCTTTAGGTAGACACGAATTATACTCAACAAGATCTCAATCAAAGAATAACCTTAGTTGGCGTTCCCATAACGGCCAATTCCCATTCAATCCATAGATATAATATACAACAAATAGTGGTGATATCGACCACTTAGTACAAAACTTTACATAAGTTGGTTAAAACAAACATCCAACTTTTTCTTTTTCTTTTTCTTTTCTCATTTTTTCGATTTTTTTTTTATATCAACATATATGTGTAAAATTTCACAACTTTTCTATCACCATTTTTCCGGATAATTTTTTCCATACTTTTCATACTTTCAGAAATAACTGTAATAGCGAAAGTAGTAAACATACGAAAAATAAACTCAAAGATATACAATATTTACTTTCATACCAATTGCATTGTGCAATTTCCTGACTCAACCAAAGATAATGAATTACGCACGCGAACACAGGTAATGTAAGGAAACACACTTTGCCTAAAGCAATTAACCACGAATTTTAATCTACAGGGTAGGCTAAGGTGTAAGGGTGTAACGAAACATTATAACAAAGGTGTAAGAAACGAAAGGAATGGATCTGAGTGTTTTTCTAGGGGTATCTTACTCTAAAAGTGAGAGTAACAAAAGGTTTATACGGGGGTTAACTAACCAATGTAGTTAGTTAATATCACATAACATATAAAGGCTATTTGGGTGTAATCCTAGAAATTTACCAATTTAGACAAGTCATTCCAATTATGTAGATAATACTTATTATGGTGGTCTCGAATAGTATACAAGCCAAGTTCTAAAGTTTACAAGTCACCGGCACACTCATAGATTTGTGAATTTTGAAAAGTTCACAATTTTTGAAAATAATGTTATGTGTGCAGCTATGTAATTTAGACTTTAAACAAAAACATGCTAAAAATTTTAAATTTTGATATATTAAGAGCATTTTAAGCATATTTTGAAAAAGTTAAGGACAAGTAAGTGTTCTAATTCTCCAATCCCCCCACTTAAGATAAACAACGTCCTCGTTGTTTGTATCAAAGATTAAAAACTGGAAAATAAAAGAATTAGAACAGAAAAACTCCCCTGAGATTTGCTCGGTATGATCCTCCATTATTTGTATAAGAGCAAAAATCATCTTTCTTGTGGATTAGAACGTTTAATCGTCATAATTGATGTATCCACAGGAAATGCAAGAATCTATAATACCATTCAGACTTAAACACACCTGAGTTAAGAAGGTTCAAACTTGCATAATACATTAGTAGTTAGTAAAAATAAAACTTAAAAATTAAAATGAAAATCATCAGGTCAGTCGATACGCCGTATCTTATGGAAGAAGATACGCCGTATCGAGCCTGGAATAAATATGAAGTAAAATAAAATAAAGGATAGGATGCGTCGCATCTGTTTTACTAGATGCGGCGCATGTATTGACCAAACAGACTGTTAACAGTCTGTTGTAAAATTGGCTAGTTCCATGGTCTCGAAACGGAGCCACGGATGTCTGTGTGCAACTTCAGGTAATGCCATCTTGGCCTCCGCAACGCATTTCCTTATGCATCAAATTAGGTAAAACGGTATACCATATGATAGATATAAATTCAAAGTAAGGATAATAGGCATATACGTTTTGTTAATGATTATAATCTCATTGCTTAGTGGATAATGATTTATTCCAAAGTTAGGAGCAAATATCGTTTTAAGTTCACAAAATTGAGATTATAAATTCAACCAGATAAATTACATAGATCCATTTCTGAAGAACACTTACGGAAATCACAACTTTCGTTGTGGAATTCTGTGTTTTTGCATTTAAGTAATTTATAAGAAAACAGTCTATATCAGTGTTTAGCATGCAATTTTTGCTTTTTAGTAACTTGTTTCTCAGAAATTTTCTTTTCAGAAATGAACATGTAATGGCTAGATTAAAGCAAAGGAAATTTACTTTTATCGTCAAATATTCGGAAGAGGTTTAGGAGATAACTCTTCTTAAGATTAGATGAACGACTGTAAAGGATACCTGGAATTGTAATTCAAGAATTTTAAGATGCTTAGTGTTACCAGTACTGAGTTTCTCTTTACTCTTATTACAGCCTTCTAGTTGTCAAAGGTTTAATCACTCCAGCTAGCGTCTTTTGGTTTAGTTCAGAATGTAATCTTCCAAAGTGATGCTTAAGCCATCTTTTATCCTGAAAGTAAACAACTTGCGCACGAGAGTAGTGGAACGATCAAAGTGAATATCAAAAATCAACTATATTTATTAAATTAGATTCGTCGTATTAACTAAAGTTAATGCGCCGTATTTTCGTTACGTTTCAAAATACAAGATTTTTGATTCAGAAGATGCGCCGTATCGATAAAAATCGATGCGTCGTATCTGTTTAATAATTCGAAAACTGTTTTTAATTTAAATAGACAATACGCCGTATCTGTAAAAACAGATGCGTCGTATGGCGTTACGATTTAGAAAAATTTCTTATTAAAAACACAATACGCCGTATCTTGGGGAAAGATGCGTCGTATCGAATTTATTAAACACGTTGTATTTTATAAAAATTAAACGCTATACGCTGTATCTTTGAAAATAGATGCGCCGTATCGTTTAAATTAGCTCAGTACAACGATAGCAGAATGCAGAAAATAGAAAAATAAAAACAAAAATAAAAACAAACAAAAAACAAAAATTAAAGAAAATAAAAAAAAAAAAAAAAAAAAAACACAAAAAAAAAACCAGAAAATATGCAAAATAATACAATGAATGCAATTTAACTAATATATAACAGGGTTAGTGGTTAGAATTTAAAAATTAAAAAGAAAAACCTAATTAAAATACTAATCAAATTAACAGATAATAACAATTCACTCCCCGGCAACGGCGCCAAAAACTTGATGTGTGCGTGTATTGCTCTAATTTTTATATCCACGGTGTGTCGTTGTGGTTTTAGCAGTATTCAAGTTTTAAATTTATATTTAGCCGACTTATCAATATAACACACACTTTAACGAGCAGTGTACCCGGTCAGTATGAATATAATGGTAAGTAGAGTGTCGATCACTAAGAGTGGAACGTATTATCTAGTTATTCTAATCAGTATTTTAATATCTTAAGTTAGCTATACAACCTAATCTAACGTAAAGGGGGGTTCAGCCTGAGATACTGGCATGGTTTGGTTATGATTAAATATAAACTAAACTAATAGGCACGAATCAGCGATTAGCACACACGTACACAGATAGATACTTGAGACAAATAAGAAGACCTGTCCTGATAATTAAGTAGCTTGTCACTTGTTTTATTGCTAGTTTTATATGAAGTGTATGTAATTAACCCTTTCTCGTTGGCTCTAATCTTATCGGCGAGTAAACCCTTAATGATTACTTATGTCTATCCTATTTATTAAAGAGACGCTGAAACAAATAGGCGAGGAAGGGGCATGGCGACCCAAGCAATGCTCAGCTAGACACAGAGGTTATCAATGAACTAATAAAAGTCACCAAAGACATCAACATATAAACTTTAATTAATGGGAAAGCAATTTTAAGGGTGCCCATGGTTTTTCGTAGTCACATGGAATCGGCCCATCAATCCTGATGAATTAAAGTGTACTAATACAATAAAACAAAACTACTTAATGAATTGAATACATGCAGGACCTTCTTACAGCTCTTGTATCTTCGTTTAGGGTGTGTCTTGTGCATCTAACACGTCTGACTTCGTCCTAGGGTTTCTGTCTTTCGCTAAGTCTCGTACTCCGTATATTGCACACAAAATTCGTCTGACTTTGGGGTATTTATAGTTTCTGTCTGAGGGTTAGATGCGGCGCATTGAATAAGTAGATGCGGCGCATTGACTTAACTTCGCGTGGGGTCCAAGATTAATATATTCAAGAATATTCGTACACCGCCAGAAGATGCGGCATAACTTCATTTCTCTATGCGGCGCATGTCCTTTGCCGTTTTGGATTATAACTTGTGAAATCTTGATAGTGATGCACCGTATGTACGAAGTAGGATGCGGCGTATCTGGAGCAGAATGATCTTGATCTTGTACATTTCAGTAGACTCTTAACTTCTTGCTTGTTTTGCTCCATAATTAGTCCAAAATCGCCAAGTTTCACATAATACTTGTTTTTACCTGAGAATTACAAAAGTAAACATTAACGTATCGATTCTCACAGATAATATAATAAAACAAGTCAAATAAATAGGATAAATGATGATAATAAAATGTACTTATTTGAGTTCATCAATATCATACACTAACTATTGTTTTTGCAGGTTCATTCATGCATCATAAACTTGGCACTCCAATTAGGGGGAGTATTATCCAAGGGGGGCTATTAAGTTCTCAGAATCCATGAATCATCATACTTGGTACTCCAAATTTGGGGGAGTAATCACCAAGAGCCATTCACCACATTCCGCTATGCATTTCTTCTTTTTGTTTCGACAAAAAAGGGGAGATTATATTAAACTCATACATTACATTCATTACATGTTTTATGCCTAAATAGATTTCAAAACTTGCATAAAACTAGTTTAATCTATATTTTTAAAAGACTTACACTTTACTTATTCCATTGCTTAAAAATAAACTTTATGTTTTGTCATCAATAAAAAGGGGGAGATTGTTAATACAAATATCGTCCTAAAAACGTTATTTATATTTTACGATCTTTGCTATATTTTGTTAATGACAATTATAAACTTTATCTTTAGCAAAGCATAAATATAAATTAAAGTCTTTTACATTTATAGTAATAAGCTTTTAAATCTCATCATAACATGCTACATTCATCACTAGGATACATATTACATACATATATACATTTACATAAATTTACATTTTTATTCTAAAAATGGAAATATGTACATGACATCATTGCATACATCATTTGGATATCTTGAAGATTTAGTGAATATCATGTAAAGATCTTCAAGCAAAGAATTGGATTTGGTAATATCTTGGCAAGATTTGGAAATATTTTGAGAGATTTGCTGTCCGGCTCTGGCGGAACCAAATGGCATAAGGGACGGGCCCCAGGATTTGGGTCCGCCAAATCTGTGACATGTTTGATCAGTTTGCCTATAAATAGCAAGCTGATCATTCATGTTTACTCATCACTCACATAGCATAAACTACATTATACATTCTTTCATACATTACTAACCCATTCATTCATTCATTTCATTTGTAGTGATCTTTCTTTTGTAGCAAAGAGATCAAAGCATCACAAGCTTCAACATACTGTTGCAAGACTTGTTAGTTTAGATAATGTGTGATTTTGTAGTTTATCACACATCATTGTTGTACCAAACATTCAGTAGTGATCGGTTAGTGTTTTAGTCCTCAAAACACAAAGAGTGTCGGGATTGGTTGTACCCTTGTAAAAGAACTCGGTATCTATCTTTGTACCAGAAAAAGAGTAAGCGACGTGTAAAGGTTTTTTTCTGCCTAGAAGGGAGCTTGTTTCTTAGTGAAGAAAAACTCTCGAGTTAGAGGCTCGAGGAGTGGAGTAGGGCAAGGAAGAGAGTCCTTGTAGGCCGAACCACTATAAACATCCGTGTTGTGGTTTGATTGTTTCTTTCCTTACTTGCTTTATTTATATTGTTTGATTGTTTGCATTAACTTGAAATCACGTTAAGTATTCAAAGCAAATTAATTTTAAAAAGGCAAAAACTATTCAACCCCCCTTCTAGTTTTCCACACGATGGGAATTGAGGAAGCTTATAAAATCACCTGGACTGAATTCAAGAAGCTCTTGATAAAGAAGTATTGTCCCCGAACTGAGATCAAGAAGATGGAAGATGAATTTTACAATCTGATTGTAAAAGGAAATGATCTCAAGACTTATCTGAGAAGATTCCAGGAATTGGCAACCTTATGTCCTACTATGGGGCCAGATTCTGAGAAACACATAGAAGCCTTCATCGGAGGATTGGGTCAAAGTATTGAGGGAAACGTTACCGCTTCAAAGCCCTAAACTTCGGAGGATGCCATTAACATAGCCCAGAGGCTAATGGATCAGGTAACAAAGTATAATTCTGTGCAAGAAACCAATAATCACTAACGAAAGTTTGATGATGGAAGAAACACCACCGACAACAACATCTACGCCAATGATCGCGACAACAATAACCCCTCCAACAATCGCAACAAAAACAACTTCTAAAATAACCTCAACAATACCGCCCCAACAGAGAACATGGGGTATGCTGGAACCCTTCCCTTGTGTAAAAGATGCACTCTGCATCACATAGGACCTTGCACGATCTTGTGTTAGATTTGCCACCATATAGGTCATCAAACCAGGAACTGTAGAAATAAAGGATCAGCCACTGAAAGAAACTGAAACGAAGTCATAAGAACGATAAGATCTAGTTCGTGCTAAGTATTCTTATCTATTTTCAAACAATTCTACTCTTACTTTCAACTAAATCTCGGGACGAGATTTTTCTCTTAGGGGGAAGACTATAACCCGTAATTTTTATCAATATAATTTCCACTTCGATATCTATATAAGGTATTTTCACAGGAAATTTTTTGCTTCATTTCATTCCAACTATGTAAAGTAACTTACATAACCCACTAGACGTGCTCACGCAACTACCAATGCCAAATATCTCTAGGTTTACATCATGTAAACCTCCTAATATGTCAAGTCTATGTTTCAAAGATCATTTTACCAAGTATACTATCAATCTAACCTACTATTTCCAACATTATACCGAAACAAGCCCTATACGTTTATAGTTATTTCAAAACCCTAATTTAAAGTTGAAACTAGTTTGAAAGTGTTCAAGGCTTATGTATAAGTTATCTTAGCTACATTTTCCTTCCTAAACCCTAGTACAACTACTTAAAGCTCAATGTACAAGTCCTTTAAGCATAGAATCCAAATTAGGTCGTTTAAGTTCCTAATTCATGTTTAAACCTTACCATTACCTTAGCACTAGGTACAAAACCATAATGCATGATTCCTAAACCTTAAACCTAATCCCTAATTACTTTCTAAACCCTAATCCTAGTATTAAACCCTAATCTAAACCCTAACCCAAAATGAAACCCTAAACCTAAAAACTAACTAATCTAGCACCCTAGCACCACCATGACCACTCCTAGCAGCCTAGCACCTCCATCACCACCTTATCACCACCAAGCTACCACCCTACCACCTCCATCACCACCCCGTCACCTACTTGTGGCCAAAACACCACCACGACCTCACCACAACCACACAACACTTTCCACCACCCCTAGCTATATCCTAGCCTCTCCTAGTCACCTACTAGCTGCTATTAGTCACCCCCTCCTACCCTTGGCCACCACACCAAGCAACTTGGGCTCCAAGTTTGTTTCGACCCCTATAAATTGCCGAGACATCATCATCATTCAAAACATTTCCAAAACTCTTTCTACCTCAAATTCACTGATCTAAGCAAGTACCAGTAGTAGGATAAGAGTCCCTTAGAAGCCAAGAGCCAAGAAAAACTAGCCTTGAAGCCCTCTTCAAATAGTGAAGCCGAGAAAACCCTAAACTACCCATTTTGACCCATTTCTAATTGTTTAAGCTATTCTACATGTTCAATGAGCTCTTTTATGGTTTTAGAACTTTCATAAGCCTTATTAGATCCCATATAAGTCCTTGTTTAAGCCTTGAATCATAAAACCTAGGCGTTTTCTTTTAGAAACCCTAGGAACATGTCGAATTGATATTTTGATCACCAAAACTTTTCCATAAGCTATAAGCTAGTAAAAGCTACTTATCTTAACCTATTTTAATAAGTCATAATATGCAAAACTCTTTTGTATTACAAAAATACACTTTGCATGGTTTTTGGACTAGTTTTGAAACGTATTCCATGCATAGGGGTATATATTGTAACTTTTGGAAACTTATAAGTATAAGGGTTTTTTCTGTCATTTTTCTAAAGTTATAAGTATAAGGACCTATTTTGTAAAGTTTTAAAGTTAAAGGGTTAGTGTGTATACATACATATATATATATATATATATATATATATATATATATATATATATATATATATATATATATATATATATATATATATATATATATATATATATACTAGCTTTCGAAGATCGTTTGAAGGTATTAGTTAAGGAATAATAAAATTTTATAGTACGGTTTGTTAGTTAGTGTATTAACACTGGAAATTAATTTATTGTTATTAATTATGAAACTATTAATATGTTTGTATCTATTCATAGATATTTTATGATTTAAAACCTAATCTTAAATAGTAATTGTTTATAGGAATCGGTTTGTTTAACTATAAATGATTTTGCAATGTGTTTATGTTTTTTACTTTTTAGTTTAATATAAGTAGTCTATTCATATACTTCTTAAGATATTATTGTCCCTCTGTCCAAGAATATAAGTATAGTTTGACATTTTGTATGCGACTTTGCTGTTAAATATTTTTGCTCTGTATTATATAATAGTTGATTCAAAATATATAGATGGATTGAGTTTTAAATGAATGTGAAGTCCGCCTCAAGGCGGGTTATCGCCGACAGTTTTTTTGTTTAATGAAAGAAGTGTTGTAAATAATTGTTGACATTTTTTTTACATGTTACTTGTGTTTTTTGTTTTAATTTTAATTCCGTTGCATGAAGAAAATCATAATAGTTCTAGAACGCCTGATGCTCCTGAATCATTAACCTTATACAAAAAATCACAATCACAAGGTATAAAAAGATTGCGCCTTTTGTTTCAAGATTGTATTAAAGATGAATAAAGTTTTTGCTATACCAAGATATCAAGTTTTTTCGAATTTGGTTTGTACAAAATTGGCCAAAGCTTGTATGCTTTGAGGGTCTTGAACATCAAACTGATGGTAAAGTACATTTGATTAACTAATTAAGCTTATGAAGTGACGCTATGGCATCTGTACCCCTCTTTCCATTTATTGTGGTAACCAAGACTGTAACACCAGAAGCTGCAAGCTGTAAGTTTTATAGGGCTGCGATCCGCTGTGGTGCAAGTTCTTAATGCACAACAGTAATCTTTGAGTTATGCTTTGAATGTCAATTCTTGCTTGATGACCTCGTGCGATTGGATCCATGTACACCTGTAGATTGCATATGAACCAAGTTAGAAACCCATCAGTACATAGAAAGTACAAACACTTAACTTATTTGACTCATTCCCTACTTTAGATAAACTTTTTATTTTTACACGTTCGACCCGTTTTACTGAAGTTTGACCCATATTGGCTTATTATGTTAGGTTTGTGAGGTCATTGGTGGAAGTAAAAGCGAAGAACATTTTGGTCCAGAGAGCCGATAGAAGCATATTTTTTTGTGTCCTTACAACAATCACTTACTTTTTACAAACAATTAAAATCACCAAATAAGCTTTCAGCATGTCGAATTCACCTGTAATGCAGTTCGGGTTTAACTCAGTGGGCATCTCGCACGGTTGTTTGCATATGCAGCACCAATTTCGATTCCAACAATACTGTTAAGAGTAAAATATGGTTCGTTAAAGGTCACTCCTAATACACCTCACTATGAAAGCTTATAAGCAAATGACATACTTACAGGTGACTCCTAATTTTTCCAGTAACCTGTTCCAAACATTCCTTATTTTAGTATTAAATTACATAAGAGGGTTTCATGAAAAGCCTTGTCATTTAATTGGTGAAAAAGGATCGTCAGCACTCAGCACAACTATTTCAATTCTACTAATTCAGTTCATGTTGAGAATATGCAGGTCCTTAAAACCCGACAACCGGATTCTTGTATGTTGAAATTTGGTAAAAAGTAGCAAATAAATATGAGAACAAACCTTGTAAAGCCGACGTGGACTTTTTGCAGAAAACATCATTGCAAGAGCAAGTACCGGGGATTAAATTGCGGATAACCAAAACCATATACGGCACCTGAGCACATAGATCAGAATGTTATATATAAAAAAATACATTATGTGAAACACAGAAAGACTATAAAAATGCAGAGACATGGTATCTCAATTTATTTTCTTACCAGTCCGCCATCTTCTTAATCACTTCAACTCTTCTGATCGTCTCTAGGATTTCTCGAAATTCCTTGAACCGTCACTGTAACAAACACAAACCCACGCTAGTTTTTATTGAAACTCTAATGTTAACATGACTATGTGCTTGTAAAAGAGTCAAATTTACCTGTTAAGAAATCATTTACCTGCTTATGGTGTGAGTAACTATTTGGATTTTAATAGCTAGTCTGTCATGATCTTCACAACTCATTTCCAGCGTTTTGCACCCATGAATTCCAACTGTCAGTCTTCCCCCTTTGGTCTCATTCGTTAATCTTCCCATATGGTTTTAGAACACTGAGCAATGGTGCAATGGCCTGAGTAGCCGAGACTGTCAGTTATTCCATCCAATGAACTCGCTGCAAACTGTTTATAAACCAGACAAAAAATTAATCTACGAATCACATATGAACAAATTACTAACAAATCTCTAACTACTTTACCTACATCTGCTCTGCGTCTTTGCTCACGATGAAACAGTCAGCTTTGAGTCCTTATGGTGCCTCTTGCTTCTTAGCAGCGGTGGTACTGGAAATAGTAACTTCAGCACCAAAAGGCTTGGCCATCTTCACCGCAACATGACCTGGCCCATCAAGACCAACTATACTCACTTTTACACTAGGCTTGTCCAGCCCAAAGTGTTTTGAGGGGGCTGTAAGTTGTGATCCCAGCACATAGCAAGGGTGTACCGGAATCAAGAGGCAAGTTCTCTGGCCAACGAAGCAAAAAATGCTCCTCTGCAACTAAATGATCTGAGTACCCACTATAAGTTTGCGTGCCATCATAGTAGGGGAACCCGCATGTGAGAATTTGTTTTAGACAGTAGTTTGGAGTATCATCAGCACAACTTTGACATGATCTGCATGATCCCACCAAACATCCAACCCCCACTTTGTCCCCAATTCTGAATTCCTCGATTTTGCTGCCTATTCCTGTCACCACACCCACAATCTCATTACTTACAAAAAGAGTTGGCGATTTCAATACATTCATATGAAATGGGTGGATATGGGGTTGATGTAAAAAAACATAAAAAAGAAGTGTGTCCGATGGTGAAAAGGATAAAAATAACTTTTAAAATATTTTCCTAAACATGTCAAATGCTTATGGTCTAAACATGTATTAAATGCTTACAACTATATATTGCATTATTTATAAGATACTATTGCATAATCCTTTAAACCAAGTTGTCGTGATAATATAAATTATATTAATTATATACAAAACTGGAAAAAGACAGACCAAAAAGTTTTAGCAGGCTATGCAACTGCATTTGACCCAGAAAAAGTTACCAGTTCCGAACCAACCCATTATGATTGTGACCCAACCCAACCACCCACACATTTTGCAATCTCTATAAGCGCTACAATGTAAAAAGGAAGCTCTGCACCACCATGCAATATAAACACTGGTTGGGAAAAGAGATCTCACCAAGCAAATTCCGTAAAATGCTCTCGTATTCTTCCCGCCTCTTAATTCGATGGTTGAGACATAATACTTTTTAGCTGTCTGTAGGTTTCTCAGTCCACTGATTGTGTAAAGCACCTATTTCAAGACATAAAGATGAAAATATTATAGGTTGTATACATAGTTTTGACCCATTCTTAAGCTACCCACAGCTTCTATCTTGAAAACATATGCTCCACTTTCTGCATAATTTTATAAAAATTAAAAAATTTACAGCTGGTTAAAATGATACAAAAAACCATTCTGACCCGATTTTCCAAACCATTTGATACTACAATGTGTGCAGCAAATACTTGCCATCAAAAGTGAGTACTACATGGTTATAAAAAAAAGAAAGCAAGTAAATTATATATCTGATACTTAGAGGGTGTTTGGGGGCGCTAATTAAATCTATTTATCCAACTATTCTGTTCTCATAAAGCAGATGGCCAGTTTTGAGTGTTTGGATTAAGAGGATTTAATTTGATTATAAGTTTTGAATAATCATTTATCTCTACATACTACATAACTGTAAGACAAGAAATACCTTTCTTGATATGAAATCAAGTGCACCAGTCTATTTTGCATCTTTCCCTTGCCCACTTTCCACGTCTTCACGACCTTTGAATTCCCCTAACCTACATTCCATTATATAAAAATTAAAATGCCTAAAAAACGTACTTCAATTTTGTATGGAGCTATCCTTATTGAACACACTGACCTGAATTTCCGAAATAGTTTCAAAACCAAACTAAGGCGCACCTAAATTTGGATACTATAAAAAGTGCAACTCATTAATGTTCATCTCTTGCAGCTCTTCTCCCTCATTTGCAATAGCCGTTAATTCAACTTTTATGTTTTGCTTTTCACTTCATGGATGGCTTCCAATCCGCTAAATGCATACCTGCATTATACAATATACCCATAAATATTACGCGTGGCAGCTTCATCAAAGTTTGACAGTAAAAAAAATGAACAGACTTTAAAAATGAACAGACAGCTTCATCAAAGTTTGACAGTAAAGAGTAATGTTCAAATTCCAATTCTAAGAGTAAATAGATGAGTGTCAAAATTCTGAATCTCAGCAGGTACTGTTGAAGAATTGCAGGCTAACCTGTTAGAGACCCGACAACAATTTCAGCAATTTGAATAGCGACACCTTCCTACAAATTAGCCGTTCTCCCTCATTTGCAACAGCCGTCAATTCAACTTTTATGTTTTGCTTTTCACTTCATGGATGGCTTCCAATCCGCTAAACGCATACCTGCATTATACAATATACCGACAAATATTACGCGTGGCAGCTTCATCAAAGTTTGACAGTCAAAAAAATGAACAGACTTTAAAAATGAACAGACAGCTTCATCAAAGCTTCATCAAAGTTTGACAGTAAAGAGTTAATGTTCAAATTCCAATTCTAAGAGTAAATAGATGAGTGTCAAAATTCTGTACCTCAGCAGTTACTGTTGAAGAATTGCAGGCTAACCTGTTGGCCCCAACAATAATTTCAGCAATTTGAATAGCGACTCCTTCCTACAAACTAGCTGTTGTCTATCTTACGCTTAATCCATATAAAGATGATAGGAAAAGAGGATCTCAGTTTTAATCGAACCGGCCAAGACTCGTCAAAAAAGCCTGTTACAACCAATGGCATTGTCAGTCCCATCTAAGAAAACCCACAAGTAATCAGATACAAAGAATGACTGGAATTGAAATTAGAAGTATTTAACTTGCCTCTTGAATCGCCTGGCATAGGTCAATTTAACATACTTTTCCTCTTTTTCAGAAGATCATATATGATTACGAAGGCATAAGTTCAAGAAAAACCATTTAGCCTTAGAAACACCAAAACTTATGCACAACTTATACCCAAAAACATTTAAACAATGAATCTAAAACTTAGAAACCATAAAACTGATACAATACATCATTAGGCTCAGATTTGTAAACGGAAAATGGTCAAAAAGCTCCGAATTCCGCCATGGCTGCAAAGAAACGCAGTTGCATAATAGCAAGTATGCTATCACACCATCCGGTCATTGCCCTGCCAAGTTACGGTTCAGATTTCCAATGACCAATATCATTTCATTCAGAGAACAACAGTAATCAACATAGGCCATTACTATATTGGACCGAAACAACCCAATAAAAAAGCGTGGGAAAAGGCCAAAGGAAAACTTGGCTCAGATTAATTCATGCCCTGGCTGCACACGTGGAGGTTGCTGAGGCGAGTGTTTCTCGCAGTCTGCCATCCTTCCACATTATGCAGCAAGACAATGCGTATTATCTTTTTTTTTTTTTTTTTTTTTTTTTGTATATAAAAAGAAGGGGCCGGTAGAAAGTAAAGCTCATGTCAATCTGCAAATAGTAATAAGTCTTTTGTGTTTGTAAGTGTTATATATAAAAGTTCAAAAGGTCTAGTGCACTTTGAATATACACGTATGACCCGCACGACCCATTTAATTTTAACCCATTATGACGCTCAGCAAACATCTGTCTTATCGGGGCACCTACATAACAGGTTACAAAGAAAACAATATTCATCATTTAAATAAACAAAGTCACACATATTCATATATACATTTTTAATGAAATTCAGTTCATTATGACCCCAAAAAGAAAGGAAAAAGGTTATATGATCACATTCGACTAACCTCTGTGGCTTTTCTGGTTTCGGACAACCTTTCCTTAGCTTGTTCCTTCTTCTCGGTGAGCAAATCCATAGATTTTCGCGCGGTACCAGCAGCTGCACCTTTTAAGTGTCCAATAGTCTCCGCAATTGCATCTTTAGGTTGTACTTTCTTCAATCTATTAAGCCCCTGCCCACACATATGTAAGATCAGTAATAAAACAAAAAAAAGCATTACATAAAAAATTTAGAATCTTTATACGCAACCTCTAGAAAAGACTAAGCCCGTAGAAATAAGATAATCAAAACACCCAATTCCAATCTCTTTAACTGCAATCCGAACATGTTCCAACCTGTACCAAGAACTACCCATTATGAGACAAAGCCCTTAACACGGTTACTTGGACAAAAGGTCTATAGGTTCAACCCTACCGAACATGTTCAAACCTGCGCAAAAAACTACCACTTACGACGTAAATGATAGAGGAAATAAAACTAAAATTCTGACCACTTACCAGAATCTATCATTACATTAGATATGTCAACAGCAGTGCTTGGATCAGAGTGCTTGGATCAGGTTCGATGTGCATTTTGAAACATATTTCTTCCAGTTCCACCCTCCTCAACGTCCAATAAAGTTTCTACAATCTGCCAAAGACCATAATCAATATTGGTAAACACGATTTTGATTCAGATTTATCTGATTATTTACAAAATTGTGTTTTAGTTCTTAATAAATAATAAGTAATCAAATCCTTGTTTGAGGAGTTAACTACGTGACCGATTTATTCACAGTTGATTTACCTTTCGTAAAATTCATTAAAGATCATGATCATTAGAGGAGATGGCTGAGGAAAGAAGATATTAGGGTTTTGAGGAAAATTGAGTATTTAGGGTTTGTGTGTGTTTTTTGCTTGAAGGAAGGGATACGAATAAATTTTTGTCGATTATATTTTTGACTTTATATTTTATTTTTTCTTTTGGTATTAATATTCTGCTGAACATTATATTTATGGCTTTGCAAGATATAACTCAAAAATTAAGTTGCTCTAGTGGTAAGCATACTCATTACTGTATTTACAAATCCTAGGTTCGAATCTTGCTAATTAAATTTTTAAACAACTAAAATACAGATTAATTTAGTACGAATTTTAATTAAAAAATAGTTTGCTTAGGCAATGACATAGAGGGGCCGTAGAGATAATGAGGACAAAATGTGATGACATGTGGCATAAATTGATTAGGTGGCATTAAAATTGATTATGTGGCATTGAGGTGGCATTAAAATTGATTATGTGGCATTGAGGTGGCGTTTATGTGGCATTATCTACGTGTAACGCCTCCTGTTTTATATATATATATATATATATATATATATATATATATATATATATATATATATATATATGAAGAAATAAAGAAGCCATTGCGATTGCCGGAAATACTAGGCTTACTAAAGGGACCAAAACAGAGGGAAAGTTAAGAGTTGTCATAGAATGGGTACCTCGCTTTACTATTTGTACTTGTTATTATTATTTAGATTTTATATTTATAGAATATAAAGATATTATATATAAAGATATCTTATATCTTATTATAAGTATAATTTGATAATTCTAAATTGGAATTATTATTACTTAATATCTCTCTAATCTATTCTAATTCTAAATGAGTATATAATGTAGTTTTTCATACCTCTACATGAAAGATTTGAAAGGATATGGATGAGATATTATTTGATTCATTTTTTTCTCTTGTCTTCAAATTTAATTTATATATATATATATATATATATATATATATATATATATATATATATATATATATATATATTGATTGTACAATAAATTGCACGACCAGGCCTTTGATGATGATCAAAGGATTTATGGGGTGTTGCGGTTGCGCCAAGCTTGTCTTTAACCTGAAATAAGAAATACTAAAACACTACGTTAAGTGATTGCGTAGGGGTTGGACCCTGCGAACCACCTCCGACGTGCGAGTAAGTATGTGATATGGTAAGTTTGTAGTAAGTTGAGAGAGTTAAGTTGGCATTACCATGGTTATGGCCCGTCTAAGCTATTTATAGGGGAGATATAGGCCTTAAAGGGCGGTTGCACTTGATTCGGAGATCATGGGGGTGTCCGATGAAATGTGGTAACCGCTAGGGCTTTGTGGCCCACGATATCCTCTTTGGCGGGAAAGCCTAAGGGAAGGAGGAACGTGGGTGTGAGCAGGTCAAGGTAGCTCTCCGTTGTAGTTCCTTCGAAGGAGATACCCCGAAGGGCTTAAGGCTTCGATTAGTGGATTCCCACATGGTAACCATTTCATAGATGAATGGTTTTACGTCAATAAAACGTTTTAGGAGATTAACCTGGGCCTCCGAAGAGAGGGCTTCGCACAGGCTCGAAGGGGAGTCCTTCGACCCTTTCGGAGGGTACATCATCATATATATATATATATATATATATATATATATATATATATATATATATATATATATATATTATAAAGGACTAATTTTGTAAAAGTTTATAAATCAAGGGTATATATTGCCAATTTGCAAAGTTAAAGGTATAAATGAGATATTTTTTAAAAACCTATCTTTTTAATTTAACAACGTATCACGTTAATAGGGAATTTCATGTGAGGGGTTTCATTTGGGTATACGTTTTGACGAGTTTGATGGGTTTACGAGTTAAAGTGCCCTGACTCCTCAAATGTTTACTACATGACCTCTGAATTATGATAGCCCGAATAGTGTTATGTTATATCTAAATCTAGTGAATCAAAGAAACATTTACTTCAGAAACAAATTTTTGAAACATAAACAAACCAACTAAGACTTGACATACACTACCTCAGGTTGCGTGAGTAAGCCGTCTAATATCTGAGTCACTTTTGACATCAATCATATTTCTCTAAACTAAGGTGAGTTCATAGCCTCACTTTCTAAATCCTTTTTCATAAACCCGTGAGGGGGATACATGCTATAAACCTGAATACAAGTATTTTCTATCCTAATTCATTATTGCACGAGTACCTTTACCTGTCACTATTTCCCAAATTTTATGAACCATAATCACTTGTGTGTGAACGCGAATATTGTGGATAGATCTATCTGGAGTGTGACTACTCCCGTTGGTTTGCCCCTACCGGGTACCAATAGCACTATATTTGATAACAATAGGTAACTTTGGCAAGTTACCTCTCCAAGAGGACTTTAGTTCCTCAAATATCACTAAGGTGATCCCCATGTTAATGTGTTGGTGTCATAAGCTTAGTTACAATAATAACCATTTTCCTTGATAATTGCATTCGTTGCAATTATTACAAACTATGGGTGTAACAACGGAACCCACATGAACTTGTATTCAACAATTACAAACTTAAACCCTATGGATTTCACTCAACCTTTGTGTTGACCCTTTTAGCATGTTATCTCAGGTAATTGAGCAACATATGGCACGGAGTGACACTGGACTTGAGAACCTGTTATCATTCAAACCTTATGTTTCACATAGATTTTGGGACCTCCTTTTGTAAAACTCTGATATTTTAATGAATGATAACTTATCTTTTCAAAACGTCTCTTTTTGAGTCGTTTTCTATTACTCTGACTATGTATCAAGAAGTAATACCCCAGATTTAGCTTCCGCTGCTATCTGTGAAAATGGGGGTGTCGGACACTAGGGTTTTGAATGCTAGGGTTTATTGGATAAAAAGAAAAGACTAACTAAATGAAGAAGATGCAAAAAGTAAGAAATACATTTGGCATCCCTCCGAATCACTGGCGAGTTGCCGATGACCGGAGGACAACTAGTTTGTGATGAATTGTACCTAAAGCTCTGATACCGTGTATAATACCAAAGATAAGAACATGGGCCAAGCCCGAAAGTAAATAACAAGTAATGCATGGGCTTCTAAGCCCTTATAATAATTCGGCTAATACTCCCTTGTAGTTGGAACAGGAGGTTTTCGAAAATTCAAACTGGAGCGAAACTCGAGAAATAAAGCACTTGGAAGACCCTTGGTGAAGATATCTACATACTGAAAACGAGACGGAACATGCAAAACACGAACTTGCCCAGAAGCCACATAATCACGAACAAAATGTATATCTATCTCAATATGCTTAGTACGTTGGTGCTGTACTGGATTAGTAGAAAGATAAAGAGCACTCACATTATCACAGTTGATCAGTGTAGCAGTGAAAAGTGGAGCATGAAGTTCACGTAAGAGATTTCGTATCCACGCAGTCTCAGCAACAACATTAGCAACACCCCGATATTCAGCCTCTGCACTAGAACGAGATAAAGTAACCTGTCGTTTAGCAGACCATGACAAAAGATTATCCCCAAGAAAAACACAATACCCAGAAGTTGACCGTCGGGTGACTGGGCAACCTGCCCAGTAGGCATCAGTATAAGCAGTAAGCTGAGATGTAGATGATACATGAAGCTGAAGGCCATGATCAATAGTTCCGCCACATAGCGTAATATTGGGAATAAAATGCTTAAGTCAAAGAGCCTGCCAGATGAAGTATTAGGTCTGCTAGTTCATTTTGAAGAAGTTGAAGATAAACTAACAGTACCTTCTGGGTGAGAAGGTACTGCTAGTTAAAGAAGGTCCTGCCAGTTTGAATGTCAAGTTGTTAGATATTTTATTTGTAGATATTTTAGTTGTATTATTAGTCTTTGTACAATGTAACATGTTAAGTAAAAGTAGTTCAGTCTTCTATGTCGTGCAGTAGATAATACTGAGTGTTTTACATTGGAAGTTGTAATAGTAGGTTAGAAAGTCTTGTTATCTTATGCAACTTGACAACATGTAAAAAGGGTTCCTTATCCTATAAAAGGAACTCTTAGTCACCACCTTAGAATCATCTCTTTAACTAAAAACCTTGTAATATCCAAAAACATCACAACCTCTCTAGTAACTTAGTTACAAATTCACAAATCCCTTTAACAAATCAAAGATTCAAGGTTACCTTTGTAATCCTGGTGATAGTTTAGATCACCCGTATTATCTCATAAATAATATTGAATCGTTTTGTGTTATTCATGTTGTGTTCATTGTTCTAAATAAATCACGTTTGCATATTCACCATCTTTGTTCCTTTAAGTGTGTTATAGTAAATTCCGCGTACTAAATCACATTCATTCCTAAATATCCCAAACACATTATTAAGATCAACATCCCAAGTGTTTGTATAATCCTCCACAAGTGGTATCAGAGACAGGCTGATATTTACGATTTAAAAGAACAATGGACGTTGAACACATTCAAACCAATGTGTCTGCAAAACTTCCATTACTCAAACAGAATGAGTTTGAGATGTGGAGACTGAGGGTAGAGCAATACTTCCAAGTGCAAGACTATGCACTTTGGGAGATTATTGAAGAAGGAAACTCATTCAAACCTACAATCACCACCTCCACAGTAAACGATGCAATAGTGACAAATGTGCAAGTGAACCCAACAACCGCAGAAGAAAGAATCCAAAAGAGAAATGATCTTAAGGCCAGGAGTATGCTTCTCATGTCTATTCCAAATGACCAGCTTTTGATCTTCAACAAGTACAAATGTGCTAAAACCCTCTTTCAAGCTATTGTGGCTAGATTTGGTGGAAATGATGCCACCAAGAAAACTCTCCTCAAACAACAGTTTGAAAACTTTTCAGCCACAACAAATGAGTCTTTGGACAACATGTTCAATAGACTACAAAAGCTTTCAAGTCAGTTAGCCATTCATGAAGTGCTGATATCTCAAGAAGATTTAAACTCCAAATTCCTTAGGAGTTTACCCTCTGAATGGGCCATGCATGTCATTGTCTGGAAAAACAAACCAGATATTGATCACATGAGTCTTAATGATCTTTACAGCAACTTCAAGATAGTAGAGCATGAAGTGAAGAAGTCTACTAGTTCAAGCTCAGGGAATATGGCCTTTGTGTCATCTCCCAGCACCTCAAGGATAGTAGATGAAGAAAAAGATGGTAGAGAAGAAGGTACTGCCAACATAAATTTTGGTACTGCCAATACTTCTAGCAGTACCAAAACAATTCTAGATGAAACAATTGGTTGTGCTTTCCTGACATCACAACACAATGGTTCCATATTGACTTTTGAAGATATTCAAGAGATCAATGATGAAGATCTTGAGGAAATGGACATAAAGTGGAAAATTTCACTTCTTAGCATGAGGGCTAAGAAATTTCTGATGAGGACTGGAAAGAAGATTACCATCAATGGTAATGAGCCTGCTGGGTATGACAAGTCTAAAGTGGAGTGCTACAACTGCCACATGAAAGGTCACTACTCAAGAGAGTGTAGAAGACCAAAGAAGCAAGATGATAAGGGAAGAGGTTTTGAGAACAAGAACAAGGAAAGCTTTGAGAACAAGAGCAAGGCTGTGAAAATCACTGAGCCTAAAGCTATGGTAGCTATTGATGGGCTGGGTTTTGATTGGAGCTTTATGGGTGAAGAGGAGTCAACTTCAAATGAAATGGCTTTAATGGCTTTCTCCAATCCTGAGGTACAAATTACTAAATGTTCTAATACTTGTGAAGTTTTTGAAGAATTACAAACTTTAATAAAGCTTTATGATGAACTGAAAGTAGAACAAAGAAAAACTCATCAAGATCTAGTTAATCATAAGTGTGGTATGGCCAAACTTGAGAAATAGATAATCCACTTTAGGGAAAATGAACTCACTTTTTCTGACACAAAAGGCATTCTTAATAGGGAAATATTTTTGAAAGATGCTGAAATAAACCTGTTAAGAACTGAGTTTGCTAAAGTGAAACTGGCAAAGGATAATATTCAACTAACTGTTACCACATTAGAAAATGCTTCTGACTGTAATAGAAGGATAGTTGAAAATCAAATGAACAAGAGAATCAAATCTGGGATTGGATACAAGACTTGTCCACCTCCTTACAGAGGAATCCCTTGTCCCCCAGGTTTAGATCTTGCAGAATCAGGTTTACATGAATTCACCAATAAACCACTAGAAAATGAGAAACCTGTAGAGAAAAGTGAACCTTTTGAGGGTGCTAGTGTTGCTTCACTCTCTAACAAAAAGGTGCTCACTGATAAGAGCTCAGATGCTCCAATTATTGAGGATTGGACATCTGATGATGAGGAAAAAGAGACTGTTTCAAACAAAGGAAACAAAGTAGGACCACCTAGTCCTAAAAGTGTAGAGATTAAGACAAAGGCTAAAACTGTTCTGAAAACAGTTGAATGTTGTGTTAAGTGTAATAGCAAACCTAGAGGTAGCCAGAGAAATTGGAACAATCTTAAGTCACACCAACTTGGTGATGATTTTGTTATGTACAATAAGGCCTGCTATTACTGTGGTAGTTTTAATCATACTCATGCTTATTGTAACAATTGGGTTTCTGGGAGTACATCAAGGTCTAAAACAAATGGAACAAACCCCAAAAAAAGTTTTGTGAAGTCTAACACACCAAAAGTTAATCATACTGTTAGACCAAATAAGCCTGTTAACTCAAAACCAACTACTAAGGGTGCAAGAAATACTTTCAAACATGCACCAAGAGTTGTGAAAAGTCCCATTGAAAAGAAATTTGTGGTCAAAACAAAAGATTGGAGATCAAAACCAAAAGGTCCTGCTAGACCAAATGGTACTGCCAAAATTAGTACTGTCAGACCAAGGACCACAAAATGGGTTAAAAGGGAAAATGCTGTTAAGTCCTCAGCATGTTGGATATGGAGACCACTCCAATCAAAAGGTGCATCAACAGTCCTAAAGAGGTTTGATTTCATTGATGCACGAGGCAAACCCAAGTCAGTCATGGCTTGGGTACCCCAAGAAAACTAATATGTTTATATATGTGCAGGAACATTCAAATGATATTGCTGATCAAGGATATGTAGATAGTGGATGTTCAAGGCACATGACAGGCAACATGTCTTACCTCACAAACTTCAAATCATTTGATGGAGGATATGTTACCTTTGGGGGAGGAATCAAAGGAAAGATTACTGGTAAAGGTACAATCAAAACCAGTAAATTAGATTTTGAAAATGTGTACTTTGTGAAAGAGCTTCAGTTTAATCTCCTCAGTGTCTCACAAATGTGTGACAAAAAGAACAATGTTCTTTTTACTGACAATGAATGCATGGTTCTTTCTCCTGATTTTAAAATTCCTGATGAAAGTCAGATTCTTCTTAAAATCCCAAGAATGAACAATATGTACAGTGTTGATTTAAAGAACATTGTTCCTAAGGAGAGTTTAACTTGTCTAGTAGCAAAAGCTTCATTGGATGAATCTATGCTATGGCATAGAAGGCTTGGTCATATAAACTTTAAAACAATCAATACAATTGCAAAATATGATTTGGTTAGAGGTTTACCCAAAAAGATTTTTCAAAATGACCAAACCTGTGTTGATTGTCTTAAAGGCAAACAACATAGAACTTCTTGTAAGCCCAAGACCCATAACTCAATTTCTCAAGCTTTATACATGCTTCATATGGACCTTTTTGGTCCTACATCTGTGAGTAGCTTGAATGGTAAAAAATATTGTCTTGTAGTTACTGATGATTACAGCAGATTTTCTTGGGTTTTCTTTTTAAGATCTAAGGATGAAACTAGTGAGATCCTTAAGTCTTATATAACTGAGGTAGAAAACCAAACTGATAAGAAAGTGAAAGTAATTAGATGTGACAATGGGACAGAATTTAAGAATAGGGTTATGGATGAATTTTGTAAAGAAAAAGGAATAAAAAGAGAATTTAGTGTAGCTAGAACCCCACAGCAAAATGGAGTAGCAGAAAGGAAAAATAGAACACTTATAGAGGCTGCTAGAACAATGTTAGTAGACTCTAAGTTGCCTATTTCATTTTGGGATGAAGCTGTAGGTACTGCTTGTTATGTGTAGAACAGGGTTCTTGTGATTAAACCCCATAAAAAGACTCCTTATGAACTTTTCTTTGGTAGAACACCATCTTTAAGTTTTATGAGACCTTTTGGATGTCATGTCACTATTCTCAATACCAAAGACCATCTAGGAAAATTTGAAGGAAAAGCTGATGAAGGCTACATGATAGGGTATTCTTTGCAAAGTAAGGCCTATAAGGTGTATAATAGTTGCACTAGGCTAGTGGAAGAAAATCTGCACATAGAGTTTCAAGAGAAACTACCAAATGTTGCAGCCATTGGGCCAGATTGGATGTTTGACATTGATAGGCTTTCAGAATCTATGAATTATTTGCCTGTTACAGGTACAAATACTAATGATAATGCAGGTTTTGAAGACAATGTTGAAACAGCTGAAGATCAAGATTACATCTTGATGCCAATTTGGAAAGGATTGGATTTATCTTCAAGTCATGGAGAACCTTTAAATACAGCAAATGAAGGTGTTGAAGATGATCATGGAACTCAGGGTCAAGAGAATCAAGAAAGTAGTACAGATGAAAATGGTACTGCCAGTTCACCAGATGGTACTGCCAGTTCACAAGTTGGTACTGCTGAACCATTAAATGTTCAATCAGATGATTCCTTACCAGAAGATGTGGGGATTGGCAATCTTCCACTTACCTATGAAGTTCCTACAACACACAACACAAGAATTCTCAAAGATCACTCCATTGATAATGTGATTGGTAGCATTGATTCTGGTGTTAGAACAAGAACTCAAGTCTTGTCTTCAGACCAAGAAGGGTTTATCTCATCTGTCTATGAAGAAAAGAATCATGAAGTTGCCAACATATGCCTGTTTTCATGTTTTCTCTCACAGGCTGAACCCAAAAACATTAATAAAGCCTTAGATGATTCAAGTTGGGTTGAAGCAATGCAAGAAGAGCTTCTTCAATTCAAGCTTCAGAAGGTTTGGAAACTGGTTGATTTGCCTAAAGGTCACGGGGCAATTGGAACCAAATGGGTGTTCAGGAATAAGAAAGATGAAAGGGGGATTGTGATCAGAAACAAGGCAAGATTGGTGGCCCAAGGGTATACTCAAGAAGAAAGGGTGGATTATGAAGAGGTTTTTGCTCAAGTTGCAAGACTTGAAGCAATTAGGCTATTCTTGGCCTATGCTTCTTTCATAGGCTTCACTGTTTACCAAATGGATGTTAAGAGTGCCATCTTGTATGGTACTATTGAAGAAGAAGTGTATGTTTCTCAACCCCCAGGCTTCATTGATGCAGAATATCCAAACAAGGTGTATAGGGTTACCAAGGCTCTTTATGGTCTACACCAAGCTCCTAGGGCATGGTATGAAACATTGGCTTTCTATTTATTGGAAAATGGATTTCAAAGAGGCAAGATTGATCCAACTTTGTTCATCAAAAGAACCAAGAAAGACATCTTGCTGGGGCAAATTTATGTTGATGACATTATCTTTGGATCCACAAACCAAGAGTTGTGTGTGGAGTTTGAAAATCTTATGCATAGTAAGTTTGAAATGAGTTCCATGGGGGAACTTACTTTCTTTCTGGGTCTCCAAGTGAAACAATCAAATGAAGACATATTTATCAGCCAAGATAAGTATGTAGCAGAGATTATGAGGAAATTTCAGTTTGCAGATTCTAAGGTTGCAAGTACTCCAATGGATTCAGAAAAGGGGTTACTCAAGGATGCTGAGGGTGAAGATGTGGATGTGCATAATTACAGATCAATGATTGGGTCCTTGACGTACCTTACATCATCAAGACCAGATATCATGTTCCCAGTGTGTGTATGTGCAAGGTTTCAAGTAAATCCCAAATTTTCTCATCTCACAGCTGTAAAACCCGAAAATCTAAAACATGCAAAATTACCAAAATGCCCCTGAAAACTTTAAAATTAAAGTAAAGCTAAATTAAAGATCCGAATCGATCCCAAACTTCTGGAAACGAACAAGATATGATACAAAATAATTTTGACGACTTCGATTAATATTTATACAAGTTGTGAGATGACCAAAATACCCTTGTGTATACCGTAAATTTAAATACATAATTATTATTAATTATAAACCTTTTTAAATACAAAGTAAATAAGGAAATTAAATAAAAAAAGGGTAAATTAAATTGGGCCATTATGAGGGCCGGTTATTTGGCCTAATCCCCCCCCCCAAATGTTCGGTCTATCACAATTATATCATCCCATAAATTATTTTCACCTCTAAACCCTAACAAAACAAATAAGCCGCCACTCTCAAAAATCTCACACACCACATCCGAATTTTATGAGGCAAGGAGGCAATTTTATGGAGTTCTTCATAGTGCCAAGAAGGTGGGAAAAATAGCCACAAGGTTCTAGGGTCGATCGTTTGGCTGTGGTGATTTAATTGGGTCGAAAAGCTTGAACCGAACCAAAGAAATTCATAGCGTGTAAATCCATTGATCTATAAATTTTCTGGTATTTTTCTAGCCCTCTCTTAATCATATATAACATGTAAAAATTATTGAAATCAAACCATGCATCATGTATTGATCGAATGAAAAATAAATAGCTTAAAACCCTAATTTTGGAAATCGATTTCTATTTAATCCATACGATTTTTCTGAGGTGTATACTTATTTTTCCTGGGTTCTATAGGCTTCTTATAACATGATAAAAATGGTTTCTTGATTTGTTTGAGTCGAAATTGTGATTTATGAATTTATGTTAAAACCGGATTTAAGAAATAAAAAGGGAAAATCGTGGAACAAATATGAAACCAATCGACCTAGGGTTTTTAGTGATGAAATATGGAAATAAAAGTGATATAATGATGATTCAATGATGGCCTAATGATTGGGATTGCTAGGGTTTGATTTTGTTAATGTTTTATGAAAACCGATTAGTATTTTAATAGTTAAAGGGTATGTTTTGTAACTTTTAAAAATCGTGGACCATTTTTGTAATACTCTATAAATCAAGGAAAATATGAATAAAATATAACTTGAGGGTGCTATTTGTAAAATATGAAAGTTTTGGAATTAAAAGGAATTTTGTTAATTAGATATGTAACGATTTGGAAAATAAATTAAATGGGGGACTAAATGTGTAAATTCTGGAAAATGGAAGGGTCACGAAGTAACTAACATAATGAAGGGTAAAATGTGTAAATTTGAGTATTTATGGGCTTATTATGTAATTATGGTGAAATTATGAATTCGAATGGAACTTTTGAAAATACAAGGACTAGTTTTGTAATTTACCGAAAGTTAAGGGGCTGGTTGTAACTTAATTATATTAAAGGATATTTTCTGTAAGATAATGAAATAAAAGGACTTGATGTGTAATATGAATCTTGTGAAGGTTAATTTGTAAATTATAAGGTTTAATTTGTAATTAATTAATTAAAAGGGTGTAAATCGTAAATTATGAAACTTGAAGGGCTTGTCGTGCCATAATTAATTTAAAGGTTATTTTTCTGTAAATATGAGTAATGAAGGGCTTGATGTGCAAATGTAATATTAATAAGGTTTAAATTGTAATTTATATAAGTATAAGGTGTAATTTGTAAATTAAGTAATTAAAGGGGGTAATTTGTAAATATTGGAAATTGGAGGCTAAAAGTGTAATTCTGGAAAATAAAGTATTCGAATGGTAAATTATGAGATTTCTATTTTAAACCTTGAACTTTGGTAAAGTTACGTTTATAACCCTGAACTATGAAAAACTTGTCATAACTAACCCTGAACTTGTGTAACTTGTTAAAATGAATATTACTTCCATAATAAGCTAATTAAAGACTTGACTTGAATTATATCACTTGAATCTTGCTAAATGTGGTAACTTTCTAATTATGGAAAGGGATAATTACTAAAATAGCCCAAAACCCAAATGGGATATTTCTACCCGTTGCCCTGGGCAATGCCCCCAGTTGCCCAAAAAAGGGCGATTGTTGCCCAAAAAATACACTGGAAATCCTTCGGTTGCCCCAAAAAATGCCGGTTGCCCTGGGCAACACAATTATTTTTGGATTTCGGGTTAGATAGGGAACCGCCCATTTGTGTTTGGGCTATTTTGGTAATTATCCCTTATGGAAACCTGCTAAAAATAGAAGTTACTTAAAATGGAAAGGCAATTAATTAAGAATGAAGTGTAATTCCCTTCTACTCCTTTAGGTGTGAAGAAGGAGAGACCTTGAGCTGTTTTTCCATATTCTGTGCTAGTTTCTGTTTTGCTTTCGTCATAAGGTACGGATACTCTACCCTTTTTAGTAAGAGTGTCTTTTCACCTATGCATTGATGTTGAGCTATGATTTAAACCTTTTGCCATGAACCTTTTGACATGAACCTTTTGATATGACTTTGAGATATACTTTCTGATTATGACCTTGAGATGCACTTTGATATGACATTGAGACCTGACTCTTAGTTTGATACCCGAGCCATTTTATGTTACCTAGCCAGGAAGGTAACCTGGCCATGTCTGTGATGCACCACTGGCATGACTCCCGTGTGGGGGAGTGATTTCTCACACCATCCCTTTTATGATTATCTGCCATGGCTACTATGATTTTGAGATGACTTTGAGTTGGGGGCGTATGGGTTGCAATCCTAGATTTGTATGTTTAGTGGATTTAACTATGACTTTGAGGTGACTGGTACTGTGTGCAATACATGCCTTTCACATTTTCTGGGAGCTGATCACTCCACTATTATGATACATGAGGACACCCCTCATATTATCTGGTTGCCTAAGAGGTATCCCCTCTGATTGTGAGATTATGACTTTGAGATTATGATGTTGAGATTATGACTTTGAGTTTCTGGGCTCGTGGTAGATGACTATCCTACTCTTCTCTTATTATCCATTTATTTCGTTATACCTTATAACATTCCCATTGCCCATATTATATTTCTGTTTCGTTATTCTTTGCTTTGTATATGTATCTGTTCACTGAGCTTCTTAAGCTCAGCCGCACGTTTTCTTTTCGTGTGCGGCAGGTAATAAGCAGGACGACGGGTTTGGGTATGAGTGAAGAGACTTTTGGACTTAGAAGACTTTGATAGTGTTCTGAAGTAGAGACCATTAGAAGGAGTTGCTTTTGCAGACTTAGTGTTTAGTTTTGTTCTGTTGTAACCATGTAAATTTCAGAATTTCATTTGTAACCTTTGAGAATTTCTGTATTACTTGAAATGTATGCTTTGTTTTGATCTGATGTGAAACCATTAGTGTGACATCTTTACCCTTATTGGGTTGGGGTGTTATAATTATGGTATCAGAGACACAGGCTGCGATTTCGTAATACATTTACCCTTGACCTGTGTAAGTTAGGACCACTAAGCTTTCCCTATAGGCACTCGTAAGTCAACCTTTGAAAATTGCTTTAGGATTTCCCATAGGAACCTAAGTTTTGACCGGTGAGGAATGGGTAGACTATAAGGCATTTGTTTAAGCATCATTGCTTCCGTATCACTCTGATTCGTGCCTTGCTTTTGGTTAGATCCTGTTGATACCACTTCTGGAAAGTGAAAGCTTATGTTTTGCACCACCTAAGTTTTGAACCTGATTAAATCTTGAAGGCATTGAGAATTTCATAATAATGGTCTGACACTATTTGATCCTTATCTTCAAATCCCTTTTGTTAATCATTTTGATAATGACCCGCATTTCACTCTGATTCTTTTGTTAATCACTTTGACGCCTCTTCAGGCATTCCGAGAACCTCTATGGCGATGACGTACTGGATATGTTTTGATATTTGATAAGTATCTATGAAGTTTCCGACACTATTGATTTCGTTTTACCCATCTCAGTCCTTATGAGAAGTCTTGTGGTGTGTAACCATGAGTATAAGAATGTTTTCTTCCTCACTTCTAATGATATAGCTTTGATTTGCGAACTGTCTTTCTTTAAAAAGTTAACTTCGATTTTATTCTGACAAGGAAATTGTGGAATGATCAGTCAAATATTGACAACTACCCTTCTATGTCTCACCTTTAACGGTTGCAACGATTTTGAACTCCCTACTACGATTTCTGATTGCTAAACCTTTTGCTATCACTATTACTCTGGAGACTCGTGTGTTTACGTTTACGGTTATAAAGTTTTCTTAGAAACCATTTCGTACGCCAATAAATGAACCTCATCGTAGAAGCCTTTTGGCACCTTGAGTTTTTTGAACATGAACCTTGTATTGAACGTTATTTGGCACCCTGAACTTCTTGAACATAATCCCTGTTGGACCGTCAAGTTTTTCCACCGGAGTATGAAGTAAGATTTGACATGATACCGAGAGATTCTAGTCACTAAACGAAGATGTCTTTCGGATCATACTAATTGACTGGAGCAACCGGGAAGAGCAGCAACCGAAGACCAGGAAGTGAGTTTACTTAAGTGTATCTTCTGGGCATGTTTTAGTTTTGTTCGCGATAAAGATGAATGATGACTGGAGATATGTATGGAAGCTGAACCGTATTGTTGTAGGAGCCAATATTCCTCCATCCTGGAACGATTATGTGTTTGTTTAAATTCAGAGCGCGAAGTTCCCTTCTGATGAATTGAGTCTATTTTTGGAATCGACCCCCATATTCGTAATCGTCTTCTATGACGGTTAGTGACACTAATGGTATTAGTTAAAGCTCTGACTGTTTTGTGAATTTGATAAATAATGTTTTCCTCGTGAGTACTTGGACAAGTGGTCATTGTATGACTTAATAGTACGTTCAGAAAACGAGGAAGAGCATGAAAATCATATTTTGCACCTTGTTAGAAATTTGACGATCATTTGTGCATTCTGGGAGATGAATACTTGTTGAGACAACTAGAAGCATTACTTCACTGCATGGCCTGGAATTGACAACAACGGTGGCTACCCTGAAGAGTGAAGACATTCCTTTCAAGACAGAAGTGTTGGCGATGCAGAAGAAGAAGTCTAGTCAAGACGGCGAACCTGGAGCTGACGAAGACATACAGTCTTACTTCCCTATTCATCTTGGTTGTACTAAGATGAATTGAGAGCGGAAACAGACTGGATGATGAAGAAGATTAAAGATCGTGCCAAAAATCCGCAATACTCCATCACATTCCAAGAAGAACTGCAGGAGGCTCGACGAACCAGACACAAGTTCTCGATCTTGGTTTCACTTCCCGACTGATGGACAGACGAAGACAGAGTAACCGGACTTGAGGAGAGTGGATGTTTTGAATGAACGGAATTGTGAAACAGACCCTCTATACTTGGAATAATTGAATTCTATGAAGGCAGAAGTTTGGCGACTAACTTCCATTTCCGTTGACCCTCTTAAGATTCATTATCTAGTAATAAGTTCCTCTTATGATTTAAGTTCCCTAGAAGCATTTCAGTTCGTGTTTATCTTTCGTATGATTCGGTGATGACCTTGTTTTGAGAGATTTTGGCGAATTATGGAAGATATGATGCTTGTGACGGCGTACCCCACTTCTGCTAAACAATCTGGGATTTTGATACTCTTGCGAATAGTTTTGGTTTCTCTTTGACTGTGGCAATTGTTTTTGTTGACCTCTGAGACTGTAGAAGTACTAGGTGGATTAAGATAGGTGGTTTTGATTACGATTTGAGATAAAGTATGACCATCATGAGGGCATATTTATATGATGCCAGTATTATGACGTCTGGCCAACGTGATAATACTTACGTCATATAACGTGCACTTGTTGTGGGCATAGGATATCTTGGGGAGTACCAAAGAAGTTAGAATTTGATCTCTGTGAATTATCTGTGATTAATGAGACTTTAGGATTCATTCTACCTATGCGTTTAATCTGCTTTCATCGTTATACGACTGGATACGTTTGGATACTCGACACGCGTTTGTTGACCTCTGTACTTCCGATAAGAATCTTGGGTTCTGTGGTAGAACTTTCTACCGTCTGTTTTCTGTCAGTATGGATCTGATCTGTTACTATTGAAAAGTACACCTACATTTTGCTATATGTACGTTTCGCATCCGTTGATTATGTTTCATTATGACCTGCTATGAGTCGATTGAGGCTTTTGATTTTGAGGAGCAAGACCTGTTTGTTTATGAGAACACCTATGAAAGGTTATACTGAAGTCGAGACTATTTGAGAATCTGAAGAGTTTCGAACTCATATACTACTCCCATGTTCGCTACAATTCGATACGTTTTCATCTGAGTTGACAATTTCTATTCCACAGACGAAAATCCGTCAATCCTACGTCTTCCCTGAACCCTTTCTGACGAGATACGTTTATCATCCATTACGTTTGGTATATCATTCTTTTGATGTGAATCCTGAGCGTTATTTCTTTTTGAGGAAACCGAATTTATTTGATCGACAAGATTGAGTCATGAGAAAATACTTGGTTTGGAAGAACCTGCTCGAACGTGAGAATGTTTTGTTGACCGTTTGCAACTTGCTACGACTTCGTTTAACATTGCGACTTCAAATTTCGAGGACAAAATTTTTCTGTTAGAGGGGAAGAATTGTAAAACCCGAAAATCTAAAACATGCAAAATTACCAAAATGCCCCTGAAAACTTTAAAATTAAAGTAAAGCTAAATTAAAGTTCCGAATCGATCCCAAACTTCTGGAAACGAACAAGATATGATACAAAATAATTTTGACGACTTCGATTAATATTTATACAAGTTGTGAGATGACCAAAATACCCTTGTGTATACCGAAAATTTAAATACATAATTATTATTAATTATAAACCTTTTTAAATACAAAGTAAATAAGGAAATTAAATAAAAAAAGGGTAAATTGAATTGGGCCATTATGAGGGCCGGTTATTTGGCCTAATCCCCCCCCCCAAATGTTCGGTCTATCACAATTATATCATCCCATAAATTATTTTCACCTCTAAACCCTAACAAAACAAATAAGCCGCCACTCTCAAAAATCTCACACACCACATCCAAATTTTCTGAGGCAAGGAGGCAATTTTATGGAGTTCTTCATAGTGCCAAGAAGGTGGGAAAAATAGCCACAAGGTTCTAGGGTCGATCGTTTGGCTGTGGTGATTTAATTGGGTCGAAAAGCTTGAACCGAACCAAAGAAATTCATAGCGTGTAAATCCATTGATCTATAAATTTTCTGGTATTTTTCTAGCCCTCTCTTAATCATATATAACATGTAAAAATTATTGAAATCAAACCATGCATCATGTATTGATCGAATGAAAAATAAATAGCTTAAAACCCTAATTTTGGAAATCGATTTCTATTTAATCCATACGATTTTTCTGAGGTGTATACTTATTTTTCCTGGGTTCTATAGGCTTCTTATAACATGAGAAAAATTGTTTCTTGATTTGTTTGAGTCGAAATTGTGATTTATGAATTTATGTTAAAACCGGATTTAAGAAATAAAAAGGGAAAATCGTGGAACAAATATGAAACCAATCGACCTAGGGTTTTTAGTGATGAAATATGGAAATAAAAGTGATATAATGATGATTCAATGATGGCCTAATGATTGGGATTGCTAGGGTTTGATTTTGTTAATGTTTTATGAAAACCGATTAGTATTTTAATAGTTAAAGGGTATGTTTTGTAACTTTTAAAAATCGTGGACCATTTTTGTAATACTCTATAAATCAAGGAAAATATGAATAAAATATAACTTGAGGGTGCTATTTGTAAAATATGAAAGTTTTGGAATTAAAAGGAATTTTGTTAATTAGATATGTAACGATTTGGAAAATAAATTAAATGGGGGACTAAATGTGTAAATTCTGGAAAATGGAAGGGTCACGAAGTAACTAACATAATGAAGGGTAAAATGTGTAAATTTGAGTATTTATGGGCTTATTATGTAATTATGGTGAAATTATGAATTCGAATGGAACTTTTGAAAATACAAGGACTAGTTTTGTAATTTACCGAAAGTTAAGGGGCTGGTTGTAACTTAATTATATTAAAGGATATTTTCTGGAAGATAATGAAATAAAAGGACTTGATGTGTAATATGAATCTTGTGAAGGTTAATTTGTAAATTATAAGGTTTAATTTGTAATTAATTAATTAAAAGGGTGTAAATCGTAAATTATGAAACTTGAAGGGCTTGTCGTGCCATAATTAATTTAAAGGTTATTTTTCTGTAAATATGAGTAATGAAGGGCTTGATGTGCAAATGTAATATTAATAAGGTTTAAATTGTAATTTATATAAGTATAAGGTGTAATTTGTAAATTAAGTAATTAAAGGGGGTAATTTGTAAATATTGGAAATTGGAGGCTAAAAGTGTAATTCTGGAAAATAAAGTATTCGAATGGTAAATTATGAGATTTCTATTTTAAACCTTGAACTTTGGTAAAGTTACGCTTATAACCCTGAACTATGAAAAACTTGTCATAACTAACCCTGAACTTGTGTAACTTGTTAAAATGAATATTACTTCCATAATAAGCTAATTAAAGACTTGACTTGAATTATATCACTTGAATCTTGCTAAATGTGGTAACTTTCTAATTATGGAAACCTGCTAAAAATAGAAGTTACTTAAAATGGAAAGGCAATTAATTAAGAATGAAGTGTAATTCCCTTCTACTCCTTTAGGTGTGAAGAAGGAGAGACCTTGAGCCGTTTTTCCATATTCTGTGCTAGTTTCTGTTTTGCTTTCGTCATAAGGTACGGATACTCTACCCTTTTTAGTAAGGGTGTCTTTTCACCTATGCATTGATGTTGAGCTATGATTTAAACCTTTTGACATGAACCTTTTGACATGAACCTTTTGACATGAACCTTCTGATATGACTTTGAGATATACTTTCTGATTATGACCTTGAGATGCACTTTGATATGACATTGAGACCTGACTCTTAGTTTGATACCCGAGCCATTTTATGTTACCTAGCCAGGAAGGTAACCTGGCCATGTCTGTGATGCACCACTGGCATGACTCCCGTGTGGGGGAGTGATTTCTCACACCGTCCCTTTTATGATTATCTGCCATGGCTACTATGATTTTGAGATGACTTTGAGTTGGGGGCGTATGGGTTGCAATCCTAGATTTGTATGTATGTTTAGTGGATTTAACTATGACTTTGAGGTGACTGGTACTGTGTGCAATACATGCCTTTCACATTTTCTGGGAGCTGATCACTCCACTATTATGATACATGAGGACACCCCTCATATTATCTAGTTGCCTAAGAGGTATCCCCTCTGATTGTGAGATTATGACTTTGAGATTATGATGTTGAGATTATGACTTTGAGTTTCTGGGCTCGTGGTAGATGACTATCCTACTCTTCTCTTATTATCCATGTATTTCGTTATACCTTATAACATTCCCATTGCCCATATTATATTTCTGTTTCGTTATTCTTTGCTTTGTATATGTATCTGTTCACTGAGCTTCTTAAGCTCAGCCGCACGTTTTCTTTTCGTGTGCGGCAGGTAATAAGCAGGACGACGGGTTTGGGTATGAGTGAAGAGACTTTTGGACTTAGAAGACTTTGATAGTGTTCTGAAGTAGAGACCATTAGAAGGAGTTGCTTTTGCAGACTTAGTGTTTAGTTTTGTTCTGTTGTAACCATGTAAATTTCAGAATTTCATTTGTAACCTTTGAGAATTTCTGTATTACTTGAAATGTATGCTTTGTTTTGATCTGATGTGAAACCATTAGTGTGACATCTTTACCCTTATTGGGTTGGGGTGTTATAATTATGGTATCAGAGACACAGGCTGCGATTTCGTAATACATTTACCCTTGACCTGTGTAAGTTAGGACCACTAAGCTTTCCCTATAGGCACTCGTAAGTCAACCTTTGAAAATTGCTTTAGGATTTCCCATAGGAACCTAAGTTTTGACCGGTGAGGAATGGGTAGACTATAAGGCATTTGTTTAAGCATCATTGCTTCCGTATCACTCTGATTCGTGCCTTGCTTTTGGTTAGATCCTGTTGATACCACTTCTGGAAAGTGAAAGCTTATGTTTTGCACCACCTAAGTTTTGAACCTGATTAAATCTTGAAGGCATTGAGAATTTCATAATAATGGTCTGACACTATTTGATCCTTATCTTCAAATCCCTTTTGTTAATCATTTTGATAATGACCCGCATTTCACTCTGATTCTTTTGTTAATCACTTTGACGCCTCTTCAGGCATTCCGAGAACCTCTATGGCGATGACGTACTGGATATGTTTTGATATTTGATAAGTATCTATGAAGTTTCCGACACTATTGATTTCGTTTTTACCCATCTCAGTCCTTATGAGAAGTCTTGTGGTGTGTAACCATGAGTATAAGAATGTTTTCTTCCTCACTTCTAATGATATAGCTTTGATTTGCGAACTGTCTTTCTTTAAAAAGTTAACTTCGATTTTATTCTGACAAGGAAATTGTGGAATGATCAGTCAAATATTGACAACTACCCTTCTATGTCTCACCTTTAACGGTTGCAACGATTTTGAACTCCCTACTACGATTTCTGATTGCTAAACCTTTTGCTATCACTATTACTCTGGAGACTCGTGTGTTACGTTTACGGTTATAAAGTTTTCTTAGAAACCATTTCGTACGCCAATAAATGAACCTCATCGTAGAAGCCTTTTGGCACCTTGAGTTTTCTGAACATGAACCTTGTATTGAACGTTATTTGGCACCCTGAACTTCTTGAACATAATCCCTGTTGGACCGTCAAGTTTTTCCACCGGAGTATGAAGTAAGATTTGACATGATACCGAGAGATTCTAGTCACTAAACGAAGATGTCTTTCGGATCATACTAATTGACTGGAGCAACCGGAAGAGCAGCAACCGAAGACCAGGAAGTGAGTTTACTTAAGTGTATCTTCTGGGCATGTTTTAGTTTTGTTCGCGATAAAGATGAATGATGACTGGAGATATGTATGGAAGCTGAACCGTATTGCTGTAGGAGCCAATATTCCTCCATCCTGGAACGATTATGTGTTTGTTTAAATTCAGAGCGCGAAGTTCCCTTCTGATGAATTGAGTCTATTTTTGGAATCGACCCCCATATTCGTAATCGTCTTCTATGACGGTTAGTGACACTAATGGTATTAGTTAAAGCTCTGATTGTTTTGTGAATTTGATAAATAATGTTTTCCTCGTGAGTACTTGGACAAGTGGTCATTGTATGACTTAATAGTACGTTCAGAAAACGAGGAAGAGCATGAAAATCATATTTTGCACCTTGTTAGAAATTTGACGATCATTTGTGCATTCTGGGAGATGAATACTTGTTGAGACAACTAGAAGCATTACTTCACTGCATGGCCTGGAATTGACAACAACGGTGGCTACCCTGAAGAGTGAAGACATTCCTTTCAAGACAGAAGTGTTGGCGATGCAGAAGAAGAAGTCTAGTCAAGACGGCGAACCTGGAGCTGACGAAGACATACAGTCTTACTTCCCTATTCATCTTGGTTGTACTAAGATGAATTGAGAGCGGAAACAGACTGGATGATGAAGAAGATTAAAGATCGTGCCAAAAATCCGCAATACTCCATCACATTCCAAGAAGAACTGCAGGAGGCTCGACGAACCAGACACAAGTTCTCGATCTTGGTTTCACTTCCCGACTGATGGACAGACGAAGACAGAGTAACCGGACTTGAGGAGAGTGGATGTTTTGAATGAACGGAATTGTGAAACAGACCCTCTATACTTGGAATAATTGAATTCTATGAAGGCAGAAGTTTGGCGACTAACTTCCATTTCCGTTGACCCTCTTAAGATTCATTATCTAGTAATAAGTTCCTCTTATGATTTAAGTTCCCTAGAAGCATTTCAGTTCGTGTTTATCTTTCGTATGATTCGGTGATGACCTTTTTTTGAGAGATTTTGGCGAATTATGGAAGATATGATGCTTGTGACGGCGTACCCCACTTCTGCTAAACAATCTGGGATTTTGAGACTCTTGCGAATAGTTTTGGTTTCTCTCTTGACTGTGGCAATTGTTTTTGTTGACCTCTGAGACTGTAGAAGTACTAGGTGGATTAAGATAGGTGGTTTTGATTACGATTTGAGATAAAGTATGACCATCATGAGGGCATATTTATATGATGCCAGTATTATGACGTCTGGCCAACGTGATAATACTTACGTCATATAACGTGCACTTGTTGTGGGCATAGGATATCTTGGGGAGTACCAAAGAAGTTAGAATTTGATCTCTGTGAATTATCTGTGATTAATGAGACTTTAGGATTCATTCTACCTATGCGTTTAATCTGCTTTCATCGTTTATACGACTGGATACGTTTGGATACTCGACACGCGTTTGTTGACCTCTGTACTTCCGATAAGAATCTTGGGTTCTGTGGTAGAACTTTCTACCGTCTGTTTTCTGTCAGTATGGATCTGATCTGTTACTATTGAAAAGTACACCTACATTTTGCTATATGTACGTTTCGCATCCGTTGATTATGTTTCATTATGACCTGCTATGAGTCGATTGAGGCTTTTGATTTTGAGGAGCAAGACCTGTTTGTTTATGAGAACACCTATGAAAGGTTATACTGAAGTCGAGACTATTTGAGAATCTGAAGAGTTTCGAACTCATATACTACTCCCATGTTCGCTACAATTCGATACGTTTTCATCTGAGTTGACAATTTCTATTCCACAGACGAAAATCCGTCAATCCTACGTCTTCCCTGAACCCTTTCTGACGAGATACGTTTATCATCCATTACGTTTGGTATATCATTCTTTTGATGTGAATCCTGAGCGTTATTTCTTTTTGAGGAAACCGAATTTATTTGATCGACAAGATTGAGTCATGAGAAAATACTTGGTTTGGAAGAACCTGCTCGAACGTGAGAATGTTTTGTTGACCGTTTGCAACTTGCTACGACTTCGTTTAACATTGCGACTTCAAATTTCGAGGACAAAATTTTTCTGTTAGAGGGGAAGAATTGTAAAACCCGAAAATCTAAAACATGCAAAATTACCAAAATGCCCCTGAAAACTTTAAAATTAAAGTAAAGCTAAATTAAAGTTCCGAATCGATCCCAAACTTCTGGAAACGAACAAGATATGATACAAAATAATTTTGACGACTTCGATTAATATTTATACAAGTTGTGAGATGACCAAAATACCCTTGTGTATACCGAAAATTTAAATACATAATTATTATTAATTATAAACCTTTTTAAATACAAAGTAAATAAGGAAATTAAATAAAAAAAGGGTAAATTGAATTGGGCCATTATGAGGGCCGGTTATTTGGCCTAATCCCCCCCCCCCAAATGTTCGGTCTATCACAATTATATCATCCCATAAATTATTTTCACCTCTAAACCCTAACAAAACAAATAAGCCGCCACTCTCAAAAATCTCACACACCACATCCGAATTTTATGAGGCAAGGAGGCAATTTTATGGAGTTCTTCATAGTGCCAAGAAGGTGGAAAAATAGCCACAAGGTTCTAGGGTCGATCGTTTGGCTGTGGTGATTTAATTGGGTCGAAAAGCTTGAACCGAACCAAAGAAATTCATAGCGTGTAAATCCATTGATCTATAAATTTTCTGGTATTTTTCTAGCCCTCTCTTAATCATATATAACATGTAAAAATTATTGAAATCAAACCATGCATCATGTATTGATCGAATGAAAAATAAATAGCTTAAAACCCTAATTTTGGAAATCGATTTCTATTTAATCCATACGATTTTTCTGAGGTGTATACTTATTTTTCCTGGGTTCTATAGGCTTCTTATAACATGAGAAAAATTGTTTCTTGATTTGTTTGAGTCGAAATTGTGATTTATGAATTTATGTTAAAACCGGATTTAAGAAATAAAAAGGGAAAATCGTGGAACAAATATGAAACCAATCGACCTAGGGTTTTTAGTGATGAAATATGGAAATAAAAGTGATATAATGATGATTCAATGATGGCCTAATGATTGGGATTGCTAGGGTTTGATTTTGTTAATGTTTTATGAAAACCGATTAGTATTTTAATAGTTAAAGGGTATGTTTTGTAACTTTTAAAAATCGTGGACCATTTTTGTAATACTCTATAAATCAAGGAAAATATGAATAAAATATAACTTGAGGGTGCTATTTGTAAAATATGAAAGTTTTGGAATTAAAAGGAATTTTGTTAATTAGATATGTAACGATTTGGAAAATAAATTAAATGGGGGACTAAATGTGTAAATTCTGGAAAATGGAAGGGTCACGAAGTAACTAACATAATGAAGGGTAAAATGTGTAAATTTGAGTTTATTATGTAATTATGGTGAAATTATGAATTCGAATGGAACTTTTGAAAATACAAGGACTAGTTTTGTAATTTACCGAAAGTTAAGGGGCTGGTTGTAACTTAATTATATTAAAGGATATTTTCTGGAAGATAATGAAATAAAAGGACTTGATGTGTAATATGAATCTTGTGAAGGTTAATTTGTAAATTATAAGGTTTAATTTGTAATTAATTAATTAAAAGGGTGTAAATCGTAAATTATGAAACTTGAAGGGCTTGTCGTGCCATAATTAATTTAAAGGTTATTTTTCTGTAAATATGAGTAATGAAGGGCTTGATGTGCAAATGTAATATTAATAAGGTTTAAATTGTAATTTATATAAGTATAAGGTGTAATTTGTAAATTAAGTAATTAAAGGGGGTAATTTGTAAATATTGGAAATTGGAGGCTAAAAGTGTAATTCTGGAAAATAAAGTATTCGAATGGTAAATTATGAGATTTCTATTTTAAACCTTGAACTTTGGTAAAGTTATGCTTATAACCATGAACTATGAAAAACTTGTCATAACTAACCCTGAACTTGTGTAACTTGTTAAAATGAATATTACTTCCATAATAAGCTAATTAAAGACTTGACTTGAATTATATCACTTGAATCTTGCTAAATGTGGTAACTTTCTAATTATGGAAACCTGCTAAAAATAGAAGTTACTTAAAATGGAAAGGCAATTAATTAAGAATGAAGTGTAATTCCCTTCTACTCCTTTAGGTGTGAAGAAGGAGAGACCTTGAGCCGTTTTTCCATATTCTGTGCTAGTTTCTGTTTTGCTTTCGTCATAAGGTACGGATACTCTACCCTTTTTAGTAAGGGTGTCTTTTCACCTATGCATTGATGTTGAGCTATGATTTAAACCTTTTGACATGAACCTTTTGACATGAACCTTTTGACATGAACCTTTTGATATGACTTTGAGATATACTTTCTGATTATGACCTTGAGATGCACTTTGATATGACATTGAGACCTGACTCTTAGTTTGATACCCGAGCCATTTTATGTTACCTAGCCAGGAAGGTAACCTGGCCATGTCTGTGATGCACCACTGGCATGACTCCCGTGTGGGGAGTGATTTCTCACACCGTCCCTTTTATGATTATCTGCCATGGCTACTATGATTTTGAGATGACTTTGAGTTGGGGGCGTATGGGTTGCAATCCTAGATTTGTATGTATGTTTAGTGGATTTAACTATGACTTTGAGGTGACTGGTACTGTGTGCAATACATGCCTTTCACATTTTCTGGGAGCTGATCACTCCACTATTATGATACATGAGGACACCCCTCATATTATCTGGTTGCCTAAGAGGTATCCCCTCTGATTGTGAGATTATGACTTTGAGATTATGATGTTGAGATTATGACTTTGAGTTTCTGGGCTCGTGGTAGATGACTATCCTACTCTTCTCTTATTATCCATGTATTTCGTTATACCTTATATCATTTCCATTGCCCATATTATATTTCTGTTTCGTTATTCTTTGCTTTGTATATGTATCTGTTCACTGAGCTTCTTAAGCTCAGCCGCACGTTTTCTTTTCGTGTGCGGCAGGTAATAAGCAGGACGACGGGTTTGGGTATGAGTGAAGAGACTTTTGGACTTAGAAGACTTTGATAGTGTTCTGAAGTAGAGACCATTAGAAGGAGTTGCTTTTGCAGACTTAGTGTTTAGTTTTGTTCTGTTGTAACCATGTAAATTTCAGAATTTCATTTGTAACCTTTGAGAATTTCTGTATTACTTGAAATGTATGCTTTGTTTTGATCTGATGTGAAACCATTAGTGTGACATCTTTACCCTTATTGGGTTGGGGTGTTATAATTATGGTATCAGAGACACAGGCTGCGATTTCGTAATACATTTACCCTTGACCTGTGTAAGTTAGGACCACTAAGCTTTCCCTATAGGCACTCGTAAGTCAACCTTTGAAAATTGCTTTAGGATTTCCCATAGGAACCTAAGTTTTGACCGGTGAGGAATGGGTAGACTATAAGGCATTTGTTTAAGCATCATTGCTTCCGTATCACTCTGATTCGTGCCTTGCTTTTGGTTAGATCCTGTTGATACCACTTCTGGAAAGTGAAAGCTTATGTTTTGCACCACCTAAGTTTTGAACCTGATTAAATCTTGAAGGCATTGAGAATTTCATAATAATGGTCTGACACTATTTGATCCTTATCTTCAAATCCCTTTTGTTAATCATTTTGATAATGACCCGCATTTCACTCTGATTCTTTTGTTAATCACTTTGACGCCTCTTCAGGCATTCCGAGAACCTCTATGGCGATGACGTACTGGATATGTTTTGATATTTGATAAGTATCTATGAAGTTTCCGACACTATTGATTTCGTTTTACCCATCTCAGTCCTTATGAGAAGTCTTGTGGTGTGTAACCATGAGTATAAGAATGTTTTCTTCCTCACTTCTAATGATATAGCTTTGATTTGCGAACTGTCTTTCTTTAAAAAGTTAACTTCGATTTTATTCTGACAAGGAAATTGTGGAATGATCAGTCAAATATTGACAACTACCCTTCTATGTCTCACCTTTAACGGTTGCAACGATTTTGAACTCCCTACTACGATTTCTGATTGCTAAACCCTTTGCTATCACTATTACTCTGGAGACTCGTGTGTTACGTTTACGGTTATAAAGTTTTCTTAGAAACCATTTCGTACGCCAATAAATGAACCTCATCGTAGAAGCCTTTTGGCACCTTGAGTTTTCTGAACATGAACCTTGTATTGAACGTTATTTGGCACCCTGAACTTCTTGAACATAATCCCTGTTGGACCGTCAAGTTTTTCCACCGGAGTATGAAGTAAGATTTGACATGATACCGAGAGATTCTAGTCACTAAACGAAGATGTCTTTCGGATCATACTAATTGACTGGAGCAACCGGGAAGAGCAGCAACCGAAGACCAGGAAGTGAGTTTACTTAAGTGTATCTTCTGGGCATGTTTTAGTTTTGTTCGCGATAAAGATGAATGATGACTGGAGATATGTATGGAAGCTGAACCGTATTGCTGTAGGAGCCAATATTCCTCCACCCTGGAACGATTATGTGTTTGTTTAAATTCAGAGCGCGAAGTTCCCTTCTGATGAATTGAGTCTATTTTTGGAATCGACCCCCATATTCGTAATCGTCTTCTATGACGGTTAGTGACACTAATGGTATTAGTTAAAGCTCTGATTGTTTTGTGAATTTGATAAATAATGTTTTCCTCGTGAGTACTTGGACAAGTGGTCATTGTATGACTTAATAGTACGTTCAGAAAACGAGGAAGAGCATGAAAATCATATTTTGCACCTTGTTAGAAATTTGACGATCATTTGTGCATTCTGGGAGATGAATACTTGTTGAGACAACTAGAAGCATTACTTCACTGCATGGCCTGGAATTGACAACAACGGTGGCTACCCTGAAGAGTGAAGACATTCCTTTCAAGACAGAAGTGTTGGCGATGCAGAAGAAGAAGTCTAGTCAAGACGGCGAACCTGGAGCTGACGAAGACATACAGTCTTACTTCCCTATTCATCTTGGTTGTACTAAGATGAATTGAGAGCGGAAACAGACTGGATGATGAAGAAGATTAAAGATCGTGCCAAAAATCCGCAATACTCCATCACATTCCAAGAAGAACTGCAGGAGGCTCGACGAACCAGACACAAGTTCTCGATCTTGGTTTCACTTCCCGACTGATGGACAGACGAAGACAGAGTAACCGGACTTGAGGAGAGTGGATGTTTTGAATGAACGGAATTGTGAAACAGACCCTCTATACTTGGAATAATTGAATTCTATGAAGGCAGAAGTTTGGCGACTAACTTCCATTTCCGTTGACCCTCTTAAGATTCATTATCTAGTAATAAGTTCCTCTTATGATTTAAGTTCCCTAGAAGCATTTCAGTTCGTGTTTATCTTTCGTATGATTCGGTGATGACCTTTTTTTGAGAGATTTTGGCGAATTATGGAAGATATGATGCTTGTGACGGCGTACCCCACTTCTGCTAAACAATCTGGGATTTTGAGACTCTTGCGAATAGTTTTGGTTTCTCTCTTGACTGTGGCAATTGTTTTTGTTGACCTCTGAGACTGTAGAAGTACTAGGTGGATTAAGATAGGTGGTTTTGATTACGATTTGAGATAAAGTATGACCATCATGAGGGCATATTTATATGATGCCAGTATTATGACGTCTGGCCAACGTGATAATACTTACGTCATATAACGTGCACTTGTTGTGGGCATAGGATATCTTGGGGAGTACCAAAGAAGTTAGAATTTGATCTCTGTGAATTATCTGTGATTAATGAGACTTTAGGATTCATTCTACCTATGCGTTTAATCTGCTTTCATCGTTATACGACTGGATACGTTTGGATACTCGACACGCGTTTGTTGACCTCTGTACTTCCGATAAGAATCTTGGGTTCTGTTGTAGAACTTTCTACCGTCTGTTTTCTGTCAGTATGGATCTGATCTGTTACTATTGAAAAGTACACCTACATTTTGCTATATGTACGTTTCGCATCCGTTGATTATGTTTCATTATGACCTGCTATGAGTCGATTGAGGCTTTTGATTTTGAGGAGCAAGACCTGTTTGTTTATGAGAACACCTATGAAAGGTTATACTGAAGTCGAGACTATTTGAGAATCTGAAGAGTTTCGAACTCATATACTACTCCCATGTTCGCTACAATTCGATACGTTTTCATCTGAGTTGACAATTTCTATTCCACAGACGAAAATCCGTCAATCCTACGTCTTCCCTGAACCCTTTCTGACGAGATACGTTTATCATCCATTACGTTTGGTATATCATTCTTTTGATGTGAATCCTGAGCGTTATTTCTTTTTGAGGAAACCGAATTTATTTGATCGACAAGATTGAGTCATGAGAAAATACTTGGTTTGGAAGAACCTGCTCGAACGTGAGAATGTTTTGTTGACCGTTTGCAACTTGCTACGACTTCGTTTAACATTGCGACTTCAAATTTCGAGGACAAAATTTTTCTGTTAGAGGGGAAGAATTGTAAAACCCGAAAATCTAAAACATGCAAAATTACCAAAATGCCCCTGAAAACTTTAAAATTAAAGTAAAGCTAAATTAAAGTTCCGAATCGATCCCAAACTTCTGGAAACGAACAAGATATGATACAAAATAATTTTGACGACTTCGATTAATATTTATACAAGTTGTGAGATGACCAAAATACCCTTGTGTATACCGAAAATTTAAATACATAATTATTATTAATTATAAACCTTTTTAAATACAAAGTAAATAAGGAAATTAAATAAAAAAAGGGTAAATTGAATTGGGCCATTATGAGGGCCGGTTATTTGGCCTAATCCCCCCCCCCCAAATGTTCGGTCTATCACAATTATATCATCCCATAAATTATTTTCACCTCTAAACCCTAACAAAACAAATAAGCCGCCACTCTCAAAAATCTCACACACCACATCCGAATTTTATGAGGCAAGGAGGCAATTTTATGGAGTTCTTCATAGTGCCAAGAAGGTGGGAAAAATAGCCACAAGGTTCTAGGGTCGATCGTTTGGCTGTGGTGATTTAATTGGGTCGAAAAGCTTGAACCGAACCAAAGAAATTCATAGCGTGTAAATCCATTGATCTATAAATTTTCTGGTATTTTTCTAGCCCTCTCTTAATCATATATAACATGTAAAAATTATTGAAATCAAACCATGCATCATGTATTGATCGAATGAAAAATAAATAGCTTAAAACCCTAATTTTGGAAATCGATTTCTATTTAATCCATACGATTTTTCTGAGGTGTATACTTATTTTTCCTGGGTTCTATAGGCTTCTTATAACATGAGAAAAATTGTTTCTTGATTTGTTTGAGTCGAAATTGTGATTTATGAATTTATGTTAAAACCGGATTTAAGAAATAAAAAGGGAAAATCGTGGAACAAATATGAAACCAATCGACCTAGGGTTTTTAGTGATGAAATATGGAAATAAAAGTGATATAATGATGATTCAATGATGGCCTAATGATTGGGATTGCTAGGGTTTGATTTTGTTAATGTTTTATGAAAACCGATTAGTATTTTAATAGTTAAAGGGTATGTTTTGTAACTTTTAAAAATCGTGGACCATTTTTGTAATACTCTATAAATCAAGGAAAATATGAATAAAATATAACTTGAGGGTGCTATTTGTAAAATATGAAAGTTTTGGAATTAAAAGGAATTTTGTTAATTAGATATGTAACGATTTGGAAAATAAATTAAATGGGGGACTAAATGTGTAAATTCTGGAAAATGGAAGGGTCACGAAGTAACTAACATAATGAAGGGTAAAATGTGTAAATTTGAGTTTATTATGTAATTATGGTGAAATTATGAATTCGAATGGAACTTTTGAAAATACAAGGACTAGTTTTGTAATTTACCGAAAGTTAAGGGGCTGGTTGTAACTTAATTATATTAAAGGATATTTTCTGTAAATTAATGAAATAAAAGGACTTGATGTGTAATATGAATCTTGTGAAGGTTAATTTGTAAATTATAAGGTTTAATTTGTAATTAATTAATTAAAAGGGTGTAAATCGTAAATTATGAAACTTGAAGGGCTTGTCGTGCCATAATTAATTTAAAGGTTATTTTTCTGTAAATATGAGTAATGAAGGGCTTGATGTGCAAATGTAATATTAATAAGGTTTAAATTGTAATTTATATAAGTATAAGGTGTAATTTGTAAATTAAGTAATTAAAGGGGGTAATTTGTAAATATTGGAAATTGGAGGCTAAAAGTGTAATTCTGGAAAATAAAGTATTCGAATGGTAAATTATGAGATTTCTATTTTAAACCTTGAACTTTGGTAAAGTTATGCTTATAACCATGAACTATGAAAAACTTGTCATAACTAACCCTGAACTTGTGTAACTTGTTAAAATGAATATTACTTCCATAATAAGCTAATTAAAGACTTGACTTGAATTATATCACTTGAATCTTGCTAAATGTGGTAACTTTCTAATTATGGAAACCTGCTAAAAATAGAAGTTACTTAAAATGGAAAGGCAATTAATTAAGAATGAAGTGTAATTCCCTTCTACTCCTTTAGGTGTGAAGAAGGAGAGACCTTGAGCCGTTTTTCCATATTCTGTGCTAGTTTCTGTTTTGCTTTCGTCATAAGGTACGGATACTCTACCCTTTTTAGTAAGGGTGTCTTTTCACCTATGCATTGATGTTGAGCTATGATTTAAACCTTTTGACATGAACCTTTTGACATGAACCTTTTGACATGAACCTTCTGATATGACTTTGAGATATACTTTCTGATTATGACCTTGAGATGCACTTTGATATGACATTGAGACCTGACTCTTAGTTTGATACCCGAGCCATTTTATGTTACCTAGCCAGGAAGGTAACCTGGCCATGTCTGTGATGCACCACTGGCATGACTCCCGTGTGGGGAGTGATTTCTCACACCGTCCCTTTTATGATTATCTGCCATGGCTACTATGATTTTGAGATGACTTTGAGTTGGGGGCGTATGGGTTTGCAATCCTAGATTTGTATGTTTAGTGGATTTAACTATGACTTTGAGTTATGACTTTGAGGTGACTGGTACTGTGTGCAATACATGCCTTTCACATTTTCTGGGAGCTGATCACTCCACTATTATGATACATGAGGACACCCCTCATATTATCTGGTTGCCTGAGAGGTATCCCCTCTGATTGTGAGCTTATGACTTTGAGACAATGATGTTGAGATTATGACTTTGAGTTTATGGGCTCGTGGTAGATGACTATTGATGCGCGTGATGTGTCGTTGCGGTTTAGCAGTTTTAATGCCTACTCAAGTTTTAAATTTATATTTAGCCGACTTATCAATAACACACACACTTAACGAGCAGTGTACCCGGTCAGTATGAAGATAATGGTAAGTAGAGTGTCGATCACTAAGAGTGGAACGTATAATCTCGTTAATCTAATCAGTATTTTAATATCCTAAAGCAAGGGGGTTTCAGCCTGAGAGACTGGCACAGTTTTGTTTGCAATTAAATAATAAAATAAACAAATAGGCACGAATCAGCAAGTAGCACACACGTACACAGATAGATACTAGAGACAATAAGAGGGCTGTCCTTATGATTAAGTAGATTGTCACTTGTTTTATTGATAGCTTTATATGAAGTGTATGTAATTAACCCTTTCTCGTTGGTCCTATTCTCATCGGCGAGTAAACCCTTAATGATTACTTATGTCTAAAAGTTATTCCTAAGTGATCAATTTAGAAACAACCGTGGGAGCCACACCTTGTCCCGCAGTCGGGTGCCCGCAAGCCACTAATAAACACAGAGGTTATCAATGCACTAATAAGTAGTAACCAAAGACATCAACATATAAACTTTAATTGATGGGAAAGCAAGTATTAAAGGGAGTGCAATCTTTCCGTTGTCACATTACACAAGCCACCAATCCTGATGAATTAAAGTTTGCTAAAACAATAAAACAAAACTACTTAATGAATTAAATACATGCAGCACCTTCTTACAGCTCTTGTATCTTCGATTTGGGTGTGTCTTGTGCTGCCTCTTGACTGAATTCGTCCTTCTCTTCTGTTCGGTCTTTAGGTTTTAGGGTTTCCGAATCTCCCGAACTCTTCTGGTCTACGGGGTATTTATAGTTTGTGTCTGAGGGAAGATGCGGCGCATCTACTTAAGTAGATGCGGCGCATGTACTTAACTTCGCGTGGGGTCCAAGATTATAATATTCAGGAATATTCGTACACCGCCAGAAGATGCGGCGTAACTCTTTATTAGATGCGGCGCATGTCCTCTTGTATCTTGGATCGTATCTGGTGATATCTTGATAGAGATGCGGCGCATGTTGATAGTGAGATGCGGCGCATCTGGAGCAGAATTGACTTGATCTTGTCCATGTCAGTAGACTTCCACTTTATGTACGTTTCGCTCCATTATTAGTCCAAAATCGCCAAGTTTCACCAAATGCTTGTTTTTACCTGAGAATTACAAAAGTAAACAATTAAGTATCAATCCTCATACATAATATAGTAAAACAAGTCAAATTAATAGGATAAATGATAGTAATAAAATGTAATTATTTGAGTTCATCAAATATCCCCCCACTTGAACTTTACTTGTCCCCAAGTAAACCTTAGATTAAATCTCATGAAAATGTATCCTAAAAGATGTTAGGATTTATTTTTATATTTAAGCATGTATTCGTTTATTTCGTAATCACACAACTAAACACTTAACGAATTAGAAGTAAAATAAAATAAGTCGATAAAAGCAAATCTAATCGTTTAACTGTCCAGTCGCGACGAATATTCTATCATAAGCTTGGCAAGTATACACATCTCCACCACTAAAGCTAAGGAATAACAAGTCTAAAGCGGTAAAAAGGGTTTTTAGGCTTAAGGGTTAATTATTCTTATTTACACTATCGATCTCAAATTCCAGAAAAGGCGACAAAATCACAAATACATGATCGAATCCACGAACACGATACTTGCAATTGCTCAAATCCTTAACTCGAATAGGCTAAAGATAGGTCCAAACTTCACCAATAATAATATATCAAAAAGGGCGACAAAATCATAAATACATAGCCGAATCCACGACCACGATACTTAAGATTGCTCAAATCCCTAATCTCAATAAATCAAAGGTTCGGTTGGATAAAGAACAATACAGGGTATGGATAACATTTGGGATATAAATTGGTGTAAAAATAAAAATAAACAAAACAAATAAATTAAAATCCTAAGTGTGGTTAATCACTATCCCAACCATCCCATGAATAAGACTCATATCATTGAATAACTCACGCTTTAACACTTGAAACGCACGCTTTAGGTAGACACGAATTATACTCAACAAAATCTTAATCAAAGAATAAACCTTAATTGGCGATCCCATAACTGCCAATTCCCATTCAATCCATAGATATAATACAACAAATAGTGGCCATATGAACCACTTACATAACTTTACATCGTTGGCTTAAAATAAACATCCAACTCTTTTTTCTTTCTTTTTCTTTTCTCATTTTTTCAATTTTTTTTTTTTTTTTTTTTTTTTTTTTTTTTTTTTTAATTTGAAACATAAACATAGATGTGTAAAATTTCACCACATCACTATAACTTTCTTTCCGGATAATTTTTATTCATACTTTTCATAACTTCAGAAATAATGGTAAATAGTGAAAGTAGTAAACACACGAAAAATAAACTCCAAAATATACAATATTTACTTTCACTCCAATTGCATTGTGCAATTTCCCGACCTAACCATATATAATGAATTACGCACGCGAACACAGGTAATGTAAGGAAACACACTCTGCCTATAGCAATTAACCAACCACGGATTCTAATCTACAGGGTAGGCTAAGGTGTAAGGGTGTAACGAAACATTTTAAACATAGGTGTAAGAAACGAAAGGAATGGCTCTGAGTGTTTTTCTAGGGGTATCTTACTCTAAAAGTGAGAGTAACAAAAGGTTTTATACGGGGGTTAACTAACCAGTGTAGTTAGTTAATAACACATAACATATAAAGGCTATTTGGTTGTAATCCTAGAATTTTACCAAGTTAGACAAGTCATTCCAATTAAATAAATAATACTCATTATGGTGGTCTCGAATAGTATACAAGCCAAGTTCTAAAGTTTACAAGCCACCGGCACACTCATAGATTTGTGAATTTTGAGAAATCACAATTTTTGAAAATAACGTCATGTGTGCAGTTATGCAACTTAGATCTTAAACAAAAACATGCTAAAACAAATTTTTAAGTTTGATATATTAAGCACAGTTTAAGCATAATTTTTTTGAAAAAGTTTAGGACAAGTAATTGTTAAGTGTTCTAATTCTCCTATCCCCCACTTAAGTTAAACAACGTCCTCGTTGTTTGTATAAAAGGTTAAAAACTGGAAAATAAAAAGAATTAGAACAGAAAAACTCCCCTGAGATTTGCTCGGTATGATCCTCCATTTGTATATGAGCAAAAATCATCTTTCTTGTGGATTAGAACGTTAAAGCTTCATACTTGATGTATCCACATGAAATTCAGGAAACTATAATACCACCAACACTTTAAAACACACCTAAGATAAGAAAGGTTCAACTTGCATAATACATTAGTAGTTAGAAAAATAAAACTTAAAAAATGAAAACTGAAAATCATCAGGTCAGTCGATGCGCCGTATCTTATTGAAGAAGATACGCCGTATCGAGCCTGGAATAAATACGGATCAGAATAAAGATGCGCCGCATCCTTAACCAGGGATGCGCCGCATTAAAATAACTGATAAATAGTTTTAAAGTCGAAAATAAAAATGCAGAAAAATAAAATAAAGGATAGGATGCGTCGCATCTGTTTAAGCAGATGCGGCGCATGTAGTAACCAAACAGACTGTTAACAGTCTGTTGCAAAAATGGCACGTTCCACGGTTTAATCTCATATGTCCTCTCGTACTCTCATGCTGAACTTAATGCCAGTCTTCATCAAACACAACAGGGAATATAAACTGAAACATTTAAACATAAACATAAGAATAGCGATTAGTACAATCCAAAAATTAATAATAATGTACGGGGAAACGTGTCCATAATGAAAATGCAAAGAGTGGTCAAGCCATGGGCTGGTCAGGAGTCACATCATCTGATTGGGCTCCTGAAGTGCTAGCTCCATCTGTCCTGGGGCGAACCCTGCGCTCGTATCTGATAATCCTACTCACATAAGCACCGTCTGGGAGGTTGTGGCTCACCCCATTAAGAGCCATCAATCTACTGACACCGTCGACCAACCAACTCGTATCTCTCCTCACTCCAGCGAGTTCAACTCTCTGCGCCTCCAGAGCCTCCCTCAATGACCTAACCTCCAGCTCCACTCTCTCGACTCTCTGTCCAATAGTGCGGGGAGCTGGTGCTGGTGCATGTACCTCCTCCTGAGCAGGAGCAGCAGCCGGGGCTGCCTGAGCATCCCCCTGCTCTGGCTCAGCAGGCCTAGGTGGTCCAAGAGGTGCCCAGAAGTACCCATCTATCATCTCTTCACATATCCCAAGCCTCGTCGCAAGATAATCCGCATCCATACTAGGCAATCTAGCAACATCAACTGGAAGATCACCGGAATCTCATCACCTAATATCCCAAAATGCCTAGCAAGACGAGAGACAAAATGGCCCCCAGTCATCTGGCTCCTACCATCTCTCCCTGGAGCAACTCGGTATAAATAATGTGCTAAGAAGTGAGGGATGTTCACCACAGCTCCCCCGTCCATGCTCCGCAAGAGAAAAAGATCCAAAGTAGTTACCTTCTCAGGGGATTGTCCCCTTCCGGCAATAGTCAGGGCAATCAGGCGATGACAAAGCCTCCTCATCGGCTCTCTAATCAGCGTGTACGAGGGAGTGGTGGAGGTAGAATCACCTCCAGATGAAATCTCAGTCCAGTAATCTCCCAACTCCCCACGATCTGAAACAACTCTCAAGCTGTTAGCCCAATAATCAGTAAAACCAGGAGATGCCATCTCTGCTGTAGTATGCAACCCAAGAGCAAGTATAAACTGTCCCATAGACATCCTTCTCTCAAAACCTCCCAATCTGAATACTAGAGTGTCAAACGTGTCGAGACCAAGATCAGTCTCCCTATAGTGTAAAGTGCAGAAAAACTCCAACATCAAAACCTTAATTAACGGTTCCTCTATCCTGAACAACCTTTCCCAGGCGTAGGACCTGAACAAAATCTGCCCCTCCCCATCTTTGTATATCATTTCCAACCTAGTTCTCAACCTTTCAGCAGCGTTACCCTCGTCAATATTGTTGATGCTGTCGAAATTCAAAACCGGAACACTGAATACTTTCCTCTGATAAAACTTTCTGAGCTTAGTCATATAATCATCAACAACACCCTGTGCTAGCCCCATCGTTTCAAAACGAAGCCACGGGTGTCTACGTGCAGGCTCAGGTATCTCCATCTGCAATAAACATTCAAAGTCAGTAAACAGTCTGCAAGAAAGGTAGATACGGCGCATTTGATTAAATCAATGCGGCGTATCTGTATAAAGTATAAGAGATGCGGTGCAAGACAACAGATACGGCGTATTGAGATGCGTCGTATCTAGATTAATCAATACGGCGTATCTAAGATTTTAGCAATTTTGAAATAGGTCGTTACGCCGCATTAATCAACATAGATGCGCCGCATCTAAAAGCACATCAGCATAAAATAAAGGGTTAGGCACGTTTTTCAAGAATCCGTATCCGTGACGTAAACCTCCACTAAATAACACAGTATAATATTCTCCTTATATCAGTTCAATCAACCACAGCTAATTTACCTTCCCGCTAAATATTCAAAATCAAACCCAAAACCTAAATTTTCGGTCGATTCAATTAGTGCCAAATTCGTTGTCCAAATCTAAAATTAACTTAGGGGAAATAATTAATTCCAAGTTCTAATCATATCCCTATATCGTTTAAGCGCGAATCGATTCAATCCTATAAACCCTAATTTTTGTATTAATCAAAATTAAATCGAAATGTAACAATTACCTTAGTATTTGTGATAAGGAGAACGTTTTAATGCTCGGATTAAAGGCGGATTGAAGAAAGATGATCGGATTTTGAGTATAATTTTAGTGCGTGTTCTTAACTGTGTGTATTTATGCGGCGTATTCCCGTCGTATTTATAAGGCGACACGTTGCGCCGTATTAGAGAATTGGGATGCGCCGTATCTATTTAATTCCGTTGACTAGTCAATAAGTCCTAGTTAGTCAGGGATACGGCGCTTTGGATATTTAGATCCGCCGTATCTCTATGTTAGTTAACGAAATTTAAATGAAGAACGTACCTTGGCCTCCGCAACACAGTTCCTTATACATCAAATTTGGGTAAAAACGGCACACCATATAGATGAATTCAAAATAAGAGTAATAGGCATAAACGTTTCATTAATAATCGTAATCTTATTGTTTAGTGGATAAGGATTTATTCCGAGGTTAGGAACAAATATCGTTTTTGAGCATACAAAATTAAGATTACGAATTGAATCAGACGTATAATAAGGATAATAAGACTGAGGTCATAGTGTAGAGAACTTTCCTTTGGGCAGTTGAATTATCGTAGAGTTTACCTGGGATTCTATTTCAAGAATTTAAGAAGTTCAATGTTACCAGTACTGAGTTATCCTCCACTCGTGTCGTCTTATGTTCGGTCACTTCAGCTAGCGTCTCTTGGTTTGGTTCAGAATGTAATCCTTCTTGGTGATGCTTGAGTCATCATTTATCCTGAAAAATAAACAACTTGCACACGAGAGTAGCGGACCGATCAAAGTAATTATCAAAAATCAACTATATTTATCAAATTATATTCGTCGTATTAACAAAAGTTAATGCGCCGTATTTTCGTTACGTTTAAAAATAAAAGATTTTTGATTTAGTAAGATGCGCCGTATCGACGGAAATCGATACGTCGTATCTGTTTAATAATTCGCAAACTGTTTTTAATTAAAATAATAGATACGCCGTATCTTCAGAAGAAGATGCGTCGTATGGCGTTAACGTTTAGAGAAAATTTTTATCAAAAACAGATACGCCGTATCTACAAAAGCAGATGCGTCGTATTACTTTATCGCTTAGAAAAATTTTCTTGTTAAAAACAGATACGCCGTATCTTGGGGAAAAGATGCGTCGTATCGAATTAATTAAACGCGTTGTATATTAAAAAAAATTAAACGCAATACGCCGTATCTGAGAGATCAGATGCGCCGTATCGTTTGATTTAGCACAGTACAACGATAGCAGAACAGAAAAATACGAAAAATAAAAACAAAAAATTAAACACACGAAACAAAAATAAAACACACAAAAATAAAAACAAAAGCAAACAAATAACACACAATACAACAAATATGCAAAATAGTACAATGATGCAATTAATCTAATAAAAAGAAAAACCTAATTAAAATACTAATCAAATTAACAGAAAATAACAATTCACTCCCCGGCAGCGGCGCCAAAAACTTGATGCGCGTGATGTGTCGTTGCGGTTTAGCAGTTTTAATGCCTACTCAAGTTTTAAATTTATATTTAGCCGACTTATCAATAACACACACACTTAACGAGCAGTGTACCCGGTCAGTATGAAGATAATGGTAAGTAGAGTGTCGATCACTAAGAGTGGAACGTATAATCTCGTTAATCTAATCAGTATTTTAATATCCTAACGCAAGGGGGTTTCAGCCTGAGAGACTGGCACAGTTTTGTTTGCAATTAAATAATAAAATAAACAAATAGGCACGAATCAGCAAGTAGCACACACGTACACAGATAGATACTTGAGACAATAAGAGGGCTGTCCTTATGATTAAGTAGATTGTCACTTGTTTTATTGATAGCTTTATATGAAGTGTATGTAATTAACCCTTTCTCGTTGGTCCTATTCTCATCGGCGAGTAAACCCTTAATGATTACTTATGTCTAAAAGTTATTCCTAAGTGATCAATTTAGAAACAACCGTGGGAGCCACACCTTGTCCCGCAGTCGGGTGCCCGCAAGCCACTAATAAACACAGAGGTTATCAATGCACTAATAAGTAGTAACCAAAGACATCAACATATAAACTTTAATTGATGGGAAAGCAAGTATTAAAGGGAGTGCAATCTTTCCGTTGTCACATTACACAAGCCACCAATCCTGATGAATTAAAGTTTGCTAAAACAATAAAACAAAACTACTTAATGAATTAAATACATGCAGCACCTTCTTACAGCTCTTGTATCTTCGATTTGGGTGTGTCTTGTGCTGCCTCTTGACTGAATTCGTCCTTCTCTTCTGTTCGGTCTTTAGGTTTTAGGGTTTCCGAATCTCCCGAACTCTTCTGGTCTACGGGGTATTTATAGTTTGTGTCTGAGGGAAGATGCGGCGCATCTACTTAAGTAGATGCGGCGCATGTACTTAACTTCGCGTGGGGTCCAAGATTATAATATTCAGGAATATTCGTACACCGCCAGAAGATGCGGCGTAACTCTTTATTAGATGCGGCGCATGTCCTCTTGTATCTTGGATCGTATCTGGTGATATCTTGATAGAGATGCGGCGCATGTTGATAGTGAGATGCGGCGCATCTGGAGCAGAATTGACTTGATCTTGTCCATGTCAGTAGACTTCCACTTTATGTACGTTTCGCTCCATTATTAGTCCAAAATCGCCAAGTTTCACCAAATGCTTGTTTTTACCTGAGAATTACAAAAGTAAACAATTAAGTATCAATCCTCATACATAATATAGTAAAACAAGTCAAATTAATAGGATAAATGATAGTAATAAAATGTACTTATTTGAGTTCATCAACTATCCTACTCTTCTCTTATTATCCATGTATTTCGTTATACCTTATGACATTTCCATTGCCCATATTATATTTCTGTTTCGTTATTCTTTGCTTTGTATATGTATCTGTTCACTGAGCTTCTTAAGCTCAGCCGCATGTTTTCTTTTCGTGTGCGGCAGGTAATAAGCAGGACGACGGGTTTGGGTATGAGTGAAGAGACTTTTGGACTTAGAAGACTTTGATAGTGTTCTGAAGTAGAGACCATTAGAAGGAGTTGCTTTTGCAGACTTAGTGTTTAGTTTTGTTCCGTTGTAACCATGTAAATTTCAGAATTTCATTTGTAACCTTTGAGAATTTCTGTATTACTTGAAATGTATGCTTTGTTTTGATCTGATGTGAAACCATTAGTGTGACATCTTTACCCTTATTGGGTTGGGGTGTTACAAGTAAATCCCAAAGTTTCTCATCTCACAGCAGTCAAAAGGATCTTTAGATATCTCAAGGGTCAACCTAGGTTGGGTCTATGGTATCCAAGGGAATCATCTTTTGACTTGGTGGCTTATTCTGATAGTGACTATGCTGGTGCAACCCTAGACAGAAAATCCACAACTGGTGGATGTCAATTTCTTGGCTGCAGACTCATATCATGGCAATGCAAGAAGCAAACAATGGTGGCCAACTCTACAACTGAAGCAGAATATGTTGCTGGTGCAAGTTGTTGTGGGCAAGTGCTTTGGATCCAAAATCAATTGCTTGACTATGGGTACAATTTTATTAACACCATTATTTACATTGACAATAGCAGTACTATTTGTATCATTAAAAATCCAGTTCAACATTCAAAAACAAAACACATTGAAATCAGACACCATTTCATAAGAGATTGCAATGAGAAAAGGTTAATACAAGTTGTCAAAATTGACTCTGCAAATAATTTTGCAGACCTTCTCACCAAAGCTTTTGATTTAGGTAGATTTAAATACCTGGTAGCAGGTATTGGAATGATTAATCTTTGAAAAACATGTGTTTTTGTACATAAAATATATGGTACTGGCTCTTAAACATGGTACTGCTAGTTAGTCAAAAGGTACTGTCAGTTCATAATTGGTCCTGCTAGTATAAAGTTTGCTCTGTTTTGTTCATCTTGATGCTTAAATGTTTTCAATGCAATAAAACAAGTGCTTTGCTTTCTGATCTTTGACTTTAACAATATCATCACATTGCTCCAATCTTGGACTAAAAGATGGTGCAATTTCCTTGGATGGAGGAATTATAAGAGGCAATGGTGCTGTGTATCTTGGATGCTTGTTTCAACAAGTGAAATCATCTATCAGCATGCCTTTCTGAATATATATAATACTCCAGAATAAGCTATGTCATCATCTTGTACTCTGTTCTTTTGGTCAGCAACTAACAAATTTCAGGTTACTCAAGTTGATAACAAAACAAGGATCATGATGTGGAGATGGTATTCAGTTCACCAAGTTTTACAAACTTAAGAGCTGGCTAGTCCATAAGCAAACGGCTTTTGGTAAAGACAAATCAAATCCGTTGATGGTTGATAGTTTACCAAAAACTATATGGTATTTAACTAACCATACTTTACAGTAAATAGTTGACTAGTCCAAAGCAAACGGCTTTTGGTAAAGACAAGACAAATCCGTTGATAGCTGATAGTTTGCTAAAAACTATAAGGGATTTTTGCTAAAATTTCAAAGATACTGCCAAGTAAAATTTTCTTTCAAAATCAAAGGTACTGGTAGTTCAAATTTTGGTACTGGTAGAGTAAAATGGTACTGCTAGATAACCGTTGAGTCTGTCAGTTAAAATTATAGCCGTTAGGTCTGGTAGTTAAAATTAGCCGTTGGGGTAATTCTGTAAATTTCTGATGTTATATTATATTATATTTCTCATATAAAAGATCTTTTTAACCGCCTCTTCATTTACTTATTATAAATTTTCTCATAGTCGGTTAAAAGTAAATCTCTCATAATATCTTTCATCAGTCCTTATCACAATTAACACTCACCTTTCATCTTCTACCAGTACCACAAACAAATCCCACCATCCTAATCAAATTTTTCCTTAACCTTCACCATGGCTGATCTAACTTTTGTTAAACGTCACAACCAGTTAGCATTTTTGGAAAAGTCTAAGGATAATGAATCTTTTCATCAAATAGTGGACTTTCTAAATGATTCTTACATCAGGTTTGCTTTACTTGTAAATCCCACTATTTATGAATCTCAAATTTTACAATTTTGGAAAACGGCTAAAGTTAAAACTCTTGAAAATGGGGACCAAAAGATAAAAGCCAAAGTGGATAGCAAAACCTTGACTCTTACCGAGTCATCCATTAGAAGACATCTTCGATTGGATGATTCAGATGGTATTAGTCAATTGCCTGATACTGAAATCTTTGAAAATTTGGAAAGAATGAGGTATAATGTAAATTCTAATAAACTCACTTTTCTTAAAAAGCATTTTACCCCACAATGGAGATTTTTGATCCATACAATCCTTCATTGTTTAAGCCAAAAGAAAACCTCATGGGAGCATTTTAGTGGTAACATGGCTACAGCTCTCATTTGCTTGGTAACAAACCGAAAATTCAACTTTTCAAAACATATTTTTGAAGGATTGGTTAAAAATGTGGATAGCCAAACAAAGTTTTTGATGTATCCCAGATTTATTCAATGCATCATCACCAAATCAAAACTTTTGTTACTTCCCCCACACTCTCCTTATGAAACTCCAAAACTTTCACACAAAGTGTTTTCAAATATGAAAATTGGTTTTAACGGGAAGAAATACCACTTTTTGAGGAAATGTTACCACAAAATGGTGAAGAACAATCCACATCATCTGAATCATCATCACCAAATTCTTCACCTGGATACATATCACCATCTCATCATCCATCACCAACCCCATCACCAGTACCATCTGTAACAACACCATCACCATCATATCATGCATCACCATCCCAATCTCCTCAACATCAAAGTCTGGATTCTCAGACTGTGAAGGAACTAAAGGAGAAGGTGCAGCTCTTGGAAAATGCTCTTCAAAGACAGAACACAAAATTTTCTAAGATCAACACCAAGCTAGTTAAGAGGGTTAAGAAATTGGAGAATGAAGTGAAGATGCTAAAGGGTAAAAGATCTTCACAGTTGGTTTTATCTAGTTCTTCAAGTTCAGATGCTGAAAGCATGGGTCTCTCTTCCAAAAAGGGGAGGATGGGTAGTTCAAAAGATGAAGAGGAGGCTCAATTTCAATTTCATGAAGGAACACAAGTATATGATGAAGAGCCTGCTGGTACAGGGTAAGAGCCTGTTAGTGCAAAGAGCCTGCTGAAGCAGAGCAAGAGCCTGCTAGGATTAAGAGGCTGTTGGCTATGGATTATAGAGGTACTGCTGAAAATGTTTACAAAAGAAAGAGGGAATCACAGCCTCAGGGGGGGTTGTTTGTTCAAGGAAGGTTATTTATTGCTGATGAACAATCTGCTGCTCCAAGTCAAGAACCAACACCAAAAGATAAGGGCAAGAAAATTATGGTTGAAGATGAACCTAGGCCCAAAAGGTTGAAGAAAAGAGAGCAAGTGCAGATGGCTTTAGATGAGGAAGTCTCCAAAAAGCTTCATGAAGAAGAAATGAAAAAAGCTTTAGAAGATTCAAGACTGCTTGCAGAAATGCAAGAACAAAAGGATGCTGCTCAAATTCTTCTTGACACTCAAGCTGCTCAGGAGACATTTGATGCTCAGATGCAATGGATCATTGCCAATGATCCAATTGTGAGAGGTCAAGCTAACTTAATTTTGGATGACAAGAATCTTAACACTGAAGAGAAAACAGCAGAGCTTGAAACTTTTATCAACAACAAATATAAAGAAGCAGCTCTAGATAATATTTTTCAAAAGATTCAGGAAAGCCAGAAGAGAGGTTTTAAGGTGGGCTCATCAAAGAAAGATCAAGTGATTTTCATGAAGAAGTTTCTAAGAAGTCAAGCTAATTGGACTGAATCTCAACTGAAGAAGAAAACTCATGATGAAATCAACTTCCTTTATCTTAATGCCTACAAGACATGTTACTTCAAGATCCCATCTGATGCTAAACCTTCAAAAAAAAAAGAAAGATGCTCAAAAGAAACAAGAAGCAGAATTGGATCCAGAACAAGTAAGTAAAATGATAATTGTTTTACCAACAATTATTCATGCTGATCCAATTAGGTCTAGACACCCTATTATAGATTGGGAGATTCACCATGATAAGTCAGGAAAGGCTTGGAAGATAATCAGGGTTGGGGGTCAAACTGCCATCTTCAAAAATTTTGAGAATCTAATAAGGGCATGTGATAGAGCTGATTTAGAAGAGTTGTGGAATTTAGTTCAAATCAGGCTAAACACTAAGAATAACACTGATGTTAAGGAACAAGAACTTTGGGTAGAGTTCAATAGGATGTATGATCCTAATCCAAAGGATGTTCATTGGAAGTTTCCATACCATGATCCTACCACCACATGGGAATTCCTAAGTCTTAGCAGTGTGCATCATCTTTTTACACAAAGTGGGATTGAGCTCTTTATGTTAGCTGAAAAAGAGTATCCACTGAGCTATGAAGTTCTTTCAACCATGATTTCCAAGAGGTTAAGGTGTGATAAAGATGAAGAAAAGTCAGAAGTTGTTCAAAGTTTGTTGATGAGCATTTTTGAACAATGTGAAAGTAAAAGGAAGAATAGAGAGTAAAGTTTTTGGAAGAGTTCCCTCAGATCCTCAAGGTATGGATTTTATTCATAAGAAACTTGTTTATTTTAAAGGGAATAACAAGTTTAGGGGAGGATTGTTGGGAATAAAATGCTTAAGTCAAAGAGCCTGTCAGATGAAGTATTAGGTCTGCCAGTTCATTTTGAAGAAGTTGAAGATAAACTAACAGTACCTTCTGGGTGAGAAGGTACTGCTAGTTAAAGAAGGTCCTGCCAGTTTGAATGTCAAGTTGTTAGATATTTTATTTGTAGATATTTTAGTTGTATTATTAGTCTTTGTACAATGTAACACGTTAAGTAAAAGTAGTTCAGTCTTCTATGTCGTGCAGTAGATAATACTGAGTGTTTTACATTGGAAGTTGTAATAGTAGGTTAGAAAGTCTTGTTATCTTATGCAACTTGACAACATGTAAAAAGGGTTCCTTATCCTATAAAAGGAACCCTTAGTCACCACCTTAGAATCATCTCTTTAACTAAAAACCTTGTAATATCCAAAAACATCACAACCTCTCTAGTAACTTACTTACAAATTCACAAATCCCTTTAACAAATCAAAGATTCAAGGTTACCTTTGTAATCCTGGTGATAGTTTAGATCACCCGTATTATCTCATAAATAATATTGAATCGTTTTGTGTTATTCATGTTGTGTTCATTGTTCTAAATAAGTCACGTTTGCATATTCACCATCTTTGTTCCTTTAAGTGTGTTATAGTAAATTTCGCGTACTAAATACATTCATTCCTAAATATCCCAAACACATTATTAAGATCAACATCCCAAGTGTTTGTATAATCCTTCACACGTAAAATACGCTTTAAAGCAGCCAAATGTGGTTCTCGTGGATCATGCATGTAAAGACAAACCTGCTGAACTACGTAAGAAATGTCAGGCCTGGTAAATGTGAGATACTGATGCGTACCAGCTAAGCTATGATATAACGTAGGATCTGTAACAGGATCACCATCAGCTCCTAATTTGGATTCAGTATCCATGGGAGTCCTACATGGATTACACTTCTTCATATGTGCACGCTCAAGAATTTCCTCAGCATATGTAGTCTGGGATAAAAATAAACCTATTGATGACCGCTGAGCAGAAATGCCAAGAAAATAATTCAACGAACCAAGGTCTGTCATAGCAAACTCACCATGTAACGAACTAATAACCCGCTGTAAGAAAGCTGAAGACGAAGCTGTAAGTATGATATCATCCACGTAAAGCAGCAAGTAAGCAATGTCAGAACCACGATGAAATATAAACAAAGAAGAGTCAGTTTTACTGTGCTGAAAACCAACTCGAGTAGCATAACCGGCAAAGCATTGAAACCAAGCACGCGGAGCTTGCTTAAGCCCATATAAAGAACGCTGTAGATGACACACATAATCAGGTATCCGAGGATCTACAAAACCTGGAGGCTGATGCATATACACCGTCTCGGATAAATGACCATGAAGAAAAGCATTCTTTACATCCAGCTGGTGAATAGGCCAGTCACGAGAAACCGCGAGACTCAAAACAGTACGAATGGTAGCCGGTTTAACCACCGGACTAAATGTCTCATCACAATCAATACCCTGCTATTGACTGCGTCCGTTGGCAACAAGAAGAGCCTTATACCTGCTTAACGAGCCATCTGCATGAAACTTATGTTTGAAAAGCCACACAGAACGAACAACATTACTGTTAGATGGACGGGGCACAAGAACCCACGTTCCGTTAGTAATTAAAGCATTATATTCATCTAACATAGCTTGTTTCCAGTTAGGGTCACGAAGAGCATGAACATGAGAGCGTGGAAGCGGCAAAGTAGTGGTAACGTGACAATTCATTCGTTCAAGTGGTTTAAAAATGCCAGCTTTAGCGCGAGTGACCATGGGATGCGTAGACACGGTTTGAGGTTGATTATCTGTGGGTAATGGAGTATGGTTGGCTACTGGTTGGTCCTGTGAAGGTGTTTGGGCCGAAGTTGTGACGGATGGTGAGCTAGGAGATAGAGGGGTATTGGGTTGTGGTGGGCTGGGTGGTGGAGTTGGAGAATGGGCCGCAACTGGGCTGTGTGGTTCATCCACGTGTTGAGTATAATGTTCGGTGGTGGGAACATTGGTAGTGTTTTGCATAGGTGGTAAAAGGAAATTGTAGGTTGGTGTAGTAGAAGACATGACAGTCCCAAAACGTCTTCATCAAACCGCACATGTCTCGAAATAATTATTTTATTGGAGGCTAAGTCGAGACACCGATAACCACAATGATTGGAAGGGTAACCAAGAAATATGCAAGGTTTGGAACGTGGTTCTAGCTTATGTGCAACATCAACGTGAGGATAACAAAGACACGCAAATGTTCATATGTGGGGGTTTGGTTATAGAGTTTGGTGAATGGTATTTCATTATTAATGGCGGTAGAAGGTAATATATTTAAAAGGTAAGCGGCCATATTAAGAGCTTCCACCCAATAAGATGGAGGTATGTGAGCTTGAAAAAGTAGTGTACGGATAAGGTTATTAATGGTGCGAAGCATTAGTTCGGATTTGCCATTCTGTTGCGAAGTACGAGGACAAGAAAACCGAAATTGGATGCCATTTTGGCCAAAAAGGTCATGGAAATGGGTGTTGTCATATTCACCCCATGGTCACACTGCAAAGCCTTGATGTCGACATTAAATTGTTTATTGACATAAGCACGAAAAGCAACAAAATTATCAAACAAATCAGATTTTTTATGCAATGGGTAGACCCAAACAAAGTGCGAAAAATGAACTAAGAAAATAGCATAATATTTAGGGATAATTGTTTCTAAATGTAACGAACTTTCCACTTTTTACAATGTTGTGTATGTATCTTTTACTTTTTCTAAACAATGCGAACAAATTACTAATCCCTACTATTATATGCATAATTTAACATTTGGTTAGAGTTATTTACATAAATCGTCCTTGTGGTTAGGACCAAATGTAACACCCCCTAATTTATTTTATGGCAGCGGAAAGATTTTTAGGGTGTTACGGTGAGGATCGAAGTTAAAATTCCAGAAAACGGCTTGAAAGAGGCGTTTTGAAAGTTATATGTCATTCAAAATAATATTTTTGATACAAAGGTGAAATATTTGATTGGAAAATCCCACAAAAAGGGTGTGGTAATTTGGAAAGAATGACATATTCGATTTTACACCATGTTGTTTATCAGAGTACAAAATACCTGCTCTGTGTCTTGTCCTGCTCCGTTAATTACCTGAGATAAACATGCTAAAAGTGTCAACACATGGTTGGTGAGTTCGTAGAGTTTAATGGGAAAACAATTTATTTCAATAAATTCAAGAGTGTACAGTGATATTTGAAAATACGTACAAGTACGAGTAATTAAATCCGTTTCCAACAATTTCAAAGATGAAGTAATTTTTGGAAATAAACTATGAAATAGTAAAGAGTGAATTTTAATAAGTACTATCAGTAGTGAAACAAGTAATGAGTGGTGTTGGGTATAATCACAATTAAAGCATATATGAGATCAGTTAAGTACAAGTATAGGATCATAATCCTAGCATGTAGTAAGCACAATATTATAATGCCAAAATTCTATAAGTGGGGAGTTGAGTAATACAGCTGTATCAAAATACATATGAAAACATATATATTCATATAATTATATTGCTCTAAGCCTCATGACACGCAAAACGTTAACAGTGCACCGTAAAACGGCAAGGAGTCCACATCAAGGATTTGATGGGTTTGGCCCTCGAGTAATAGGGGATTAGCCAATTTTCTATTTTTCTCAAATATAGTGCATCACGACTAAATAAGACTAACCACAAAGGCATTTTCGTCCAGTATTTAGTGGGATAGGTCGTCAGCCTCTAACAGGTTTCGAAGCTGTTCACTATATTCGCGCTCACCGCAGTGATTAATGGCTCAGGATAGAGGGACTTTATGGCAATAAGTTAACTTAGGCAATATAGGGTTCAAGGGGTTCATAAAATAAGCGTACTTAATCCTTGGCAAATATTTCCAATTGAAATGTAGAAATATCATAGTAAAGTTAACAGTACATTCAATTGTTATATGAATGTATAAAATGAATTTTTGTATCATGCTACAACAAGCAGTTTGAAAATGTTATCTTTCAAGTTCAGTATTTAAGCTAAGCAAGCAATTCGCAAGTATAACGAGCATATATCCCTTCCAAAGGGTGATTCAAAACATGTAAAACAGAGTTGATGATTCTGAGTAAATCATGAGAGTTTTCAGAGTATAAAAGTAAACTTAAAACAATTGAGCATGTATCTCCCCCAAAAGTATAAAATTTATAAACAATTAAAAAGTGGGGCTACGACTCACCTTGAGTGTATCTGACAATGTGAAATTACGAATTCAAGTAAGATTATGGGCACGGCTTCAGAACGTGACCTGAATATAATGGGAGTCTAAGTATATGACTTACAATGAATAAGGAGTGTGTAAAAATGAGAAATCGTACAACGATTTGACCAGTGATGTGAGTGTGATATGCTTAAAATGCCTAAAGTTTAAAAATAATATGATTCATAATATTATCTTGTTCTTATGTTTTTGAAATCAATAATATCGTCTCCTCAAAAGTGACAAACGAAACAGGAAATTAAATTGTTAGAACTCTTTGTATATATATATATAACGATCGAAATATACAAAAATGCACGTGACGTGATGAGAATTTGTAAAATGGAAAATGAAATAAGAATGTCAAGTAAAATCAGTTGGTCCTTGTTCTTTTCCAGATTTTATACTTTTTACCCTAACTGCGGTTGCGTTACACCGTTAGTCCTTCGTTAAGTCCAATGTCCATAAATAGTCCATAACTTGTCCAAAAGTACAAATAAGGCTTGGAATTCAATAATATGTCAAATTATACCCTATATGTTCTGTTTTCACAGCCTCAGTCCATACATTTCTCGGATTGGCAGTTTCAGTCCTTCTAGGTGAATTGCGTTACATTTTTAGTCCAAATGTGTCAAAAAGGTGAGGAAAATATTGGCGTGTGTTTCTAAAGTTTATTTAAGACTGGTAAAGCTTATTTTAACAGCTTATGTGGTCGTTAGCTTATTTTTCACATATATGGGCCCTTAACGAGCCATGTTACTAAGCCCAATAACACATTTTAATCCGTGGGTTAGGAGGGGGGGGTTTGGTATATCAAAATGCTTATTTTATCATCTCATTCCATATATTAAAGTGCCAAAAAGTCAGCTCATTTCTATAGCTTAAAATCGACTTAATAGACTTAACAGCCCAAGTTACTGTTTCTAGTTACTTTCAAAAAATGGTTTCTGTGTTTTGCTTTGGCAATTTTTAAGGGTCGAAACTTGATTATTTTTATGAGTTGTTTATACGAAAATGGTAGCTAGTCATGTGGTCTAACAGGTCGTATAAAGTTAACGCATGGTCATTAAGTTAGATCGTGAGATATGAAGTCGTTTTTAAGGCTACTTGGGACTGTTTCATATGTATAAGACACTTAGATTAATTCTAAGTGTTTTCAACTTATGTTTTTATGTGTGATGTTAAGTTTTTATACTTTCGAACCATGCATGAAATGAAGTGTTAAACGTGAGAGTGATGTGAGTTGTGACTCTTAAGCCTTCCACAGTTGAGGTTGTCACTTCTTGTGGGTTTGTGAACTTATTATAAGAAATAACAATATGTAAAAGAAAAGATACATTCGAATGCAACTAAGAATATTCATGGGTGAAGTGTGTACGTGAGATGTGGAAACAAGAGAAGGTATTAGATACTTACTACACCCTTGAAGGTGGTGGAGAAGCTGTGGTATTCGAATGGAGTGCAAGAATCAAGAACAGTCCACTCGCTAGGACTTGAAATACGTGTTTATGTATTTTCTTCTTTACTCGACAAGCTTCCTTGTTGCCACAGAAGTCTCCTGGTCTTTTAAGGTATCTTGGGAGGTGAAGAAAGTGGAATAAGAGTAGGGTAGAGAGGTTGAGAGAGGGCATTATATAGATATGAAATCACACGTATATTGAGGGGTGTGGGTTGAGATGTGGTAGTGGTGAAGTGAGTATACATTTTATATAGTAAACATATATACGTATTATCATATAATGATATCAAATAAAATCTACAAGGACGATTTCCTACAGATTTTATAGATCTACATGTCCTTTCGATGTATAAAATATGTGTGAAATGAGAAGGTATAAAACGTGTGGATATTTAGGAGAGTATGAGGTATAATATAGGGGAAATCCGCACACGTTCCTTGACTTTCAAAGTCTCTCAAGACCTATGATTAATTGATACTGTTGGAGACTAGTGGTTATGGGACATAGAAGAGATCTTAATGATACTAGGAGATCTTGGGAAAGATTTCATAAGGTTGGTAAAGTTGATTTTTGGTGTTGGAATATATAGTGTTCGATTTGTATTTAAAATGGTACCGAATGGATTTAGCGAACCATATTCATGTACTGCAGTCCTAAGGGTCTTTATAACATCACGAGATGTTAACATGATCGTTAAAAAGTCGTAGTAGGGGCGTGGGTTAAAAAGGTTGTGTTTTGTGATTTTTGTATATAACGAGTTTGGTTTAAATGGGACAACTCTTTGGACTTAAGCCTCTCGACATTTATTCCTGAAAATTGACATTCGAATAGTCTCTTGGGTCTTGAATGAGATGGTACAGAAATATGGGTAGGTCGCGTTTAATACTTGAGAGAACGAGGCGCGTTTTGGAGGTGGGTTGGATGTCGAATACACATGAAATAATGAAAATCGAGTGGGCTTGAAGTTGGGCCTGGTGTAGCGTGAGGTGGTGATGGAATCATGCGGCAGTCCGTTTGGTATTATAGAGAATTAGTGAAAGTTAATTGTGATTAGTGTATAATTAGTTGTTAAGTGTAATTATTTAGGAATAACTAGTGTAGTTATTTAGGAATAACTAGTGTACTTAGAAGAATGTAATATTTTTAGCGTAGGAAATATCATTATCAATTATTATTATTGGTGAAATTTCGAATTTAGTGAGGATGGGGTTTCGTGATTTATTTGTGTCTCGAGTACGTGTCGTTATTTAATATACATATTGTGAAACGTATCATGGTACAAATAATAATAAGAGAAAATTTTTAATTTCCTCGTAAAAATGGGATTTATTAGATAGTAATCTGAGGTTATCATTAATCAATGAGAATTATTAACATGGATTTTGGTAGAATCCTACAGTACTCCCCCGTCATTCTGAATTTCGTCCCAAAATTCAAGTTTAAAGTGATTTCTAGGGTGAAGAATTTGTGGGAAAAAGGGTTGTCGAGAGGTCTCTGTCCGAAAATAAAGGAAACGTATCTCTGCTAGATTTATTTGTACTAGACGAGGTATATATATCTAAATATTTGGTTCACTGGTGAATCTAAGAGCTGTGTATAGTGAAAATATCGGTTAGGAATAGTGGGAAACCAACAGCTACTGAACAGTGTTTCAACGGTCGGGAATAGTAAACTTTAACGGTCGTGAAAAGTGATCTAACGGTCGTGCTTTTCACAGTCCTAGCCATTGCCGTGGATAAGATGTGGGGGTAATAGCCTCGAGTTAGGATTGTTTAAATGAGTCCTTGTTGTGTGTCGATGTAATTTCTAATAAATGTGGAATAAAATTTGTTCGTCTTTATGTTTAAGAACTAGTATGTTGTTGTTTTTAATAGTTCATTTATATTTATCTTACAGAATAATCAGGGTGGTTCATCCGGTGGTGGCTCTCGCTATCGTGGTGTTGGTGGGGGTCTTGGTCGTTATGGTGGGTTAACCTATTGAAGACTCTATGCCTTTTATTGTAATCATTGTAACACTAGTACTTCCGATTTTAATTATCTCGTTATGTATTAATTTCTATGGTTTCTAATAAAATTCTCGTTATTAGTGGTTTTATATCCGTGTGAATTCCTAGGGTTATAATGTTTATACTCTTGTCGGGTTCTTATCGTAAGGGTGATGGGTAATAAACGTAGGTATTTATTGTGGTTGGTTAAAGTGATGTTCACGAACAGTCTATTTTGTTTCAAAATTTTGTTTTTGAATGAAAATTGTTATTAAAGAGTCTGAAAGATAACCGTTCCATTTATGACATGATTCTTCCTAAATTAGACATAGTTGATCAGGCTATGTATAATTGAGGACCAAATGATGTGATGCTTGGTTCAGTCATAGTGATATTTATGCTTTTCAAAAAGTTTTAGATGGTGTTCAACGTGTTGTTTTTGTAAAATGACAACGTAATTATTTTTTTTCAATAGAGTAATAAAATTTCTGTTCAAAACTGCGGTGATGAGTCAGGAATTTTTAGGGTGATAAAAGGATATCCTTGGTGTATCTTAGGTTTTGGGTGAGGATTTCTTACAAGGTGGGGATAATCTACTGTTTGGTCAGGATGGAGTTTAATCAACTTTCTAAGTGATATCAGGGTGTTGTTACATAACGACTATGAATAGGGAGAATGGAATAGAAATAGACTTAGATTATGATTATTTTGGAAATATTACAAGATAGAGTTTTCATATGGTAGAAAGATAGTTGTTACACTTAGGTTACATCCATCGTACCTAAGGTAAAGTACAAGAAGGAAATACAACTTAAAGAGTTTTTGAACTTATGGTTTATTTATCTCCAACAGGAATTTCTCTTTTGTTTAAACATTGGTGTCATCCCTTGACGTTGTTAAGGTTCTAAAGAGTTTTCATTCTCTTCCACTGATCTTTTTTTTCCTAAGTGATATTCTGGGTTGGGCATTGATTCTTGTAGTGTCCCGTTTAACTTCTTGGTCTAGAATTCCTTGGGTAATGGTGATGGTAGGTTCAGTTACTCTTATTGTACCTTTAAGGTGCGTTGGTCTACAACCCGTTAAACTTTCATGAGTATGCTTATAAGACTTAACCGTCTTCTTTTCTTCTCTTGCTATATTGTTGCTACTCGGACAAGCTACTGTAGTTACCTCGAGTACCACAGCAACGATATTGGTTACTAACTTTTGGATAGCTTCAGGAGTCAAGGTTGTGGTTGGTGCTAGTGGAGTATTCGTATTGCTCATGCTGGCCATATTCTATCAATATCCCAAGAAACACGGATTTAAATCCACCTAATGGCCATGTCAGAATAATTCAAGTAACAAGGTATTGGTATACTAGTGCTAACAATGGGGTCATAATACGAAATCAAAACCAATCGAGGATCATAAATTTACGATGTGTCTGAGTAGTATCGTAGATAAATAATCAACTCTTGGTATGGGATTGCTAAGGAACAAACTGATTTATCTACAAAAGCTGAAGTTCAGCAACTTTCTCTTCATTCATCAAGTTTTCTTCCGAAATTTTGTCTTAGAAATTTCTAGGGTTTTATAGTCTAGTTATGGTATGTTTAGGAAAATCATAACAATTGTAGGTAACATCAAGATAAGTCTGGATATAATCACAGAAATCAATATAATATTAATAACTTGACTGATTATTTTTACAAAACAATCAGTACAATGTCCTTCATTAATGTCCCATTGATTTCGTGGAGTCATTTGTTTACCAAAGAAAGTAACAAATGGTGCGATTTTGTATGAGGGTATGAGGAGTCATTATATGCATGCATAACATTATAATCGAGTATGATAGAAGGAATTTATTCACAACAGAGAGATATAACAAAAGGAGGTTGTTTTGGATTAAAGGTTGGTTACAAGTTCTGAGAGTTTCAGGATTATTGGAAAATACGTCAATACTAACCAAAAACATTCTGGTTTAGTGGGTACAACATTCTGTTCAGGGGAATTAGGTGAAGATACATCATCTGGAGTGTATGGTATTGAGGATTTTGGAGTGTCAGGTAATGGAGAATTTGACTTAACATCTTTCCAAATCGTTTCTTGGTGTAAATTCTGCCCAACTTCGATTGTTGCCGGAAAACCAATCAACTCTTCATTTGAATAAGATTCAGTAGCTCTCCTAAGTTTCTGACGTGGAGGCGAGTAAGTAGGTGATGATGGGAGTGGTAACTGAGTAAGTTCCATATTAGACTGAGGTTGAGATACTAATACACAAGGATTTTCAGCATCTGGGGTGATTTGATGAGTAGGTGATGTACGAGTAGTACGGAGGGTAAGTTTGGTAATATCAACTGGTTTTGAAAACATGGTACTTTTAGGAATCCGCAAATAGTAATTATAGGTAATTCATACGTTAAATGTGTGAAAGTAAGTGTGAAATAATAAAGTGTGTGACGTGTGTAGAGTAAATATCAAGCATGTAAGGATTAGTGTAAAATAATCTTAATAGGTAATGTATTGAGCACGGCAGTCTGCAGACACGGAGGGCGTAAAATGGTATGGTGTAAAATCATTCATTTTGAAAGTGTAGTTATAGTTCAATGTTTGAAAACATTTGGTTCTCTATAACCATAGGCTCTGATGCCAATCTGTAACACCCCCTAATTTATTTTATGGCAGCGGAAAGATTTTTAGGGTGTTACGGTGAGGATCGAAGTTAAAATTCCAGAAAACGGCTTGAAAGAGGCGTTTTGAAAGTTATATGTCATTCAAAATAATATTTTTGATACAAAGGTGAAATATTTGATTGGAAAATCCCACAAAAAGGGTGTGGTAATTTGGAAAGAATGACATATTCGATTTTACACCATGTTGTTTATCAGAGTACAAAATACCTGCTCTGTGTCTTGTCCTGCTCCGTTAATTACCTGAGATAAACATGCTAAAAGTGTCAACACAATGGTTGGTGAGTTCGTAGAGTTTAATGGGAAAACAATTTATTTCAATAAATTCAAGAGTGTACAGTGATATTTGAAAATACGTACAAGTACGAGTAATTAAATCCGTTTCCAACAATTTCAAAGATGAAGTAATTTTTGGAAATAAACTATGAAATAGTAAAGAGTGAATTTTAATAAGTACTATCAGTAGTGAAACAAGTAATGAGTGGTGTTGGGTATAATCACAATTAAAGAATATATGAGATCAGTTAAGTACAAGTATAGGATCATAATCCTAGCATGTAGTAAGCACAATATTATAATGCCAAAATTCTATAAGTGGGGAGTTGAGTAATACAGCTGTATCAAAATACATATGAAAACATATATATTCATATAATTATATTGCTCTAAGCCTCATGACACGCAAAACGTTAACAGTGCACCGTAAAACGGCAAGGAGTCCACATCAAGGATTTGATGGGTTTGGCCCTCGAGTAATAGGGGATTAGCCAATTTCCTATTTTTCTCAAATATAGTGCATCACGACTAAATACGACTAACCACAAAGGCATTTTCGTCCAGTATTTAGTGGGATAGGTCGTCAGCCTCTAACAGGTTTCGAAGCTGTTCACTATATTCGCGCTCACCGCAGTGATTAATGGCTCAGGATAGAGGGACTTTATGGCAATAAGTTAACTTAGGCAATATAGGGTTCAAGGGGTTCATAAAATAAGCGTACTTAATCCTTGGCAAATATTTCCAATTGAAATGTAGAAATATCATAGTAAAGTTAACAGTACATTCAATTGTTATATGAATGTATAAAATGAATTTTTGTATCATGCTACAACGAGCAGTTTGAAAATGTTATCTTTCAAGTTCACTAGCCGACCCAATGGAGAGAACGAGACAGTGACAGCTCGCAAGTGTACCTACAAAGACTTCATAAACTGTCAACCAACTTTCTTTAAGGGAACAGAATGAGCTACTGAATTAGCTCGTTGGTTTGAACGTACGGAAATAGTCTTTGTGAGAGGTGGGTGTACCAATGACTGCAAAGTTGCTTTTGCTACGAGGACTTTATTAGATGATGCCCTGTCTTGGTGGACTTTGACTACCCAGACTATGGGTGTTGAAGCAGCTCACCGATTGACTTGGGAAGATCTCAAGAAGAAGATGTTGAAGAAGTACTGCCCCCGTACTGAAATCAAGAAGCTGGAGGATGAATTCCACCAACTGGTTATGAAAGGAACGGATCTCAAGGCATACAACAGGAGGTTTCAGGAGCTTGCTCTCCTATGTCCAACTATTGTGCCTGATCTGGAGAAGATGTTGGACAAATATACGGAAGGACTACCTCGAAACATTGAGGGAAATGTGATTGCGTCAAAGCCTCAGTCATTGGAAGAGGCGATTACTATAGCTCAACAGTTAATGGATCGTGAAATCAAGTGAAGTTCTACTCAATGAAGTGATGATCACAAGCGAAAGTTTGATGATAGAAGGACCACCCATCACTACAATAACTACCAACACGATCGTAACAATCACCACCACCAACAGAATCGCCGACAGGAGACTGCTAAAGCCTATACCACCACACCTGCTGAGAGGAGTGGTTATGTTGGAAGAAAACCGTCATGTAGTCAATGCCTGTTACACCACTATGGTCCATGCACTGTTAAGTGCACAAGGTGTCAGAGGATTGGACATCAGACCAAAGACTGTAGAGCAACAGGAGCCAACCTACAGCCGGTAACCGTAACTTGCTTCGGATGCGGTGAAAAGGGGCATTTCAAAAGCCGGTGCCCGAAGTCAAAAGACGGCCAGAACAACGGTGCCCACAGAAGAGCGTATGTGCTAGGAGATGGGAACGTACAGCCGAACCAAGACTAGTGCAGGAGAATGAGAACTCTTTAAAGATCCCGACAATGTCAAGGAATGGCATCCCTATTTCAACAAAAGAGAAATTCATGTTATAGCTAAATAAATCTTATTGTAGAACTTCCTAATCATATTTCCTATTGCACTCTACCTTAGTTGCGATGGTGTAACAACTATCCTTTCTACCGTATGAAGTCTTTACCTTGTAATATTTCAGTAATAATCACAATCTACATTTCTATTTTATCTGACCTATTCATAGTCACTACACTGTCATCTCACTAGAAATTTGGTTAACATTAGTTTTAACTATTCCGTAAGAATTCCACTCAAACCCTAGAAATCCCTGACTTATCACTGTAGTATGAACAATAATTTTCTTATTGTTGTGAAAAATAATTATGTTGTTATTCTACAAAAACAAAACGTTGAACACCATCTAAAACTTTTGAAGAAAAATAAGTATCACCATACCTGAACCAAATATCACATCATTCGGTCCATAGTTATGCATAGCCTGGCCAACTATGTATAATTTAGGAAGAATCATGTCATAAATGGAACAGTTATCTTTTCAGATTTTCTAATAACAATTTTTATTCAAAAGCAAAATTTTGAGACAAAACAAATTGTTCAAAACTAATTCCATTTGACCAACCACAATAGATGTCTACAATTATTACCCATCGCCTCTAAGATAAGAAAAACCAAATACGGACAAGATACCCAAAACTTTTCCCTCACATTCCAAACAACATGGAATGAATCTCGGGACGAGATTCCCTTAACGGGGGGTGACTGTAACCACTATGAAAATCCTACTTTAAGATAAGCTAGCACTCAGAATTATTACCCTTTTTCCACGTATAATTTTTTTTTATTTTATTGTATCTCCTATCTTATGTAACGTAACTCACATCCCTGATAAACGTGCTCCAACACAGACCTGCGTAACGAACCTAATGTTTATTTCATAAACATCACTATATGGAAACATTACAAAATATCATTTACCATTTTACGATAAATCCTTAACGAACGTATAAACAAAACATTCATTATTTATATAAGAGTATCTAGGAAACCCTAAATTCATCACAACGCCAAATATGTACAACTAACCCTTAGAATAAAAAAGTACAACCCGTCTGAGTTAATGTACAAGTCATCAAAGCACCAGAAACCCTAATTCTATTATAACTCCCGGTAAAACCCTAAATTCATAAATCTATGATTTCATGTGTTCATTTCACAAACCTTGATTTATTTATACAATATTTTTACAAAATATTAAGTTTACAAGTTATTTGAGCTAAAGTACAAGTCTCTTATGCATGAAATCATTTATTCATTAAATCTTTATAAAAACCCTATTTATATTATTTTTAAAGCACAATTTACAAACCAATCATGCATAAATTTTAAAGATTTATTTTTCTAAACTCCTTAAATATTTTTACAAGTTTTTAAACCCAATGTACAAGTGCCTAATTCACATAAACTAAAAATCCCATTTATTTACTTTTAAATATAGTAAAAATTAACATATAATTCTTATAACTTAATAAACTATTAAAACTATATTTTTCTTATATTCTAAATTATTGTACAACTCTATTAAGCATATATTACAACTCTCTTAAGCCTAACTCATTTTCCTCTTTATTTTACATAAAATTCGATTTATATAAATATAAACAATCTTAAATATTTTTCTAAGTAACTAAACACATAAACTAAATTAACTACTCTCCCTAAACCTAAAGTACAACATGTTAAACCATTTGTACAACTCCCCAAAGCTCCATTCGACCCTTCCCTAAAATTCTGTTCGAACGCAACTACAACCATAACTAAATTTACTTCTAAATGTAACCCTCACCAAATACATTGTACCTAGCCATGAACACACTACATACCCTCTCCTCTATTCTTTTCAAAGAGCCTACACACATGTCCTCTCTTACCATCAAAAACCCTCCTCCTTAAGGAATAAATAACCTGGACAATATTCAGCCACTTCACACCTTTTCCCTCCTCTACCAAGTGGCACTCTCCTCATTTTTTGTCAGCCCTTGTCTCCTCACCATGTCCCCTTATGATAACACAAAAACCCTAGTTTACCCTCTATAAGTAACAGCTGCAATTTCCACTTCATCTCACAACCAAACTCGACTCAACTAATAACCATACCAGTCGAACCACACCAAAACAACCCATACCTTTTCCCTTACTAATCAACAGCCAAAATATAAGACCCTAGAAGCTTAGAGGAGGAGGAGAATAAATCGTGTTCCAGAAACCAACCAATTCAAGCCAAAAACCCTAACCGAACTCAATAACATAAGTAAGTATTCTAACCCTTTTAAATTCACTATTTACTTTATATATATTTCTAAAAACATCATTAAGTAACAACTAATAATAAACATAGTTAAAAACTACAAGTTTTCTTTTTGTTTTTCCTTGCCTGTTTGATCAGTAGGCTAACACACACCCAAAGTATTCGATTTGTTGTTAAAACAAATCAAAGACTGCTAAAACATGTTATAATATATCACATGATATCATATCATACATAAAACCTTAATTAAAAACGTTTAAAAACACAGAAACCCGATCGGGTTTGTTCTCTGTGATTCTATCGAGTCAAAAACCACCTCACATGGCCAACTTTCGACCCAAAAATCAACCACCAAACGATCTTTGTAAAATCTGATTTTTGGTATATGTCTAGTTCACCCAGCTACCTTTATTTAGGAAAAAGAATCACGGAAAAAGGTTAAGTTTTCACCAAGATATCGGGTTCTAAATATGGCCATATATCGCTAAAAAGGGAAACTAAAATTTCAGATATTTCATTTTCTGTTTTGCTCGACCAGCAGCCCTACTTTCAACCCAGTTTTCAACCCCTATGTGACCACTAAAAATTCTGCCCTTTCAATATGTTAAAGTTCATATAGTGAACTTAATTTAGAAAGAAAAATCATGTACAATGATCTAATGGTTTAAAAGTTATTTGTGTTCAAAAATCACCCCTCGCTAGCCTCAAAACCCTTTTTCCAGACTTTTATTAAAAACTGTTTTACTAGGTCGACTTTAGACATAGTTTTCGGGTATCAAATGATTTTCCTAAATAACGAAATTTATCATCATTAAAGATGACCTAACTAACTTTTTTTAGAAGAAAGAAACACATAAAATGATTAAACGAGCTAAAAGTTATTGGTGTTTAAAGAGTGGTCTATCGCTAGCCTTAAAAAACTTATTTTCCAGATTTAGTATATCATGTTTTGACTCAACGACTTTGAGTAAATATTTCGACCCTCAACTGACTTTCATAAATTACGAAATTTTGCCTATTTTAACATGGCCCAGCTAGCTTTAACTAGGAAAAGGAAACACATAAAATGATGGATCGAGTTAAAAGTTATGGGTCACCAAAGTTTGCCCCATCGCTAAGATTTAAAACCCATTTCCAGATGTTATTAAAAACATTTTCACTCACTCGACTTTAGTCTTATTTTTCGAATACCAAACGAATTTCATAAATTACGAAATTTGATATATTTTTAGACGGCCTAGCTACCTATACATAGGAACTGAGAACACGTAAAACGATTTATTTATCGCTAAGTTATTCAGTTTCAAAATCTAACTAAAGTCACTTATTTCATGTGTTTTATTTTCAACTAATTAGAGTTTAGGGGCTGATTTTTTAAACATTATTTAATTAAGGGTCATTTCTGACAACAACAAATAAAAAGGGGTGAAAGTGATATTTTTGAAACTTAAGGGTAGAAACTGTCATTTTCCAAAAGTTCAGGGTGTAAACTGTCATTTGACCAAACCTTAGGGATTAAAACATAACTTTTCGTAACTATTATTTTTATCATTTCTATTTTTATTTTCCGAACTAACATTAACATAATATGTTTATTTTATTTACGAACGCAAACAAATAAACGAAAGATGAGCGAAAGATAACTTTAACGAACAAACAAACGAACATAAGAACGAAAGATGTAAACAATAGAACGAAACGAAATAAACATATAATCATCAGAAAAGATTACTAAATATTGACATAACAACCCAGGTTACTTGTCCGGAGACGTTTATCAACTTTCTGTCATTTTGTATTCCATCCAGACTGCTCAGGTGAGTTCATAGTCCCACTTTTTAATTACGTTTTTCTAAATATGTGGGGAGATACATGCTACTAAACCGAACACAAGTACTTTTCCGTATGCTTTCCTGATTTATATTGCATAAGTTTAACTGTTGCCTATTTAAAAGACCCTCTATCATGAACCATTAATCACTTTCGGGTGAGCGCGAATATAATGAATAGATCTATTGGATTGACAATCCCTTTGTGTTCCTAGATAAGTGACCCAATGCATTTTATTTGAAAACGTTTAATAAAGAGTTCAGGCAGACTCCTACTCGAGGGCATAATTGCTACATTTAATTATGTAGTAATTTACATCATAGCTTATAACTATGGTGTCCATCGTGTTAACGCCTTGCGATTCATGAGACTTAGAGCAATATATAATAAACAGCGATATAACCGATTTACTTTCTATCTGGCTTGTGTTCAAACTGATTTAACGTTAAACGCTATGGATTCACTCAACCTTTGTGTTGACTTTTTAGCATGTTTATCTCAGGTAACTGGAAGTACGATTTGGCACGGAGTGGCGGTGGACTTTCTTTTAAAAGAGTGTCCATTTTGTTATCATTCAAATGAATAATATATCATTTATTACGTATTTAGAAACCTCCTGCTGGGACCTCTACATGTAAACTCTGATTTTAATAAATGAATGATAACAAATTATTTAAAACGTCTCTTTTTGAGTCGTTTTCTATCATCATGACTGTGAACTGTGAAGTAGCACCCCAACTTATATTTCCGCTGCGAATATCGAAAACGGGGGTGTTACAGAGTGGTATCAGAGCTCATGGTTATAGAGAACCAAATGTTTTCAAACATTGGACTATAACCGATTTTCACAAAAACTTAACCCAAAAGTCCTCCGTGCCACAACGCCACTGAAACGTTACTTATATATGTTTATTTCTAATTATTTAACTACATAGTAAGATGTTTATAATCCCCGGATGGTTACAGAACCCTGCCTTCCCCTACCCATTCTATTCCTCTTATGTCGGACTCGGATATTGAAAAATATCACGACAGTACCGGACATCATGATATTACCTACATCCTCGTCACCACTACCACGTCCACTTTCCTACATATATACCGTCAGTTTCTACATCTTTATCACTACCTCCACCATCATCTATAAGTTTATATCCCTCATCTGCCCTATTTAAACTTAGTGAAGAAATTAGGATCATTATTGCCTGATATCATGCTTTACCCCGATTTCCTACTTCCGACATCCCTACTCCGCCACGAGTATTTGAGGCGAGTGAAAGCTCAAGAACGACAACCGACTATTTCCACCCTGCTGACGTGATTAGAAAGGCAAAAAGAACAGATTGAGACTGCTTTAGGTCATCCCGACAAGCTGCCTCTAGAATGCATCGAGGGTATAAATATAGAGTTGAAGATTCAGAAGCCATAAAGCAGAAGATGGACGAGAATTGTGAGAAGGCAGAGAACCGTCATGAGCAGCTGAGACGAGAAATACCTATGACGAATTGAAGATGTTAGAAAAGAAGAAATGAAGAACTGACGACAGCTCAGACGAAGATCACTATTTTGGAGACAATAGTGGGAGACATGCAAAATAAATATTAAGAGTAAATATATATCCTCGTCAACATGATCGTCAAACTGAAAAGTTGACTCGAAAGAGTTTCTGGTAGCCACTAAAATCAGATTTATATCTACCAGCTTTTGTACTATATCTTGACCATGAGATATGTAGCATAAATATGACGCTTGTACTAATTTTGTTATATATAACCAAATTTGCAAGTTATTTATGACTATATGTGGTTTTGATTTTGTTGTATTTTGATGTGTACGGTATCGGTTGACGTGGACCAGTGATGATCATCTTACCTACGCGTATGATAGTATTTGAACATGTTATGATCTTATGATTATCATAAGTTTTATCTTGATAATCTAACATGTACAAAATATAAACGTATGTTTTATTGTGGTTTTAATAGAAATATGCCTCGCACTTCCCCCGAACCACCCATGTCCCAAGCTGCTATCCGAAAGCTTGTTGCAGACAGTGTTGCTGCAGCCCTAGAGAGTCAAGCAGTAGAATTTGCTCGTACTGGAAGCACTAGCCGACCCAATGGAGAGAACGAGACAGTGACAGCTCGCAAGTGTACCTACAAAGACTTCATAAACTGTCAACCAACTTTCTTTAAGGGAACAGAAGGAGCTACTGAATTAGCTCATTGGTTTGAACGTACGGAAATAGTCTTTGTGAGATGTGGGTGTACCAATGACTGCAAAGTTGCTTTTGCTACGGGGACTTTATTAGATGATGCCCTGTCTTGGTGGACTTCGACTACCCAGACTATGGGTGTTGAAGCAGCTCACCAACTGACTTGGGAAGATCTCAAGAAGAAGATGTTGAAGAAGTACTGCCCCCGTACTGAAATCAAGAAGCTGGAGGATGAATTCCACCAACTGGTTGTGAAAGGAACGGATCTCAAGGCATACAACAGGAGGTTTCAGGAGCTTGCTCTCCTATGTCCAACTATTGTGCCTGATCTGGAGAAGATGTTGGAGAAATATACGGAAGGACTACCTCGAAACATTGAGGGAAATGTGATTGCGTCAAAGCCTCAGTCATTGGAAGAGGCGATTACTATAGCTCAACAGTTAATGGATCGTGAAATCAAGCGAAGTTCTACTCAAGGAAGTGATGATCACAAGCGAAAGTTTGATGATAGAAGGACCACCCATCACTACAATAACTACCAACACGATCGTAACAATCACCACCACCAACAGAATCGCCGACAGGAGACTGCTAAAGCCTATACCACCACACCTGCTGAGAGGAGTGGTTATGTTGGAAGAAAACCGTCACGTAGTCAATGCCTGTTACACCACTATGGTCCATGCACTGTTAAGTGCACAAGGTGTAAGAGGATTGGACATCAGACCAAAGACTGTAGAGCAACAGGAGCCAACCTACAGCCGGTAACCGTAACTTGCTTCGGATGCGGTGAAAAGGGGCATTTCAAAAGCCGGTGCCCGAAGTCAAAAGACGACCAGAACAACGGTGCCCGCGGAAGAGCGTATGTGCTAGGAGATGGGAACGCACAGCCGAACCAAGATTAGTGCAGGAGAATGAGAACTCGTTAAAGATCCCGACAATGTCAAGGAATGGCATCCCTATTTCAACAAAAGATAAATTCATGTTATAGCTAAATAAATCTTATCGTAGAACTTCCTAATCATATTTCCTATTGCACTCTACCTTAGTTGCGATGGTGTAACAACTATCCTTTCTACCGTATGAAGTCTTTATCTTGTAATATTTCAGTAATAATCACAATCTACGTTTCTATTTTATCTGACCTATTCATAGTCACTACACTGTCATCTCACTAGAAATTCGGTTAACATTAGTTTTAACTATTCCGTAAGAATTCCACTCGAACCCTAGAAATCCCTGACTTATCACTGTAGTATGAAGAATAATTTTCTTATTGTTGTGAAAAATAATTATGTTGTTATTCTACAAAAACAAAACGTTGAACACCATCTAAAACTTTTGAAGAAAAATAAGTATCACCATACCTGAACCAAATATCACATCATTCGGTCCATAGTTATGCATAGCCTGACCAACTATGTATAATTTAGGAAGAATCATGTCATAAATGGAACAATTATCTTTTCAGATTTTCTAATAACAATTTTCATTCAAAAGCAAAATTTTGAGACAAAACAAATTGTTCAAAACTAATTCCATTTGACCAACCACAATAGATGTCTACAATTATTACCCATCGCCTCTAAGATAAGAAAAACCAAATACGGACAAGATACCCAAAACTTTTCCCTCACATTTCAACCAACATGGATTGAATCTCGGGACGAGATTCCCTTAACGGGGGGTGACTGTAACCACTGTGAAAATCCCACTTTAAGATAAGCTAGCACTCAGAATTATTACCCTTTTTCCACGTATAATTTTTTTTTATTTGATTGTATCTCCTATCTTATGTAACGTAACTCACATCCCTGATAAACGTGCTCCAACACAGACCTGCATAACGAACCTAATGTTTATTTCATAAACATCACTATATGGAAACATTACAAAATATCATTTACCATTTTACGATAAATCCTTAACGAACGTATAAACAAAACATTCATTATTTATATAAGAGTATCTAGGAAACCCTAAATTCATCACAACGCCAAATATGAACAACTAAACCTTAGAATATAAAAGTACAACCCGTCTGAGTTAATGTACAAGTCATCAAAGCACCAGAAACCCTAATTCTATTATAACTCCCGGTAAAACCCTAAATTCATAAATCTATGATTTCATGTGTTCATTTCACAAACCTTAATTTATTTATACAATATTTTTACAAAATATTAAGTTTACAAGTTATTTGAGCTAAAGTACAAGTCTCTTATGCATGAAATCATTTATTCATTAAATCTTTATAAAAACCCTATTTATATTATTTTTAAAGCACAATTTACAAACCAATCATGCATAAATTTTAAAGATTTATTTTTCTAAACTCCTTAAATATTTTTACAAGTTTTTAAACCCAATGTACAAGTGCCTAATGCACATAAACTAAAAATCCCATTTATTTACTTTTAAATATAGTAAAAATTAACATATAATTCTTATAACTTAATAAACTATTAAAACTATATTTTTCTTATATTCTAAATTATTGTACAACTCTATTAAGCATATATTACAACTCTCTTAAGCCTAACTCATTTTCTTCTTTATTTTACATAAAATTCGATTTATATAAATATAAACAATCTTAAATATTTTTCTAAGTAACTAAACACATAAACTAAATTAACTACTCTCCCTAAACCTAAAGTACAACATGTTAAACCATTTGTACAACACCCCAAAGCTCCATTCGACCCTTCCCTAAAATTCTGTTCGAACGCAACTACAACCATAACTAAATTTACTTCTAAATGTAACCCTCACCAAATACATTGTACCTAGCCATGAACACACTACATACCCTCTCCTCTCTTCTCTTTAAAGAGCCTACACACAAGTCCTCTCTTACCATCAAAAACCCTCCTCCTTAAGGAATAAATAACCTGGACAATATTCAGCCACATCACACCTTTTCCCTCCTGTACCAAGTAGCACTCTCCTCATTTTCTGTCAGCCCTTGTCTCCTCACCATGTCCCCTTATGATAACACAAAAACCCTAGTTTACCCTCTATAAGTAACAGCTGCAATTTCCACTTCATCTCACAACCAAACTCGACTCAACTAATAACCATACCAGTCGAACCACACCAAAACAACCCATACCTTTTCCCTTACTAATCAACAGCCAAAATATAAGACCCTAGAAGCTTAGAGGAGGAGGAGAATAAATCGTGTTCCAGAAACCAACCAATTCAAGCCAAAAACCCTAACCGAACTCAATAACATAAGTAAGTATTCTAACCCTTTTAAATTCACTATTTACTTTATATATATTTCTAAAAACATCATTAAGTAACAACTAATAATAAACATAGTTAAAAACTACAAGTTTTCTTTTTGTTTTTCCTTGCCTGTTTGATCAGTAGGCTAACACACACCCAAAGTATTCGACTTCTTGTTAAAACAAATCAAAGACTGCTAAAACATGTTAAAATATATCACATGATATCATATCATACATAAAACCTTACTTAAAAACGTTTAAAAACACAGAAACCCGATCGGGTTTGTTCTCTGTGATTCTATCGAGTCAAAAACCACCTCACATGGCCAACTTTCGACCCAAAAATCAACCACCAAACGATCTTTGTAAAATCTGATTTTTGGTATATGTCTAGTTCACCCAGCTACCTTTATTTAGGAAAAAGAATCACGGAAAAAGGTTAAGTTTTCACCAAGATATCGGGTTCTAAATATGGCCATATATCGCTAAAAAGGGAAACTAAAATTTCAGATATTTCATTTTCTGTTTTGCTCGACCAGCAGCCCTACTTTCAACCCAGTTTTCAACCCCTATGTGACCACTAAAAATTCTGCCCTTTCAATATGTTAAAGTTCATATAGTGAACTTAATTTAGAAAGAAAAATCATGTACAATGATCTAATGGTTTAAAAGTTATTTGTGTTCAAAAATCACCCCTCGCTAGCCTCAAAACCCTTTTTCCAGACTTTTATTAAAAACTGTTTTACTAGGTCGACTTTAGACATAGTTTTCGGGTATCAAATGATTTTCCTAAATAACGAAATTTATCATCATTAAAGATGACCTAACTAACTTTTTTTAGAAGAAAGAAACACATAAAATGATTAAACGAGCTAAAAGTTATTGGTGTTTAAAGAGTGGTCTATCGCTAGCCTTAAAAAACTTATTTTCCAGATTTAGTATATCATGTTTTGACTCTAAATAACGAAATTTATCATCATTAAAGATGACCTAACTAACTTTTTTTAGAAGAAAGAAACACATAAAATGATTAAACGAGCTAAAAGTTATTGGTGTTTAAAGAGTGGTCTATCGCTAGCCTTAAAAAACTTATTTTCCAGATTTAGTATATCATGTTTTGACTCAACGACTTTGAGTAAATATTTCGACCCTCAACTGACTTTCATAAATTACGAAATTTTGCCTATTTTAACATGGCCCAGCTAGCTTTAACTAGGAAAAGGAAACACATAAAATGATGGATCGAGTTAAAAGTTATGGGTCACCAAAGTTTGCCCCATCGCTAAGATTTAAAACCCATTTCCAGATTTTATTAAAAACATTTTCACTCACTCGACTTTAGTCTTATTTTTCGAATACCAAACGAATTTCATAAATTACGAAATTTGATATATGTTTAGATGGCCTAGTTACCTATACATAGGAACTGAGAACACGTAAAACGATTTATTTATCGCTAAGTTATTCAGTTTCAAAATCTAACTAAAGTCACTTATTTCATGTGTTTTATTTTCAACTAATTAGAGTTTAGGGGGCTGATTTTGTAAACATTATTTAATTAAGGGTCATTTCTGTCAACAACAAATAAAAAGGGGTGAAAGTGATATTTTTGAAACTTAAGGGTAGAAATTGTCATTTTCCAAAAGTTCAGGGTGTAAACTGTCATTTGACCAAACCTTAGGGATTAAAACATAACTTTTCGTAACTATTATTTTTATCATTTCTATTTTTATTTTCCGAACTAACATTAACATAATATGTTTATTTTATTTACGAACGCAAACAAATAAACGAAAGATGAGCGAAAGATAACTTTAACGAACAAACAAACGAACATAAGAACGGAAGATGTAAACAATAGAACGAAACGAAATAAACATATAATCATCAGAAAAGATTACTAAATATTGACATAACAACCCAGGTTACTTGTCCGGAGACGTTTATCAACTTTCTGTCATTTTGTATTCCATCCAGACTGCTCAGGTGAGTTCATAGTCCCACTTTTTAATTACGTTTTTCTAAATATGTGGGGAGATACATGCTACTAAACCGAACACAAGTACTTTTCCGTATGCTTTTCTGATTTATATTGCATAAGTTTAACTGTTGCCTATTTAAAAGTCCCTCTATCATGAACCATTAATCACTTTCGGGTGAGCGCGAATATAATGAATAGATCTATTGGATTGACAATCCCTTTGTGTTGCTAGATAAGTGACCCAATGCATTTTATTTGAAAACGTTTAATAAAGAGTTCAGGCAGACTCCTACTCGAGGGCATAATTGCTACATTTAATTATGTAGTAATTTACATCATAGCTTATAACTATGGTGTCCATCGTGTTAACGCCTTGCGATTCATGAGACTTAGAGCAATATATAATAAACAGCGATATAACCGATTTACTTTCTATCTGGCTTGTGTTCAAACTGATTTAACGTTAAACGCTATGGATTCACTCAACCTTTGTGTTGACTTTTTAGCATGTTTATCTCAGGTAACTGAAAGTACGATTTGGCACGGAGTGGCGGTGGACTTTCTTTTAAAAGAGTGTCCATTTTGTTATCATTCAAATGAATAATATATCATTTATTACGTATTTAGAAACCTCCTGCTGGGACCTCTACATGTAAACTCTGATTTTAATAAATGAATGATAACAAATTATTTAAAACGTCTCTTTTTGAGTCGTTTTCTATCATCATGACTGTGAACTGTGAAGTAGCACCCCAACTTATATTTTCGCTGCGAATATCGAAAACGGGGGTGTTACATATTTTTATAACTTTTTTGTTCAAAAAAGTTTAGATCTATGAAAAACCAAGTATGTTCGATGTATTTTTATGGATTGCGATATTACTTGAGGTCTGAACTGTTGCGAACTTGTGCTGTGTTTGCTCTTTGGAATTAGCAGCTATGAAAATTAATACTTGTGGATTGGCTTGTAAAACGGAAGGACGGTTAAGTGTGAGATATCTCTACTTTGCAACCTCCGTTATTGCAGCCATTGCATAAACTTTGTAGTTGTTTTGTGATTTTTAGAATTTGCTGTTGGTGGTGGTTTTGTTTAAACAGTTGTGTTTGGTGGTTTTAGAGATTGAATGGTTACAGTGTGTTTCATAATTTTAAGAATCTATAAGGTCTAAGGCCTTCCGTTTCATGACCCTTCATATTGTGGCAAGACCTTGCGAGTTTGGTTAGAATACGTTGCGCGATGTGTGTTAGCTGGTAATGACACCGGAATTTGGACGTGTGTTTATAAAAGATGCTATTTGGGTTTGTTGTGTTTGGTTATGATGAATAAGGCCATGATGATTGATGAGTCGTAATTTGGCAAGGCATTAAACGGAGTTGTATTTGAGATTGCAACCATTTTTTTTTTGCAGCCAATGATAAAATCTGAGCCAAATTTTGCAGCCAATGAATAAGGCTATGATGATTGACGAGTCGTAATTTGGCGAGGCATTAAACGTAGTTGTATTTGAGATTGAAACCGTTTTTTTGCAGCCAATGATAAAATCTGAGCCAAATTTTGCAGCCAATGAATAAGGCTATGATGATTGATGAGTCGTAATTTGGCGAGGCATTAAACAGAGTTGTATTTGAGATTGCAACCGTTTTTTCTGCAGCCAATGATAAAATCTGAACCAAATTTTAAAAAGTTGAAAATTTAACTTTTTTCAAAATTTGAACATTTAAAAAAATTACAATCTTGAAAAATTTTGAACTGTTTGAATATATTTCACTTTTGCATTTTAAATTTTTTGAAAAATTTAACTTTCTGAACATATTAAATTTTGGTATTTGAATTTGAACAATTAAAATCTCGAAATCTTAAAAGGTTGAAATCTAAAATTTGAAAGATTTAAGATGATTTGAGGACCACCATTTAACTTTGATGACAAAACTTATTAGAATGCATAGAAAAACTTGGTAAAGACGTATAATTAAGTTCTTCTCAAAACACAATCAAGGTGTTCCCAAAACAAAATTAAATTGGCTTGATCGTATATTAGAGCTTTTCATAACAAAAATTATGTCAAATAAGAAAACAAAATGATTTCTGGAATCTTTTTCTTGATTGTTAATTTGGGCCAGTGATGTTGTATAAGCTATTTTTGTATAGATTGTTTGTTTGTATAAATTGTTATATAAATTTGTTAATCTTGATTTGTTGTATAATCTTGTGTATTTAAATTTGTCATTCTTTTTTAGATTAGAGGCTTTTTTTTTTTTTTTTTTTTTTTTTTTGCAATAATTTTAACGTATGATATTCTAAATATCTCAATGTTAATGTGTATAGGTTTTGTAAAATTGTACAAAACTTATTTGTTGGTATATGTGAATGTGTATAGGTTTTGTAAAATTGTACAAAATGTCTGCTTCTTTACACACATGAAAAAAAAAACACACACGCTAAGATTGACGTCACCAATTTTTGTTGAAAACTATACACCGCTGCCGCTACACGCGGGTGTTCATATAAATTAAAATAACGCACGCATCAAGACCGACGCGAAAAGAATTTTAACAAGCACTATACACCGCTGCCGCTAGGCGCGGGTACCCGGCCCTCTTAGAAGACTATTCGCGACTCTTCTAATCTTTTGTGAGCCAGGAGATGTTCGCAAGTTATGGAATGACCATTACGACTCACTTTCAGAAGACTACACCTTACATTTTGCAAGTGTTGAGCGGGTTCAAAATATTCCGTCAAGCAGGAATCTATTCGCCTTAGTTTTGCGATGACTATTAATAAAGCTCAAGGCAAAACAATTCCAAATGTGGGTGTCTATTTTTCCGACTCTGTTTTCTCGCATGTCCAACTTTATGTGGCATTGTCTAGAGGGATATCCCGTAGAACAACAAAGGTATTGGTTAAACCAGTTAAAAAGTTCCGTCAAGCAGGAATCTACACCTCAAATGCCGTTTATCAAGAAGTTTTACGCGAAGAGTAACGTGTGTTGTTAGTTTTTATCTCATAACTAATGTAATGTTTTACTTTCAGTTTCATTAAATGTTTTATATGTTGTTTGATAGATGTTAAGAATTTTTTCTAGACTTTAGTTATCGTGTAGTACAACCGTTTGCAATTACATTCTGATCGGTTCACATTCTATTTTGAACGCTACACAAAACACTCACCATAATATCACAAATCGTTAATTATTTGCCACTACGAATTCCGTTGCTATGCACGGGTACTCGCCTAGTTTTTTAAATGTGTGAAAAAAGCGTGAGACAAGGGTGTGTTTAGCGCAACAGATTATGAAAGATTGTGGAGAGATTATGCTTATTTTTTCAAAAGATAAGCTACTTAAAAAATAATCTTTGTTTGGCAGACAGAGCTTATAAGAGATTATAAAAAAAATAATCTTCCATAATCTCTGAAAATCAAAGGTTACTTCATGTAGCTTATAAAAATAATCTTTTTATAATCTCCATCTCCAGCACCATCTCTAGTTCCAGCAACAGTTACTTTTGCCAAACATACCCATAGACATATTTGTTGTATTGCCTAATGTAAATCTTTTACTTTTATATCATAAGTTTCAAAAAAAAAAAAAAAAAATTTTTGATGAAATTTTGTGTCACACGTCTTGTTCAATTAGTTCAGTTAGTCCATTGTATTATGAACAAAAAAAAATTATAAACCTGGTCAATTAAAAACCTAGACCCGCGTACCGTGCAAAGCACTCGTAATTGATACTGGCCAATACTCTGCGTATTATATTTCCAAGTATTACAAAAATTTTGTCATCCAAATTCACAAAGTCTACGTTATCACTACTTATTGAATAACATGTCTTCTGAATTCGTAATACATGAAGTGTTTAGTTTCCTCCTACTTGCAAGAAGTTTGTTTTCGACTTTTAATAGGAATCTTGTTGAACTGAATCTTCAATAAGGTAGGTCTTGCTTAACATTATATGAAAATTTGGGGAAGTACGACAACAATACTAAGCCTCACCATGGATGCATTAGAAGCAAACCTAACTAAACGTATCACCAATAAATACCCCTCTTGTATCCCAAGGACGACTCTCAAACGACTTACCAACAATGCTTCGTTTATTGTTTATTGACCCACCTTCAACCTCGTACTCTGGGAAGTAATCGAGAAATGTTTTGTTACCGAGCTCTTTCACTCCATTGAAGAGGAATTTATTTACAACGTCCTACACAAAAATAGATGAGATGACATCAAAATTAAGTAAACATGTTCAAAAAAGTCAACTGTATCGTAAGCAAAAGAGTTGAGGTCACTCGATTTGATCTCAAAAGTCAAAGCGTACTACTTTATGTTTAATGGAGTAAGTCGTGCTGGATACCTTTGCAAGAGTCTCCCCGAATAATCTTTTGAGAAGATGGTAGCCAGGATCCTGATTATAGCAACAAGGACATGTTAGAAATACTAAATTGTTAATTTATTGTATATTAACATGGGGGACTGATTACTCTTACAATCTCAACGTTAACTTAATGACACACGTGTGTGTGCTCTAAATATCTTGATGGACAATATCAGACTATAATATAGATGGCAAGGTTGCAAAAATCGCTAATTACCAGTCGGGCGGCCGACCCATAAAACTCCCACACCCATAAAGTTCATATCTTGATGGAAAATATCAGTCTATAAGTCTAAATGTCTTGAAGGACAATATCAGTCTATAAGTCAATATGATGCCAAGCATTTATACGGGCCCAACAATGTTTTCACAGTGAGCTGAGGGACAAAAACATTAAGCCACAGAAAAATTATTCATATGCAGTCAAAAGTCAAAACAGTACTTGCTATCAGTAAAGCCATAGAGATGGCATTTTATGCCTTACGTACACTTCGATCCATCAAGCAAATTAAACATGACATTAACAGAATATGCTTTATAATAAACTAAAGAAGATAGACAAACCTTTTGGGCTCTCCAAGTTAAATATCTATGTTGTGCCTCCCGATTCAATCCTATTTGAGAAATATCAGTTTCCTCTTTTGCCTGATACATCAAACTGAGCCACGCCTGCAAATTTGTAATAAGTAACTGAAAAAAAGTTGACTAAAAATTATCTGGTTATATTATTTTCATTGATACTATAGGACCAAACACACGGCTGATACCTTATAGTAGTCTTTGAATGCAGAAAACAATATATCGTGCTTTCCATGGCTTGGACAAAACTTGGTCCATATGACTATCGGTGAGAAGAATTGCAAAGACTCGCTAGTGAGCTTTCCGCCCCAAGGTAAAAGCTGCATTCAATCTGTGGTTAAGTCGGCACACCATAGATCTTAGCCATCCATTCGATACGGAAAATAATCCCAAAAAAGTCAAAAGTCAACACACCTCGGTATACTTCAGGCCAAGAGGAATCAAGCTTTTATAATACTTCTCCTTGTAATGTGTTTCATCCATGACATCATACAAAGGATTAAGGTCCCTGCAATGGGTCATATATTTAAGTCACTGATAGCATATTGACACCCGGTAACATTAAAATTGTAGATAACATTTTGTACAAAGACTTACAATACAACTATATTTGTGTTGACAGTGGTGAAAAAGTTGGCGCAAAATATAGGGAGGTCATATTCTGCTTCTGGGAAGATAGCCAAATCGAGCACCTGCAATCAGGTTACAGAATCCACATCAGCATATAGAAACTGTAAGTAAATAAAGTCAAAAATTCGAATCCGATAGGGCGATACCAGCTAAACAATAAACTTAAATATGATTGTTGAACTCCTATAGACTATAGTCCTACGTACTACTACTGGAAAAAATCGAGCAAATGTAATAAGATTACAACTCTAATAAACAACCATCTATTCAAAAGAGCATTACCTGCATACCATCACTTGATTCAATAGAAAGGCTCCTAAGTAGCCTAATCTTAGGAGCTTGAAAGGAGCACATCTTAAGCTCTGTCTTCCCATCCACCGCTTTCAAATTGCTAAACTCTTCCTGTTTTGAAGATACCAAATTAAGGTGCTGGTTTCTTGTTTTACGAAAATCGTCATCACTCAAATCACATAATCATCATATTCAAAAGAACAGGGGAGTTCCAACAACCAATTACATTTAAGATACGTAAAACAGTACTTAAATTTGTTTAAATGTCATTTTCAACTGTGGAGGCACTTTCTTCATTTCATAGTTAGATTATATAGTCGACTTTCACCTCTGTGATCAAAATGGTGATTTGTTACCCAAGTGGCCAAATTGACACAATATGCCATCACTAGTAAATTTTTCAATATATAATCTAGATTGAACAAAGTATTAACTTGATCAATTCAAAGGAAAACAGGACGAAAGTTTGATGACTGGAACCACCTCAAAACAAAAGGTTATAATCAATAACCATAGTATGTTTATCCTAATTCCTAAGTTTACTATAGTTACCAAATCTAATATAGAACACTCTCTCTAATTTATAGAAAGTCAAAACTGGAGTTCATAAAAGTCAACGGTTTTGACTTTGGACTTGATATAAAGTCAAACCTCAATTCCCCAAAATCCAATACAACAATTAACAGCAGCATCAAAAAAACAATTACCTGCAAGTAAGAAGGAACCAAACTTTTAGTGGACTCTTTAGTTTCATCCAAAGCAAACTTAACAAACTTTTGGTAAGACAAAACATTTTCATCTGCTGGTGTCTTCTTCATTGAGCAGTGGCACCTCGTATTTATGTTCCTTGACAACATAGGATAAGGTTGTTTGATGGTTTTTGAGAACAAAGTGGATAATGATGATGATGAAGATAAAGATTCCATAGTTGAATGATGTTTTAAAAGGTTTATCAATGTGCTGATTAGAAAGTACTAGATTTTGTTTTGATAGGTCATATGTGTGTGTCTGTGTGGACAGGAAATAGGAAAAACAAGATGTCACGTAAGTTTCTGCTTTTAGTACATAGTGAGTGACGTGTTCTCTTTTGACGGTCATTTTTATAGTAGGTTGTACTATTAAATATCCCGTTACCTCTCCTATGAGTCCTACCTCTTTATACCACAAGATAGCACATTTTTTAATTGTTTTTTTTTTTTTTTTTTTTTTTTTTTTTTTTTTTTTTTTTTTATCTTTTTTCATTTGACTTAGACCACTCACATCAATGGCGTTAAACCCACGTTAAAGGACTAAATTTGCTGCGTTAAATCGCGTTAAGGGGCGTTAACTGATAAACGTGTGGGTCGTTAACGCTAACGCAGCGTTAAGGATATGTTTTGCCAAATTATTATTATTATTATTATTATTATTATTATTATTATTATTTTTTTTTTTCACCTTTGCCCCCTAGTTCTAACCGTTGCAATTTAAATTATTTACACTTTAGCCCCCTAAAATTTCTAGCCGTTAAATGGAGCGGCCTCAAGTAAAAAAAAAAAAAAAATTCAAAACCATTTTCAATCCCCTATAAATAACCATTTCACACCATATTTTTTTTCACACTTCCACAACTCAATACACTACATATTTACACTATCTTTTCAACCTTCAACCCAAAAAATGTCTCGATTCAACCTAAACGATGACGGGAACGAATCGTTCTTAGATCTCTTAAGCTCCGGGTTTAATAACCCCAATGTCGGCTCATCTTCAAACCCAAACGCCGGCTCATCTTCAATCCCGAACCCACTTGGCTTGTCGGAAGAAGAACTTTACCAACAACATCAACAAATGCTCTATTACGAACAACAATCTAACCTAAACACCCAAAATTTCTCCAATCTCAACTTCACCCAACATTCACAACAATCTCAAACCGCAACCAATGAAGTTCCCGACACTCCAACGTCTCCTCCAAAGAAAAACAAGTTCGGGCGTATCAAACGAAAGGCGAGAAAATAAAAAAACCTCGAACCTTTGGAGGATGATGATGAAGAACCCGTTGCCAACAAGACCAAACGTTGGAACCCACAAGAGGAAAAAGTGCTTGCTCAGTGTTATGTTGCAGCGTCGGAAGACGCACATGTGGGGAAAAATCAAAGCAGGGATACGTTTTGGCAACGAGTGCAGAATGAGTTTAACAGAGTCAATTACCAACAAAGAAACAAGGATATGCTCCAAAGTAAGTGGAGAACGTTGAACCGTGATTGCTCAAAGTTCAACGCGTACTACAAACGTTCCAAACGCCAAGAAAGAAGCGGCGAAAGTGAAATTGATATCCTGAAACGTGCCCGAGAAATGTACCGAGACGAGCACAAAACCGCTCCTTTTAGCAACGAGGAGGCTTGGGAGGTTTTACGGGGTCATGTGAAGTGGGACGCGCCGGAGGGAATTGATTTAACCGGCGATGAACCACCAAGCCAAACAAATGAGATGTTGTTTGGTCATGATGAACAACCAAGGCCAATGGGAAGGCGTGCTGCAAAGAAAACTCGATCCGAGAGCACGGGAGGAACGAGCACGGGAGTGAGTACGGGAGGAAGTATGTCGTCAGTACAATTCATGGAGAGTATGACACTCCAGTATCGTCACAAACGGGAAATGGCAGAAGCCGCGTATCGGGCTACAAAAGAAAAAGAGGAGGCGATAACAAGGCTAGAGGAAATAAAGTTTTTGAAGGAATCTACCGAAGGGCAGCCTCCAGAGGTGGTGTGGTATATCAACCAAGAAAAAGCTCGCATTGTGGCAAAATACAAGCTCGGGGAGTTTCCACAGTAGATTTATGATTGCCTTTATTTCTATGATGTAATTTTTAATTTCGTCGTTATTTTTATTTATTTCTTTAATTTCGTTGTAAGTTTTTTTTTAAGTGTGTTATGTTTGAATGTAATGTTATGTTTTAATAAATGTGTTGTTTTTAAAAAAATGAAGTTATTTATAAGTTAGGGGTTGAATTTGAAAATTTATGTGTAAAAGTGAGTTAAGGTGTGTTAAAGTTGAGTTATTGTTGTGTGGGTTAAAGCTGAGTTAAGTTAAGGGGTGAAAAAGCTGACGTGGCATGCCTTAAAATTTAAGGCTGAGTTAACTGATGTGAGTGGCCTTAGAGTTGTCAAACTCTATATTTTATGTTCCCTATTATTATTATTTTTTTATTTATAGTTTTACATACTTTATTAACAGCTAAAAACAATTTTCATGGTCTTTTGCTTCGTATTTTTTTGCGTTTTCTTTTTTTTACTTATAAAACTTTATATTTTTTTTACACTTTTTTAGAGTAAACTCCAAAATACATCTATGTGGTTTACCCCGTTTCGTACTATACATCACTCTCGCAAAAGTTTCAATAGATACATCTCTCCGTTAGTAAAAGTTAACCTATATACATCCCTCGGTTAAAATAAGGACTAACGGTGCAAATTATTTCTCCATTATCTCATAACGAGACAGAAAATATTTACAACGTTAGTCCATTTTTTTATATAAATTAAAAAGGGGGAATAGCAAAGATTGAACCCAGGAGACAGAAAATATTTATACCGTTGAAAATATTTACAACGTTAGTCCATTTTTTTATATAAATTAAAAAGGGGGAATAGCAAAGATTGAACCCAGGTCTGCAAGGTCAAAATAGAGCGGCCCAACCACTGGACTACACATCCAGTGGTGAAATAATACCAAAATATTATTCTTTAAGCCCTTTTTTTCGAACTTATTCGTTTTTATAAAATGAATGAAAACTTAAAAAAAAAATGGAAGAAAACGTAAAAAACGAACGAAAATATAAAAAACGGACGAAAACGTATAAAAACGAATAAGTTCGCAAAAAAAGGCTAAAAGAATAATTATTGAGTATTATTTCACCACCGTACGTGTAGTCTAGTGGTTGGGCCGCTCTGTTTTGACTTTGCAGACATGGGTTCAATCCATGCTATTCCCCCTTTTTAATTTATTTAAAAAAAGGACTAACTGTGCAAATACCCTTAACCCAAAGGACTAACAGTGTAAATATTTTCTGTTTGTTAGGAGATAACGGAGAAATAATTTGCACCATTAGTCCTTATTTTAATCGAGGGATGTATATAGGTTAACTTTTACTAACAGATGAGATGTATCTGTTGAAACTTTTGCGAGAGTGATTTATAGTGCGAAACGGGATAAACCACAATGATTGTGTTTTGGAGTTTACTCTTTTTTTTATTTTACAGTTTTTTTATAAAAAAAAAATCTAAAAATTAGAAAAATTTAGAGCGTATTCTTATTATTTTAAAGCGGCGAAAATAACCAAACCCTTTCATATATTCTTTTTAAGAAAGTCTGCAGTATAGACAACTTTTCGTCCATTACTCGAGGGAAAAAAATGAGCTTTTCTTTCTTTCTTCATGGTACACTAGTAGATCGTGTGATTCTAGCGGTTTGTGAAGTACAGTAATTTTTTTTTGCAAATTATACATTTTCTTGTTTAATTGTAAAAACAAATAAAAGTTATAAATAAATATGAAATGAATGTTCATATCTTTTAATATAATCGTTTACATGGTTTATAGCATTGTATCTTGTATAATACTCATTTACCTTGTTTATAACATGTATCTTGTATAATACTCCAACTTGTAAATATGTATACATGTAATTCTTCTTGGTCTCTAATAAACGTAACAGTTTCGATTGATGACTCCAACTTTCAGTCGTTACCAAGGTAAGTATTTCTTCACGATGTGGATTATAAATTTTCTTTCAATTTCTAAGAGGTAAATATTGGAAACCTTGTTACATAGTATAACCGAGCATATATTATTTGTTTGTGTTGGTTTAAAATGTTAACCACACGCATGCAAGTATCTAAATCAAATCGGCATAAATAGATAAATAGTTTTGATCGTTTGTGTTTGAGAATAAATGGTTTTCATTAATAGGTATTTATTAAATATATTAGCAATTTAGACCCAAATGGGTCTAGATGGGTTTATATTAGTCATCTTCTTTACTCAATGGGTTAGTATAAACACAACTTTTAACACATCATTGGTCTACGTAGGTCATTTCCAAAATTGTTGAAGAAATAGTTTAGATCCAATGGGTTTGTTGGACGAAAATCAACATACAAGTTATCATTTTTTCTTATAAACTCATCTAGAACCGTTTGAGTTTTGTTTGCCAAGTTCATTAAATAAGCATGTACACGGTCATTCTTTAATCAATGTAGAAAAGTCAAGAACTTATTCTGTGATAGTATTATCTATTCTATTTAAAAAAATGTGTTTTTATCCTTGGATATATATAATATCCCAGAATGACTACTCTTTTTTACCTTGGAAATTCAGTGATTGATCACAATAGTTTGGCCTCTTACAAATAAGTTCATTATTGGATCATATTTTGTCCTGTTTACATGATTTAAACTGTATCATTTTCAGATCTGATTTTTTAGAAATGTGAAAATAATAAACAAATAAAACCTAAGTCGCAAATTGGCTAATGAGACATGTCACCATGGTTAGAGGAGTTATTCCAGTTTCAGACGCATCTCTTGTACTTCCGTGATGCGGATTTGCCAAAAGTGTTATCTATTCTTGGGGATATTTAAAATAAAGTTCTAATTTATTTTAAGAGCCTAATCATATAATGTACAGGATATATGTTTTCACTGGTTGAGCTCGATCTTAGCAAGCCTAATCTAAAAACAATGTGATTTCAAGCGTGTTTTATATAAACTGGAACAGTATTTAGGGACTTATGTGATACACTTATCATGTTTCATAATTGCTACTTGTTGTATATGTGACAATATCTATGGTCGACTTATGGCTGTTTAGAAATATTATTATTTTCTCTCCAAAGCGGCCATCGAGAGTTCTCCTCTTCAACGTTATCAAGACCTTGTCTTATCTTTGGATTACGAGTAGACGTAGGAACTCATCTTTTAAATGGATTCAGTGGTTCAACAATCCTTGTAGAGCTATATCCCACCCTTGTAACTCTATCTAGCTCCTTGCTAGTTCTTTTTCCTAAATTCCATTTGCCGTTAAAAAAAATATATATGTGTATGGTCGACTTAGGTGAAACAGCATATTGTCTAAGAATGATGTTCTCTCTTTTCTAGTTAACTTGTACATTTGAACGAGTACGTATTTTAAACATTTTTCTTTGGTTAAAGTATTTGGGAAAACATAACAAGGTCACAATCTTATAAGCTTTATTGAAACGCAAGTTGAGTTCAACTTTGTTTTATATAAACTGGAATATATGACTTGATTTTTGTGAGATTATAGCTTTATTCTTATAAGTGCTACGTGCTGCAAATATGTGACAGAATCTATAAATAATGTTCCAATTAGGGTGAATTAGCATTTGTTGGAAGAATTTTGTTTTCTCTATTACTATTTAATGATTGTATTTGGGTACATGTTTTAAATTGGTTGTTATATACTAGATCAATACACATATCTAGTCAGTAAGTCAGTCATTAAACATGTTAAATATATGTCACCATGTCTATTCTTAACATCTGTTTGGTGTGCAGGTCGCTACACAGGGTTCTCATTAAAAAAAAAAGTGTAAGTTTCACAATGGAGAAAATCGACAAAGCTGAGGAATCTGGTGATTCATCCTCATTCAGTTATTTACCAGACGAAATTGTTCTCGAAATATTAAGCAGATTAATCGATTTAAAAACACTTTGCTTTTGCAAACTCGTTTCCATTCGTTTCAACCTTATTATCCACCAAGTCAATGCCATTTCTTTCTCTTGTACTAGAGTAGACCATCCCACTTTGGACTCCAAATACCATTCCAAATCCGACTCCTCGGGTGCCTGTCTTATTTGTGAGTTCAAGCCTTTTTGGGATGTGATGATGAAGTCTTTGCAGACATTTACACTCAAGTCTCTATGCATTGAGATTCCTCCTCCCCCCGGGGTTGCTGATAATCGTTTTTCTTTCAAATGGAATATCAAGTTCGGTAACAGCGTCGATTCATTTTTATTTCTGTCACCAAATTCAATATGTGATATGAAGGAAAATGTTCAGGATGAAGAAGAAGAAGAAGAAGATGTGAAATTAAGTGAAAAGAAATATCTCATTGCATGTGATTGTTTCACGGATGCTCTTATTAGATATTTTTTGTTGTTGCGATGCATCAAATGTTTGCCATTGTTGGAGAATATCACCATTACACAACCTGGTAAATGGGGGAGGCTTTCTCTTTGTGGTGAAAAAATTGTTGAGGTGCGGGGCTGTCCATATTCAGATCCTGAAACTATTGAACAGAAGATGAAAAATTTACAGAATATGAGGGCGTGTTTGTGTTACGTCCCATTGTTGAAATTGCCAGTTACAGGGTACATGATGAAGGGGGTATATCTAGTTATATTTGAGATGTCTGATCTTCTGAATGATGATAGTTCTATGAACATGAACTTGAATGATTTTGAAGATAAAGAGGAGGCTGCATACAGTGAAGCTGTGATGGAGATTTTCAAGAAACATAGGGGCCGAATAGAGAGGCTACAGTAGGATGAACTTCAATAGGGTATCTTCGTATAAGTTTTTGATTATAATGTTTACTTCAAGGATTGTTGTTTATCTGTCTATTTGGTTAAGCATTCTTACTGCTGTTTCAAATAGGGTCTCAAGAGTCAACACTTTCGCTAGTACTAAAGTATGTTTTGTTATTATTGTTAGTGACCAAACAAGTAAATTTACTCGTGGAAAAACCTTGATAAAAAAATTTGTATGTTGGGAAAAATACGAATCATTTTGATATCACATCTAGACTATGTTATTAGAAAGCATCGAAAGGAGTTATGTGGTTGAAGGGGGTTACGCAGCCCGTATTGTATTGTTGTAATCGTATTGTATTGTTGTAATCGTATTGTATAGGGGCAAAGCCCGACTCTAGAATCTTCTATATTGTTGCTATATATCAATATTCAATCTAGAATCTTGACTCTAGAATCTTCTACATTGTAAATCAATACTCAATCAATCAAATCAATTCAACCTTATCATATCAATAACACTTATTGACATGGTATCACAGCCATATCCATACCGATCCATCAAACCCTAAAACTGCCGACTCAATTTTTTTTCCAGTTTTCACAAGTTTTCTTTTCACATTTGTAATTGTATTGGTGATTCGTGCTAGGTCACGATCCATATATCGTGTGTTACTTGTGCATTTAAGGTCACAAGTCATTCTCTTCATCTTTCTGTCTATTTTATATCCCACGTACATTTACAATTTCCCCATACAAACCCTAATATATCCCTACTTACAATGACTGGATCAACATCACCTACCCATGTCCCTCTTTCCGAAAAACTTTCCACAATCACTAATCATCACCTCCTCACGAGGGTTCCCGTCAAGCTTGACCTTGACAACTGGAACTACGGCTCGTGGCAATTCTTTTTCGAGCAAATATATGTTATATGTTAATACAAATAATGTCTAAAAACCTTATTTCTATTTTTCGACATCTCTATGTTTTGATGATAACAAAATGTAAAAACACTTTACGTCAAAATTAACGTAAACAAGTTTTTAGTCGAAATATCCCGTTTCTATGTAAGTCACTCTAGGTAAGAACAAACAAATTTACAACTTGACAAATGATCAAAGAATTGAATTTGTGTTCTAAACTTCACATTTTTAACGTGATAAAATATTTTTTTCAAAAATACATTTTACAAATTATTTTTGAATTAAAAAGAAATGTTTTAATTGAAAAAATTAGCTTGAATTATCCAACAACTATTCTCCCCCCCCCCCCCCCCCCAAAAAAAAAAAAAAAAAAAAAACAACTACAAACTTACCCAAATAAACTTTCACCACTACAAAATTTGGAGCGTCCTTGTCGGACACGGTACCACTAAATACCACGGTACCGTTAAATTTAGTGGTACCGTGCAAGGTTTAGTGGTGTCGTCCCTCTGTAACGGCTAGATTTCTCTTACCTATAAATACTAGAACATTTCATAGCTTTTGGTCATCCTTTTTCACACACAAAACTTTTTGAGTTTAATCCCTCTATCACATTTACATTTCTTGGATCATTTAGATAGTTTTCTTTTATTTTAGAGTAATCCAATCATCCATTCAAGTGATCACCTTCATTCCTCTACTAGTGCAAGAGAAGACCACACCGTATCAAGAAGATACAAAGTGTTGTAGTATTAGTATAGTGCACTCATAACATTCGTTACGTACTTGTTGTATCTTGATATACATCAAGTTGTCTATCATCTTGTTTAGTTAGTTTGTGTGGATCATTGTGATCTTGTAGAGATCGGGGAGATCTTGTGTAGCTTGTGTTGATAGTGTGTAGATCGGATAGATCGAGTAGATCGTGTTGATCGGGTAGATCGTGTTGATCGGGTAGATCGTGTAGATCGAGTAGATCTTGTTGATCGGGTAGATCGTGTTGATCGGGTAGATCGTGTTGATCGAGTAGATCAAGTGGATCGTGAGTAGATCGTGTGGATCTTGTAGATTGTGTGATTAGCAAGGATTGTGTAGATCGTGAGTGAGACTGGTACTAGCTAGATTAGTATTCGACATTTAGCTTAGTGTCGGAAATCGTGATAAGCGACGTTGTACGGTTTTCTCCGCCTGAAGGGAGTTTGTTGACATAGTGCTTAGAACTCTCGAGTTGGGTACTCGGGGAGTGGAGTAGGGCGAAGAAGAGCTTCGTTACCGAAGCACTATAAATCTCTTTGTCTCGGTTTGATCTTTCCATCTCTTACTCTTTATCTTTGTTATTTACATTTAGTAGTTGTAGAGTGTTTATTATAGTATTGCTAAGTAGTATTCATATTGTTGTTGTTTGATTTCACAAAGGATTGAATCGAAGATTTTCACAAAGTAAACTTTTATAACTAACGAAAAATTGGTAAAACTATTCAACCCCCCTTCTAGTTTTTCACAATTGGTTCCAGACCCACGTCAAACAAGATTTTTAAAATATATTGTATTTTAAAACTTGAATCGATCAATGGATTACGACAAATATCAAGAAGGACAATCTATACAAAGACCACTACTTTCTGAAACAGATTGTTTTATCTATTGGAAAACAAGATTCGAAACGTATGTGAAATCAAAAGATATCGATCTTTGGCATGTTATTACCGAGGGTGACTTTCAACCGATTGAAAATAATCCGGAAACTAAAAAGGATGAAATAGTTCCTTATGATAAACAAAGTGATAACCTTAAAAGAAAACTAGCCAAAAATAATGAGGCTAAAATGATGATTTACAATGCTTTGCCGAAAAAGGAATTTGAAAGAAATTTTATGTGTAATACGGCAAAATAAATTTGGAAAACTTTGTTAGTCACTCATCAGGGTAATAGTCAAGTCAAAGAGAACAATATTAATCTTCTTGTGCAACAATATGAACAATTTTCCATTCCGAAAGATAAAACTATAGATAGTGCATTTGCTAGATTTAATATTATTATTGCTAGTCTTAAAGCTCTTGATGAAGATTACTCTTGCAAGAATTATGTTAGGAAATTTCTTAGGGCTCTACATCCCAAATGGAGAGGAAAGGTCACCGCCATTGAAGAGTCGAAAGACTTGGCGACATTATCAATTGATGAACTTATAGGAAATTTGAAAGTTCATGAAATGATAATCTATAAAGACTCCGATATAGTTAGAGGCAAATGAGAAAAAGTAAGGTCTCTAGCATTGAAAGTTAACGAGTCTGGTGATGAGGAAAGTTCGGCTTCCGATAGTGAAGACGAAGAGTATGCCTTAGCGGTTAGGGATTTTAAGAAGTTCTTTAGGAGAAGAGGTAGATTTGTAAGACAACCTAGAGATGAAAAAAAGTCATTCCAAATCCATCAGGATGACAAAAAGAATAAAAGCGATAGGAAATGCTTTAGATGCGGAGATCCAAATCATCTCATCAGAGAATATCCTAAACCACCGAGAACCAAGAACCAAGAACCAAAGAGTGTTAGTAGGAGGTTCTTGGAGCGATAGCGGTGAAGAAGAAGAGGAAAAGCCTAATGATGAAACATGTCTCATGGCTCATGCTTCAAATGAGGTACATTCCGATTCTTCATATTATAGTGATGATAATTCCTCGATAGATAATAACACATTAGATAGTGAGTACAAGAAATTATGCGAAGTTAGCTTAAAAGTCATAACTAAAAATAAGATGCTAAAAAACTTAAAAACTCGACTTGAAATTGACATTCTTGAACTCAAAGAAAAAGTTAAGAAACTTGAAAGAAACAAGGAAATAGACGTAGGATACACGACATGTTTAGACGAGTCTAGCACACATGAAAAGCTCAAAAGTTTGCAAAATAAGATGTTAGAAGAAGCATCTAAAATACCTAAACTTGATAAGAGTACTAGAGTATTAAATAAAAAGTTAGGTAACTTAAATGTGTCCAATGACAATACGGAATTGAACTCTAATGAAGCATCAACTAGATGAACAAAAGAAGTCAAATTTGTAAAATCCGTAGAAACTGAATCTGTAGGTCACGGCACCGTTAAAGGTACTCACAGTACCATTAAATTTAGTGGTACCATGGTACCGTCAGTCGTGACTGACAGATCAGTTTCAGGTTTGAAAAATAATTTAAGTCCTAAAAAAAGTCACTCAGTAGTTAATAATGTTAAGACATACGTTGCTAGTAAAAATGATATTAAACGATTCTACAAACCTTTATCAAATCCTGGACTTGACTTTATAAAACTCGATACTAGATCAAAAACTCCTCCACCTAGGAAAACAAATGTTCCTAAACCTCGGTCAAGAACACCTCAACCGAGAAGTAACTTTAGAAGGCAAAGTTATCCAAGTAACTATCTCGTAACTTGGAACAACTTTCAACAACAAAGTTATTTGCCATGGGAAATTTGTCCTCCGTTCCAACATCCAAACCAAATGCAACAAATGCATATGATGTTTAATACTAACAACTTTGGACCCATGAGATATTAGGGACCGAATGTTTGATTTTTTGTCTAATTCAATAGATATGCTTGGGAATTGACTTGGAGCCCAATGAATGGGTCAAGGATAGTGGATGCACTAATCATATGACGGGACATTGAAGTCTATTCTCATCTTACAAAGCATACAATGGAGGTAACGTCACTTTTGGTAGTAAATTAAAAGGCAACATCATAGGCAAAGTTACAATCACTCATAACTCCCTCACTATTAGAAATGTTGAGCATGTAGATAACTTAGAATTTAACTTGCTTAGTATTAGTCAAATGGTTGACAATAAGTGTAGAGTAGTATTTTCTGAAAAGGGTAGTGAGATTACTAAGGATGGCAAGATCATAGGTAAAGGGGTTAGGAAAAATGTCTTATTCGTAATAAAAATGGGAAATAAGCCTCAAGACAAAGTGTGTCTAGCAACCATAGATGAGAATTCCACTCTATGGCATAGGAGACTAGGTCACGCTAATATGCGTCTAATACAATCTTTAGCGTCTAAGGAACTAGTTAGAAATTTACCTAAGCTTAAGTTTAATCAACACTTTTGTGACGCTTGTAAAGTTGGAAAACAAGCTCAAACTAGTCACAAAGCTAAGAATATGGTCTCGACCGCTAGATGCCTAGACCTCCTTCACATGGACTTATTCGGTCCATCCGCCGTACGGAGCTACGGAGAAAACTACTACACCTTAGTAATCGTAGATGACTATTCTAGATATACTTGGACTAGATTTCTTAAGAATAAGACACAAGCTTTCGTGGAATTCTAAATCTTTAGTAAGAAAGTCCAAAATCAACTAGGTTGTACAATAGTCTCTATTAGGACGGATCACGGTCGGGAATTTGATAATGAAGTGCAATTCGGAGCTTATTGTGATGCTAATGGTATTACACACAATTTTTCGTCTCCACGCACTCCACAATCAAATGGTGTAGTTGAAAGGAAAAATTGTACTCTATAAGAAATGAGTAGAACGATGTTAAATGAACAATCCATACCGCAAAAGCTTTGGTGTAATGCCGTAGACACCTCAACTTATATACTTAATAGGATTTTGATTAGACCAATCTTAGGAAAAATACCATACGAAATCTTGAGAGGTAGGAAACCTACTCTAGATTACTGTAGAGTGTTTGGAAGCAAGTGCTTCATCTTAAACAAAAAAGATTACCTCACCAAGTTTGACCCAAAGTCTTACGAAGGTGTTTTCCTAGGTTACTCCCAAAATAGCAAAGCCTATGTTGTCCTAAACAAGGAAACAATGAAAGTCGAAGAATCACTTAACGTGACATTCGATGAAAGTCCTCCCCCGACTAAGACATCACCCTTGGTGGATGATGACTTAGACGAAGAAGAAGACATTAAGGTTAGTGGCAAGAAAAACTTAGAAAATGACATTGAGGATGAAATAGTTGAGGTTGACGAAATTGTCAATATTAAGGAATCCAAGAACCATCCAATAGAAAATGTCATAGGAAACCTTAACCAAAGAACCCTTAGATCACAAGCCCAAAACAAAAGTAATTTCTTTTGTTTTATATCTACTGTAGAACCTAAGAATGTCGGTGAAGCAATAAAGGATGAAAGCTGGGTAGTTGCCATGTAAGAAGAATTAAATCAATTCACGGAAAATCAAGTTTGGGATTTAGTACCTCCACCTAAGAGTCAAACCATCATAGGAACTAAGTGGGTGTTTAGGAACAAACTTGATGAAAACGGCGTCGTGTCTAGGAATAAGGCTAGATTAGCACAAAGCTACAATCAACAAGAAGGAATAGACTACCATGAAACTTATGCTCCCATAGCTAGATTAGAGTCAATTAGAATACTCCTTGCCTATGCTTGCGCATTAGATTTTAAGCTATACCAAATGGACGTGAAAAGTGCATTCTTAAATGGTTTTATCAACGAGGAGGCGTACGTAGAACAACCTCCAAGATTCATTGATTTTGAAAAACCAAATCAAGTTTATAAACTCAAGAAAGCACTCTATGGACTCAAACAAGCTCCTAAAGCTTGGTATGATAGATTAAAGGCTTTCTTGCTTAAACATGAGTATACCATGGGGATGGTAGACAATACACTTTTCACGAAGAAACGAAATTCACATCTCATCATTGTTCAAATATATGTTGACGACATTATATTCGGTTCAACTTGTCAAGAGCTATGCGATGATTTTGCGAAAATCATGCATGACGAGTTTGAGATGAGCATGATGGGTAAATTAAATTTCTTCCTTGGTCTACAAATAAAACAAATGGAAGATGGTATCTTCTTTAATCAATCTAAATATATTAAAGAAATGCTTAAGAAATTTGGATTAGAAGAGTCTAAACCAATGAAAATGCCCATGTCCTCGGATACGAAACTCACGAAGGATGAAGAATGTGAGTCCGTGGACAATACTAAGTATACGGGCATGATAGGTAGTTTATTATAGCTAACAGCAAGTAGGCCTGATATCATGTTTAGTGTCTGCCTTTGTGCTCACTTCCAAGAGGATCCCAAAACCTCTCACCTTGAAGCGGTTAAGCGTATCTTCCGATACATTAAAGGAACTATGCACTTGGGATTATACTATCCCAAAGGGACCAGTGTAGAAACTATTGTCTATGGAGACTCTGATCATGCGAGACATTATGTGGATCGAAAAAGCACGAGTGGTGCTTGTACCTTCATGGGTTGTTGTCTAACTTGGTTCTCCAAGAAACAAACGGCTCTTGCTATCTCCATGACCGAAGCCGAATACGTAAGCGTCAGAAAGGCATGACAACAAACACTATGGATGAAACAAGCTCTAATCGACCATGACATCCATCTCGACGACATCCTGATTATGTGCGACAATAAAGAAGCTATTGACTTGAGAAAAAACCCCGTGCAACACTCTCGTACGAAACACATCAAAATTCGTCATCACTTCCTTCACGACAACGTTCAAAAAGGAAACATCTCTATCGAAAAAGTTCCGTCGCAAGACAACATCGCCAACATATTAACCAAATCTCTCAAACGAGAATCCTTCAACTATCTACGTTTAGGCCTAGGAATGATGGAACACATTCCGTAAGCTCCATAACTTACGTGTGTTCAAAACATCTTTCGAGTCTCATCTAATGACTATTTAAATATTTCATTTGAAATATTGAAGTCATCCTTCAAGTCTCGTCTAATGACTATCTAAATAGTTCATCGAAAATATTGAAGTCATCCTTACTCGTCTAGTATCATTCGTCAAATCTTAAAAGAATTTATTGGGTATAAGTTCTTTTATCGTGTCAAAAAGTTTCACTAAATAAGCGATAATTATTCGTCAAAAATCAAAACGGGACAAAAATTTGTTCCAGCAGGCTACGACACCACTAAATTTAGTGGTACCGTGTGACCGTGGACCTGACAGACACGTTCTCCCCTTTCTTTTTTCCCTCACTTTGTTTATTCAAAACACTCCCAATTTCTTGCACTTACTGTCAAACCGAAAACCAAACCAAAATTCAATTCCACTCTTTCTAAGTCAATTCACTTTAATTTTCTTTAATTTTGAGTCTAGGGTTTATTCATGCACATAAATCTGAATTGGGGATTTTTAACTTTGATTAGGCTTTTGTGCAATTAGGACTAGGATTAGACAATGTATAACTATCATGATTCCCTAAACATAGGATTTGCATAAACCCACATATAATGAATGTTTTGGTCCAAATTTTACAATTAAAAATCGAATTAGATTAGTTAATTTTAGCAGAATCATGTTTAGGAAACTTGAAATTGAGTTAGAAATCATTAACATTCATGGTTTTCAACTTTAGGAATTTTTTGCACCAAAATTTCGAACTAGCCAAACACCCCAATTCCATTTTTGAAAAAATTCACACAATTAGGATCATGAAATATTTTTCGTGCATTGTTAATACAACCTAAAAACATTTTCTCATGCATACATGATCTCACGAATATTAGCCGAAATACATAACTAATATGTATTTTTCGACATATTCGATAGAGCAATAGCAAAGTTAGGAGCATTTGGTTAATCTCATTATTTTCATGTTAGAGTCGAGATTACTACACCTCCACATCGTTTGCATATAGGCACACACCACTTGGCTTACAAATGCTCAAGTTTAATTTTTGAATATTTGTATTTTTATAGGTAACAAAATGTCACACGATTATGCCTTTGATCATCTATTAACAAACACCTACATTCCCGATATCTCTCGAGAACCAACCACACCCAGAAATCACATTCGTGCCTACACCAATCTTAAAACCCGTTGCTTTCATGAAGGTCAAATAGTTGATCCCTCTTTACTCTATCATGAGGATATCAACACCCCATTTCGAGCAATAGGTTTCGATTGCTTGCTTACTATCAACGAGTACATTTGTTCTCGTTCGTGTTAGAAATCTTCCGACAAGTTGAAATCGTACGTAACGAGTATCAATCTTTGTCACTTTGGTTTTGGATCCAAAACTAGAAATTTGTCTTAACTCTAGAGCAATTTGGTCAAATCCTCCGAATTCTAAATCATGGGCAATGTGCCTATACGAGAAGAGAAGAGAATAGTCCTTAATGTTCCTACATACCCTCTCCTCAAGAAATCACTAGACTTGTTTGAACTGCACCCCTGGGCAGTTATTCTACGAGAAAATGTTCTCAGTCTGAAAGGAAATTGTGAGCAACTTCTGGCGTGCTGTGCTCATATGATTTATTGTCTTCTCACTCAACAACCGTATAATCTTGCCTACTTCTTCGCTAAGAGAATTGTGCATCTCAAGGGTAACAAAAATATATTGATACCCTATGGGATGTTCTTAACTTGTCTCTATCATCACATCATGTACTTCCACCCATACCTTAGAGGTCCTCAATATTCACTCTTCAATCATGTGATGGAGCCTCTAAATGAATCATACATCTCATCCATTCTGATCTTCGAATCCTCCACCAAATATGCACCCTTTGATGATCCAACGCACGAGGAAGAGGTGCAAACTCACGTCGAAAGAGTGGCTCAACGGGAACAATGTCAAGTCATCCTCAAGGAACAATGTCATGAGTAGTAGTTTCTCTAGTTAGAATGGCATCGTTTCTCTAATACTTTATTAGTCACTTACCTATGGATAATTAACTTGGTCTTTATTTCCCTAACACTTTCTTGCATGCTTAATCTCACTCTTTCACCTTGCATAAATATGATTTATGTTATTCTTGGATGATAGCTTATTTTGTCTTTTTGATTGCATGCTCGTAGCTTAATTTAGAAAATTGCATGTTAATCTTTAGTTTCTAGTTGTAGCTAATCTTGGGATATTTTTGGTAATTATTCTTTAGTAGTTTGAGGTACGAGGATTTGCTGCAAATAGTCCCCCTAAGAATACTCTCTTTAGATGCTTAAAAACATGCAAAATAGGAAAATTCGTGACTTCCAGGTCACGGTACCGTTAAATATGACACGGTACCATTAAATTTAGTGGTACCGTCGGGTATTTAACGGTACCGTCCCCTTGGTTGACAAATTTTTCCTGTTTGCACTAGATTCTTGCACTCCTCCCCTCAAAACCTGCAATGTTTTGCAAACTCTCATGACCCTAATCCTAAGATTCCCTCACGTCCCTTTAACCATAGGACATAATGTCTCACTCAAATTCAAATTCCACATCCTTTCCTATTTAAACCTTAACCATGAGAGACTTAGTTACACTCTCATCTTCAACCTCTTGAAAACCCTTCACCATGTCTTCCGCTCAAGGATCAACAACTCACATCTCCAAGAAACCTAGGATTACCGTTAGGCCACCATCTAAACCTCTTATCATTGATCTCACCAAAGATGATGAAGCCACAACACCACCTTCCCAAAACACTCCTAACTCACCATCTCCACCTAATGCTCCTTCCAAGACACCATCTACTAGGACAACATCTTTATCATCCTCCTCTTTTGGCACCATGCCATCATCCATGAATATCACACTTTCACCAATAACTCTATTGGATTATGCCATGCCAACACTATCACCCTCATACTCACCACCACCTCCATATCCAATCATGGGCCACCCCATCGAACTTCTTCCGGTTGATGTTCATAGTACAAATTGCCTATGTTGCCTACACAACCGAAACCTCATCTTTTATCTTAGGGATGAGATACACTTCATGTTCTCCTATGTGGAGCACCTCTTGACACCACCACAAGATCCTATCATACTACCTCCTCCACTAACCAATAGCCCAACCAACTAAACATTTACATGTTTAGTTTTCAAGAATAAATGATTAGGATCCCTTTTGGACTAGAAGCAAATCTTAGGGCCTCTCAAGTCACTAAAGATTATTATGTGCTTCATGTAGTTTAATTTTCTTGTTTATCATGTAATCATACTTTATGTATGATCTTGTTAGTTTTATGAATGAATGGGCTTGTTTTATTATTTATTGAATATGGTTGGTTGATATTTTAATTTTTGGGCTACTTAGTCTCTCTTTTATAGTCTTTTAAGGTTGGATATTTGTCTTGGTTGCTACATGTTATATATTGTATATTTGTCATCTAACTTTGTTTTGTAGCAAGAACCATTGCTCGATTCCTTGGTGCCATCCAAACGAGGGGGAGGATACATCAAGGGGGAGCCTTAGCGTCTTCTCGACATTCTTTTTACTTTGACAAAAAGGGGAGAAATAGGATATAAACTCAAATTAAAAACTTGCTAAATTAATTTTCACCTAAAATGAGTTTATGTTTTGTCATCATCAAAAAGGGGGAGATTGTTAATACAAATAATGTCTAAAAAAGTTATTTCTATTTTTTGACATCTCTACGTTTTGATGATAACAAAATTTAAAAACACTTTCCGTCAAAATTAACGTAAACAAGTTTTTAGTCGAAATATCCTGTTTCTACGTAAGTCACTCTAGGTAAAAACAAACAAATTTACAACTTGACAAGTGATCAAAGAATTGAATTTGTGTTCTAAACTTCACATTTTTAACGTGACAAAATATTTTTTCAAAAATACATTTTACAAATTATTTTTGAATTAAAAAGAAATGTTTTAATTGGAAAAATTATTTTGAATTATCCAACAGCTATTCCCCCCCCCCCAAAACAGCTCCAAACTTCCCCAAATAAACTTTCACCACTAAAAACAAAATTTGGAGCGTCCTTGTCGGGCACGGTACCACTAAATACCACGGTACCGTTAAATTTAGTGGTACCGTGCAAGGTTTAGTGGTGCCGTCCCTCTGTAATGGCTAGATTTCTCTTGCCTGTAAATACTAGACCATTTCACAGTTTTTGGTCATCCTTTTTCACACAAAACTTTCTGAGTTTAATCCCACTGTCACATTTACATTTCCTTGATCATTTAGATAGTTTTAGTTTGTTTTAGAGTGATCCAATCATCCATTCAGGTGATCACCTTCATTCCTCTACTAGTGCAAGAGAAGACCACACCGTATCAAGAAGATACAAAGTGTTGTAGTGTTAGTGTAGTGCACTCATAAACATTCGTTATACTTGTTGTCTCTTGATATACATCAAGTATTCTATCATCTTGTTTAGTGAGTTTGTGTGGATCATTGTGATCTTGTAGAGATCGGGGATATCTTGTGTAGCTTGTGTTGATAGTGTGTAGATCAGGTAGATCGAGTAGATCGTGTTGATTGGGTGGATCGTGTTGATCGGGTAGATGTGTAGATCGTGTAGATCGAGTAGATCTTGTTGATCGGGTAGATCGTGTTGATCGGGTAGATCGTGTAGATCAAGTGGATCGTGAGTAGATCGTGTGGATCTTGTAGATTGTGTGATTAGCAAGGATCGTGTAGATCGTGAGTGAGATTAGTACTAGCTAGATTAGTACTCGACATTTAGCTTAGTATCGGAAATCGTAATAAGCGACGTTGTACGGTTTTCTCCGCCTGAAGGGAGTTTGTTGACATAGTGTTTAGAACTCTCAAGTTAGGTACTCGGGGAGTGGAGTAGGGCGAAGAAGAGCTTTGTTACCGAAGCACTATAAATCTCTTTGTCTCGGTTTGATCTTTCCATCTCTTACTCTTTATCTTTGTTATTTACATTTAGTAGTTGTAGAGTGTTTATTATAGTATTGCTAAGTAGTATTCATATTGTTGTTGTCTGATTTCACAAAGGATTGAATCGAAGTTTTTCACAAAGTAAACTTTTATAACTAACGAAGAATCGGCAAAATTATTCAAACCCGCCCCCCCCCCCCCTTCTAGTTTTCCACATTATGGCTACGAAGTGGACAAGTTGATTCATGGAATTTCTACCGATGCTTCGTCTAGTTCTATCCCTCCCTTCACTAAAGACGAGCTGAAGGTAGATAAAATCGTACTTTCGTGGATTTTTACCACGCTTTCGGATTCCCTTCAAAGATGGTTAGTGGTGGCACGCCCTAAAACGGCCAAAGACGCATGGGACATACTCACCGGCATTGACAAAGACAACATGCGTTCACGCACCAATGCCTTGAAAGTGGAGTTTAGATCTATTCGCCTTGGAGACCTAAGCATGGAAACATATTTTGGGAAACTCGAGTCGATTGCCACCATTCTAGCAAGCCTCGACTCTTCCATTACGGATGAAGACTTGGTACATTATGCTCTTGAATGCCTAACCAAAAAATACGATAAGGTTTGTGGCGTCATGTACCATAAAGATACTTTTCACGATTTCTAAACGGCTCGCTCCATGCTCATTACGGAATAAATGCCGTTGAAATCCAAGCCCCTCTTTCTTCCCGTGGACTCCTCGTCTTCATCTCCAATGGTGCTCATGACCAACAAAGGTATTCCTCAAAATCCCTCTAACCCTCAAGTAAAATCATGGAGACCTTGTATTAACTATGCTAAGGGTGTGTGTCGCTATGGAGTGGGTTGAAAATTTGTCCATGATGCTAATACTAAACCTACCATGCGTACTGTTGAAACTAAGGAAACTAGTAACACTGAAGAGGTTGTACTTAGGATTTTGGGTAAACTGGGAATCACAGTGTCAAACATTACACCCACTGGAAACCCTCTTCACCCTCATAATACCACAATTGGACCTTCGGCTTATTATACTACACCTAGCCCAACTCACCAAAATTATTTCAACCCACAACCAAGCCCAGTTAATCCCCCACCCGGTTTTAGTCAGCTTCAGGCCCAACCCACTGCCCCTACACACTTTTTTAGCCCACCCGGGTTTATAGATAATGCGACCAATCCCACTACCTTTGTTAGCTGATGCGCGTGATGTGTCGTTGCGGTTTAGCAGTTTTAATGCCTACTCAAGTTTTAAATTTATATTTAGCCGACTTATCAATAACACACACACTTAACGAGCAGTGTACCCGGTCAGTATGAAGATAATGGTAAGTAGAGTGTCGATCACTAGGAGTGGAACATATTATCTCGTTATTCTAATCAGTATTTTAATATCCTAACGCAAGGGGGTTTCAGCCTGAGAGACTGGCACGGTTTGTTTGCAATTAAATAATAAAATAAACCAAAAGGCACGAATCAGCAAGTAGCACACACGTACACAGATAAATACTTGAGACAGTAAGAGGGCTGTCCTTATGATTAAGTAGATTGTCACTTGTTTTATTGATAGCTTTATATGAAGTGTATGTAGTTAACCCTTTCTCGTTGGTCCTAATCTTATCGGCGAGTAAACCCTTAATGATTACTTATGTCTAAAAGTTATTCCTAAGTGATCAATTTAGTAATAACCGTGGGAGCCACATTATGTCCCGCAGTCAAATGCCCGCAAGCCACTAATAAACACAGAGGTTATCAATGCACTAATAAGTAGTAACCAAAGACATCAACATATAAACTTTAATTGATGGGAAAGCAAGTATTAAAGGGAGTGCAATCTTTCGTTGTCACATTACACAAGCCACCAATCCTGATGAATTAAAGTTTGCTAACACAATAAAACAAAACTACTTAATGAATTAAACACATGCAGCACCTTCTTACAGCTCTTGTATCTTTGATTTGGGTGTGTCTTGTGCTGCCTCCTTGACTGAATTCGTCCTTTGTTCCTCCTGTTTGAACTTCGGTTTTTAGTTTTTTTTCGGAACTTCTAATTCGTCTGGTCTACGGGGTATTTATAGTTTCTGTCTGAGGGAAGATGCGGCGCATCTACTAAGTAGATGCGGCGCATGTACTTAACTTCGCGTGGGGTCCAAGATTATAATATTCAGGAATATTCGTACACCGCCAGAAGATGCGGCGTAACTCCATGATTAGATGCGGCGCATGTCCTCTTGTATCTTGGATCGTATCTGGTGATATCTTGATAGAGATGCGGCGCATGTCGAGAGTGAGATGCGGCGCATCTGGAGCAGAATTGACTTGATCTTGTCCATGTCAGTAGACCTTCAACTTTATGCACGTTTTGCTCCACAATTAGTCCAAAATCGCCAAGTCTCACCAAATGCTTGTTTTTACCTGAGAATTACAAAAGTAAACGATTAAGTATCAATCCTCATATATAATATAGTAAAACAAGTCAAATTAATAGGATAAATGATAGTAATAAAATGTACTTATTTGAGTTCATCAAATATCCCCCCACTTGAACTTTACTTGTCCCCAAGTAAACCTTAGAATTTCTTTTATGAAAATGTATCCTAAAAGATGTTAGGATTTATTTTTATATTTAAGCATGTATTCGTTCATTTCATAATCACACAACTAAACACTTAACGAATTAGAAGTAAAATAAAATAAGTCGATAAAAGCAAATCTAATCGTTTAACTGTCCAGTCGCGACGAATATTCTATCATAAGCTTGGCAAGTATACATATCTCCACCACTAAAGCTAAGGAGTAACAAGTCTAAAGCGGTAAAAAGGGTTTTTAGGCTTAAGGGTTAATTATTCTCTTTCACTATCGATCTCAAATTCCAGAAAAGGCGACAAAATCACAAATACATGATCGAATCCACGAACACGATACTTGCAATTGCTCAAATCCTTAACTCGAATAGGCTAAAGATAGGTCCAAACTTCACCAATAATAATATATCAAAAAGGGCGACAAAATCATAAATACATAGCCGAATCCACGACTACGATACTTAAGATTGCTCAAATCCCTAATCTCAATAAATCAAAGGTTTGGTTGGATAAAGAATAATAAAGGGTATGGATAACATTTGGGATATAAATTGGTGCAAAAATAAAAATAAACAAAACAAATAAATTAAAATCCTAAGTGTGGTTAATCACTATCCCAACCATCCCATGAATAAGACTCATATCATCGAATAACTCACGCTTTAACACTTGAAACACACGCTTTAGGTAGACACGAATTATACTCAACAAGATCTTAATCAAAGAATAAACCTTAATTGGCGTTCCCATAACTGCCAATTCCCATTCAATCCATAGATATAGTACAACAAATAGTGGTGATATCGACCACTTACATAACTTTACATAAGTTGGTTAAAACTAACTTCCAACTTTTCTTTCTTTCTTTTTCTTTTCTTATTTTTTTCGATTTTTTTTTTTTTTTTTTTTTTTTTTTTTTTTTTTTTAAACATAAACATAGATGTGTAAAATTTCACCACATCACTATAACTTTCTTTCCGGATAATTTTTCCATACTTTTCATGACTTCTGAAATAATGGTAATAGTGAAAGTAGTAAACACACGAAAAATAAACTCCAAAATATACAATATTTACTTTCACTCCAATTGCATTGTGCAATTTCCCGACCTAACCATAGATAATGAATTACGCACGCGAACACAGGTAATGTAAGGAAACACACTTTGCCTATAGCAATCAACCAACCACGGATTCTAATCTACAGGGTAGGCTAAGGTGTAAGGGTGTAACGAAACATTTTAAACATAGGTGTAAGAAACGAAAGGAATGGCTCTGAGGGTTTTTCTAGGGGTATCTTACTCTAAAAATGAGAGTAACAAAAGGTTTATACGGGGGTTAACTAACCAGTGTAGTTAGTTAATAACACATAACATATAAGGCTATTTGGGTGTAATCCTAGAAATTTACCAAGTTAGACAAGTCACTCCAATTATATAAATAATACTTATTATGGTGGTCTCGAATAGTATACAAGCCAAGTTCTAAAGTTTACAAGTCACCGGCATACTCATAGATTTGTGAATTTTGAAAAATCACAATTTTTGAAAATAACGTCATGTGTGCAGTTATGCAACTTAGATCTTAAACAAAAACATGCTAAAAAAAAAAAAAAAAAAATTTTAAGTTTGATATATTAAGCACATTTTAAGCATAATTTTTGAAAAAGTTTAGGACAAGTAATTGTTAAGTGTTCTAATTCTCCAATCCCCCCACTTAAGTTAAACAACGTCCTCGTTGTTTGTATAAAAGATTAAAAACTGGAAATTAAAAGAATTAGAACAGAAAAACTCCCCTGAGATTTGCTCGGTATGATCCTCCATTAGTATAAGAGCAAAAATCATCTTTCTTGTGGATTAGAACGTTAAAGCTTCATACTTGATGTATCCACAGGAAATCCAGGAAACTATAATACCACCAATACTTTAAAACACACCTAAGATAAGAAAGGTTCAAACTTGCATAATACATTAGTAGTTAGGAAAAATAAATAAAACTTAAAAATTAAAACTGAAAATCATCAGGTCAGTCGATGCGCCGTATCTTATTGAAGAAGATACGCCGTATCGAGCCTGGGATAAATACGGATCAGAATAAAGATGCGCCGCATCCTTAACCAGGGATGCGCCGCATTAAAATTAAACTGATAAATAGTTTTAAAGTCGAAAATAAAAATGCAGAAAAATAAAATAAGATATGACCATTGCAGGAGATGCGTCGCATCTCAGAATTGAGATGCGCCGTATCCTCATGCGGCCTGGACTGACTCGACACAGAAAACAGAATAATAAATAGATAAATCTCCGGGTTGTCTCCCGGTAAGCACTTGTCTTTATTCCAGAGTCTTCAAGTTAGACTCACGTTCAGCTCAGCAATAAGTCCTTGTCACGGTCCATCCTTCGTCCTTCATCCGAAAGATTTTTCCGTATATCTCTGCGACGTTTTCTTCCGTTCGACTTAATTTAGTATAACTCTTTGTCTTCACCGCAGTATATTCTTCATCAGGACCCAAAGAGTATTTGATGATTTTAAATTTTTCAGAAATAATCATGGGCGGCTCATTGTAAGGAATCCCAAGTAGTTGACACTTTCTTTTGGTGAACTCTTCCTCGTTTTTATCAACAAACTTAAAATAGGGATCCTTAATCAAATAATCATCTAGTTCTTCAATCAACGACTCATTATTATTATCTTCTTGAATCGCCTCCCATTCTCTTTCCAAATCATATTGTAACCGTCGACTAAGCTTTGTGAAATCATCAAACTGTTTATGCACCCATTCCCAGAAAGTAGTATCCGATGTTCCCTTAAGTCCTTTCAAGCGTTCAATTCTGCCCTTTTCTTGTAAAGCCTCCGCCTTTTGTGGGCAGTCTTCAACATTATCGTACCACTCATAATCTTCAAAGGTTACATCGTTTCCAACCCGTCTCATCCCAATTATACTTCCCCCATTACAGGTTCCGTCACTTTTATAATCACAGGTCGGCCAAACACTACTCCCGTCCTTGAAAACGAAGGGTGTACAGGTGTGATTAATGTGCGCAAATTCCCATGGTTTATCCCAAACCCATGGTACTTGATCATTCCATTCATAGTACCAGGTGTTTTTGAAATCGTCATAAGTCTTAAATCCTGGTAGTTCTCCAGTAAGCACATCATCGTCGACTTGAAGAAGGTAGTTAAATTCCTTGAACTGCTTGCACAAGGGTGTCTCATAATCGAACACATCAATGTCTATTCTTAATAACTCTTCAATGCCTTCATTGATTGTTGAATCATGAAGTGACGACCCATAATCACTTTCTACTTCTTCATCTTCTCCTCTCATCCAATATACCCATAATGCATCCTTAGTAGCACGATCCATGCTCTTATGGTTATTAAACTTACTAGCCAACCATTCTGAAAAATCAACATCGTTAGGGTCATGGTTAACGTCAAAGCAAACCTTTCCAATCATATTCTTTTTTATCTCCATGAACTCGTTAAATTGCTTCTTAAAACTCCGAGTCAACCATGAAGTCATAATCTCCTTGACTTCATTTGCAGGGGCGAATTCCGGACTACCATATTTAAGTTCAAGCCAATCATTGAGGGAGAGATCAATCAATCGTACCAATCTGCCATGAAATAGTAACTCCGCCAAAGCATAATTCATGTCATTATCCTGATATTTCTCATTTAATCCCCAGTACTGTTCGGAATAAGGCATGTAAGAGATTTGGGCATTGCCTCCACCACAGCTTTTGTTGCTTGAGTCCATGTACGCAAGATAGAATTTCCCATCATCTTCTTCGATAGTAGTCCAGTTCAATCCTTCGGCTTCAATGATAGGCCATAAGAGCGACAATTCTTCTCCAGTATACCTCACAAATACATCATAAGAGAATACCTCTTCGTCAATGTTGCATAAACGCATGAATTCCTTAAAAGCAGCTTCAAGAGGAGTCTCCCAAGAGAATAAATCTGCATCGATCATGAGTACATTGAATGAATCCGAAAACAAGCATTCCTTAGCAAGATATCCGTTAACTGACATGTCTTCCATAGCAAAATCTGTCATCCAAGGTAAAATCATCAGTAGGATTTGTTCGCTAGAAGAGAAATTAATGAATATAGAAACGGATATAAGAATAAAAATAGCTGATATCTGCAGACGATGCGCCGTATCCGAAAAGTTGGATACGCCGTATCTTATAACCGTTAAAATTTAATCAAACTTTATTCAGAAAATAGATACGCCGCTTTAGAATTTAAGAATGCGCCGTATCGAATTAATTAATCAAAAATCAGTTTATCTAATTAAAATTAAATGCGTCGTATTAACGAAAGTTAATGCGCCGTATTTTCGTTACGTTTAAAAATAAATATCGATTTTTGATTCAGAAAGATGCGCCGTATCGACAGAGATCGATACGCCGTATCTGTTTAATAATTCGCAAACTGTTTTTAATTAAAATAATAGATACGCCGTATCTGCGAAAGCAGATGCGTCGTATGGCGTTAACGTTTAGAATTTTTTTTTATCGAAAACAGATACGCCGTATCTGCTAAAGCAGATGCGTCGTATTACTTTATCGCTTAGAAAAATTTTCTTATTAAAAACAGATACGCCGTATCTTGGGGAAAAGATGCGTCGTATCGAATTAATTAAACGCGTTGTATTAAAAAAAATTAAACGCAATACGCCGTATCTGAGAGATCAGATGCGCCGTATCGTTTGATTTAGCACAGTACAACGATAGCAGAACAGAAAAATACGAAAAATAAAAACAAAAATTAAACACACAAACGAAAATAAACACACAAAAATAAAAGAAAACAATTAACACACAATACAACAAATATGCAAAATAGTACAATGATGCAATTAATCTAATAAAAAGAAAAACCTAATTAAAATACTAATCAAATTAACAGATAATAACAATTCACTCCCCGGCAACGGCGCCAAAAACTTGATGCGCATGATGTGTCGTTGCGGTTTAGCAGTTTTAATGCCTACTCAAGTTTTAAATTTATATTTAGCCGACTTATCAATAACACACACACTTAACGAGCAGTGTACCCGGTCAGTATGAAGATAATGGTAAGTAGAGTGTCGATCACTAGGAGTGGAACGTATTATCTCGTTATTCTAATCAGTATTTTAATATCCTAACGCAAGGGGGTTTCAGCCTGAGAGAATGGCACGGTTTTTTTTGCAATTAAATAATAAAATAAACCAAAAGGCACGAATCAGCAAGTAGCACACACGTACACAGATAAATACTTGAGACAATAAGAGGGCTGTCCTTATGATTAAGTAGATTGTCACTTGTTTTATTGATAGCTTTATATGAAGTGTATGTAGTTAACCCTTTCTCGTTGGTCCTAATCTTATCGGCGAGTAAACCCTTAATGATTACTTATGTCTAAAAGTGATTCCTAAGTGATCAATTTAGTAATAACCGTGGGAGCCACATTATGTCCCGCAGTCAAATGCCCGCAAGCCACTAATAAACACAGAGGTTATCAATGCACTAATAAGTAGTAACCAAAGACATCAACATATAAACTTTAATTGATGGGAAAGCAAGTATTAAAGGGAGTGCAATCTTTCGTTGTCACATTACACAAGCCACCAATCCTGATGAATTAAAGTTTGCTAACACAATAAAACAAAACTACTTAATGAATTAAACACATGCAGCACCTTCTTACAGCTCTTGTATCTTTGATTTGGGTGTGTCTTGTGCTGCCTCCTTGACTGAATTCGTCCTTTGTTCCTCCTGTTTGAACTTCGGTTTTTAGTTTTTTTTCGGAACTTCTAATTCGTCTGGTCTACGGGGTATTTATAGTTTCTGTCCGAGGGAAGATGCGGCGCATCTACTAAGTAGATGCGGCGCATGTACTTAACTTCGCGTGGGGTCCAAGATTATAATATTCAGGAATATTCGTACACCGCCAGAAGATGCGGCGTAACTCCATGATTAGATGCGGCGCATGTCCTCTTGTATCTTGGATCGTATCTGGTGATATCTTGATAGAGATGCGGCGCATGTCGAGAGTGAGATGCGGCGCATCTGGAGCAGAATTGACTTGATCTTGTCCATGTCAGTAGACCTTCAACTTTATGCACGTTTTGCTCCACAATTAGTCAAAAATCGCCAAGTCTCACCAAATGCTTGTTTTTACCTGAGAATTACAAAAGTAAACGATTAAGTATCAATCCTCATACATAATATAGTAAAACAAGTCAAATTAATAGGATAAATGATAGTAATAAAATGTACTTATTTGAGTTCATCCCACTACCTTTATTAGCCCACCCGGTTATGTCACTCAGGCCCAACAGCCACCTGCTACTGTTCATCAAACCCATGTTCGCCCAACAGCCCCCTTGCACCGGCTACTGTTCATTAGGCCCCACATGCTCCAGTGGGCCCACTATCTCAACCTATACGGCAATCGGTCACTCCGGGACAGGAAACTATCTTACATCATGCCTTCACCGTCGGGACACTTCATGATCCCACAACCGGTGCCTGGAACATAGACACAGGTGTGAGCTCACATCTTAATGCTTTAGTTAATAGTCGTAGTAACATTTTTAATATGTGCATGTACCCGTCCGTCTTGGTTGGTGATGGGCATTCTATTCCTGTCACCAATACGGGTCATAGTATTTTGCCAACTCCCTTTCGACATCTTCATCTAAAAGATGTACTTATTACTCCCCATATTGTCAAAAATTTAATATATGTTCGTCAATTTTTTCGTGAAAATAACTGTACTGTTGAATTTGATCCTTTTGGTTTTTCTGTTAAGGATTTCAGGACGCGTCGGGTGCTTCTCCGATGTGATAGCATGGGCGACCTTTATCCTGTCACGGCTCCGTCTCCACTTCCTCAAGCTCTCCTTGTCAGTCAACACACGTGGCATAAGCATCTTGGACATCAAGGAAGCAAAGTGCTACATCGTCTAGTTTCAAATAACTTTATTTCGTATAATAAGGAGAAGCCTCCCTTGCTTTGTCATGCTTGCCAGCTTGGCAAACACGTTAGACTTCCATTTGCTAGTTCCAATACTATCGTTAATGCTTGTTTTGATATTATTCACTCGGATGTATGGACTTCACCAATTCCGAGTCTTTCGGGTTTCAAATATTATGTATTGTTTTTGGATCATTATTCGCATTTTGTTTTGGTTTATCCTTTAATTAACAAATCCAATTTTTTGTCTAAATTTGTATTATTTCGTAACTATGTTCACACTCAGTTTAAGTGTGTAATCAGATCTTTTCAGTGTGATCATGGGGGAGAATTTGACAACCGTAGCCTACATAAACTTTTTGCCGACAATGGCATCCAGTTTCGTTTTTCATGCCCAAAAACATCATAACAAAATGGCAAATCCGAACGAATGGTTCGCACCATCAATAATCTCATTCGGACCTTTCTTTTTCAAGACAATCTTCCACCAACATTTTGGGTTGAAGCTCTCAATATGGTTGTTCACTTAATCAATATCTTACCCTTAACCGCTATTGCCAATGAAACCCCTTATACCCGCCTGTTTGGTTAAAACCCGGATTATAGCCTTTGACGCACATTTGGCTGTTTATGCTACCCTCCTTTATATGTTGATCACAAACTTGACCCTCGCGCCACACCCTCTATTTATTTGGGCCAAGCATCCAATCATCGTGGATAATGCTGTCTTTCCTTACAAACCAATAAAATCATCATTTCTCGCCATGTCACTTTTGATGAAACTGTCTTCCCATATGGTTCATCTCCACCAACATCATCTCCCACCTACACATTTTTAGATGACTCACCCGATATAATTCCTCCCATTCATCACAGTCCCAACCAAACTATGGAAACCGTAGAGGGGGGGGGTGAATACGTTTCCATTTAAAGACTTAAAAACTTTTTGTATCAAACACCCGATCAAGTGTGACGTAATATGAAAAGTGTCAACTATGGTCATATAACATCTAGAGATAAATATAGTAAACTACAACACAAGCACAATCAAACCATGACACATACTTAATCAACATAACATAAGCAACTAGCCACACAAACATAAACGCAATGCAAATATAAATATAAAGCGATAAAGAATGAAAGTAAAGAGATAAGTAAGAAGGCGCAAACCGGACAAGGTGATTTATAGTGGTTCGGTCACGAAGCTCCTCTTCGCCCTACTCCACTCCCCGAGTACCCAACTCGAGAGTTACTTCACTAATCAACAAGCTCCCTTCAGGCGGAGAAAACCGTACACGTCGCTTATCCTATTTCCGACACTAAGCTAGATGTCGAGTGCTAATCTTAGCTAGCACCAATCTACCACGATCTACCCTTGATCCACTTGATCAATACACAAGCCCAATGGCTTCAAGAGATCTCCAAGATCTCTCCAAGATCACAATGATCTACTCCCACTTGACTCGATCTACCCAATCTACCCTTGATCAATCACACAAGCCCACAAGCTTCAAGAGATCTCCAAGATCTCGACAAGATCACAATGATCAACCCTCACTTGACTCAATCTACCCTATCTACCTTTGATCAACACACTAGCCCAATGGCTACTAGAGATATTCAATATCTCTATAAGATCACAATGATCTTCCCTCACAAACTCTCAAAAGAAAAATGATCTTGATGTATGCTATGATACAATCAAGAGTGTAACAAATGTTACAAGTGCTTCTACCTACAACTACAACACTTTGTATCTACTTGGATACCTTGTGTTCTTCTCTTGCACTTGAAGAGGAATGACAACACTTTGTATCTACTTGGATACCTTGTGTTCTTCTCTTGCACTTGAAGAGGAATGAAGAGGATCTCTTGGTGGGATGAAAGGATCACTCTTAAACAAATTAAGACTCTCTAAATGATCAAAGAAAGTGTTCTAAGTGAGGAGGGATTAGACCAGAGAAAACTGACTGGAAAAATCAAGTTGGAAGTGTAAAATGGTCCACTATTTATAGGCAAGGGGAAAACTAGCCGTTACAGAGGCACGACTCCACTAATTGTGAGATGGCTCCACTAAATTTAGTGGAGCCGTCGGTACTTTAGTGGTACCGTGGACGCCCCTCCGTTTGTTTTTAGTGGGGAAGGTTTATTTGGGAATGTTTGGAGCTGTTTTGGGGGAGGGGGAAATTGACTGTTGGGATTTTTAAACTTATTTTACAAAATAAAACATTTCTTTTTAATTCAAAAATAATTTGTAAAATATATTTTTGAAAAAATGTTTTGTCACATTAAAAATGTGAAGTTTAGAAAAATATAATCATTTGATCATTTGTCAAGTAGTAGATTTGTTTGTCCATACCTTGAGTGATTTACGTCGGGATGGAAATCTACGACTTCGTTGAAGCGTACTTGAGATGTCGGGAGGTGTTGATGTAAGTATGCATTGATGATTTGTGTTTACAAGTATCTTGCACATTTTACGTTATGTATTACAAGTTACATGTTTGTCATTATTAAAACCAAAGAAACCGTTTAGTTTAAATATCATAATATTTGCACTTATAATCTCCCCCTTTTTGATGATGACAAATATGTAAACCGTAACACATAGTAAAATGTAAAAGTTACCTGTTTACACTCTGTTGGGAATAAAATGTTCAAGTCAAAGAGCCTGCCAAAGATGTCAAAGAGCCTGCTAGTTGATTTTGAAGTGTATGAAGATGTTCTACCAGTACCTTCTGGGTAGAAGGTACTGCTAGTTGATGAAGAGCCTGCCAAGCTTATGTCAAGTTGATTAGATATTTTGTAATAGATATTTAGTTGAATTATTAGTCTTTGTACATTGTTATACGTTATGTAGAAGTAGTTTAGTCCTCTGTGGTTCACAGAAGAATATTGCAGAGTTGTACATTGGTAGTTGTATTTAATTGTAGGCGCTAGAATAGTCAAAGTATAGTATTATATTCAACCACTTGAACAACTTGTAATAAGGTGTCCTTATCTTATAAAAGGATACCTTAGTCACACTTCATGCATGCATCTCTTCAACAATTAACCAAAACCAGAACAAACTCTCAAGTAACTTAGTTACTCAATTCACAAATCCTTTTACAATCTTAGATTCAAGATTACTTTGTAATCCCGGTGATACTTAGATCATCCGTATTATTTCATCAATAATATTGAATCGTTTTGTGTTAACCAAAGTTGTGTTCTTTGTTCATTGCATCCTCACGTTTACATAAACTCACCACCTTGTGTTCTTTTAAGTGTGTTGTAGTAGATTCCGCATGCTAAAACACATTCATACATAAATATCTCAACAATCAAAAACCTTTCCACAAGTGGTATCAGAGCTAGGCTTGATATTTACTAATTTAAAAGAACAATGGATGTTGAACATATTCAAACAAATGTTGCAGCTAAACTTCCATTACTTAAGCAAAATGAGTTTGAAATGTGGCGATTAAGGGTAGAACAATACTTTCAAGTGCAGGATTATGCACTTTGGGAGATCATTGAACAAGGCAACTCATTTAAACCCTCAATCACCACTACAACAGTAAATGATGCTCTTGTAACACAAATACAAGACCAACCATCAAATGCAGATGAAAAAGTTCAGAAGAGAAATGATCTAAAAGCAAGGAGTATGTTACTGATGACTATTCCAAATGATCAGCTTTTGATCATTAACAAATACAAAGATGCCAAAACCCTTTTTGAAGCTATTGTGGCTAGATTTGGTGGTAATGATGCTACCAAGAAAACACAGAAAACCCTTCTCAAACAACAATTTGAGAACTTCACAGCCACAACCAATGAGTCTTTGGACAGTATGTTCAATAGACTTCAGAAGCTTTCAAGCCAGTTAGCCATCCATGAAGTGATGATAACTCAAGAAGACCTAAACTCTAAATTTCTTAGGAGTTTACCTTCAGAATGGTCCATGCATGTCATTGTCTGGAAGAACAAGCCATATATTGACCAGATGAGTCTTAATGATCTCTACAACAATTTCAAAATTGTAGAACATGAAGTAAAGAAGACTACTGGGTCAAGCTCAGGAAATATGGCATTTGTTTCATCCCCAAGCATCTCAAAGGTTGATAATGAAGAAAAAGGTGGCAGAGATGAAGGTACTGCCAACACAACCTTTGGTACTGCTAGTACTTCTAGTAGTACCAAAACCATTTTAGATGAAACAATTGGGTGTGCTTTTCTTACATCTCAACACAATGGGTCCATACTAACATTTGAAGATCTTCAAGAGATTCATCCTGATGATCTTGAAGAGATGGACATAAAGTGGCAACTTTCACTTTTGAGCATTAGAGCTAAGAAGTTGTTGATGAGAACTGGCAAGAAGATAATGATAAATGGAAATGAGCCTGCTGGCTATGATAAGTCAAAAGTGGAGTGTTACAACTGCCACATGAAAGGTCACTACTCTAGAGAGTGTAGAAGACCTAAGAAGCAGGATGACAAGGGTAGAGGGTTTGAGCAGAGGAATAAAGGAAGCTTTGAAAGCAAGAGTAAGGTTGTTGAAGTTGCTGAGCCAAAAGCAATGGTTGCTATTGATGGCATGGGTTTTGATTGGAGTTTCATGGGTGAAGATGAGTCAACTTCTGATGAATTGGCTTTAATGGCATTCTCCACCCCTGAGGTACAAACTATCAAATGTTCTAATAATTGTGAATTTCTTAAAGAATTAGAATTTATAAGAAAATCTTATGATGATCTTACATTAGAACATAGAAAAACAAATCAAACCTTAGTCAACTATAAGTGTGGTATGGCCAAGCTTGAAAAACAAATCATTCATTATAGAGAAAATGAACTCACCTTTACTGATGCTAAAACTGCTTTTAATAGACAAATATTTTTGAAAGATTCAGAAATAGAAATGTTAAGGACTGAGTGTACTAAAGTGACATTGGCTAGAGATAATATTCAACTGACTGTTACTAAATTGGAAATTGCTTCTGAATGCACAAGAAGCATAGTTGAGAATCAGTTGAATAAAAGAATAAAATCAGGGATAGGATACAATGAATGTCCACCTCCTTATAGAGGAATTCCTTGTCCCCAAGGTAGTGATCTTGCTGCATCAGGTTTACATGAAATCATTAACAAACCATTAGCTAAACCTGTAGTGATAAGTGAACCTTCTGAGAGTGCTAAGAATGCCTCACTCTCCAAGGTGCTCACTGATAAGAGACCAGATGTCCTAATTATTGAAGATTGGGTATCTGATGATGATGAAGATGAAGATGAGACTGTTCCTATCAAAGGAAACAAAGTAGGACCAATCAGTCCTAAGAAAGTAGAAGTTAAGGCTAAGGCTAAAGCTGTTTTGAAAATAGTTGAAAGTTGTAAAAAATGTAATAACAAACCTAGGGGAAGCCAAAGAAATTGGAACAACCTTAAGTCACAACAACTAGGTGATGACTTTATTATGTTCAATAAGGCTTGTTATTATTGTGGTAGCTTTAATCATCTTCATTCTTATTGTAATAAATGGGTTTCTGGGAGTAAATCAAAGTCTAAAACAAATGTTACTCACCCCAGAAAAGGTTCTGTTAAGTCTAACTCCACAAAAGTTAAAAATACTGTTAGACAACATAAGCCTGTTATTACAAAACCAACTAATAAGGGTACAAGAAACACTTTCAAAAGTGTACCAAAAGTTGAGAATAGTCCTATTCAAATGAAATCTGTGGTCAAAACACAAATTTGGAAACCAAAAACCAAAGGTCCTGCTAGACCAAATGGTACTGCCAAAATTGGTATTACCAAAATTGGTACTGATAGACCAAAGACCACACAATGGATTAAAAGGGAAAGTGTTGTTAAGTCCTCAGCATGTTGGATTTGGAAACCAATCCAATCAAAAGGTGCATCAACAATCCTGAAAAGGTTTGACTTCATTGATGCAAGAGGCAAACCCAAGTCTGTCATGGCTTGGGTACCCCAAGGAAACTAATATGTTTATTCATGTGCAGGAACATTCATCTGATATTGAAGATCAAGGATATGTAGATAGTGGATGTTCAAGGCACATGACAGGCAACATGTCATTCCTCTCAGACTTCAAAACATTTGATGGAGGATATGTTACCTTTGGGGGAGGAATAAAAGGAAAGATCACTGGTAAAGGTACTATCAAAACCAGTAAACTAGATTTTGAAAATGTGTATTTTGTGAAAGAACTTCAGTTTAATCTTCTTAGTGTCTCACAAATGTGTGACAAAAAGAACAATGTTCTATTTACTGACAATGGATGTATGGTTCTTTCTTCTGATTTTAAGATGCCTGATGAGAGTCAGATCCTTCTTAAAATTCCAAAAAGTAACAATATGTACAGTGTAAATTTAAAGAACATTGATCCTAAGGAGAGCCTAACTTGTTTGGTAGCAAAAGCCTCATTGGATGAATCTATGCTTTGGCATAGAAGGCTTGGTCATGTAAACTTTAAAACAATCAACACTATTGCAAAATATGATTTAGTAAGAGGTTTACCCAAAAAGATTTTCCAAAACGACCAATCCTGTGTTGATTGTCTTAAAGGCAAACAACATAGAGCTTCTTGTAAGCCCAAGACCCAAAACTCTATTTCTCAGGCTTTACATATGCTTCATATGGATCTCTTTGGTCCTACTAATGTGTGCAGCTTGAATGGTAAAAGATATTGTTTGGTTGTTACTGATGACTATAGCAGATTTTCATGGGTTTTCTTTTTAAGATCTAAACATGAAACTAGTGAGATTCTTAAATCTTATATCACTGAGGTAGAAAACCAATCTGATAAGAAGGTCAAAGTCATCAGATGTGACAATGGGACAGAGTTCAAGAATAGGGTTATGGATGACTTTTGCAAGGAAAAAGGCATAAAAAGAGAATTTAGTGTAGCCAGAACACCTCAGCAAAATGGAGTAGCAGAAAGGAAGAATAGAACACTTATAGAGGCTGCTAGAACTATGTTAGTAGACTCTAAGTTGCCTATTTCGTTTTGGGCTGAAGCAGTAGGTACTGCTTGTTATGTACAAAACAGGGTTCTTGTGACAAAACCACATAGAAAGACACCTTATGAACTTTTCTTTGGTAGAACACCATCTTTAAGTTTTATGAGACCTTTTGGTTGTCATGTCACCATTCTAAATACCAAAGATCACTTAGGCAAATTTGATGGAAAAGCAGATGTAGGCTATTTGATAGGGTATTCCTTGCAGAGTAAGGCCTATAGAGTGTTTAACACTTGCACTAGGCTAGTGGAAGAGAATCTTCACATAGAGTTTCAAGAGAAACTAAAAAATGTGAAAGGAATTGGACCAGATTGGATGTTTTATATTGATAGGCTTTCAGAATCTATGAATTATGTGCCTGTTTCAGGTACAAATACTAATGATGATGCAGGTTTTGAAGATAATGTTGAAACTCCTAAAGATCAAGATTACATCTGGATGCCAATTTGGAAAAGTATGGATCTATCTTCAAGTCAAGAAGGACCTTCAAACACGAAAAATGAAGGCAATGAAGATGATCAAGGAACTCAGAATCAAGAGAATCAAGAAAGTGGTGCTAATGACAATGGTACTGCTAGTTCACCAGATGGTCCTGCTAGTTCAAGTATTGATACTGCTGAGCCATTGAATGTTCAAATAGATGATTCTTTACCAGAAGAAAGGGGGATTAGCAATCTTCCATCTACTTATGAAGTTCCTAAAACACCCAACACTAGAATTCTCAAAGATCACTCAACTGATGATGTGATTGGTAGCATAAATTCTGGTGTTAGAACAAGATCTCAAGTTGGTTTATCTCAAGTCTTATCTTCAGATGAAGAAGGGTTTATCTCCTCTATTTATGAAGAAAAGAATAATGATACTTCCAATATATGCCTGTTTTCATGTTTTCTATCTCAGGCTGAACCCAAAAACATAAACAAAGCTTTAGATGATGCAAGTTGGGTGGAAGCAATGCAAGAAGAGCTTCTCCAATTCAAGATTCAGAAGGTTTGGATATTGGTTGATTTGCCCAAAGGTCATAGGGCAATTGGAACCAAATGGGTGTTCAGAAACAAGAAAGATGAAAGGGGTATAGTGATCAGAAACAAAGCTAGATTGGTAGCACAAGGATATACTCAAGAAGAAGGGGTAGATTATGAAGAAGTGTTTGCTCCAGTTGCAAGACTTGAAGCAATTAGGCTTTTCTTGGCCTATGCTTCATTCATAGGCTTCACTGTCTATCAAATGGATGTTAAGAGTGCATTTTTATATGGTGAAATTGAAGAACCAGTATATGTGTCTCAACCTCCAGGCTTCATTGATGCAGAGTATCCAGACAAGGTTTATAAGGTTACCAAGGCTTTGTATGGCCTACACCAAGCTCCTAGGGCATGGTATGAAACATTGGCTTGTTTTCTACTAGAAAGTGGATTCCAAAGAGGCAGGATTGATCCAACTTTGTTCATCAAAAGAACAAAGAAAGACATCTTGTTAGTGCAGATTTATGTTGATGACATTATCTTTGGATCAACAAACCAAGACTTGTGTGTAGAATTTGAAAAACTTATGCATAGTAAGTTTGAAATGAGTTCCATGGGGGAACTTACTTTCTTTTTGGGTCTCCAAGTGAAACAATCCAAAGAAGGCATATTTATCAGCCAAGATAAGTATGTAGCAGAGATCCTAAGGAAATTTCAGTTTACTGATTCTAAGGTTGCAAGTACACCAATGGATCCAGATAAAGGTCTACTCAAGGATGCTGAAGGAGAAGATATGGATTTGCACAATTATAGATCAATGATTGGGTCTTTGATGTATCTTACATCATCAAGACCAGATATCATGTTCTCAGTATGTTTATGTGCAAGGTTTCAAATACATCCCAAGATCTCCCATCTCACAGCAGTCAAAAGAATCTTTAGATATCTTAAAGGTCAACCTAGGTTGGGTCTTTGGTATCCAAGGGAATCATCTTTTGAATTGGTGGCTTATTCGGATAGTGACTATGCTGGTGCAACTCTAGACAGAAAATCCACAACTAGTGGATGTCAATTTCTTGGTTGCAGACTAATCTCTTGGCAATGCAAGAAACAAACAATGGTGGCCAACTCTACAACTGAAGCAGAATATGTTGCTGGTGCAAGTTGTTGTGGGCAAGTTCTTTGGATCCAAAATCAAATGCTTGACTATGGGTACAATTTTCTTAACACCATTATTTATATTGACAATAGCAGTACTATATGTATCATTAAAAACCCAGTTCAACACTCAAAAACAAAACACATTGAAATCAGACACCATTTCATAAGGGATTGCAATGAGAAAAGGTTAATTCAAGTTGTTAAGATTGATTCTGAAAAGAATTATGCAGACCTTCTCACCAAAGCTTTTGATTTAGGTAGATTCAAATACCTTGTAGGATGTATTGGAATGATAAATCTTTGAAAAACATGTGTTTTTGTTCATAAAATTATCTGGTATTAACTTTTAAACATGGTACTGCTAGTTAGTCAAAGGTACTGTCTATTCATAATTGGTCCTGCTAGTATATAATTTGCTATGTTTTGTTCATATAAATGCTTGAATGTTTAAAATGTTATAGATCAAGTGCTTTGCACTTTGTTCTTTTGGTTTGCAACTAACACATTTCAGGTTGATAACAAAACAAGAGTTCTTTCAAACAAAAAGGGGCAACAAAAGTTATATTAATCTCAGGAAAGATAACAATTTCAGGGGAGGATATGATAGCTCAGAATGGAAGAAAAACCAATTTATGAAAGAAAAAGACAAGAGCATACAAGATGATGCAAAGGTTGAAAAAGATAGAGTTAGATCACATATCTAGAAGGGATGAAGCATTTCTCAAGGAGAAAGTTCTATCTAGATCAAACTAAGGACAGTTTCAACTCAAAGGCATGACATTAGATGATTTCACTTGTTGAACCAATCATCCAAGATACACAGCATCATTGCCTTTTTAATTTCCTCCATCCAAGGAAATTGCACCATCTTTGGGCCATCATGGCTTTTGGTATTCAACTCACCAAGTTTTTACAAACTTAAGAGTTGGCTAGTCCATAAGCAAACGGCTTTTGGTAAAGACAACTCAAATCCGTTGATGGTTGATAGTTTACCAAAAACTATATGGTTGTTAACTAACCATACTTAATTGTAAATAGTTAGCTAGTCCATAAGCAAACGGCTTTTGGTAAAGACAACTCAAATCCGTTGATAGCTGGTAGTTTGCTCAAAACTATAAGGGATTTTTACAAATCTTTCAAAGGTACTGGTAGTTCAAAATTGGTACTGCTAGAGTAAAATGGTACTGCTAGATAGCCGTTGAGCCTGTCAGAAAAAGTTTTATCCGTTGAGCCTGGTAGTTAAAATTAGCCGTTGGGGTAGTTATGTAAATTACTGATGATTATATTATATTATATTTCACATATAAAAGATCTTTTTAACCGCCTTTTCAATTACTTATTATAATCTTTCTTATTGTCGGTTAAAAGTAATTCTCCCATATCTTCTTTCATCAGTCATTATCATAATTCACTTACACCTTTCATCTTCTACCAGTACTACCAACAAATCCCACCATCATATTCAAAATTTTCATTATTGCTTCCACAGTTGTTCTAAACTTTGTCCAACGTCACAATCAATTAGCATTTTTGGAGAAGTTAGAGGATAATGCCTCATTTCATCAAGTAGTGGACTTTTTAAATAACTCCTATATCAGGTTTGCTTTACTAGTCAATCCCACTATTTATGAAACTCAAATTTTACAATTTTGGCAATCTGCTAAAATTAAAACTTCTGAAAATGGGGAACAAAGAATTAAGGCCAAAGTGGATGGTAAACATTTGACTCTTACTGAGTCATCCATAAGAAGACATCTTCATTTGGATGATTCTGATGGTATTAGTCAGTTACCAGATACTGAGATTTTTGAAAATTTACAAAGAATGGGGTATCATGCTGAGTCTAACAAACTCACTTTTCTGAAAAAGCATCTTACTCCACAATGGAGATTTTTGATTCACACAATCCTTCACTGTTTGAGCCAGAAGAAAACCTCTTGGGAGCAATTTAGTGGAAACATGGCTTCTGCTCTCATTTGCTTAGCTACAAACAGAAAATACAATTTTTCAAAACATATTTTTGAAGGATTGCTTAAAAATGTGAAAAGTGAAACAAAGTTTTTGATGTATCCAAGATTTATTGGATGCATCATTGCAAAATTAAAACATTTGTTACTTCCCACAGACTCAATTTATGAAACACCAAAACTTTCTCACAAAGTATTTTCAAATATGAGAATTGGTTTTAGAGGGGAAGAAATACCACTTTTTGATGAAATGTTACCACAACATCAAGAAGAACCAACACCATCAGCTGAAACACCATCATCTAGTTCTTCACATGGTTACATTTCACCAACACATCAAACATCACCAATACCATCTCCAGTACCATCAGCAACACCACCAACATCATCACATCATGTATCACAAACCCAATCACCTCAGACAATGCAAGAACTGAAAGACAAGGTGAAGTTCTTAGAAGATGCTCTTAAAAGTCAAAGCAAGAAGTTTTCTGAGATCAACATCAAATTAGTCAAGAGGGTAAAGAAATTGGAGGGTGAAGTGAAGAAGCTAAAGGGTAAAAAGTCTGCAAAGGTTGTTTTATCTAGTTCTTCAAAGTCAGATGCTGATAGGATAGGTCACTCTTCCAAAAAGGGGAGGATGGATACTTCTGAAGATGAAGAGGAGGCTCAATTTGATTTCCATGAAGGAACTCAAGTTTATGATGAAGAGCCTGCTGGTGCAGGGCAAGAGCCTGCTAGGTCAGAACAAGAGCCTGCTAGGATTGAGAGGCTATTGGCTATGGGGTACAAAGGGTCTGCTGAGAAAGTGTACAAGAGAAAGAGGGATTTAGTTGCTGATGAGCAATCTTCTGCTCCATCACAAGCACCAACTCCAAAGGATAAGGGCAAAAGCATTATGATTGAAGATGAGCCAAAGTCCAAGAAGTTGAAAAGAACTCAGCAAATTCAGATGGCTTTAGGAGAAGAAGAGGCCAAAAGGGTTCATGAAGAAGAGCTAAAAGCACTTGAAGCTTCAAGAATGCTTGCAGTAATGAAAGAGCAGAAAGATGCTGAAGATGCTGCTCAGACTCTTCTTGATACTCAAATTGCTCAAGAAACATTTGATGCACAGATGCTATGGATTATTGCTAATGATCCAATTGTGAGAGGTCAAGCAGCAATTATAGTAAATGACAAGAATCTCAATTCTGATGAGAAGACAGAAGCACTTGAATCTTTCATCAACAAGAAGTATAAAGAAGCAGCTCTAGCTGACATTTTTGAAAAGATGAAGGAAAGTCAGAAAAGAGGTTTTAAGGTAGGTCAATCTCAGAAAGATCAGGTGATTTTTATGAAAAGGTTTCTGAAAAATCAGGAAAATTGGACTAATTATCAACTAAAGAAGAAATCTGCTGATGAAATCTTCTTCCTGTATCTACAAGCCTACAAAAGTCTTTACTACAAAGTTCCATCTGATGTACACCCCTCAATGAAGAAGAAGGATGCTCAGAAGAAAGAAGTAGCAAAATTGGACACAGAGCAAGTAAGTAAAATGTTGATTACTTTGCCTACTATCATACATGCTGATCCAATTAGCTGTAGAAGACCTATTATTGATTGGGAGATCAACCATGATAGATTAGGAAAATCATGGAAAATAACAAGGGTTGGAGGTCAGTTTGCTATCTTTAAGAATTTTGAAAATCTAGTTAGAGCATGTGACAGAGCAGACTTGGAAGAATTGTGGAATCTAGTGCAGATTAGGCTAGACACAAATACTAGTTCAGATGCTAAGGAACAGGAACTATGGGTAGAATTCAATAGGATGTTTGATCCTGAACCCAAAGATGTTCATTGGAAATTTCCCTATTATGATCCTTCAACAACATGGGAATTTCTAAGCCATAGCAATATTCATCATCTTTACACACAGAGTGGGATAGAACTCTTTATGTTGGCTGAGAAAGAGTATCCACTTAGTTATGAAGTGCTTAAAACTATGATCTCCAAGAGATTAAGATGTGACAAAGATGAAGAGAATTCAGAAATTGTTCAGAGTTTGCTAAGGAGCATATCTGAGCAATATGAAAGAAAAAGGAAGAACAGAGAGTGAAAGTTTTTTTTTTGGAAGAGTTCCCTCAAATCCTCAAGGTATGTATTTTATTCATCAGAAACTTGTGTATTTCAATGGAAAATAACAAGTTTAGGGGAGGATTGTTGGGAATAAAATGTTCTAGTCAAAGAGCCTGCCAAAGTTGTCAAAGAGCCTGCTAGTTGATTTTGAAGTGTATGAAGATGTTCTACTAGTACCTTCTGGGTAGAAGGTACTGCTAGTTGATGAAGAGCCTGCCAAGCTTATGTCAAGTTGATTAGATATTTTGTAATAGATATTTAGTTGAATTATTAGTCTTTGTACATTGTTATACGTTATGTAGAAGTAGTTTAGTCCTCTGTGGTTCACAGAAGAATATTGCAGAGTTGTACATTGGTAGTTGTATTTAATTGTAGGCGCTAGAATAGTCAAAGTATAGTATTATATTCAACCACTTAAACAACTTGTAATAAGGTGTCCTTATCTTATAAAAGGATACCTTAGTCACACTTCATGCATGCATCTCTTCAACAATTAAACAAAACCAGAACAAACTCTCAAGTAACTTAGTTACTCAATTCACAAATCCTTTTACAATCCTAGATTCAAGATTACTTTGTAATCCCGGTGATACTTAGATCATCCGTATTATTTCATCAATAATATTGAATCGTTTTGTGTTAACCAAAGTTGTGTTCTTTGTTCATTGCATCCTCATGTTTACATAAACTCACCACCTTGTGTTCTTTTAAGTGTGTTGTAGTAGATTCCGCATGCTAAAACACATTCATACATAAATATCTCAACAATCAAAAACCTTTCCACACACTCCCTTCTCCCACTTTTGTCGAATCAAAAAGGTAGTTGCCTCGAGCGCTCCCTTGAATTCACTCCCTACTCCCTCTTATTGCACTACTTTCCTTTCTCCCCAGAAAGGCGAGCTTGCATCATCCCAGTGAAGTCTTCTATCACCACCATTAGAAAGACTCCGTGCTATGTATTCAAATACTCTCGAGCTCCCCCTATCTCAATGCTCCCCTATGGTGACTTAATCCCCTTGTTTATTTACCTTAGTATCTAGCGGATCCATGGATCAAATTTTACAAAGGCTTTTCCTACATCAAGGGTTAGCTTCGTGCAACATAATATATAAAAGAATAGGAGCAGCATTATAGGGATAGAATACACATAGCAAGACATGCAAGGGTTAAACTATGTTAACACGTAAGTGTCACAACCCGACCGACAACCTAAGGTGTAATAGTTCAATCAATCACACTAACAAGAACGAGATTCGTTCGTTGACTGACACACAAAATGACTTCTTCCAAGTTGTCATTAAGAAGGCAAGTTCTAACAAACCTTTTGAACAACATAATCATCTACCTAAGATGATTGGTGTTGGGATGGTTTAGATTAATATATCGTTTGCACTGACAATGAGATGCATGATATATTTCATAAGAAAAAAAATGTACATGTGATCCTAACAGGATTGGGGGTGGATATCTCTAATGGGGTTGAGGTAACGAAGTTCTAGATTTCTAGTTTAGATGATTCTAGGTGTGTGTTAGAGATAATTTGGTGTATGAAGGGTTTCGTGTGATTGTGAGGATTGAAGGTTGGTGGACTAACTATCACTTATCCAAAGTGAGGAATAGTTGTAAGGTTTGAGTGTGATGATCGATGGGTTGAAGGTTCTTTAGACTAACTATCACTGTCAAGAGTGAAGTGTAGCTAAAAGGTTTGAGTGGGATTGATATAAGGTTTGAAGGTTTTTAGACTAACTATCACTGTCAAGAGTGAAGTTTAGTTATAAGGGTTGAGTGTGATGAGGGATGATGTTAATGTAAGGTTTGAAGATGAGATGCAAGGTAAGCTTGCAGTGGTGATGCCTTATATAGGCAAGAGTTGTGGGATTCGAATTAAAGTTTGTGGTAAAGTCCTATGGTGTAGTGAGGGGATCCTAGGGCGTATGTGAGTTTGCAAAATTTTGCAAGTTTGAGGTTAGGGATGCAGGGATCTGGAGGGAACAGTGAAAATTCGTCAAACATAGGCACGGTACCACTAAATACTACACGGTACCGTTAAATATAACGGTACCGTGGCCTATTTAACGGTACCGTGACTTGGAAGTCACAAATTTTCCTGTGCTGCCTCGTTCTGGGCAGCTAAAGGGAAGTTTTCTAGGGAATAAGAACCACATTTGTGTGTTCTTGAGAGTGTTTAGTGAAAGACTATATGAGTGTGTTTTCACTCCCCCTTAATCTATGACCATCCGGACAAGATGTAAAAGATAAAGAGGAAAACAAACGTTGACGGAAGTGATGAGCTTAGTAACGTCATGACAAGTGGTGGATAGCATACGATAAACTTCACCTTTGAAGTCACGTAGCTCTTCTCAATCATTGTGAATATTCATAGAATATTTATATGATGAGGCATGTGATTACTTGGAGATATCCTAAGGGTTAAGAAGATAAAATCTTCAGGGTTGTGAGGTTAGTGATAAGGTTCTAGTGGGGTTATCTCAAGTTATCCTAGCGGTTCTTCGCTTAAAGTGTGTGGAAGGTGAGTGGGATACGGAAGCATTGGTAGTGTAGAACTAAGGTTGAAAGGTGTAGATAAGTTGGGAAGATAATGGATACGGAAGTAACTATACATATGGTGTGTTTAGTACCATGCGGAAGTGAAAGGGGAAAAATCTAAGGAATCAGAAGATAGACAGAATCTATTATGATAGGAGACGGTTCTGGTTCAAGACTACATCGAGTGGGTTTTGATAGTGTTGGTGAGAATTGAAGACGAAATAAACTGTCTCAGCAGACAACGGTCCTACGGTACCATTAAATTTAGCGGTACCGTCCCCTATTTAAGGGTGTCGTGATCTACTGAGGCCAGTTTTGACCCAGAATTAGATTTTTGAACAAAGAAATTTTACATATGTTGTGATTTTTCTGGACCTTAGATTAAAGGAATTTATACCGAATAAATTCTTTTATGAATGAATCCAACGGGATTCGATGAACGTTAATCGAGAACGAAAAATGACATTTAATTGCATTTCGCAAATTAAATATACTTTAAATATTTCGGATGAAATATTTAAGTCGTCATTAGAGTTTAAGAGGATTTTACGAATAAATCTCGCTGATTTAGTGAGATTTTTCGACACGAGGAGAGAATTTATACCTAATAAATTCTTTGAACGGTATTGGACGAGAGGAGATGACTTTTATATTTCCGAGGAAATACATAGGTAGTCATTAGAGCGATGTGAAGGACGACTTAATATTTCCACAAGATATGACTTGACATTTCCAGTGAAATATCTAAAAGTCATGACACGAAATAGAAGAGATGATCTCAATATTTCCAGTGAAATATTCAAGTGATCATACGAGGAACGTGAGAGATGACTTAATATTTCCAGTGAAATATTTAGAAGTCATGAGACGAGACACAAGGAATGACTTGATATTTCCAGTGAAATATCTAAAAGTCATGGGACGAAATGGAAGAGATAATCTCAATATTTCCAATGAAATATTTAAATGATCATGCGAGGAACGTGAGGGATGACTTAATATTTCTAGTGAAATATTTAGATAGTCATGAGAGGGATTTAAAGAATGACTCAATATTTCCAGTGAAATATTTAAAGAGTCATGAGACGAGACACACGAGATGACTACAATATTTCCAGTGAAATATTCAGGTAGTCATAAAAGGGGTACAAGGGATGACTTTAATATTTCCAGTGAAATATTTAAATAGTCATAAGATTTATGGAATATGTTCCATCATTCCTAGACCTAGACGAAGATGATTAGGGGATTCTCGATTGAGAGGTTTGGTTGATTTACGGATTTTGATGTGCTTCGCACGCGAGTGTTTCACGGGGGTTTGAAAGACGTAAAGCTAGGCCTATGGTGCTGATTCGCAGCAGGGTTTGAGATCTTAAGAAGTGTGTAATCACACGAGGATGAAAGGAAACTACTAATCACTTATATAGTGATTCGTGAGTCCTTTGTCACCCGAGGGTTGATGTTAGCTTTTAGCTTTTGGATGAGCGTTTTAACATATGTTGTTAAAAGGCATGAATATGATGTTTCGAATACGACTTTTAACAATTGCGATCGCAAGTTAAACTTACTAGAATATTTCAGATGAAATATTTAAGTTGTCAACCCTACTCCGAGTTCTACTAGGTTTATATCTAACCTTCTCATGACAAAAGGGTGTATTACTTGGAAGAAGGCGAAGTGATGACTAGGGAATTAGGATAACTTCACGACTACTTTGACTTATAGGTTTTGACACTAGTGTATGTGTAACAACCGTGATTTTAGTAGGTTAGTTTGACTAATAGTCTCAACCTATTTAACTTTTATGTGGTGTGTACTATGTGCTTAGATGTGGTATATGTGCGGTTTGTGGGTAATAAGTACGTGTGTTAGCACTAAATCCCTTGGTGTGATATTTTCTTCATGAGTTGAGTAGTGTGAATTTTGGGATAAGTTCATTTTGATCGCCTTTGTGGTGTAGAAATGACTTGTGTAATTTTGGTGTTTTGTGGTTTTGCGTAACAAGTCTCCGTTCAAATATTTGAGCGTTAGTAAGTTACGTGGAGGTTATTTTTATGGGTTATATTAAATATAAGTGTGAAATTTCTATTTTTAGAAACTTTATTTTGAAAATGATATTTTTCCGGATTGTCGTAAAAACAAAGGTTTATCGCGTAAAGTGTTAATTTAAGTATAGGGTTTTTATAAAATATAAAGAATACAAGGTTTTTAGTGTAATAATTAAATTTAATAAAAAAAAATACATATATATAATTAAAAAGTCGGCCGAATAAGGGTTAGGGAAAAAAAAGGAAACCAAATTGTATCCTAATTGCAAAACTTGGAGGAAAAGTTATCTAGAATCCTCCATGGCACACTATAAATACAAAACCAAAACCCTCATTCCTCCCTATTCATAATTTTCGGCCAAACCCTAAGGGAGAAGAGGAGAAGAATTTTTTTTAGGGTTTTCATCATACAATAATCAAGGTAAGTTTATAATATTTATACTTAATTAATTTTTATGATTCATGTAATACAAATTGTGATGGATTAGGGTTTATATTTAGATCTGTAAATTAATGTTATAAAACATATTGAGATCATTAATTAGTAATATTGTGGTGATTGGTGAAACGATTATGGTTTAAAACTTGATAGTTAATGAGTTAAGTTTCTGGCAGAATTATAAGGCTGTAAAGATTCGATTGTGTTTAATAAATAGTAATGAGTTAGATCACGAATTTTATGTCTAAATTGTAGTTCAGTGAAAGAGATTTCCAAAAAGTCCGAACACAAGTGTTTTATAGGTCGGGAAGTCAATCAAACGAATTTTGTGAGTTAAGGTGTCAGAGCTAATAAACCGGGACAGAATTAGGGTAAAAGTATAGAGGTCAAATATGGGTTAAAAAGTGGAATTTGGGTTAGGCCTTCTGTGGGAATTAAGTTCTACATTATATTAGACTTCCACGTGAAAATTAGGCGATAATAAGTTGTGCGAGTAGGTCTACGAGGTCAAAACTTTTTGATGTCAGATCAGATCCGAATCTGGACAGTTGTCATGTTTGATTTTTCATTGAGTACTTGTGTATGTTTTTAGTGCATGGCCTTCTGGGACAAGCTTGTATGCTTATGAAGGATCATGGTGGATTTTTGGTGTGAGTTGTGAAGCGTTATTCGCTGTGATCTGTGATTTTATGTTGGTAAAAGTACCCTACAAATCTGTGTTTTTAAAAGTTTTATATAAGGGATTTAGTAAGTGTAAAGTATTGGGGGATGATTAGTGTGGAGTCTAGGTAATCCATAGTGGGTTATATGAACCTTAGACATCCATCATATATATGTGTTACATGGACTATAGCTTTTAGCTTGGTCGCGTGTAATGTGGTATTGTATTGTTTGTATAGATTTGTGTGTGGATTATTTGGAAGCTGCGGAATTGAGGTGAGTTCATAGTCCCATATTTTTACTTTGTTTTAAACTTGGGATGGAGATGATGCTTGTATTTAAATTGTTTTGAGATTACTGTGATTATGTGTTTAATAAAATGCATGGACGTGTAATTGTTATTATACTTTTACTGCATGTTATTGTGGTGTTTAATTGTGGTGATTATTTGAGTGGGAAAGTCCTAGTGGCTCTACTCATTATAATTATCTTGGATCAGTGGGCACATTCCGTCCCAATTGTGGTGGTATTTGGATCGGTGGGCACGTTCCGTCCCAATTTATGTGGTGTTTGGATCGGTGGGCACGTTCCGTCCCAATTTATACTTGGATCGGTGGGCACGTTCCGTCCCGTAAGCTATGATTGCATGTTAGTTGTATAATAACTATTTTGTTGCTGCCCTGCTATGTTTTATAATCACAGTGAACGGATAATCAAGGTGTTTTGTGTGTCTTAAACCTATGAATCTCACCAACATTATGTTGACATTTTTAAGCATCATTTTCAGGTGAGCATTCTAAGGCTAAGATAGAAGGGCGTGACTAGAAGAGACTAGTTTGCATTTGAGGATGACTTACCTTGCGTTTAGTTGGATATGTTGGATTTTGTTTGAGATACTTGATTTTCTTTCATTTTAACTTTATGTTTTAATGGAGATACCTTAGTGATTGTTTTGGTTATTTGTTTTGGGGTATCGTTACGACACTTTGTGTTTGTACCTTGCTCTATTTATTTGCATGTAGTATTTTCTCTATTTAGACGCCAAGTGTTGTGATGATATCCATGATGTTGCACTCGCGTTTCCGCCATTGGCGAGGTGTGTCAGTATGACTCTATGACTTCTAAGGGTTCATAGTAATAGGCATACCTAATTCCTAATATGTCAAAGAGACATAGTGTGGGTGCAAACTTTACAAGCAAATCATGTAAAATGCACATAAGGAATAAATGCAAACATCATGCAAAACATGATAATCATTTAGCATTTAAGATCATGAAGACATTTAATCATATCTTATGAGAACATGTTATCATTTTGAAACACGTGTGTGGGATGCAAGCAATCTAGGTTTGCTAAGGCAGATCCTAATTACTACTTGTTTAAAATGAAATTCTAACGGGAGATAAAGTTCACCGATGTAAACTATCTCTAGTCAAATGTAGGAATGAAAAATTTTCAAGTTAGAGAATGAGTATGAGACTATCACTAGTGGTGCTCAATTCAGGCTAAACACGACCATTTTTACGGGTTATACCACGAACCCAACTTCTCTCCTGGAAGCAATTCAACCGTTATGTCAAATTGAATTTCTAGTGCGATAGGTTCTCCAGTAGTCATTCTCATGTTAGAAAAATTCAAATTCCTATATTTTCCTATCGAAGTATAGCAAAGATGATATTAGCTTATTTTGCTAATACATGGCCTAATATGACTCAACTTACCATACTTTGAAAGTTGGTTAAGAAAATGAAATGTCTTACACAACTCCTAACAAAGGCAAGCGAAATGTTTTAATTTCATGTTTGAGATTTAGAGGTTATTTGATGGAGATGATGCATTTTATGATCTCTTGGACAACATCTTTGTTTGTTGAGTTGTTACATGTTATTTTAACTTTATTTGGTTTCTTATGACCAAAAGACTCTAATGTGATACAATGTAGAATCTACTACATCGTGTGTGTGTTTCATGAATGCTCCTTTGCATATTTTGGGAAAGAAATCTAGTGAATGTTACTTACCTCAATAGATCTTGTGAGTATTATATTAAAAATGAGACATACTGTATATTTCAACAAGTATGTTTTTCTAAGAGGAAACTTATCACTCTTACGAATGCTTAGTGAAACAAGTATTTTAGTGTATGACCAATTTTACTTGTTCATGCAATGACACATGTTGTATTAGGTTTTTATTCAACTCTAATATCCTATATTTGTTTTCAAGATGCAATGTATTCTCATGTAACATAACCATTTATGTTACAAAGAAAATAAGATGCATAAGATATAAGTTATCTTTTGTCAATCTTTTGATAAGAAAAATACATGTGATATTCTCGAAGATTGATGACGTACATAATAGTTAATAACATATTATGTGTGACACTTTTACTAGACATGTGATTTTGAGTGTTGAGTCGTTCTTGAGCAAAGTTTACGTATGTTGTTTGTTTGCTCATGTTTGGTTTTTCGGAAATGACACATTTACTTATTGCATTGCAATGTAAATTACTTGTATATTTCGGATGAAACATCCAAGTTGTCAATCCTACTTAGTTGTGTATTTTATGTATCTTTTAAACATATTAGTTTAATGTTTGGAACACAACCATTGGACAAGAAGACTCAATATGACATCTTCAACACAAGTGTGAGTTATGATCCGATGCATATTATTTTCGTCTTGAGAGGACGTCATTATTTTCATAACAATCGAGTGTGATTGAGTATGTAGATTCAAGATAATATATTTCATCATATTTTGGTGTTATCTTGAAGCTAGACAAATAATGACTCTAATTTCATGTCCACACTCGAAAACTTGTCAATTAGATTCGATAATGATATCAATCATAATTTGAATAATGAATTGATATGTACTCGAAATCTTTCTTGACCCTCACAATCACTCCTTTTAAAAAGAAAATAAAAATTTAAGGAATGTGTTCCATTTATTCGAATACTAGTTGTATGTGTGAGGTTAATGACATATTAAGTTACTACTTTGATATTGTCATTTATTTTTATTTGAAAAAAACTATTTATATTATTAAGTATAATATTCTTAGTTTTTTGACACCTCATTAGTATAAAAATAATTATCTTAACTATTTTTATACAACATACGTAAAATACTAAATGTTTAAAACATTTCGTATGTGTGTTAGATCAATGCAAGTTTAATACATTTTCTTTTACTTAAATACTAATGTATTAATTTGATCTTTTATCTTGTTTAGACAACCCATGGTCAAGCAAGACAAAATGATGTAATGTTTTAGAGATCATGTTATGGATTTTATGAAAGTGTTAAGTATTTTGGGGTGATATACTTTTTACACTTAAACCTTTGGAAAAATAATTGTGTAAGACAATATCTTTCAACACACATGATCTACCAACTTAGTTTCTATTCCTAAGAAGGTTACTAAACTATTTTAAAAACTTGCAACAAATGCAAGAAAAATGGTCTATGCCTATATGCAATGCAAACTAATTACTTAATATAGTGCAAGTAATTTAGCATGAGCCTTATAAACGTATAAACCGGAAAACTATAATAAACAAATAACATCATGGCATGAAAGACACTTATGCTTATAGATAAAATTATCTCAACTAAAGATAACAATAAGCATACAAAAATATTAACCAACAATACTAAGACACAAAGAAAAGCAAATAGTCATTTAGCTTAACACACAAAAATACTTATCGTCATTTTGTGTATTAAGTATAACAATGTATACTAAGCTTGATTTTATTTGAAAACGTATTGGTTTCATCCCCATTTCAAAGATTTTTACCAAATCACTTTGTGAACACGTCAAGGTTCAAAAGTTGAAACGCCCTTTTTTAGTTTAACCAAAAATTTATGCAAACAACATAACCGAAAAGACCTTTAGTTGAAAATCAAGGACTTTAACATACTTTCATTTAGAACAAATTCATAAAAGTATTTTTCAAATGAAAGTAGACTCAACATTGTTTAAAATGATGGGTGACACGACTCCTACGGACTTATGGTTGATTTTATAATAATTTCTGAAAATGACCTAATACTGAAAACTGACAGACAGAGGCACGGTACCATTAAATACCCCACAGTACCGTTAAATATAACGGTACCGTCCTATATTTAGTGGTACCGTGTTCTGTATTCTTTTCAAAACTTCATGACTTAATGACTTGTTCTGAAAACATGACCGGACACTTAAAATTCTATTCTTTTTGTGATTTAAGAAAACCTTCAAGCTAGTATGACAAAGTATACTTAACAACAAAACTTGTAAGTATTAAGCAACTAAATACTTTTCATATTTTATCACCTTCATAGGTAATTATACCTATAATACATTTATGGCGCGACCCGCCCGGATTACTTTTGCTACCCGCTTGAAACAGGGTTTGGGTTATAAAGAGGTTTCTTATTCTTCCCCGACACTATTCATCCTCCCTCACATACTCAGCTTTAGTTTGAAATCCGAGAGATGCAAATCCGGGATCAAAACCCGATGGTTTTCCGATCCGAAATTACGGTTTTTGTGGCATCTACAGTGAATTGTGAGTGTGTATACAGTGCTATGAATAGTGCAACTAATTATTTAATATTTGTGTGGCTGTGGTGTTGGCTTATGTTACCGGGTTGCCTTTTATCTCATTTGCAGGCACATCTTTTTGGGGTGAGGGATAAGAAATCCGAGAAACTTCCTTTAGACCAACTTTGGTAAGGTTTTTTTTTTTTTTTTTTTTTTTTTTTTTTTTTTTTTTTTTATTTTGTTGATTGTGTGAACTAATAAGAAATCCGAACAATCTTTGTATAAGCTGGCTTTTGATTTTTAGTTTTTTTGATTGTTGTCATTTGAAGTACGGTTTTAATTTTCTTGATTGTGTGAACTGATAAGGAATACTGCTTATGATCTTCTATTACGATAACGTTGTTTAGGGTGTGTTTGTTTTGCCTTATATAGCAGCCTTATGGCTTACTTTGTTATGAGCTTATGTTTAGGTGGTGAAATGGGTGGGTTTTAGGGCTAAAATAGGGGATGAAACTGGCGGGTTTGGTTGATTTTTGAAATACTAAATGGCTGTCTATTTTATGGTAGGCTGGTAGACATAAACCAAACAGAATTTGAAGCTCCTAAAGATAGCATGATCAGTGTTAAAACCATCTTGACAAGAGGTTATTTAATGACTTGCATATGAACCTGTGATTTGTTACGACATTATTGTTAAACAACTCTTTATTTTGTTTTAGGGCATGACTTGAACTGGAATGGGGAGCAAAGAGTTAACGACTTGCACGCCTTTTTGCCGCTGCCACTGATCGTGTGTCAAAACAATTACGTGAACCCCATATTGACTCATGAGAATGAGCTACATGTTCACAATCAAAGGTCAGACCTGTATCTCTTTTTTTCATGGTTTATTTATCTTTGATTGAGTATGTTTCGCTTTATGTTGAGTTTTTTTTAAAGGTTGTATCTAATTGTGTGTTTTTTTGTGTGCGGTTTATTGTTTTGGACAGGAACTCAGGTTATGCCAGGCGGCATAGACGAAGTGTACGTTTTCTATATTATAGTTTTGTATAGATATAGATATGAGATTGTTTAGATTTAACGTTTGTTTTCTGATTGAGTTCTGAATATTTTTCGTGCAGAACTCTGAATCAGCTGTAACATTTAGTGGTAGAAGAAGTTGTGAATTGCTACATAATTGCGCACATGGAGCGTGAGGATGGTGTGAGCCCACGACTATCACCATTGGCACAGGTATGTAAGAGTATATAGCGAGAAGGGATGCTTACCAGAGGATATGGGCTTATTCAGTTTTTTTAAAGTCACGAGGTTACCTTTGTTGGGCTTATGGGATCGCTTTTTAGGTTTTGAAGTTGGATATGTATCAACTAACAGTAATTTTTGCTTTGTTTTAACTGAAGTTCTTTCGTATCGGGTTTATTAAATGTATTTGTTTTGAATTATGATATATTCAGTCATGCGCTAACTTTGTATAGATATAGATATGAGATTTTTTGGATTTAATGTTTCTTTTCTGATTGTGTTCTGAATATTTTTCATGCAGAACTCTGAATTGGCTGCAACATTTAGTGGTAGAAGAAGTTGAGAATTGCTACATAATTGCACACATGGAGCGTGAGGGTGGTGTGACCCCACGGCTATAACCATTGGCACAGGTATGTAAGAGTATATAGCGAGAAGAGATGCTTAGGTCGTTCAGAAGAGATCCTTTCTCGATCAGAATAGTGGGTTACCTTTGTTGGGCTTATGGGATCGCTTTTTGGGTTTTCAAGTTGGATATGTATAAACTAACAGTAATTTTGGGTTTGTTTTAACTGAAGTTCTTTCGTATCGGGTTTATTAAATGTATTTTTTTTGGATTATGATATATTCAATCATGTGCTAACTTTTTTAATAAAAAAAATTAATCATTTTATAATATTTGTAGGTGAGGTACTCAAAAGAGCCTGATAATCTGACCAAGTGTAAGTAACTCTTATTTGTTTTTTTACCTAATTTGATAGGCTTATTAGCTTATTTGAAAACTGAGAAGCTTTATAACCTCATTTTAATGGCTAATGCAGATGAGGTTATGTAATAAGGCTGCATAAGTTGTGTGGGGCTTTGGTAGTGGAACAGCGCGTTAAGATTCATTTCATGAATTCCCACATCAGGTATATCTGCTTACAACATCTAAAATTTCAGAAAATTTGTCTGCGGTAGCAAGTTAGGCCTTTGATAAAGGTAGTCTTAGGAACAAAGGTGTACCGACAGCCACATGTATGCTGTACATTGGGTTGCAAAGTTTCTTCACGGGACGTATAAACACTAACCATGCCTGCTGGCTACTTGTTTGTACAGGTGCAGAGACTTGTCATCCTGAAGGTGAGACATCAATGAGTGCAGAAACTTCGTTATTTACACTTTTAAGTAGCCGAGAAAAGGCTGATACCTAACTCGCCTGCTATAAAAAAGGTCTGGTACATTTTCTAAAGACTTACTTATTGTTGAATCTTTGCCTACTATTTTCATGTAACTTATTATTTCTGCTATATGGATTTGCAGGCGCGGCAACCGAATGCGTAGAAAACAGCTAATGTGTTGCGCGGCAACCAAATACAAATAAGGTATGGTTTACTTATGTTAATATTTGAGTTGTTTGTGTGGTTAATTTAATTATTTGATATAACTTTTAGGTTCGTGTTTTCTTTAAATGGGTTTTTGATGATTTGTGAAAAAGATGAAATCTTGGTGACTAAATAGACTAATTATCATTTGTGTTGAAAAAAATTGAGATCCAATGTTTCGTAATTGTAGTAATTAGTTAAATTTTATTATTTGTTATGATTGTGGGTTTTTTGTTGTTTTTCGGATAGAAGTTAAAATCGGATTTGCAGGCGCGGCAACCGAATGCATAGAAAACAACTAATGTGTTGCGAGGCAACCAAATACAAATAAGGTATGGTTTACTTATGTTAATATTTGAGTTGTTTGTGTGGTTAATTTAATTATCTGATATAACTTTTAGGTTCGTGTTTTCTTTAAATGGGCTTTTGATGATTTGTGAAAAAGATGAAATCTTTGTGACTAAATAGACTAATTATCATTTGTGTTGAAAAAAATTGAGATCCAATGTTTCGTAGTTGTAGTAATTAGTTAAATTTTATTATTTGTTATGATTGTGGGTTTTTTGTTGTTTTCCGGATAGAAGTTAAAATTTTGCCATTGTTGTTGTACTGGCAGAGTTGATGGAGTAGTGTTCACAGGTTCTGCGACATATTGTTTGTCAAAACTTCATTCCGGTCATGGTGGTGTATTGGTGTGACAATGCCACAGCTGTCACGACAACAGATAAACCAGCATGTCCGTCCTCACATAGGCATGTGATGCCTGAACAGTTATACTATGCCCGTATGTGTAAGTAATGTTGCTATTAGTCTTTAAAAAAAAGGTCTATCAGCATAATATATGCGCACCAGTTTAGATTATACTCATTTTGTGCAGCGTGCTGTTAATACTGTTGCTAATCAAAGAGAACAACATTCGTCAACTGGTATACATAGGAAGAAACTGCAGTGAACATCATAGTAGGATCTCATGTCTGAATCAAAGGTCTACGCGAACCATGGATAGGTGGGAAGATAACAAATATTGCTGGGTAAGAGGTCGAGATCCAGAATTTCAGCCTAAAAAAGGTTAGTAGTAGTTTGTAATTTATTTTACAGCCTAGATTTTAATGTTACTCTTAATGACACAAATTTTATTTTGTGACTGAACCAAAATGTAAATTGATATAGTGGTTCAGCCAAGATGAAAATGAAATTTTATTAAATGAAACATTTCTCGGGTTTACAGACTTTAAGTTTGTCAGAACATATAAAAAAATGCTTGATATCAGGTCCAGATGTAGAATACAAACTGTTATGGTTGTAGAAAAATGAAAATGAAATTTTATTGATAATTTTGTTATAGTCGAGAAACTGATTTGAACCTAAAATGCATGGACTATTGAATATATTATCTGAAATTCACTATATTCTCATTCTTCTAATTGTAGAATGATGATGATGAAGAGTGACTTCCATTGGATATACTAGAACCATTAAAGGAGTTGCGTGATAGGAAGATATTTGATACATCAGATATGTACACAATTGCTGACGCTTGGGGTTGGACATGAGAAATGGAGATAAGAAATACCCCCTAGACGTTGGTAAAAAGAATGGGAAGTAGAAATGGTTGTGAAGCTAATGCGAAAAGTAAGCTTTCAGTTCTGCTGCTAGACGCCAATATATTAGTTTGTTTCCCTTGATTTCATTGGGGCTAATTGCATAAAAAAATTTACCAACTTATTTTAGGTCAGATATTTGTTTATTTTTTATTCAACGTAATTACCTAAGATTTGAAGTCGCCATGCCAGTTTCTTGAAAAGGGAGGGCTTTTTGTGGTTTGAGTTCTAGGGGGTGGGATCAAACCCCATAGATTAGTTGGCCAAAAGGTTACAGAAGGGAGGTCTGTTTGATTATGCAGTAAGATGTTAATTTAGTTTTTTTCATCTTTGCTATGTTAACGCTATTCTGATTTTAGGATTTGTATATATCAAAATTTTCTGTTCGAATAATGTTCTTTAATTATAAGAATGTGATTTTAATTGTTTGGGTCGACTCGAAAAGCTTATTTTCTCTGATTTTTGTGTGTTATAAGGGTCAAGATCTGTCAAATTTGATGATCAAGCAGTCGAGAGACCCGGTTCCTCTAGGAAAAGGAAAACCCAATACCGAAGGATCCGTCATCCTCCATGGGGCAAATAGGCTGCTAAAATTCGTGATCTGCGTAAAGGGGTTTCTGTTTGTCTTGGAATTTTTAACACAACTGAAGAAGCTGCTAAAGCTTATGATGCCGCGGCTATAATCACAAGGTTTGTTTATTTTGCTATTTTGTCAAACGTTCAAGACCTACCACAATTAGTGCTCGATTGTTTTGGACATACTATAATGACAAGTGATATTATCATGTGCAGGGGCCAAGGAGGAAATGCTGCAAGGACTTTAATCGCCTTGCACAGATTATCACATCAGGTGCATCTTCAGTATGGTTTCAAGGGTAAGCTTCTCTTTATTCGTGGTAGTGGACAGGGGTTGGGTTGGGCTCGAGCAGGAGGAGAAGCGTTTTGGTCTGGTGGAGGAGGAGAAACATATGCCAGTGGAGGTGGGGATAAAACCAGAGGAGGAGGGGAGTTTATAGCTGCAGAAGGGACAATACCAGGTGACAAGAACCTTATAGGTCAGTCCTATCCAGATCAGAATCTCCCAACCATATTGATATACAATAATGGTGCTGTCAAGGCAACTTATGCGGGTTTACATGCATTTAGTCGAAGATGCACTCTAGAAGGTGCATTTTTTCTTACAATTTATACCTCTAATTTCTGTTGCTGCTTTTTAATTTGTTTTAAGTAAATCATTAGGTTGCATGTCATCTAGGGCCATCTATATACGAATGGATTCATATGGGTTCTGTACATACCTATTGCACCACTTCTGTTGAGTATCTTTCACTACAAAATCATAAGCTAGATCCCTTTTCTCTGCTACAATTAATAGAGCTTTCTAATCACCCATACCCATTTATTAATCTGATACTAAAATTTCTCCTCTCTTTTAAAATCTGATTATAGCTGCATAATTGTACCAGGTGGTGTTCAGGAGACATTTTGCTTGGAGCATGATTCCGAGGTACATTTGCATAATCATATACAAAAATAGGTTACCTAAACATATAAATATCCCAAATTGAACCATTTGCTGTTGAACTACAATTGCAATAAGAAGAGTCTAAAAATTGAATTGAAACAAAATGGATGTTTTTGGTAGCAGTAGCAGAAATAGAGGAATAACAATAGGTGGTCGGAGAAGAGTGGTTGCTAATAAGAACACTAACCCACACCCACTGAACAAAAACATTGCCGCTAAGCTTCTTAGACGTGAAATTACTTCTAAACCATCTTCTGTCACTAAATTACTCGACCGTTTTCGCAACTTTTGTTTGACGGTAGATTTTTTAATTAATTGTTTCTTAGTTTCAAATTTATTTTTAATGAATTACACTTTTTTTTTGTAAATTTATGCTTAATGTGATGTTATGATTAATTGATTATGCCAACATATGAATTTGTTATATAGTCTTAATCTGTTGTCTTCTATTTTAGTTGATCGAATTTTGATTTTTGTTTCTACATAGTTGGTGTTGTTTTAATGAATACTTATTGTTATATAAGATGAGATAAATTTATTTGTTGGTCGTGAATTAGCCGGACTATATCTGTTATTGATATGTGGCTTTTACTCGCTTTCTTCTTACCTTATTGCTGTTTTGATGCATGAGCTATTAGATACGGAGGTTTAAGATTTATTTATTGAGATTACCTTTTTAAATCTGCTAGGATGTAATGTAAGTATTTATATGTATAACTATTTATATATTATATAAGAGAAATGTAATAAAGATAAATGTTTTAGGCACGTCTGCGAAATGAGGTCTGCAAAGTGATGGTTCATCTTTGCAGGTGCTTTCAAACATTTAAACATGTTTGCTTATATTTTCATTTGGTTTCAATGTGCTTTATTCCATTATATTTTATAAGGTGATCTCCTATCTTTGAGTCATTGAATGTTTTAAAGAATACATGGATTGATGGAGAGTTGCTTTCAGAATTCAAATCATAGTTCTGTTCAATTTGCGGGAATTTGACAGCCATATTGAGATAATTTGTTAATTACCTTCCACCTGTGCACATGGTTGCTCCACCACCAGGTAAACCAACTGATCTCTTGAGGTTGACACAGATTCTGGTTAAGCTGAAGCAAACACCACCCGTGCACATGGTTCCTCCACCACCAGCAGCCAAGGATGCCGCCAAAGATGAACTAATAGATCCATGTACAGTTAATGTAAATGCTTTATAAAGGGAGGCCAACTACAGAGAAAAGGTACAACATTACATATGTGTTCACAAAAAACAAAAAATATACCTACTGTTATATATATTCATCATTAATTTGTATAATCCCCAATTTCAGGTGAAGAACTGCTACATGATACAGACGATAGTTACTTGCCACCTTTATACAAAGGCTATACTCAAGAGTCTCAAAGTGATTCATCATACCATGGTTGCACCAATGAAACACAGGATGTGAGGAATGTTACTTCTACCAACAGTCCTACTTCGACTATCATTCGTAAGTTACAGCATAGCTTTTATTATACTTTCTATTTAACGGCACTATCTTTAGTTTTCTTGCATAAGTTGCATGCCTCTGACACCGTTTACTGTTATTCACAGATGAACAGACTTCGTCTACACCCAGTAATTATGGACGAAGGACACAAGCACGACGACATAGCCGTGGTAGACAAGGTACACTTATTCGTTTAATGTAACACTATTTCCTTTGTTTTGCTTCTGCAGCTTATGCTTTATACATGCCTCTCATACCACTACAACAAAATGAAGTTAAGGTGACACTCCCAAAGTGTTGTATTATGTCTTAAAAATGTTGCATTATGCCTAATGTGACACTTTAGCAAGTGCTCCTTTATGTAACGTCGCCTTAGGTATATGCAACACTCATATTGGATTATGCGACTCTTTTTGAAAGTGTTGCCTTTGATTAGCAATTGAATACTTTGATTTGCAACACTTTTAAACACAAACGCAACATTTCTTACACTCCAGTGCAACACTTATATACCCGTATGCAACATTTTTAACAAAAAGTGCAACACTTTTAGATTCAAAACACAACACTTTTTTCATTTGCCATCACTAAATTTGCAACACTTTAATGTATTAAGTGCAACATTTTCGTTGTTTTTAACCATATACATGTGCAACACTTTTTTAGTAAATATGCAACACATTTGTTTCATGCAACACAATGTTATGTCGCTATTCCCGCATCCAGAGGAGAGAATGTTCGATGAAATAATTTCTTATACATTAATACATATTTTCATTTAGATCATAGAAATAATAAAATACAGTAAATAATATCACGTACATTAATAAATTTATCCCATGTATAATAACATACATTTTCAAGTAAATAGAAAGTATCTCTTTAAGATCTTAGGAATGTTTGACATATCATGCTTTGCAAATCTTCACTCAAAGCTTAAAGTACATCAAAACAACCTTTTCCTGCTACACCTGTTTAGCAGTCCCTGGTCTTCCAGTTTTTCAGCTTCAACTTGATATGATCACTTGTTTTATCTTGGCGATAATGCTTCGCAGCTGCTTTTCATCTACAACTGTTGAAACAGATGAAAACTATCATTACTATGTGACTGTCAGTTGGTATAATTCACGAGGTATAAAATCTTTTTTACTTCATCAAATCATCTGGTTTCACAATATGCATACAGTTTAAGCAGTAGCATCAGTAAAGGTGGCAACATTGGGTCAGCATAAAAAAACCTATTTCAGAAAGTCATGAAAACCAAAATTTGCAGTCAGAATAAGTTGGAATTTCAAGCAGGAGATGGCAGCAAACGAACCTGATATTCTTCCATCTTGGCGTACTTCTGATCACAGTCAGCCCAGATATGTACATATGTAATCGACATTAAATGCACGTCGTAGCTGCAACCACAACTCTGGTTGCCCCGCCGACGAACGTGCGCCGAAAAAATATAAATGTACAAAATTATCATCATCGCCTAGACAACGTGGCTGCAAATCACTAATCAAAAAACCTATCTCAGAAAGTGACGGAAACTAAAATTTGCAGACAGAAAAAGTTAGCATTTGAAGCAGAAGATGGCACGTGCCAGTGTTTTTCTATTTGTTTTTGATAAAAGGACTCGACTGTCATGACTTATTGTTTGTTTATTTCTGTTTCATGGACACTCATCAATGTAAATTGTAAAGTACTGTATATTTAATAACGCAATAGGTATAGAAAGAGACTCGGTAGAGTAGTGGGTACTATAACATCAATTCAATTAGTTTTTATTCTTCCTAATGAGGAATAAAAAGGCTAGCTATCATATATTCAGTTATTAAAAAAGAGACCTTTTTGGAATTGCTTATTGAAACTACTAGTAGCACTTTCAATAAACAATCCCAAACAGCCGATCAATAACCAATAACCCACCACTCTAAAAGATTTGGAAGCCACACTAGTACCCAATTTCTACTAGTTGGGCCAAGGTGCCAAATTTTATGGATTACAAGAACGAACCATTTATACAACTTCAAAGGTGAAGCGTAACCAAAGGTCTATATATACATGAAAAATCAGGTACATACATGATATAGCAAAAGAATGCAGAATAACAATGCATGAATGAAAACCTACCGAAATCAAGAAACACAATACGGCCATCACGTAATAGCCATAAGTTACCAGCATGTACATCTGCATGGAAGCTTTCACATGCAAGCAAACTACCAAACCTGTAAACATAAAAACACTTACACGAATGAGGGATAAGAGGTAACCTTGACTGATTGTATCAATCACATGACTACTACTTCCTTCTCCAGGTGTCTCATGTGCAAGCTCCAACTCATGAACATGCCACTGCCTTGCCTTGCACTGCCTTGCCTGATCCGCCACCACTTCAACAAGCTCCAACTCATGAACATGCCACTGCCTTGCCTTGCCACTGCCTTAGAGTGAAACTAGTCTGAATATACACAAAGAATAATCATGAAGAATTAAAGATCCACAATAATGTAATTCATGAATGAGTGAAATGAAATAGATGAAATTTTGCTCAAACCGACCATTATAAAACCTTACCTAGCGATTAGTAAAACAATAATAGATGGACGATTGAAGACCCACCGTCCCACGATCTGAAATAAATTAATGATTATGATACCAAGCAATCGAAGAACCAATCAAATAAATAATACCAAAAGCTGATGTAAACACCAACCCACTATTGAAAGAATCAATTTAATATTAATCAAACACAAAGTGAAGTTGATTAGGAATTAAAAAGATTATGATCGATTGAAAGGGAATCGTAGGGGTGGTTAATCTCTTTTTTCGCCAGGGAATTTTAGGGAATCTTTTTTTACTCAAACTGGTATGAATATACACAAAGAAGAATCATGAATTGTACGTTTGAAGGGTAATAGTTTTTGGTAGCGTGTTTAGGGTGCAACGTGTGGTATCGAAATTTCAGTAGTTAGTATTATGTACTTTTGTCTTGTTGGGCCTACTTTTTTTTTTCTTGAACAAATAAAGGCTAACAATCCAAGAAAGATAACATGCAACACATTCAAGTAGAGACATTTTCAAGAATGGAATAAAAGGCATACCAAGCATTAAACATACCAATGGTGTCGGGAACTTGAAACTGGTATTTTAAAAAAAGAAGTTTTGCACCAAATGTCAATGACTCCCTTTATGTCGAAATGAACTCAATGACCTGACTTGAACGCGAGATTTATAAACCCACACAATAGATATGGCCAATCTTTCCGACCGCGATCTGTAAAGAAACAAAATTTTACCATATATAAAATATTGACCATCGTAACTCGAAATCATCTTTTTTTTTTTTTTTTTTTGAACGGCAACTCGAAATCATCTTTCAAGACAAAATTAAGAAAATATAGTAATAAAATACCTTACAAATCTGAACAACGCTTGCAAAATACCAAATGTCAATAAAGATAAAAAAAAATAAATGCTTCAATGTAGCAAAATTAAACATCTTGAAATATTTTTGTCCTAAACCATTTATCCACATGAGTATTCTACAGGCCTTCTGTTCCAATTTATCCGAAGAATTTGAAGCATAGCTTTTATAAAAGATTATAAGGTATAAAAACAAATATTTGTTTATAAGACTTGCAATTTTATTTGCTTCCCACTTGAATGAACCTGTACTTGATCAAATTTAGTGCCGAAATTCTATAAACCAATAACAGTGTTGCCGTTCAAACTGGGCAAGATCTTGAACACTTTTTCACACTTCATTACAGCAGCAACAAAATAATGTTTTTTAATATATGTAACCAAGTATATCCACATATATATAGCAACTCGTAACCTAACGTACCTTGAGATGTCGAACGTGGCTGCTGATAGCTCCAATACAACATGAAAATTTTCTTTTCAAGGACGTTAGTAACATATGCTACAACAGCAATTCGTCATCCGTTAGTATAACCATTTACATTGTGTATACGATAACTAAGTTATGGAACGACAAATAAGTACACATACCTTATATTTACTTCTGCAGCTACAGGTTTTGCTAAACTACCCAACTTTATGGGACCCTGCACTTTTCATAGAAGAGCAACTAATTATAAAAATGTTGTTTTTAACAAATAAGCTTACAATACAATAGGGAGTTTAGTGGTATACCATCCCAAGCTTCCCATTAGAGAAGACAACCTTTATTCATTGGCTCCCATAATATTATCTGCCCAAGAATTTCGATCCGCAGTTGATATGATACCTTCTCTACAATATTGAGAAATAATAAGAACGTCCATAATATGCATATACGTTTGATATATGCCCAATTCCTGACCATAACATAAAGTCAAATGTTACCTGTTATAGAAACAGCCTCTCCCATTCATTCATCATACACCTATGAAAAATCAAAACTTGAGTGATCAAATTAGGCTCAAATTAATCAATTAAACATACACCGGTACAACAATTCAACTAAACATGAAAAAATAAAGGCGACCTAATTCCAAAAGTTCAGATAATATAAAACACGCAATAATATCAATTTACAAACAAAAAATACCTAGAACCGAGCCCATGTCCTTGTCAACTTTCTGTTCAAATTCACAAAGAAAGCCCTTCTAACTCGTCATTTTTCCTGTTACAAAAGACCGTAACAAAATGATAATAGATAAAGTCATGTAAAGAAATGAAAATAAACGAAACAGAGATTAAAACTTACACAATTATCTCATGTGCATATGACAGCGCAAGTTCAACAAACGAATCTTTGACCTTCATATTTGAACCTGAAACACGGCCACTAACATTAAGTTCAGGAACCTGAAACGTATATGTTACAATCAATAACACAGTTCATAACCTGAAACCGCAACTTTTTCCTCAGCTCCACTACCATCACCCGACTTCCACACACTTATTACTTACGAACCACGCCCATCATCAGATGACGCTGATTCCGGATCACTAAAACCTCGAATCAATCGCAAGAACACCTGAAGATGCCAGCTTTTTACTTATCTTCGAAGAAAAAGAAAAAGAAAAAAAGAAAAAACAAAACAATCAACCGCAACAGGCGCAGTCAATACCTCTTTTATTCCATCGACAATCAAAAAATTTCCAAATACTTAAAAATCATTAAAAGCAATTTACCCATTCTCAAAACTTTAAGCAGCATAAAGCAGCAAAACTAATAAAAAATTATAAAAAAATAGACAATTTATCAAACACTTAATATGCATAACATAAAATTAAAGTGATTAATAATAAAAAAAAAAGTTATACCTCAGTGTAAGCATCAACAGGATTACAGGAGCAGCTAAACATTACTGACATATCTCCATCACTCTCAAGGAAAGACTGCATAGGTTCGTCATCTGGTTGACCCACTATTGTGTCTCAACCGCGCTTATTTATTCCGCCGAACACAACCCACCCCTCACCATCACCGTACAAATACCCCTTTGTTTTCTACTTACTCTGTTGCACAACCACCGCCAGAGCTGTTACCAGGTATATGTATTCTTGGGTCAAACAGTAACAGGTTGCCCTGTTACACATCCTAACTCATAAGAAATTCCATAATAATGTAATTAATGAATGAGTGAAATGATATAGGTGATATACCTGACGAGTAGATCTAGTAGATCTGGATAAGAATCGGCTGTGAAATTTTGGGAGAAATGCCTAGGGTTTTTTTTGTTGAGAGTATATGATTTTGGGGAAACTTTGGGGGAAATGTGTGTGTGTAAATTTTGGTGAAGCGGCAAACGAAAATTTTATCCCGCTAAAACTATTTTTTTTTTAGTAAAGATTGCCTTAAAGTTTTCTGTTATGCAACACTGCTAAAAAAATGTTGCACAAACATTTAAAATTTGCAACACTTCTAAAAAAGTATCGTATTAGATATATAAATGCAACACTTATATGAAAAATGTTGCATTACAACAAAGGTTGTAAAAAAAGCAACACATTTTACAAGTGTTGCTTCAAAAATGTTGCCTTAGGCTCATTTTGTAGTAGTGTACTGTCTATTCTTGCTTCGAGCTGAAGAAGCTTCGTATGCACCTAATGATCATCAGCCAAGAACACAAGTACAACGACGCACGCATGTTTTCTATAATGTTCCTGTTTGTGCTTTGCTTTCCTTTTCAAGTGTCAAATAACTATTACAATACATTCCTTACAGGCCCTCCAACAACATCATTCTCGGAATGGCGGTGGACCATATGCCGCCTGTTAACTGGATAAGGCTGCGGCTGCAGATTGGTGGCTGCTGATTACGGATGTGCAAAAATCACTTATTTGTACAATCTTTAGTCAAATGTAGATTAGATTATTATTTAGTCTATGATAAATTTGGAGTTTATTACAGTTTAATACAATAGATACGCTGTTTTTACGGCCGTATGACTTTTTTTTTATGATTTGCTTATTTGAATATTTCCATGTTTCGTAATTGCATTTGTCAAACTCCATTCAAACCTGTCAAGATCAACTAATGAAACCCATTAGTAATTAACAAATTTACTCAATTCCATGCACCTTTCACTTGAATGTTGCAAACTAGACTCCAATGTTTATGTACTGTTAACTAAATTAGTGCTTATATGAATCTTATTATCTTATATTGTGTTTGCTTATACATATATTTCATAACATATTATAACACTATAACGCAAAATACTCACTTTGTATCTCCTTTTTTAAAACTAACTTACATGTACGAACACCCCGCCGCAATGCGCGGGTACCCATCCTCATTTGATACATGGATCGTACTCAATTTTGAAAACCATTTGTTTTAAAAATTTGAGCAACCTGGCTCTGATATCAATTGTGGAAACCGTAGAGGGGGGGGGGTGAATACCTTTCCATTTAAAAACTTAAAAACTTTTTGTATCAAACACCCGATCAAGTGTAACGTAATATGAAAAGTGTCAACTATGGTCATATAACATCTAGAGATGAATATAGTAAACTACAACACAAGAAAAATCAAACCATGACACATACTTAATCAACATAACATAAGCAACTAGCCACACAAACATAAACGCAATGCAAATATAAATATAAAGCGATAAAGAATGAAAGTAAAGAGATAAGTAAGAAGGCGTAAACCAGACACGGTGATTTATAGTGGTTCGGTCATGAAGCTCCTCTTCGCCCTACTACACTCCTTAAGTACCCAACTCTAGAGTTACTTCACTAATCAACAAGCTACCTTCAAGCGGAGAAAACCGTACATGTCGCTTATCCTATTTCCGACACTAAGCTAGATGTCGAGTGCTAATCTTAGCTAGCACCAATCTACCACGATCTACCCAATCTACCCTTGATCCACATGATCAATACACAAGCCCAATGGCTTCAAGAGATCTCCAAGATCTCAACAAGATCACAATGATCTACTCCCACTTGACTCGATCTACCCAATCTACCCTTGATCTTCTTGATCAATCACACAAGCCCACAAGCTTCAAGTGATCTCCAAGATCTCGACAAGATCACAATGATCAACCCTCAATTGACTCAATCTACCCTATCTACCTTTGATCAACTTGATCAACACACTAGCCCAATGGCTACTAGAGATATTCAATATCTCTACACGATCACAATGATCTTCCCTCACAAACTCTCAAAAGAAAAATGATCTTGATGTATGCTATGATACAATCAAGAGTGTAACAAATGTTACAAGTGCTTCTACCTACAACAACAACACTTTGTAACTACTTGGATACCTTGTGTTCTTCTCTTGCACTTGAAGAGGAATGACAACACTTTGTATCTCCTTAGATACCTTGTGTTCTTCTCTTGCACTTGAAGAGGAATGAAGAGGATCTCTTGGTGGGATGAAAGGATCCCTCTCAAACAAACTAAGACTCTCTAGATGATCAAAGAAAGTGTTCTAAGTGAAAAGGGATTAGACCAGAGAAAACTGAATGGAAAAATTGATGCGTGGTTTTGTAACCTTACAACAGGTTTTACCTCTCGAGGGATCTCAAGAGGCTTACAACCCCACCAGGCAGTGTACCTGACCGATGTAGTATAGTGTAGTGGTAAGTACGGGGGATTGATCGTTCTCCACAGGGAATAGTGTTCGTTAGGTATGAAAGACTACTCTAATTAGGTCTAAGGGTTGAGGAAGATTCTTTTTATGTTTTTATAATTTTTTATGAAAGCAAGTAAAATCTCGGGTTTGAAAGAGTGGGCGGAATTAGTTGCTAGTCAACTAACCCAAATTACTACAAATGCAAATAAAATAAAATAACAAAAATGAAAATGTGGTGAGAAACTTATGTGTAGAGAAATGTGTTTACTTAGATTTCCTTACTCCCTAACTATCTTTTACCGGTTAATTAGTGTGTATTAGTCGCGTGGATGACGGGTGTATTCCTTAATACCAATCGTGGGGTGGCGTACTTACTTCCCCAACTCTACAAGCTCCTACTTCACTCCTATGTCGAGCCGGCTAGGAAGCTCCTAACATGGGATCACTAGAATTCTCTTGTGCATTAAATACAACCATAAAAACCTTTAGTACGCATTTGGTTCATGTTTCTTAAGACGTTCAAGCAAGTTACCGAATAGGAAGTTAGCCAGTTTTCTTAAGCCTAACATAGATAAACAATCATCCAATACAACTAACAACACACTAATAACCAATAATCAATAGCTAGGTTTCATTAGATCTAAGCAAACACAAGATAAATTTAGCCTAACATGTTAATCAAAAGACAAGAATAAGATAAAATCAAACAACACATAGACATATTGAATGATTAATTGATAACTTATCTTCAATGTAACATGGAAGATCTCAAGGCAAAAAGCCTTGAAAAAGTAGCTAAAATCGTCTTAGGGTTTTCTCCCAAAATTCCACACACTCAGCTCTCTCTTTAATGACAAAAAATTAGAAAACTATATATAGATTTTTACATCTGACGGCGTCACGTTATGGAGTGTGACGCCGTCACCTCGCCGCTTCTAGGGTTCCCGGATGACCTTCTTGACGCCGTCCCTCTTTAGCTCTTCAAAAATCCATTCTGGCTTATCAAGGCTTGACGCCGTCGAACCTTGAACGTGACGCCGTCCCTCTTTGATTTAAGCCGTGACGCCCTTGATCAAGTTAAAGCGTGACGCCGTCAGAATTCACATGCTATTTTCACTGGCTCATCATGAGTAAATTTCACGTCCAACTTTTCTTGCCAAGGCATGACGCCGTCCAGAGTAAAGTCTGACGCCGTCAAGAGTAACTTTTAGCCGATTTTTGAGACTTTGTCGTTTTCTTCACTTTTATGCTCCAAAAACGTCCAAAATGCCTCCTTTTCCAGATTTCTCCTCAAAAGTACCTAAAATGACAAAAGGAACGATTTAGGGCAATATTTGATCAAATAAATACGATTTAGGGCTTAAATGACCCCTTAAAAGCGGTACACTTTTCGCTTCATCAAATACCCTTACACTTGAGATTTGCTTGTCCTCAAGCAAATGCGCTTTTATTCTAATCAAAATACAAGTTAGGGGTCATTTAATGCTAACATAAAAGTAATTACAACAAATAATCGTTCCACTTCAATCATAATAAGCATGGAGATTACATACTAGCACCTCACAAGTAGTGTTTAGATACTCACATCTCTCAAGTGTCATCAAAATAAATCTCATAAATGAAAACGGATAATATCTCTCACTACCTGTCATAGCAAATAGATTACCATAGGCTTGGGAAAGGATCGAAAACCTCCTCCACTAGGCGTAAGCACCAAAGATAAACTATCAAAGAGGGCTTTTAAATGGGTTATAACGTTAGGTGTAGGGAAAAGGAAAACACGGTTTTGTTGGATAAGGGATATTTTACTGGTGGCGAGTTAAAGATCTTGATTAATTACATGTACTATACAACGTTGCTAAGCCAAGACTAGACTCGATCTTAAGCTAGAAACGAAATAACAAAAACAAAAACATAAAATAAACATAAAATGAAACGGGATGGTAGTCCGTATGTTTTTTCTATTTTTCATTTTCTCATTTTTTTGTATTTTTCTTGATTTTTTTTTTTTTTTTTTTTTTTTTTTTTTTTTTTTTTTTTCATACACTTTTGCCCTACCATCCAAAATAATACATCATAGGGGCATTGCATTCCCCTTACACTTGAATTTTTACATAACTTTACAAATACTAATCTAATGACTCGAATTAAGATAATTGAAAAACTTGGAGTACTTTTAAAACATTTAGCACATATGGGGGTAATAAATGATGTTCTTCCCCATTACTCCATTACACTAGTACTTTACCCATGAGTCCCAATCGTCCCAAAACAATATGTACAAGGATATGACTCGACTTAGCAACCATGTAATCAACTAGATAATTAACTTGGGTTTAAACAAATGTTGTAACAATAATGCACTAAAGATGAGTGCATACAAGGTAGGCTAAGGCGATTTGGGTGTACATTTTAGTGGGGTGTAACAAATTCTTCCTTTAAGTAAAATGTTTAAAGGTCGAAACGAAAAGATAGGCTCTGAGGGGTGTACTAGGGGTATCGTGTACTAAAAATGAGTACAACGCAAAGGGTGTGGGAGAATTACTTGACCAATGTAGTCAAAGTAATTATAACAAAAACACAGGTGTAAAACAATGGGTTAATCCTAATGCCTCTTATCATGTAGTAAATCTAACTACACGAATGTAGTCTCACTTGTGGCCTTGGAATGGTCCTAACGCAAGTTCTAGAATCTAAGTGCTACCGGTACACACATCATAGCATAAATGCTTTTCCTACCAATTCTAGGGGCGAACCTCACATATTTGGGGTGGAAAATTTTTTAGTGGTACGGTTTTTGTGCTAGTCATATAACTCCTATCCGTGAGACGCTTATTAAGATCAAAGTTTCACTCCTACATGTTGTAAAAAATTTTAAATTTGGCACTAAAATTACCTTAACAAGTATTTATCTCAGTTTTATTACACATCTACTATTAAACAAACAAAAATCAAGCGCAATTGTATTCTCTAAAATCGTACTTTTACCCTCCCTTACACTTAAGATGAACATTGTCCCCAATGTTCAAATAACAAGATGTAAAAGCAAAAAGTAAAAGAATGAAATCAAATACTCCCCTGATTCGCTCGGTGGATAGTGAAATTACACGGTTAGATCTTCCTCCAAAGAGAATGTTGAAGCTCCATGACTAATGCATCGCCAAAAGCTTGATTCAATAAACATCTCCTTGTCCAAAATAACCTGTTAAACCTGAGAAAACAAATACGAAAACCTGCATAACATCGGCGGGAAAAATCTATATATAAGGATATAATGCTTGTGGAATGATAATTTTGCAGATTCCTGGAGATTATAAGTTGGAGATTTAATAAAAACTTTTTATGAAAACAAAACTTTCAAAAATTTCTGGAAATTAAATCTGACGCCGTCAGGTTATAAACCTTGACGTCGTCAGAAATGACCTGACAAAAATTTTCATTTTAAGTTTCCGGAAAATTTCTGGAAAAACCTTTACCTTACTTCCTGGAAATCCTGCAAAACATCATTATGACTCGATACAAGCATTTGACTCAAACAAATACTAATATGTATGCTAATTTATTATTATTACGATTCATGTTAATTTGTGTTCTAATAAACCGATTTAGATTTCCCTTACACTTAACTTTTGCAAAATACCTTTATATGTAGTTAAGACGAAGTTAAAAACAAAATAAAGCATTTTCACAATTTAGTTTTGAACATGAATCAATACTAATAAAAAATTAAACACATATACGGAAACAAGTAAAATCAAACAATCAAACAAATAAACACACAAAGCAAATAAAGCAAATAAAGCTTGGGTTGCCTCCCAAGAAGCGCTTTTCTTTATTAACGAGTCTTGTAGCTAGACTCAAAGTCACGTACATTACGTGACTCCATCATCGGTCACGGTTCCTAGGCCATTCTCCTTTGATCCTCTATCAGAATCACTTTCATAGTGAAGGTATTTCGGGTCCACGTGATCAAAAGGATTGTTTTGGTATTTAGAACTAAGTTCCTTATCGTGCTTAAAGAATCCGCTTGACAGGTCAAAAGTGTCCTTACATCCCCTTCTCACATCATCATCACATAACACGAGTTGGGAACTTAACCCATCGAGCCCTTTATAATCAATCTCCTTGAATTCTCTCATCTTGTAAGGTGTTTGGTATGAGATTTCCCTAATCCCATCGGTGAAAGTCATGATCCCATTGAGCTCGTCCACAACCAAGCTTGTGGCCTGGCAGAAAGGTGCCCCAAAAACAACTTGTGATAACCTGGGATCGATGTACTCTTCGATATTATCGACGATTGCGAAGCTCATAGTGAATGTCATATTTCCTACAAACACCTGTATATCATCATCTATGCCGATGTCGTCCTTCCCTTTATGAATCATCCCCCATCTGCAAATGTTGTTATAATGAAACAAGGACATCACATTTTTGGGTAAACATGTGTCAATGTAAACATTATAAAAATGCTTGTGACCAATCATGCAAGGTATTTTGAGATTATTTGGATCATGTCGCTTAATTCGGCCAGGCCTTCTACCGTGTAACCCCCATGTGTTGCCACTTGCTGATGGTTGATACTCATACACTTCTTCACAGCCATCCCGAAAAATCACTTTCCTGACACCATCGGTAAATAATGCACTCCTATCATCCTCATCGAGTATCACTCCCGTTGCTTTTATGAATGGTTTGCCTAGAACAAGGCCAGTTAAGGATGGGCTGATGATAGAGTTCATGTTATTAATTACAGTTAACTCGATATGAAAGAGGAACTTTTCTATCACAATTGGTACCCTCCTTATTACCCCGATGATATTAGACCCTTCATATTTGACTTGTTCAGTGAAGGCTTCGTTATATAGAGAGAGGGATATTGCGCTCATAGAAGAGTTGGGGTTTATGTAGGCATCTTTTATAAACTTTTTCCTAGTGGTGCAAGATATCTTAAAGACCCTAGGAGCGCCATCCTCTATTCTCTCTCCGAATCCCATAGGCGACCTTGCTGTGCCCCTCTCAAGTTCCTCTACCAGGGGGCGGTCTAGCAGTCCTGGGAGCCCATGAGGCATTTCGGATTTCTCTTCCGAGCCCTCCTCATCACTCACCTCTATTGTACTCGAGTTCTTTGGTGAGTCTAGATAGTCGTCGGGCGCCTCGGGTTTCTTTTCGGGAACTTCACCCTCCATTTCATTGTCCACATTCTTGGCTGTTTGTTGGTCCAAATTTGGTTTAGGAACAGGTATTGTTGTAATGGTGTTCACGAAGTGGAGAGGTTTCGAAGGGGTATGAGTATCTCCTGTTTTTTTTTCGTTTGGTGATATGTATTTGAAGAGTTTACTAGGGTGCTTGATTTTTACAGGAGGGGGTGTTTGGTGGGTCACCGTAACAGATTTGATCTCATTAACTCGTGCCAACTCACAAGTTGACCTGCCAGCAAGGCGATCATTGATAACCTTTAACAGGTTATCGACCTTGTTGTTCATATCAACTTGCTGTTGTCTGAATTGATTCTCAAGTTTGGAAAGCTGTGTTTCTTGAGAGAGAATGAATTTTTGCAGTGATTCCTCGCGATTTTGTTGTTTATGCGTGTGTCGCTGAGGATAATGTTCAGACCAGGTGAGCGGGGTAGAGTCATTGAATGATACGCTACGAGTTTGGTTCCAACTAAAATTTGGCTTATTCTTCCATGCCTCATACCCATCTTCGGAATTTTTGGGCCCATAATTAGTGGCGAGCCACTTATCTCCCGCCTTATTGATTCGCGAGGATGCGAATTCTTTGAAAGCCTGTTTGGGAAGTTCCATGCAATCATGAGTGTCGTGGGGACCACTACATAATTTACACGAAGAAGTGATTTTGTTCACTTGGCTTGAAGGTTTAGGAGCCTCGTAGGATTTCATGAGAAACTTGACTTGGTCTTCAAGTTCTATGATCCTACGGTCGGAAGTGCTTGAATTGTTCGAAGGCAAAGATATTGCCTTGACCGTTTTATTCAAATCACGGGGATCACTCCAACTTTCGTTGTCATAAAGAGCAAGATCCTCTAGGAGAGCCCATGATTGTTCCGCACTTAGATCACGTAGCTTGCCACCGGCCGATTGGTCAATGGTTTGCCTTGTGGAGAGATTGATATGGTCATAGAAGATTTGGACTTGGAGCCAAAGTTCTATGCCATGGTGAGGGACTTTTTGGAGTAAGTCCTTGAATCGAGTCCATGCCTCGTAGAGAGTTTCGCCTTGACGTTGTTGGAACATCAAGATATCATTCCTTAGCTTGGTAGTTCTTCCCGGTGGGAAAAACTGAGCAAGGAAACGAGTAGTGAGATCATCCCAAGAGGTAATGGATCCTGCGGGTTGACGTTCTAGCCACTGACTAGCTTGGTCCCGCAAAGAGAATTGGAAGAGACGCAATCGGGTCGTCTCTCGAGTGGCAACATCAAGGTCTATAGAATCAACGATTTTAAGAAAGTCCTTGAGATGTTGATTAGGATCTTCAGAACGAAGTCCATGGAATGCGCATCCGCTTTGCACCAACCGGATGGTGTCGGATCGCAAGGGTGTGATATTGGCTCCTTGAGTGAGCTCAATGGTGTTTCGATAGCCATGGTGGCTAGGACGGGAATACTCTCCTAAAGTACGGGCTCTAGGAGGTGGTGGTGGTTGTTGTGGTGGTGGGTTATGGGGGTTAAGGATATTACCATCTTCCATGATGTCGGATGGTAATGGTTACGAACAAAGACACGAAGAAAATAGATAGACTAAAGAAAATCTAGAAAAATAAAATAAAAATCTCACTAGAAAGGAATCTAGTGAGTAGACCTAATAGAATAAAAATTCAACCTAAACAATAACTATTCCCCGGCAACGGCGCCAAAAACTTGATGCGTGGTTTTGTAACCTTACAACAGGTTTTACCTCTCGAGGGATCTCAAGAGGCTTACAACCCCACCAGGCAGTGTACCTGACCGATGTAGTATAGTGTAGTGGTAAGTACGGGGGATTGATCGTTCTCCACAGGGAATAGTGTTCGTTAGGTATGAAAGACTACTCTAATTAGGTCTAAGGGTTGAGGAAGATTCTTTTTATGTTTTTATATTTTTTTATGAAAGCAAGTAAAATCTCGGGTTTGAAAGAGTGGGCGGAATTAGTTGCTAGTCAACTAACCCAAATTACTACAAATGCAAATAAAATAAAATAACAAAAATGAAAATGTGGTGAGAAACTTATGTGTAGAGAAATGTGTTTACTTAGATTTCCTTACTCCCTAACTATCTTTTACCGGTTAATTAGTGTGTATTAGTCGCGTGGATGACGGGTGTATTCCTTAATACCAATCGTGGGGTGGCGTACTTACTTCCCCAACTCTACAAGCTCCTACTTCACTCCTATGTCGAGCCGGCTAGGAAGCTCCTAACATGGGATCACTAGAATTCGCTTGTGCATTAAATACAACCATAAAAACCTTTAGTACGCATTTGGTTCATGTTTCTTAAGACGTTCAAGCAAGTTACCGAATAGGAAGTTAGCCAGTTTTCTTAAGCCTAACATAGATAAACAATCATCCAATACAACTAACAACACACTAATAACCAATAATCAATAGCTAGGTTTCATTAGATCTAAGCAAACACAAGATAAATTTAGCCTAACATGTTAATCAAAAGACAAGAATAAGATAAAATCAAACAACACATAGACATATTGAATGATTAATTGATAACTTATCTTCAATGTAACATGGAAGATCTCAAGGCAAAAAGCCTTGAAAAAGTAGCTAAAATCGTCTTAGGGTTTTCTCCCAAAATTCCACACACTCAGCTCTCTCTTTAATGACAAAAAATTAGAAAACTATATATAGATTTTTACATCTGACGGCGTCACGTTATGGAGTGTGACGTCGTCACCTCGCCGCTTCTAGGGTTCCCGGATGACCTTCTTGACGCCGTCCCTCTTTAGCTCTTCAAAAATCCATTCTGGCTTATCAAGGCTTGACGCCGTCGAACCTTGAACGTGACGCCGTCCCTCTTTGATTTAAGCCGTGACGCCTTTGATCAAGTTAAAGCGTGACGCCGTCAGAATTCACATGCTATTTTCACTGGCTCATCATGAGTAAATTTCACGTCCAACTTTTCTTGCCAAGGCATGACGCCGTCCAGAGTAAAGTCTGACGCCGTCAAGAGTAACTTTTAGCCGATTTTTGAGACTTTGTCGTTTTCTTCACTTTTATGCTCCAAAAACGTCCAAAATGCCTCCTTTTCCAGATTTCTCCTCAAAAGTACCTAAAATGACAAAAGGAACGATTTAGGGCAATATTTGATCAAATAAATACGATTTAGGGCTTAAATGACCCCTTAAAAGTGGTACACTTTTCGCTTCATCAAAAATCAATTTGGAAGTGTAAAATGGTCCACTATTTATAGGCAAGGGGAAAAGTAGCCGTTACAGAGGCATGGCTCCACTAATTGTCAGACGGCTCCACTAAATTCTTTAGTGGTACCGTGGACGCTCCTCCGTTTGTTTTTAGTGGAGAAGGTTTATTTGGGAATGTTTGGAGTTGTTTGGGGGGGGGGGGGAATTGACTGTTGGGATTTTTAAACTTATTTTTCAAAATAAAACTTTTCTTTTTAATTCAAAAATAATTTGTAAAATATATTTTTGAAAAAATGTTTTGTCACATTAAAAATGTGAAGTTTATAAAAATATAATCCTTTGATCATTTGTCAAGTAGTAGATTTGTTTGTCCATACCTTGAGTGATTTACGTCAGGATGGAAATCTACGACTTCGTTGAAGCGTACTTGAGACATCGGGAGGTGTTGATGTAAGTATGCATTGATGATTTGTGTTTACAAGTATCTTGCACATTTTACGTTATGTATTACAAGTTACATGTTTGTCACTATTAAAACCGAAAGAAACCGTTTAGTTTAAATATCGTAATATTTGCACTAACACAAACAACAATTGAACAAACCGAACCAACAACACCAATAAATCGCTATCCCACCAAATCCATCACCACCCTCCACCTCACCAGCAACTCAAACACCAACTCCATCACCAGCCATAGCCCAACATCAACCACTGATTATTCCGGATCCTCCTCTCAACCCAAACCTTGTCTCGATTCATCCCATGGTCACACGATATCATGTCGGAACTAATCGTCCTACTGAACATCTCAATATGCATGTGTCTTTGGTTTCCCCATTACCAAAATCCCATCGTGATGTGTTTACTGATCCAAATTGGCAAAATGCTATGCGTGATAGATACACTGCACTTATTAAGAACGAAACTTGGACTCTTGTGCCTCGACCCACGGACACCAACATTATTCGCTGTATGTGACTTTTTCGCCATAAGTATTTGGCTGATGGCACTCTTAGTCGCTACAAGGCTCGTCTTGTGGTGAATGGTAGTACTCAATTAGAGGGGGTTTGTTGGGAATTATAGTACTTCACACTTAGTACTGCCAAGCCAAGGCGGTACTGTTAAGCCAAAAGTTAAAATTGTTGAAGTTATAACTAACAGTACTAACTGAGTTAGTACTGCTAGTGTAAATGTTATTATTGCCAGACTAAAGACTGCTGATAAAGATGGTACTGCCAAGGTTATGAAGACGTGTGATGTGATATGTATAGAAGATATTCGGATCTAAACACACGAGTTGTGTTGGGGATACTTTGAGTATATACTTGATAGCACGCGGAATTTACTACCAAGTACTTAGAAGAATATGTGTTTGGTGATTGTATGATCGTATGAATGTAACAATAATAATAAACAAGGCAATTGTTTAACCAAACACTTTGCTTCAATATATTGAACGATTACAATAAATAAACGTGAAGCCCTTAGTAATGCTTGTACGTATAGGATGTATGGATATCTTAAAACCCTAACTGAGGATCTCTTTTTATAGCACAAAGAGTCCTTTACAAGTAAACTATATTCGTATCATTCTATACAAATAAGATATACATCATATCCATTCCATATTTATCTTCACACGGTTTCACCTTAATCTTGTAAGCAGTACGAACTTCTCTTCATCAGCAGTACTAACTGTTCTTGTATTCTTCAGCAACTGTTCAACCGTACTAACTTATAAAGAACCGTACTAACTGCTTAATTTAATTCCCAACAATCCTCCCCTAAACTTATGATTTCTATGCAAATCAACAAGTTTCTTGAATTAAACTTCTGCTTATGTTGATGGGGTGGATTCTTTCAAACACTTATCTTTAATCTCGAAACACTTGGGAATTTTCTTCACATATCGTACTCTTTTTGGTCAACTCCTCAAAAATTACCATAATTAAATTTATTCCTGTAAGGAATTAATTCCAAATACCAACCCAAAGAATTTAATTCCTAATACCAACCCTGCATTTAATTGCTTTAAAACTCCATTGGTTCTATAAAAAGCCTTAAATTCTCAATACTAACCCATCATTCTTCAAATCACAACTATCAAACCCAATGAGTTCATCCAATCCAAACATTGTTGAGATTTCATCAGATTCATCTTCAGATTCAGAAAGTGATGGATGGAGATCTTACTTTCCACCGAACTACACTAATCTGACTATCAGAAACCCATCTCCAAAAGCTCAAGAAGTATCTTTTGATGATGACCTTTTAACTTCCTCTGATGATGATGATCAACAAGCACTTCCACTATCAGTTGTATTGACAAGAGAGATAGAGAAAGCTGTGGCAAAAATGAGCAAGGTACAAGTGCCCGAAAGACATCAACCACTTCCAAGACCTGACAAACAAGTGTTGGGACTTCCTTGTTGGAAAGTGTGGAACTCAATCGATGGCAAAGGAGTTCACAAATCCATGCCAGACTTCAAGGACAAAGGAAAGAGGAAGCTAGAGTAGTGGTTGTGTGTTGGATTGGTTTAGGTTTGTGTGTTGGGAGTTGGTTGGTTTGTGTTGGTTTTTGAGTTTGATCGTTGGTTATGTTGGTTTTTCTTATGTAATGAATCCACTTCTTTAATGAATAAATTTCATGCACCTGTTTATAATTCATCTCCTCCCCTGAATTTCATAATCATATCTCTGACTCTTAATTCCTCCCCTGAATTTCATAATCATCTTTAATAGCAACTGAACAAACTTTTAATTCCTCCCCTGTTTGGAAGAATCTTCACCATCAGATGAATTAGAACATATGACATCCAAGCTCAGCATCCAATATGACAATTTTTACAAGTTACCATCAATTCAGTTGGTTAGTTTCAAACTGCTCTCAACACTTCCAGATGTGTGACCTTCTGAGAGAGGTGTATCACAGAGCATAAACTCAGTAGGAACTAAGTTTGAACAATCAGTACAAACTGGTGAAGCCAGCAGTACAAACTGTCAACCCCAGTAGTACAAACTGTTAGCAAAAATTTTCAGAGATAAAATCAATATGTAAGTTTAATGTGGATATGAAAACATTTTTGTCTACTTATAGTTTTTAGCAAACTATCAGCTATGAACGGATTTGACATGTCTTTACCAATAGCCGTTTGCTATGGACTAGCCAACTCTTCACACTTAGATTTGGTGAGTTGATAACCAACCAGTTTTTGGTAAACTGTTAACCATAAACGAATTTGAGTAGTCTTTACCAGAAACCGTTTGATCTGGACTAGTTGATTCTTATGTCGGTTAGACATGGTGAATCAATTACCATTTGTTGTGTGACAAGCATTCACACTTGACAATCCAAACCACCATACTTTCCAAAGAACAATCCAAAGCAAAAAGCTTTTCTTAACCTGAAATGTTAGTCCAAAACCAAAGAAAACACAATACACAATATTTTCTTTTAACAGTTATGACAATTGACTAACAAATTTACAAACAGTACTAAAAATTACCAAGCAGTACTAACTATACAAATAGCATAACTAGCAGTACAAAAACCAAAAACATTTAGACATTAATCTTTTGAAGGATTAAGCATTCCAATACCTGTTACCAAGTACTGAAATCTGCCTACATCAAAACCTTTTGTTAAAAGATCAGCAAAGTTGTCATCAGTGTGTATTTTAACAACTTTTATTAACTTCTTTTCAGCACAGTCTCTTATAAAATGATGTCTAATTTCAATATGTTTAGTTTTTGAATGTTGAACTGGATTCTTAATGATACACATTGTACTGCTATTGTCTATATGTATAATCGTGTTTAAGAAATTGTACCCATAATCAAGCATCTGGTTTTGAATCCAAAGAACTTGAGCACAACAACTTGCTGCTGCCACATATTCTGCTTCAGTAGTAGATGTGGCCACCATAGTCTGCTTCTTACACTGCCAAGAGATTAATCTACAACCCAAGAACTGACAACCACCTGTTGTAGACTTTCTATCCATGCTAGCACCAGCATAATCAGAATCAGAGAATGCCACTAGATCAAATGCAGACTCTTTAGGATACTATAGCCCCAAGTTAGGTTAACCTTTAAGGTATCTGAAGATTCTCTTTACTGCTGTGAGATGAGACACCTTAGGATTTACTTGGAATCTTGCACAGGCACAAACAACAAACATAATGTCAGGCCTAGATGATGTAAGGTACATCAGAGACCCAATCATAGATCTATACATGTGCACGTCCACATCTTCACCACTGTGATCCTTTAATAGCAAATGTATCTCCTTATCAACTGGTGTGCTAGCAACCTTGGCATCTGTGAATTGGAATTTCCTCAATATTTCACCAACATATTTATCCTGAGAGATAAATATACCATCTGGCTTTTGCTGTACTTGAAGACCTAAAAAGAATGTAAGCTCTCCCATAGAACTCATCTGAAACTGGTCTTTCATCAGCTTTTCAAACTCCTTACACATCTGTTTCTTTGTAGAACCAAAAATGATGTCATCTACATAGACTTGTACCAGTAGAATATCACCCTTGTTTTTTTTAATAAAGAGAGTTTGATCAATTTTCCCTCTATGAAACCCATTCTTCAGAAGATATTTAGCAAGAGTTTCATACCAAGCTCTTGGAGCCTGATGCAATCCATATAGAGCTTTCACCACCTTATAAACCTTGTCAGGATGCTCTGGGTCTATAAAACCTAGAGGTTGTGAAACATAGACCTCCTCATCAATAGTACCATACAGAAAGGCACTTTTCACATCCATTTGATAGACCATAAACCCCATAAATGAAGCATAAGCAAGAAATAATCTTATTGCTTCAATCTTGGCAACTGGAGCAAAAACTTCCTCATAATCTATACCCTCTTCCTGAGTATAGCCTTGAGCAACCAATCTTGCTTTGTTCTTTATCACAATGCCCCTCTCATCCTTCTTGTTCCTGAATACCCACTTTGTACCAATCACTCTCATTCCCTTTGGTAGATCAACTATAACCCATACATTCTGAATTTTAAATTGAAGCAGTTCTTCTGGCATAGCTTCAACCTAACTTGACTCTTCCAAAGCCTTTAGCACATTCTTGGGTTCTACCTGAGATAGAAAACATACAAACATACACTCATGCTCATCATCATGATGTTTCTCCTCATATACCACACTGAGAAATCCATGATGATCTGGGTCTTGTATTTGCCTTCTGGTCTTGACTCCAGATTGTACATCTCCTATGATATTGGTAAGTGGATGATTCCTATGTACAATAGTATGGGGAGTAGAAGGAGCTGCATAGCTGGTAGGCATGTTTTGCAGACCATCTCCAAAGAAATCAAACTCATCAACTTGAGAATCAGTATCAACTGGTGAATCAAGATGAGGTTGACTTGGTCCAGCAGCATCACTATTTTGCTCAGCAGTAGGAACTTGTGGCTGAGCAGTACTAACTCTATTTATACTGCTCGTTGGATTTTCAGCTTCTTTACCATTCTAACCACTGGTTTCAGCAACATCTTTCTCTTTGTCTACACCACTTGATGAAGGAATATCATCTTTCTTTGTAGAATACTCATTCACTGGACTTTCTTCCATGACTGGTATGAAAATGCAATCTTCGTCTTACTCCTCTGAACCTGCATCATGGTTAGTATTTGTACCTGTAACAGGCACATAATTCATGGAATCTGAAAGACTGTCAATATCAAAGATCCAATCTGGACCTACACATGCAACATTTGGTTTATTCTCCAAAAATTCTATGTGCAGATTTTCTTCTACTTGCTTGGTGCTTGTATTGTACACCCTAAAAGCTTTACTGTGCAGAGAATAACCAACAAAGAAACCTTCATCAGATTTCCCATCAAACTTTCCTAGTTGGTCTTTGGTATTAAGGATAGTAACATAATAACCAAAAGGTCTCATGAAGCTTAAATCAGGGGTTCTACCTCTAAGAAGCTCATAAGCAGTCTTATTGTGAGGTTGCACAACTAAAACCCTATTCAATACATAACAAGCAGTGCTAACTGCTTCAGCCCAAAATAAAACTGGTAGCTTAGAGTCAGCTAACATTGTCCTAGCAGCCTCTATAAGAGTCCTATTCTTTCTCTCAGCTACACCATTTTGCTGTGGGGTTCTAGCTACACTAAATTCCCTCTTAATACCTTTTTCTCTGCAAAAATCATCCATCACCCTATTCTTAAATTCAGTCCCATTGTTACATCTGATTATTTTAACTTTCTTATCAACTAGGTTTTCTACTTCAACAATGAAGGTCTTAAGGATTTCACTAGTCTCATCCTTAGTTTTCATAAAGAATACCCAAGAAAACCTACTATAATCATCAGTGACAACAAGGCAGTATCTCTTAAAGTTCAAGCTATTCACAGAAGTAGGACCAAACAAGTCCATATGCAACATATATAAAGCTTGAGAAATAGAGTTCTGGGTCTTTGGCTTACATGAGGCTCTGTGTTGCTTACCTTTAAGGCAAGAAACACAAGTTTGGTCATTGAGAAAAGTTTTATTTGGTAAACCTCTTACCAACCCATTTTTAGCAATTTTGTTAATGGTTTTAAAATTAACATGACCAAGCCTTCTGTGCCACAACATTGATTCTTCCAATGTGGCTTTTGCAACAAGACAAGTAAGTCCAACCTTAGGAACTAGTTTATTCATCTCAACACTGTATGTATTATCCTTTCTAGGGATTTTAAGCAATACTTGACTTTCATCAGGTAACTTAAAATCAGGAGAAAGAATAAGACAATCAGTATCAGTAAATAAAACTTTGTTCTGTTTATAACAAATTTGTGATACACTAAAAAGATTGTACTTAAGTTCTGGTACATAATACACATTTTCAAAATTAAGATTACTAGTTTTAATTACCCCTTTACCAGTAATCCTTCCTCTAATACCACCACCAAAGATAACTGGTCCTCCATCCAGAGCAATAAAGTCTGAAAGATATGACATGTTGCCAGTCATGTGCCTTGAACATCCACTGTCTGAATATCCTCTATCTTCTTTACCATTTGAAGGATGTTCCTGCACACAAAATAAAGGTGTTAGTTTCTTTTGGGGATCCAAACCATCACTGGTTTGGATCTGCCTTGTGCATCAAGATGAGAAAACTTGTTGGAGGTCTTTGATGCACCAGTGGGTTTGGTAGAATTTCTAACCCAATGTGCTGAGGCCTTGACAGCATTGCCCCTTTTTCCCTTAACATTTAAGTGCCTAGCAGTAGGATCTGCTGGTCTAGCAGTTGGAACTGCTGACCTAGCAGTTGGAACTGCTTGTTTAAATTTTGGCACCCACTTTTGATTAGTCATTGCTGTTTTCTTATAAAAATGCCTTTTAACTGTTTGTGCATGATTTGAAAATTGTTTTGCACTTGAAACAGTTTGCTTGTCATTAAACCACTTATTTTGACTAGCAGTTGAAACTGTTTTGATGCCAGTCTTTAACATAACAGCTTTGGGTGACAACTTATGATTTGCATTAGGGCTTGTCAATCTAGTTGGACTGTTTTGAGTTACCCTAGCATTGTTATTTCTATTCACCCTTGTATTCCCAGAAACCTTCTTTTTCCATAGGTTAGAATCACAATAAGCAGCCATATGATCAAAACTTCCACAAACAAAGCACACTTTTCTAATCATAGCAAACTTATCATCCAATTTCTTAGATTTTGAGTGATTCCAGTTCCTATGACTATCCTCAGAAATTGGTGATCTGTTCTTAGTCCTATACATCTCAGCATATCGAACACTTTTCCTAACTGGTTTTATGTTTTCAATCTTAACCACTTTAGGAGCATGTTTAACTTCTACCTTAACACCATTAGGTTTGTCCTTAACCTCTACATCCTCATCATTAGATGTCCAATCCTCAATAGTTGGTGCATCTGATTTCCTATCAGAGGACATCTTTTCCTTTGAAAGAGATTTATCACTAGCACTCACAAAAGACTCTTCTGCCTTAACAAATTTAACAGGATTCTCACTAATCTTAACACCATATCCAGGAAAATCCATATCCTTAAACTCTTCTAAACCTGTATGAGCTAAATCAATTCCTGGTGGAACAAACATTCCTCTAAGAGGGGGTGCAACTGACTTATATCCTAAACCAGACTTAGCTTTGTTAAGTATTTGATTCTCTACTATCTTCTGAACTCCATTTGAAGTATGTTCAAGAGTTTCTACACTTAACTGGATGTTTTCTTTTTCCTTTTTAAGCTTCTCTAGTTCATATACAAGTCCACTCATTTTATCATCTTTTATTTGCAAATCCCTCTTTAAAACACCTATCTCATCAGAGAAGTTTGACTCATTCTGTCTATAAAACACAATTTGTTCTTCCAAAATAGCTAGTCCTCTTTTATGATTTGACAGACTAAAATTTACTTCATTAAATTCTACTCTAAGATTATCATACTGTTTCTTAAGACACTCATAATCTTTTAAAGCAGAACAAGTATTTGAACATTTTTGAACAATATGTACCTCAGAGTCTGAGAAAGCCATCAAACCCAAGTTAGCTGGTTCCTCTTCTTCCTCCATAAAGCTCCAATCAAATCCAGCTCCATCTACAGCTACCATAGCCTTGGAAGAAGGCTCTTCAACATTAACTGTTCTCCTTGTTCCTTGCTGATTCTTAAACCCTTGACCCTGGTTGCTTTGTTGTCTTGGACCTCTACATTCCCTGGCAAAGTGCCCCATCTTGTGACAATTATAGCATTCCACCTTAGACTTATCATACCCAGCAACATCTCTTCCATTAAAGGTAATCTTATTCCCAGTCCTTTGGTAATACTTCTTAGCCCTGATGCTTATCAAAGCCAACTGCCACTTTAAATCCATAGCTTCCAAATCATCTTCAGCAATTTGAAGAAGATCTTCATTAAAGATCTTTGACCCACCAGACTGTTCTGACACAAATGCATATATGGTCTCTTCAGTCAAGCCAGCAGTACTAGTTTTTACACTAGCAGTGCTAACTGTTGGTTTAGCAGTACCAACTGCTTCTTCATCTTCATGATTCGAACTGTTTGAAGAAGATACGAAAGCCATATTCCCTGAACTAGAACTGGTGCTACCACTCTTCTTCACCTTCTGCTCAACAATCTTAAGATTGTTGTAAAGCTCATTCATTGTCATTTTCTCCAGCTCTGGTTTATTGCTCCAAACCACAACATAAGTGTTCCATTCAGCAGGTAAACTATTTAGAAACTTCATGTTGAGGTCTTCCTGTGGAATCACAATCTTCAACACAGTAAGTTGACTGATGATCTTTTGAAGCCTATTAAAGATATGGTCCAAAGTTTCATTGCTTGATGCAGTGAAGTTCTCATAACTTTGCTTAAGTAGGGTTTTCTGTGCCTTCTTGGTAGCTTCATTGCCACCAAATCTTTCCACGACTGCTTCAAAAAGAGTTTTAGCAGTCTTGTAATGGCTAAAATTCAGCACTTGATCATTAGGAATTGCCATTAGTAACAAATTCCTAGCCTTCTGATCATTCTTGTTTTTTATTCTCTCCTCGTTTGTAACTGGCTCAGTGTTAAGCTTTGTGATCTTGGAACCATCAGCACGTGTTTCTTCAACAGCAATTGGTTTGAAGGAATCACCATTGATAATGATATCCCATAATGCATAGTCTTGCACCATGAAATATTGCTCTATTCTGAGCCGCCATAAATCGTATTCATTCTGTTTCAGCATGGGGAGTTTAGCAAGGATTGAGGTTTGAGGTGTCTCCATGTCCATCTTCTTGGTTGCTAGTGAGTAAATACTTCTGGATCTTCTAAACTCAAAGTATCAGAAACCTGGCTCTGATACCACTTGACCGGATCTAAACACACGAGTTGTGTTGGGGATACTTTGAGTATATACTTGATAGCACGCGGAATTTACTACCAAGTACTTAGAAGAATATGTGTTTGGTGATTGTATGATCGTATGAATGTAACAATAATAATAAACAAGACAATTGTTTAACCAAACACTTTGCTTCAATATATTGAACGATTACAATGAATAAACGTGAAGCCCTTAGTAATGCTTGTACGTATAGGATGTATGGATATCTTAAAACCCTAACTGAGGATCTCTTTTTATAGCACAAAGAGTCCTTTACAAGTAAACTATATTCGTATCATTCTATACAAATAAGATATACATCATATCCATTCCATATTTATCTTCACACGGTTTCACCTTAATCTTGTAAGCAGTACGAACTTCTCTTCATCAGCAGTACTAATTGTTCTTGTATTCTTCAGCAACTGTTCAACCGTACTAACTTATAAAGAACCGTACTAACTGCTTAATTTAATTCCCAACAGAAGATATTTAGTGTATATCTTATATGTTTAGAAAGATACGTATATTGTAGATTTATAGTTATATTGTAAAGGACTCCTTGTGCCTATAAAAGGAGGTCCTAGGTTAAGTTGTTAGTAATTATCATTTAATCTCTCACGTATAAGTTTCAAGGTTGTAAACCCTAGTGCTATTCAGAGTACTCGTATTATTATTCTAATAATATTGAAGCGTTTGGTTATATTGTTTGTTCAAGTTTACTGTTTCATTAACATTGTTAATATTCTTCTAAGTGTTAAAGAGTAGATTTCGCATACTCTTTGGCATTCACAAAGTTTCAAACAAAATTGTTTTGGATTTATCCAAGGTAACTTAACCTTACAAGCTCAAGGAATCGGTCTGTGTTTGGGATCAACAAGTGGTATCAGAGCTTAGGTTCTGAAACTTTGATCTAGAAGAAACATACCAGAAGAACTCTCTACTTTCATTGAAGGAATGGATCTCGAAACAACTCAAACCACTACCACTGCTAAACTGCCTATTCTCAAGCAAGGTGACTATGAGATGTGGAGGCTCAGAATTTAGCAATACTTTCAAGTGCAGGACTATGCTCTATGGGATATCATAGAGAATGGTAACTCATTCAAACCTACAATCAAAGCTGGTACAAGTGAAGGTGGTGCCCCAACTGTATCAGGTCCTGTTACTGCAGAAGAGAAGCTTCAGAAGAAGAATGATGTCAAGGCTAGAAGTATGTTGCTGATGGCTCTTCCCAATGAGCAACTGTTGACTTTTAGCAAGCACAAGGATGCAAAGACCTTGTTTGAGGCTATAATAACAAGGTTTGGAGGCAATGAAGCAACTAAGAAGACACAGAAGACTCTTCTTAAACAGATATATGAGAACTTTAGTGCTTCAAGCACTGAGTCTCTTGATTCTATCTTCAACAAGCTTCAGAAGATTGTGAGCCAACTAGCTGTCTTGGGTGTAGAGATTTCACAAGAAGATCTCAATTTAAAATTCTTGAGAAGTCTACCTTCTGAATGGAATACTCATGTGGTGGTCTGGAGAAACAAGCCTGATCTAGACACTATGAGTTTTGATGATCTCTACAACAACTTCAAGATTGTAGAACAAGAGGTGAAAAGGCCTGTAGGATCAAGCTCAAGCTCTCAGAACATGGCTTTTGTGTCATCTCCAAGCACAAGTAGTACTGAGTTGGTTAATACTGCTTATGGAATTAGTACTTCTAACCCTAAAGTTAGTACTGCTAGTTCACAAACTAGTACTGCTAGCTTGAGTGATGATACCATCTATGCATTCCTGGCCAGTCAAGCTAATGGGTCTCAGCTTGTGCATGAAGACCTTATACAAATCCATGAAGATGACCTGGAGGAGATGGATTTGAAGTGGCAGTTAGCTTTGCTGAGCATGAGGGCCAAGAGGTTTTTCCAGAACACTGAAAAGAAGATCACCATCAATAGAAGTGATATTGCTGGGTATGATAAATCAAAAGTAGAGTGTTACAACTATCATAAGTTGGGACACTTTGCTAGGGAATGCAGAGGGCCAAGGAACCAGGACAATAGGAGCAGGAATCAAGACAACAGAGGTTCTAGGAATGAAGAAAGCACCAGGAAGGCTGTGAGTTTGGAAGAATCTTCTTCCAAAGCTATGGTGGCCATTGATGCCCTTGGATTTGATTGGAGCTTTATGGCTGAAGAGGAAGCTCCTAGCAACATGGCACTGATGGCTGAAGTTTTTTTTTGACTGGTTCAGTCACTGTGGTTTGCATATGTTACAGATCCAGTCCATATCCGAATTAAATGACCAAAAAGCCCTTGTCATCTTTTTTTTCAAATCTTTTGACAATTAAGTAACGGCCGTTAGTCCTTTATACTAACGGCCATTAGTAAATAACCGAAAATTTGGTTTTCTAACATTTTCGTCCGTTTTTACACGTTTTCATCCGTATTTACACGTTTTCGTCTGTATTTACACGTTTCGTCCGTATTTACACGTTTTCGTCTGTTTTTACACGTTTTTGTCCGTATTTACACGTTTTCATCCGTGTTTACACGTTTTCGTCCGTATTTACACGTTTTCGTCCGTTTTTACACGTTTTCTTCCGTTTTTACACATTTTCGTCCGTTTTTACACTTTTCGTCCGTATTTACACATTTTCGTCCGTATTTACACGTTTTCGTCCATTTTTACACGTTTTCATCCGTTTCTACATGTTTTCATCCGTATTTACATGTTTTCGTCCGTTATTACACGTTTTCATCCGTATTTACACGTTTTCATCTGTATTTACAAGTTTTTGTCCGTATTTACACGTTTTCATCCGTATTTACACGTTTTCGTCTGTTTTTACACATTTTCATCCATTTTTACACGTTTCATCCGTATTTACAAGTTTTGATCTGTTTTTACACGTTTTCATTCGTATTTACATGTTTTTGTCCGTTTTTACACATTTTTGCACGTTTTCGTCCATTTTTACACATTTTCATCCGTTTTTGCACGTTTTTGTTCGTTTTATGTGTTTTCGTCTGTTTTTACACATTTTTGTCTGTTTTTACACGTTTTTGTCCAGTCTTTATATGTTTTCGTCTGTATAAAAACATGTAAATTCGGATTAAAACATGTAAAAATGAATAAAAACGTGTAAAAAGGATTAGAACATGTAAATACGGATGAAAACATGTAAAAACGGATGAAAACGTGTAAATACAGATGAAAACTTGTAAATACGAACGAAAATGGGTAAATACTGACGAGAATGTGTAAAAATGGATGAGAACGTGTAAAAACGGATGAGAATGTGTAAAAACGGACGAAAACATGTAAATACGGATGAAAACGTGTAAAAACGGACGAAAACGTGTAAATACGGATGAAAACGTGTAAAAAATGGATGAAAACGTGTAAATACGGACGAAAACGTGTAAATACGGATGAAAACGTGTAAAAACGGACGAAAACATGTAAAAACGGATGAAAACGTGTAAATACGGACGAAAATGTGTAAATACGGATGAAAACGTGTAAATACGGACGAAAACATGTGAAAACGGACGAAAACATGTAAATACGGACGAAAACGTGTAAAAACGGATGAAAACGTGTAAATACGGATGAAAACGTGTAAAAACGAACGAAAACGTGCAAAAACGGACGAAAATGTGTAAAAATGGACGAAAACGTATAAATGACTAACAGCCGTTACTTAATTGTCAAAAGATTTGAAAAAGAAGATGACAAGGGCTTTTTGGTCATTTCAATTCGGATATGGACTGGATTCGTAACATATGCAAACCACAATGATTGAACTAGTAAAAAAAAACTTCAGTGACTGAAAGTGAAAAAATCGCCAAACCATAGTGACCATTTATGTAATTAACTCAAAGCATTATGATGATCTAAGAATAGAGTTTAACCAATCTGAGTTTAATTTGGAAAATTATAAGAGAGGTTTAGCTGTTGTAGAAGAACAACTTATTTTTTATAAAAAGAATGAAACTGTATTTACTGAGGATATAGTTGTGTTAAAAAGAGATATTACTTTTAAAGACTTAGAAATCAATGAGCTTAAAAATGAATTAGAAAAGCTTAAAAAGGAAAAAAGACAACATTGAAGTAAATATAGAGAGATATGCAGGGTCATCTAAGAGTATAGATAGGATAGTTGAGTGTCAACTTACAAATAATTTCAAGAAAGGTCTAGGTTATAAGGAAGTTGCAAATCCACATAGAGGGATGTTTCCAACCCCAATACTTGATTTGTCTCATCTAGAAGAGGTAAAAGAGCCTGAGACTGAAGTTAAAAGTGATAGTGAAGAGAGTTTTAAAGAGGTCAGTGAATCATTTGATACCCCATTAGTTGAGAAATTGGTGTCAGATGATAAGGCAGAGAAGAAAATTGTCTTTCTTGCTGTTGCTAAGGTAGAATCTGTTAAACCTAAACAACAAGAGAAACCAGCTACGAAAACAGTTAAGTATGCAGAGATGTATAGGTCGCATGGTCCTAGGGGAAATCAGAGGAATTGGAATAATCAAAAGTCCCAACAAGAAGGAAGTGAATTTGTTATGTACAATAAAACCTGTTTTGTGTGTGGTAGTTTTGACCATTTGCAGGCTTACTGCAATTACCATCAAGGGGATAGGATGGTATATGGGAATACAAGGGCATCTGAGAACACTTTTAAGAGGGTGAATCACAATTATTCTTCTAAACAAACTCACCCTAGTGTTTACAGAAACATGGCTCCAAGAGCTGTTTTAATGAAGTCTGGCCTTAAACCACTTAATACTGCTCACCCCAAATCAACAATTTATGGTGCTAGACCAATGTCATGTTATTCTAAACCAGCACAACAAACTGTTAAAAGGCCTTTTCAAAACAAAACAACATTAACTACCAGGAAATTTGGCCAAAAAGTTAATACTGCTAGGCCAGCAGTTAGTACTGCTAGGCCAGTAGTTAGTACTGCTAGGCCAGTAAATGTTGTTAGGTCAAATGGGAACAACGTTGTTAAGGCCTCAGCATGTTGGGTTTGGAGACCTACCAAACTTGATTGTGCATCAATTGTATTAAAGAAACATATCTATATTGATGCACGAGGCAGATCCAAGTCAGTAATGGCTTGGGTCCCCAAAGGAAACTAATTTCCTTTATTTTATGTGCAGGAACATCCACAAAAGGAAGAAGAAGATCTGGGATATTTTGACAGTGGATGCTCCAGGCACATGACAGAAAACATGTCCTATCTCACAGATTTTATTGCATTTGATGGAGGATATGTTGCCTTTGGGGGATGAGCCAGATGAGGAAGAATTATTGGTAAAGGTACAATTAGGATAGGTAAGCTTGATTTTGAAGATGAGTACTTTGTTCAAGAGTTAAAGTTTAACCTGTTTAGTGTCTCACAGATGTGTGACAAAAAGAACAGTGTTCTTTTTACTAAAACTGAATGTTTTATTCTATGTCATGACTTTAAGTTGACTGATGAGAGTCATGTCTTACTTAAAGTTCCTAGAAAGAACAACATGTACAGTGTCGATATGAAGAACATTGTTCCTAAAGAGAGTTTAACTTGTCTTGTTGCAAAGGCCACATTGGATGAATCAATGCTATGGCATAGGAGGCTTGGTCATGTTAATTTTAAAAACATTAATAAACTTGTTAAGGATAATCTTGTAAGAGGTTTACCTTTAAAACGTTTTAAAAATGACCAAACTTGTGTGGCTTGTCTTAAGGGAAAGCAACACAAAGCTTCTTGTAAGTCCAAGACTCAAAACTCTATTACTCAGGCATTATTCATGTTGCATATGGACTTGTTTGGTCCTACTTCTGTGAGTAGTTTAATGAATAAGAAATATTGTCTTGTTGTCACTAATGATTATAGCAGGTTTACTTGGGTTTTCTTTTTAGCAACTAAGGATGAGACCAGTAGCATTCTTAAGAGTTTTATTACTGAGATAGAAAACCTTGTTGATAAGAAAGTAAAGGTAATCAGATGTGATAATGGAACAGATTTAAGAATAGAGTTATGAATGATTTTTGTGATCTAAAAGGTATTAAGAGGGAATTTAGTATAGCTAGAACTCCTCAGCAGAATGGTGTTGCTGAAAGGAGAAATAGGACACTGATTGAGGCAGCTAGAACTATGTTAGTAGACTCTAAGTTACCTACTACATTTTGGGCTGAAGCAGTTAATACTGCTTGCTGTGTGCAGAACAGGGTATTAGTAGTCAAACCTCACAACAAGACACCTTATGAACTCTTTAGAGGTAGAAAACCAGCTCTAAGCTTCATGAGACCATTTGGATGTCATGTTATAATTCTAAATACCTTAGATCATTTGGGCAAGTTTGATGGAAAGTCTGATGATGGATTCTTTGTTGGGTACTCTATGAATAGCAAGGCATTTAGGGTATACAACATTTGAACCAGGAAAGTAGAAGAAAACTTACATGTAGAGTTCTTGGAGAATAAGCCTAGTGTTGCAGGAGAAGGTCCTAAGTGGCTGTTTGATATTGATGTGCTAACTGAATCAATGAATTATGTGCCAGTTGTTGCAGGTACAAACTCTAATGATTTTGCAGGTACAAAAGATAGTTTTGATGCAGGTCAATCCAGCATGGTGACAGGATCTTGTTAAGACTACATGTTTATGCCACTATGGAAGGATGGTTCAATGTTTGATACATCTTCAAAGAATGTTAGCAATGATGAACCACAACCTTCTTGTGATTTTGAAAAGGAGGATGATGAAGGTGTCAATAAAGAAAGTGGAGTTGATGATCAAGAGAGGCCTAAAAGCAGTACTAAAGATGTTAATACTGCTGAGCATGTTAGTACTGCTGAGCTAGATGTTAGTACTGCTGGGCCAAATAATAATACTGCTAGCCCAATAGTTACTAATGATGCTGATTTTTCTGATGATGAAGTGGATCTAAACAACATGCCTAACACCTATCAAGATCCTACAACTCCAAATACACGAATTCACAAAGATCATTCACTTGATCTTGTGATTGGTGATGTATAGTCTGGTGTAAAGACAAGAAGAATGACAATGACACAACCTACAGATGAACAAAGTTTCCTTACTGTTGTGTATGAAGGGAAAACACATGAAGACCTTCATACTTGTTTATTTGCTTGTTTCTTATCTCAAGAAGAACCCAAGAAAATTGCCAAAGCTCTAAATGACCCATCCTGGGTAGAAGCAATGCAAGAGGAGCTTTTACAGTTTAAGCTTCAAAAGGTTTGGGTTCTAGTAGATTTGTGTAACACCCCCAAAATATCGCAGCGGAATGTAATATCATTGGGGTGCTACTTATTAGTACAACAGTCATAATCATAGAAAACGACTCTAAATGAGACGTTTTAAAAGTTTATCATCCGATCAAAATAAAACATTAGAGTTACAAGAGGTCCAAAATAGTCTTAGAATACATAATATGTAAACACGAAAGTTTTTAAAAGTTTATCGAATGATAACAAAATGCAAGCCATCAAAACATTCTCCGTGCGATTTCGTGCTTGCCAAATACCATAAGGACCTGAGATAAAACATGCTAAAAAGTCAACACAAAGGTTGAGTGAAATTCACAGGTTTATAAATAATTAATGGACCACAAGATTTCAGAGTTAAAATAATAATTGCAACGAATACAATTATGGGTAAATAATAATTATTGCTTTAAGCTCATGACACGCAAACTGACTGAAGGTTCATAGAATGAACCAATGCCCTGAAAGGTAAATTTCCATTTTACCTAAATTTCAAATATAGTGCGTTCGGTTGTCTATCCAATCAACAGTTTAAAGCATGATTTAGCAATAATATGTTCTGATAAGCATACAGTTTAAAGCACTTGTGTCCAAATTGTAAAATAGCATGTATCTCCCCCAATGGGTTTATAAACAGTTTAAGAGTTAGAGTGGGGCTATGAACTCACCAACGATGAAGTAGTAGAAGAAACGGAAAGTGTGCACGTCGAGAAAAGTCGCAAAAGTCACAAACGACCTAAATAAAATATAACACAACTTAGGCTCAGGGAAATAATATGTGACGCTTATACGGGTTGAAATGCAATGCTTATACGGGTTGAAATGCAATGCTGATGGAAATTTGGATAAAAATACCGCACTAAAAGGGTCGCCATTTCTAAACCGTGAAGGCTAAAATTATGAACTTTATATGATTGGAAAGGTATGACTCTATACATTTCAAAAATCAAGGTCTCACTTGACTGAAAATTTTATAACTAGGGTTAAATTACTAATTTACCCTTGTGTTTCGATGTAGGAAATTACAGAAATCAGTTAGGCTTAGGAAAGTGTTTAGATATTTTGATCTACAGGTCTAATAGTCACAAGGCCAATGGGAAAAGTTTTATACATGTCTTAGCTCCAACTTTCATGTTTTGACCAACATAAGGTTCTTTGCAAAATTTTAGAGTATTTGGCCTTTCAAAACTGACATGCATTTCTGAACATCTTTTAGTGTAGATTTTCTAAAATATTCTTCGTGACGAATTAGGACACAAGGTTTTCGGGGAAATGACTCTGAGACACAGGGCTAAGTCCCTATATTTTTATTTTTGACTCAATATTCACTGAGATAAAAATGGGTGAGTTGTTTTCCAACAGATACTAATTTGGACAGATTCATCTTTTCAAAGTCATGTTTCTTAGGGATTATAAGCTAGATTTTTTAGTGTAAAATGTAAAGACCAATCATGAACAACTCTTATACGGATCAAAGCACTAGTATGACCAGGAATAAAATGGTTTTAAAAGAAAACGTGGGTGATCTTTATGAATACTTTAAAATGAAAACAAGGTTCAACAATCAAAATGTAACTAACAACTCTTGCATTTCTTACATAATCAAACCTAACTACCTATCTAAAGTCTTATATACTTATGAAAACTTGATCAATTCTTCCAAAATAATCAATGTAAGAATTTTTTACTTCTATCCAAGTAATGCTAAAAGTAAATCAAATATAGAGAGTTTGAATGAAAAGAAATGGGCAGGAACAAACTTGTATGCAATGATCTTCAATCTAGCACCAAAGTAGCAAAGAAAATCAAACTCCAAGGGTGCTTGTGGTCTTGGAAACTCACGGAAGCAGTAGCAACAAAAGGGAGAGGTTTGTGGTGATTTGCATGTGTTAGGATGAAAGAAATGATCAAGGTTTAGTGGTTTTTATGGTTAGTGTTAGACTTATAAGTCCTATAGTTACACTTGTTAAGATTTTGTATCATGTTAGCATGCATACCACTATGATCGGCCACCTCATGGCTAGGAGAGGGTGAGTGGATTATTTTGTGACTTTATTTGAGCATAAGTATGTTTTAGAGTGTAGTTTGGATCCCGGTAATTTAAAACGTGTAGTTTTTAAGACACTAATGTTAAATAATTATCAAAACATAGTATTTTTGTAAAAATAGTTTCATTCAACTTAAAATGAGTAAATTTGGTGTTTTATTTTATAAGAGACTGCAATGACAAAAAGTTAATTCAAATTGTTAAAATACACACAGATAACAATTTTGCAGATTTACTTACAAAGGGTTTTGATGTTGGAAGGTTTCAGTACTTGGTTGCAAGTATTGGAATGCTAAATCCATAAAGTTTTAATCTCTTTGTGTCTTTGTGAAGTTTTGTAAAGGATTAGTATTGTTAGATGTTAATACTGCTAGACTGTTGAGTTAAAACTGTTAGTCATTCTTAATACTGTTATATAGAAAATGCTTTGGATTATGTTTTCTTAGTTTTAGACTAACATTTTCAGGATAAGTAAGCAGTATGATTGGAATTAATGCTATGTGAGAAGCAGATGTGGTGAATTGTTTGCTGTCATAATTGATTCATGATAGAGAGGATTTGGGGATCACTTGACAAAGGTTTATACCTGAGTTGAGAGGTTCTTTAAAATCTTTTTCTTGAAATCAACTTATGTCTATTAGGTGGTATAATAAACATGAATTGATGGTCATAGTTAGTCAGATAGTAACTGAGCTAACTCACTCTTTACCATTCTATACTCAGTATAGTGTGTTCGTCCAAGGACATCTGGTATAGAGAACAACGAGCAAAAGTGAATCTAATACATTTGTGTTAGAGGTAACACCTGCCACGAGCTGGAAACCCTGTCAAGAAGGCTCTTTTAATGAGTCTATCTGATCACAGGCAGTATTTATACTGAAAACATTGGTTCTCACACAACCAGAGGTTAATTGCAACCGAAATTTGATTGAGTGTCTTCCTTTACACTTAATCCCTTCAAAAAGTTTGAGTGCAGTATTGTTTTAAAAGAAAATTGAGTTAATACTGCTGAGAAAAAGTTTTTCCAAAAATTAGTACTGCTAGGCAAAACTTTGTACTGCTGGGTAACCGTTGGTACTGTTTGGTCATAACCGTTTTTTAATTATAGCCGTTGAGAAAATTTTGGTCAATTACTTTACTTAAGGGTTTTCTAAATTGGATAATTCTCACTTTTTATCTAATTTATACGATTTCTTCAACCTAAAGAAACAATTTATTGAAGTCGGTCCAATCAAAACCCTAAGTGTTCACTATAAAATCTCAATTGGCTTTACCAAACATACAATTCTCTCATAAACGATCATAATCCAGCACTATAATCAAACTTTTAATCAATTTTAATGGCGAATTTAGAATTTTTTGATAATCACAACATGGTTGCATTCTTGGAGAAACCAGAGGGGAGTTAAGACTTCCATCAGATAGTAGATTTTCTCAATACTACCCACATCAGGAATGCTCTTACAGTAAAGCCTACTATCTATAGTTCTCAAATTCAAAAGTTTTGGCATACTGCTACTGCCAATACACTTGATACTAGAGAACAAAAAATAATTGCAACAGTTGATGGCAAAAATTTGACTATTACAGAGTCATCTGTTAGGAGACATCTCCATTTAGCAGATGATGATGGTATTAGTTGTTTGCCTAACACTAAAATTTTTGAACATCTTTCCAGAATGGGGTATGAGTCAGATTCTGACAAACTAACTTTTCAAAAAGGACAATTTGCCCCACAATGGAGATTCTTCATTCATACTATCTTGCATTGTTTAAGTCCAAAGAAAACTTCATGGGAGCAATTCAGTAGCAATATTGCAACTGCTCTTATTTGCTTAGCAACAAAAAGGACTTTTCACTTTTCTAAATTGATTTTTGATAGTATGGTGAAAAACTTGGATAGCAAATACAAGTTTTTAATGTATCCAAGATTTATTCAAATGTTTTTGAACAAACACAAAAATTTGCTTCTATCTCATAAAATGTTTATCCAACTCCTTACCTTACTCAAAAACTTTTCAGTAACATGAGAATGGCTTCTAAGGGTTATAATGGGATAGAAGTACCATTATTTGAAACTATGCTTGTTCAAAGTGAAAATATTCAGGGTGAAGGATCAACAAGCCCAGTTGAGTCCTATCACACACCCACAAGTTCCTCAAGTACTCAATCAGCCTCACAACCAACTTCATCACCCTATAGGAGTTCATCTGGACAGGAATCTGATGTTCCTCAACACAGATCTCCTACTTCACCACATGTAGCAGATGAGGCTGTCTCTGACAGAATGGTTAGGGCTACTACTACTGTCTCTAGCTTAGTAGCAGGACAGGCCAGTAGTAACATTGATAAGACCCAACCCATGGCAACATCTAATGTGTCAAGTTCTCATGAACTTGGTACAGGTGATGGACTCCCCAGCCACCAGGATACAATAGGGGACATGCCCCATGATTCACCTCTCCCAAGAGTTAACAAACTTGGAAGTGATGAGGGCAGTGCGACACTAAAGGAATTGATGGAAATTTATACCAAATTGACAGAAAGGGTGACTGGCTTAGAGAAAGAATTGAAGGAAACAAAGAAACTCTATGGAGGTGCCTATACAAAGCTTATTCAGAAGGTGAAGAAGCTACATCAAAAGGTCAAGTTACTCAAAACTAAGAGAAGGGCAAATATTGTGGAATCTGCTAGTTCAGATGATGATTCAGATGATGACTTGGATGATTCTTCCAAACAGGGGAGGAAAATTGCCGATATAGATCAAGATCTAACCATCTCATTGGTTCAAAAAGATGCTGAACTTCAGGGGAGGCAAGATGCTGGTATGGATGATACAAATTTTGATGCCACTGAAACTGTTAGTACTGCTGATCCACTTAGTACTGCTGATGCATCAGTTAGTACTGCCAGTGTTGTTTATGTTAGAAGAAGAAGTGCAGATAAAGGAAAGGGGATTATGATTGAATCTGAGCCACCAAAGAAGGTTAGCAAGAGAACTCAAGCTCAGATAAGCTTTGATGAAGAAGTTGCTAAAAGGGTGCATGCTGAAGAATAGGCAAAATTGGATGAAGAAGAAAGAATTGCAAGGTTTATGGTAGAACAAAAACTCAAGAGTATTGAAGTAGAAAGATTAGCACAAGAGCAAGTTGATGAACTTCTAGCTAAAAAGATATATAAAGATGACAGGGCAGCTATCCCAGAAGAAGAAAGAGAAAATGATCTTAATGATCTGCTTGAAGTGATTAGAAAAAGTCAGAGTGCAAAGGAGGCTGCTGCAAGAAGAAATAAACCTCCAACTCAAGCACAAAAGATGAAGCATATGAAGGAGTATCTGAAGAATCAGGATCATTACACTGCTACTTAATTAAAAGGAAGGTCTTATGAAGAAATTGAAATATTGTACTTCAAGGCTTATAAGAAAGTACAAGATTTCATTCCTATGGATAAAGAAGAAGAGAACAGAAGTTCAAAAAGAGTTGGATTAACTTTAGAGTCAGAGTCTTCAAAAAGGCAGAAAGTTAGTGAAGAAGGAGAAGAAGAAGAAGAAGAAGAAGAAGAGGAAGAAGAAGAAGAAAAAGAAGAGGAAGAAGAAGAATTGATAGAAGAACAGCTTCAACAGATGATGATTGTCATTCCAGAAGCAGGACTGAATGTTGAAGCATTACAGGAAAAGTATCCAATCATAGACTGGGAGGTCTATGTTGCGGACATAGAAAAGTTCTAGAAGATGATCAGAGTTGGAAATCATTTTGAATTATATCAACACTTTGAAGATATGTTGAAGTCTTTTGATAGAGATGATCTGATGCAGCTATGGGGATTAGTCAAAGAAAGGTTCAAGCCAGCAGATCCTTCAAATGACAAAGACAAGGTATTATGGGTTGAGTTGAAAATAATTTTTAAACCAGATCCAGATGACAGTCTATGAAAGTTTCAAGCACATAATCTAGGATTGAAATGGAAGTTGTATGATACATGTGGAGTTCACCATGTATCTACAAAAGCTGGAGTTGATGTATATATGCTTGTTGAAAAAGAATATCCATTGAGAAAAGGTATTCTCATTGTGATGTTATCTGCTAAACTCACAGTGGATGAAGAGACAGAGATGGCAAGAGAGCTACTGAGAAAGATCTTCACACAAGCAGAAAGAAAATGAAGTGTTTGGAAGAATCCTCTCAAGCTTAAAGGTTTAATTCAAAAACTTGATGATTTGGAGGTAAACTACAAGTTTAGGGGAGGATTGTTGAGAATTATAGTACTTCACACTTAGTACTGCCAAGCCAAGAAGGTACTGTCAAGCCAAAATTTTAAAATTGTTGAAGTTATAACTAACAGTACTAACTGAGTTAGTACTGCTAGTGTAAATGTTAGTACTGCCAGACTAACAGAAGACTGCTAATGAAGATGGTACTGCCAAGGTTATGACGACGTGTGATGTGATATGTATAGAAGATATTTAGTGTATATCCTATATGTTTAGAAAGATACGTATATTGTAGATTTATAGTTATCTTGTAAAGGACTCCTTGTGCCTATAAAAGGAGGTCCTAGGTTAAGTTGTTAGTAATTATCATTTAATCTCTCACGTATAAGCTTCAAGGTTGTAAACCCTTGTGCTATTCAGAGTACTCGTATTATTATTCTAATAATATTGAAGTGTTTGGTCATATTGTTTGTTCAAGTTTACTGTTTCATTAACATTGTTAATATTCTTCTAAGTGTTAAAGAGTAGATTCCGCATACTCTTTGGCATTCACAAAGTTTCAAACAAACTTGTTTTGGATTTATCCAAGGTAACTTAACCTTACAAGCTCAAGGAATCGGTCTGTGTTTGGGATCAACAAGGTTGATGTAGATGAGACGTTTAGTTCAGTGGTTAAGTCGGGCACTATTCGGACTGTTCTGAGTTTGGCTACTTCTCGACATCAGCCAATTCATCAACTTGATGTCAAGAATGCTTTCTTGCATGGTGACTTATTTGAGACAGTTTATATTAATCAGCCACCAGGGTTTTGGCATCCTGTACATCCTGATTATGTGTGTTTATTGTAGCGGTCACTGTATGGGCTTAAACAGACCCCTAGAGCTTGGTCTCAGCGATTTGCATCCTATATTACTCGGGTTGCGTTTCATCATAGTCGTTGTGCCTCATCCTTAATTATATATAGACAGGGGACGGATATTTCTTATATATTATTATATGTTGATGATATTGTTCACACGGCCTCTTCTGAGAGTTTGTTGCAGCGGATTATTGGATCCTTACGTTAGGAGTTTGCTATGACAGATTTGGGCCCACTTAATTTTTTTCTGGGTATCTCTGTTACGCGTGATTCTTCAGGGTTGTTTTTATCTCAGAAGAAATATGCTATTGAGGTTTTGGAGAGAACACCTATGGTTAATTGTAATCCCAGTCGGACTCCTATTGACACTGAGTCTAAACTGGGGGATGATGGTGATCCGGTATCTCATCCTAATTTATATCATAGTCTTGCAGGTTTTCTTCAGTATCTCACCTTTACTCACCCAAATATATCTAATGCAGTTCAGCAGGTTTGCCTTCATATGCATGACCCTCGAGAGCTCAATTTCTCGACTCTCAAATGGATTTTGCGGTATGTTCGGGGTACCTTAGACTATAGGTTACAGTTGTTTACTTCTTCTACTTCATGATTGTTTGCCTATTATGATGCGGATTGGGGCCGGTTGCCCTACTACTAGGAGATCGACTTCAGGCTACTGTGTCTTTCTTGGAAACAACCTTCTATCTTGGTCCTCTAAGCGACAACCGATTATCTCTCGCTCTACTGCAGAAGCAGAGTACCGTGGGGTTGCCAATGTTGTTGTTGAGACTTCTTGGTTACGAAATTTACTTCGTAAGCTACACACTCCTTTATCTTCCGCTATGCCTGTCTACTGTTGATGCGTGGTTTTGCAACCTTACAACAGGTTTTACCTCTCAAGGGATCTCAAGAGGCTTACAACCCCACCAGGCAGTGTACCTGACCGATGTAGTATAGTGTAGTGGTAAGTACGGGGGATTGATCGTTCTCCACAGGGAATAGTGTTCGTTAGGTATGAAAAACTACTCTAATAGGTCTAAGGGTGAGAGAAGATTCTTTTTATGTTTTTATAATTTTATGAAAGCAAGTAAAATCTCGGGTTTGAAAGAGTGGGCGGAATTAGTTGCTAGTCAACTAACCCAAGTTACTACGAATGCAAATAAAATAAAATAACAGAAAATGAAAAGGTGGTAAAACTTATGTGGAGAGAAATGTGTTTACTTAGATTTCCTTACTCCCTAACTATCTTTTACCGGTTGATTAGTGTGTATTAATTGCGTGGATGATGGGTGTATTCCTTAATACCAATCGTGGGGTGGCGTACGTACTTCCCCAACTCTACAAGCTCCTACTTCACTCCTATGTCGAGCCGGCTAGGAAGCTCCTAACATGGGATCACTAGAATTCGCTTGTGCATTAAATACAACCATAAAAACCTTTAGTACGCATTGGTTCATGTTTCTTAAGACGTTCAAGCAAGTTACCGAATAGGAAGTTAGCCAGTTTTCTTAAGCCTAACATAGATGAACAATCATCCAATACAACTAATAACACACTAATAACCAATAATCAATAGCTAGGTTTCATTAGATCTAAGCAAACACAAGATAAATCTAGCCTAGCATGTTATACAAAAGACAAGAACAAGGTAGAATCAAACAACACATAGACATATTGAATGATTAATTGATAACTTATCTTCAATGTAACATGGAAGATCTCAAGGCAAAAAGCCTTGAAAAAGCTGCTAAATTCGTCTTAGGGTTTTCACACACAAAGTTCCCCAATAAGTTCCACACTAATGACAAAAAATTGCAAAACTATATATAGACTTTCAGATCTGACGGCGTCACGTTATGGAGTGTGACGCCGTCACCTCGCCGCTTTTAGGGTTCCCGGATGACCTTCTTGACGCCGTCCCTCTTTAGCTCTCCAAAATCCGTTCTGGCTTATCAAGGCTTGACGCCGTCAGACTTAGGGGTGACGCCGTCCCTCTTTAAATTAAGCCGTGACGACCTTGATCACATTAAAGCGTGACGCCGTCAGAATTCCATGCAAATTTCTCTGGCTTATCATGAGTAATTTTCACATCCACCACTTTTGCCAAGCCATGACGCCGTCCAGAACAAATCCTGACGCCGTCAAAGGTAATTTCCAGCACAATTTTGAGACTTTGTCGTTTTCTTCACTTTTATGCTCCAAAAATGTCCAAAATGCTTCCTTTTCCAGATTTCTCCTCAAAAGTACCTAAAATGACAAAAGGAACGATTTAGGGCAATATTTGATCAAATAAATACGATTTAGGGCTTAAATGACCCCTTAAAAGCGGTACACTTTTCGCTTCATCAAATACCCTTACACTTGAGATTTGCTTGTCCTCAAGCAAATGCGCTTTTATTCTAATCAAAATACAAGTTAGGGGTCATTTAATGCTAACATAAAAGTAATTACAACAAATATTCGTTCCACTTTAATCATAATAAGCATGGAGATTACATACTAGCACCTCACAAGTAGTGTTTAGATACTCACATCTCTCAAGTGTCATCAAAATAAATCTCATAAATGAAAACGGATAATATCTCTCACTACCTGTCATAGCGAATAGATTACCATAGGCTTGGGAAAGGATCGAAAACCTCCTCCACTAGGCGTAAGCACCTAAGATAAACTATCAAAGAGGGCTTTTAAATGGGTTATAACGTTAGGTGTAGGGAAAAGGAAAACACGGTTTTGTTGGATAAAGGATATTTTACTGGTGGCGAGTTAAAGATCTTGATCAATTACATGTACTATACAATGTTGCTAAGCCAAGACTCGACTCAATCTTACGCTAAAAACAAAATAAAAAAAACATAAAATAAACATAAAATGAAACGGGATGGTAGTCCGTATGTTTTTTCTACTTTTCTTTTTCTCATTTTTTTTTTGTATTTTTCTTGATTTTTTTTTTTTTTTTTTTTTTTTTTTTTTTTTTTGCATACACTTTTGCCCTACCATCCAAAATAATACATCATAGGGGCGTTGCATTCCCCTTACACTTGAACTTTTACATAACTTTACAAATTACTATTCTAATGACTCGAATTAAGATAATCAAAACACTTGGAGTACTTTTAAAATATTTAGCACATATGGGGGTAATAAATGATGTTCTTCCCCATTACTCCATTACACTAGTACTTCACCCATGAGTCCCAATCGTCCCAAAACAATATGTACAAGGATAAGACTCGACTTAGCAACCATGTAATCAACTAGATAATTAACTTGGGTTTAAACAAATGTTGTCACAATAATGCACTAAAAATGAGTGCATACAAGGTAGGCTAAGGCGATTTGGGTGTACATTTAAGTGGGGTGTAACAAATTCTTCCTTTAAGTAAAATGCTTAAAGGTCGAAACAAAAAGATAGGCTCTGAGGGGTGTACTAGGGGTATCGTGTACTAAAAATGAGTACAACGCAAAGGGTGTGGGAGAATTACTTGACCAATGTAGCCAATGTAATTATAACAAAAACACAGGTGTAAAACAATGGGTTTATCCTAATGCCTCTTATCATGTAGTAAATCTAACTACACGAATGTAGTCTCACTTGTGGCCTCGGAATGGTCCTAACGCAAGTTCTAGAATCTAAGTGCTACCGGTACACACATCATAGCATAAATGCTTTTCCTACCAATTCTAGGGGCGATCCTCACATATTTGGGGGTGGAAAATTTTTTAGTGGTACGGTTTTTTGTGCTAGTCATATAACTCCTATCCGTGAGACGCTTATTAGAACTAAAGTTTCAATCCTAAATGTTGTAAAAAAATTTAAATTTGGCACTAAAATTGCCCTAACAAGTATTTATCTCAGTTTTATTACACATCTACTATTAAACAAACAAAAATCAAGCGTAATAGCATTCTCTAATCGTACTTTTACCCCCCCCCCCTTACACTTAAGATGAACATTGTCCCCAATGTTCAAATAACAAGATGTAAAAGCATAAAGTAAAAGAATGAAATCAAATACTCCCCTGATTCGCTCGGTGGATAATGAAGTAACATGGTTAAATCTTCTTCCAAGAGAATGTAAAAGCTCCAAGACTAATGCATCACCAATAGCTTGATTCCACATACATCTCCTTGTCCAAAATAACCAGTTAAACCTAAGAAAACAAACACGAAAACCTGCATAACATCGGCGGGATAAATCTATATATAAGGATATAATGCTTGTGGAATGATTATTTTGAAGATTCCTGGAGATTATAAGTTAGAAATTTAATAAAAACTTTTTATGAAAACAAAACTTTCAAAAATTTCAGAAAATTAACACCTGACGCCGTCAGGTTGTAGATCCTGACGCCGTCAGAAATAATCTGACAGAATTCTCATGTTATGTTTCCGGAAAATTTTTGGAAAAACCTATACCTTACTTCCTGGAAATCCTGCAAAACATCATTATGACTCGATACAAGCATTTGACTCAAACAAATACGAATATGTATGTTAATTTATTATTATTACGATTCATGTTCATTTGTTCTAATAAAACGATTTGGATTTCCCTTACACTTAATTTTTGCAAAATACCTTTATATGTAGTTAAGACGAAGTTAAAAACAAGATAAAGCATTTTCACGATTTAGTTTTGAACATGAATCAATAATAATAAAAATTAAACATACATACGGAAACAAATAAAATCAAACAACCAAATAAATAAACACACAAAGCAAATAAAGCTTGGGTTGCTTCCCAAGAAGCGCTTGTTTTTGTTCGAGTCACGAGCCTGACTCTACCCTTATTTAACGGAAATAGGGGAGGTTTTCCCTACACTTAGGGTTAAGTGCGGGTGATAGTAGCGATACACACCAGCTCGGTGGAAGTATGCCGCGTGAGGAAAGAGTGGTGGATGAATTATATACTCAAAGGGGTGTGCTCCTTTCATCATAACCTTACCTAGTTCACTTTGGTCAATGGGTGAATTAAAGTTTTCTCCTAAAAAGGGATCATCTTTTATCAACTTCGAGAGATTCCTAGTTGGGAATCCATCTTGACCTAATAAACCCGGTTTAAACCCATAATGTTTCTTGTGATCAATCATGAATGGGTGATGTAAGTATGAAAGGTTATGGTTCACTCCTATGTCAGCTTCCTCTCTACAAGGCTTAGAGTCTACTACCTTCAACATAAAACTACCCGGACTATATGGTTTGATGGGTGGGTCGGGACCTAATTCAATTCCTAAGTTCACATCTAAGGATGGAAGATTAGGTAACGGTTTTGGTTTAGGCTCCGGTTCATCAAAACTAGGAACTTCCATATAACTAAAAGAAAGGTTATGACTACAAGTATTCAAACCTATTTCTTCTAGTTTTGTTTGGTCCAAGGGCTCTACCTCTATTGGGGTTCCTATAGTCTCTTCTACTTCTTCCGGGTAAGTCATGGGTGGTGTGTGTGCCTCAAATGATGGTAGGACTTGTGGGGTACTTGGTGGGCTTGTGTTATTTACCTCATCCTTCCTTGTCTCTATATCAATTATATCCACATCATGTGTTTTAGTAGAATCTAACCCAAACATGTTCCTAAGTATCTCAAATCCTTCTCTAGCCATTTCAAGTTCTAAGTCTGATTCATAAGAATCTTCCCCGATAACATGATTACTATGTTCAATTTGCCTAAAGGATTCATCATGTGTTCCTTGAGATTCAAAGTCATTGATCATAAAACCTAGGTCTTTTTGCTCAATATGCTCATGTTCGGCTAAATCCTCCTCAATTGTTTCCTCAAGTTGTGATGTATACGAACCCATTAATTCATTAAACTTATGGATCACGGTTAGGAGGCTTTCCTCAAAATTTTTCCAAAGGGTCTTATTAAAAGGAGTTGATCCTAACAATGATTGTTTAATAGAAGCCACACATGCACATAATTCATCAAACCTATCAAACTTTATACCCATCTCTTCTTGTATATATCTAAGATCACTTAAAAATTCATTGGAACAACAGGAAGCAAATCTATCCGTGTAAAGTAATTGTTCCTCTATTGTTAATGATCTAAATAGAATTTCATCCGCCATGGTGACAAATGAAAATGGTTTTACAAACAAAGGGCACAAAGAAAAAGATAGACTAAAGAAATCTAATAAAAAGAAAAATAAAAAATCTCACTAGAAAGGAATCTAGTGAGTAGACCTAATAAAATAAAAATTCAACCTAAACAATAACTATTCCCCGGCAGCGGCGCCAAAAACTTGATGCGTGGTTTTGCAACCTTACAACAGGTTTTACCTCTCAAGGGATCTCAAGAGGCTTACAACCCCACCAGGCAGTGTACCTGACCGATGTAGTATAGTGTAGTGGTAAGTACGGGGGATTGATCGTTCTCCACAGGGAATAGTGTTCGTTAGGTATGAAAAACTACTCTAATAGGTCTAAGGGTGAGAGAAGATTCTTTTTATGTTTTTATAATTTTATGAAAGCAAGTAAAATCTCGGGTTTGAAAGAGTGGGCGGAATTAGTTGCTAGTCAACTAACCCAAGTTACTACGAATGCAAATAAAATAAAATAACAGAAAATGAAAAGGTGGTAAAACTTATGTGGAGAGAAATGTGTTTACTTAGATTTCCTTACTCCCTAACTATCTTTTACCGGTTGATTAGTGTGTATTAATTGCATGGATGATGGGTGTATTCCTTAATACCAATCGTGGGGTGGCGTACGTACTTCCCCAACTCTACAAGCTCCTACTTCACTCCTATGTCGAGCCGGCTAGGAAGCTCCTAACATGGGATCACTAGAATTCGCTTGTGCATTAAATACAACCATAAAAACCTTTAGTACGCATTGGTTCATGTTTCTTAAGACGTTCAAGCAAGTTACCGAATAGGAAGTTAGCCAGTTTTCTTAAGCCTAACATAGATGAACAATCATCCAATACAACTAATAACACACTAATAACCAATAATCAATAGCTAGGTTTCATTAGATCTAAGCAAACACAAGATAAATCTAGCCTAGCATGTTATACAAAAGACAAGAACAAGGTAGAATCAAACAACACATAGACATATTGAATGATTAATTGATAACTTATCTTCAATGTAACATGGAAGATCTCAAGGCAAAAAGCCTTGAAAAAGCTGCTAAATTCGTCTTAGGGTTTTCACACACAAAGTTCCCCAATAAGTTCCACACTAATGACAAAAAATTACAAAACTATATATAGACTTTCAGATCTGACGGCGTCACGTTATGGAGTGTGACGCCGTCACCTCGCCGCTTTTAGGGTTCCCGGATGACCTTCTTGACGCCGTCCCTCTTTAGCTCTCCAAAATCCGTTCTGGCTTATCAAGGCTTGACGCCGTCAGACTTAGGGGTGACGCCGTCCCTCTTTAAATTAAGCCGTGACGACCTTGATCACATTAAAGCGTGACGCCGTCAGAATTCCATGCAAATTTCTCTGGCTTATCATGAGTAATTCTCACATCCACCACTTTTGCCAAGCCATGACGCCGTCCAGAACAAATCCTGACGCCGTCAAAGGTAATTTCCAGCACAATTTTGAGACTTTGTCGTTTTCTTCACTTTTATGCTCCAAAAACGTCCAAAATGCTTCCTTTTCCAGATTTCTCCTCAAAAGTACCTAAAATGACAAAAGGAACGATTTAGGGCAATATTTGATCAAATAAATACGATTTAGGGCTTAAATGACCCCTTAAAAGCGGTACACTTTTCGCTTCATCAACTGTGATAATGTTAGTGCAATCTACTTATCCTGCAATCCAGTTCAGCATCAGCGTATGAAGTACATTGAGATTGATATTTACTTTGTTTGAGACTTGGTTGCTACTGGTCAAGTTCGGGTTCTTCATGTTCCTTCACGTTATCAGTATGCAGACATTTTCATGAAAGGATTGCCATCCGCTCTGTTTGAGGAATTTCGCACCAGTCTAAGCGTCCGGTTTCCTCCTGCTCCGACTGCGGGGAAGTGCTAGCCTGCATTTTATTGTTGTAAATGACCCAAGCCCGACTCTAGAATCTTCTATATTGTTTCTATATATCTGTACATTGTAAATCAATATTCAATCAATCAAATCAATTCAACCTTATCATATCATTAACAATTATTGACATTTTTTAGGTTATTCTAACTTATGAATGTTCATTGTTTTGATATAGTTACTTTTGTTTCGGATTGCTGCAATAGTTTCATAGTCACCCAATATGTTTGTTTTTCAAATCAGACAAAGATAAAAACTGGTCTTCCAATTAATAGGGTTAACCTTATTTTGCTTCAGATACGGACCCAAAATTTTTGAGAGGGTGTAGCACAATTTTTTGTAATGATTATGATTATTAAAATTGCCCTATAGAGAATTTATTAGGTAATATTGGCGGTTGCACGTGCCCAGAAAAGACATATTTATAAAATATTTACACTTCATGACTTAAAATCAGGTGTGGCCCGTGCCACACCCAGCTCCCATGTTGGTCCATCACTGTTTGGCTTGCATGATTAGTCTCATAAACTACCATTGCATGATTAGTAAGTTAGCTTGTTGTTCCCTTTTAAACCAAGTTAAATTGCTAGTAAAGTATAAAGACGTTTTAACAAGATAACAAGTAAGAAAGAAATAACACATGAGTTTTTCAATGTTTAAAATTTTATTAGAAATGATACAAAGAATTTACTATGATTATTTGCGAAATAACAATTAAAGTTGAATGACAATATATAGTAATCTTCTCAGCAACTTCAATATTTTTTATAAAATCGTACGTATGTCAAAAGCATATCAATATTTGACTCGTTTTGTTCGTATTCCATAGACTTTTTGAGTGGTATATTTTTTGTTAAAGAAATCGCTAGATATTTGTTATATATTTGATAAATAAAGTTTGTTCTATAAAAAAGTCGTAAATGGCAAAAGGTTTAGGGTAGTTTTCATAACTCGTTGTTAGTTTGGGTATGTTTAGTAAGTTTTTCTTTTTCATTTTTGTAACAAAAATGCATGGTTTGGGCCTTAGAGCATTTTTTTTGGGCCAAACGTTAATTGATGTGTGTAAAATGAATGAGACGCGTACCACAGCTTTTAAGGTGAGAGATGCTTTTGCAAAACCACGTTTTAATGCCCCAAATACGCCGATAAGTGATTTTGATTTTTGTTTTGCCAAACACTAAAGATGGATTTTTTGCGTTTTGAAAACGTGCTAATCAGATAAGCAGCTGCAAAACGCAACCCCAAACACCCCCTTTATTGATATAGCTAAGAATATGAATGAACTATTATATAATTCTTGCGGTTGTCAAAATGATGTGTTGTATAGTTGTTTTTTTACTTGGTAGATGTTAGGAATCTTAGAAATAATATTTATGTCATTGCTGCTGTTAGTGTTAAGCAGTTCCTGCTGGTAGTATTCATTACTACTGGTCATGGTTCCTGCTGGTAGCATTGAGTAGTTTATGCTGATCGGTTGGTGCTGGTTGATTTGGTTTGTATTGCTTCGTTATATTTAATATAGTAGGTCCTTAGACGCCCTAGGATTTTGGACGATGTGATGCTTATGGCTTGGTTACTTTTATTTGGTTTGGTGTTTACAAGTTGTTTAGTACATAACAGGATAATGGTGTGGAAGGTCCGGGACCACACACACATTATTTTATTGGTTTGATCTGGGATCAACGAGGCGGTTATGGATGATGAACGTCCGGGACGACAATCCATAACTGAGGTGTAATAAACATATTTTGTTCGCACTAAATCAGATAAGGTGTAAAGACATTTGTTGCATGGTTCGTTTTGGAGATTCAGTTCATGGGATAATTCTTAATTGGAACAGTTACACGCGCTTTACAAATATTTTGGGGGGCATATGATACCATACAGTTCATGATATGATTACAAAAAGGGTAATCATAAGCATTGAGTGGTTTCTGGTTGATCCGTCTGCGCTCACTGAGACTATCGGCCATTGCATGTGATCGCCATGCATATATTGACTACAAGAATTATCCAAAGACATTCTATTCATGATGTCTTTTTCGCACTGAAGGAAGAAATGATCTATGCCTCTGAGTTCATGATTCAAGCAGATGGTTAGTATATTTTTAAGGGGAAGCTTATTGTTCAAAAATACTTAACCATCTACATGCATCACTTGAGGGGAAGCGTTTACAAGGTGCACAAGACCCCTATTTGGATGATTACAAAAAGGGGAAGAAGATTTATGATGTGCAGCTTATTATTTGTGATGACATGTTTTAGCATTGTTTCTTCATACAGATTGTTTTGTAATATCAAATAGGGGAAGATTGTTGGGAATTACAGATTTGATGATTACAAAACCACAAGCAAGAATGAAGAAAGAAGAAACAATAGGGACCTAATATGTAATAGTTAGATAGCTTTCTTAGTAAGCTAGGGTTTTTGTAACCTCCCTCTATTATATAAAGAGGGGGCGTCTAGGTTACAAGAGAACTCATTCAATAGAAACAGTCGAACTCTTCAATGAGAGTCGATTGAAACATGTTTACGTGTTCTTAGTAGTAGTAGTAGGTATTTATTTATGTTTAATAAAGAAAACCTTGTTAGTAATATTGATTGTGTTTTTAATTATCCGCTGCGTATGCAATCAATGTTTCTATAATCCTAGATGGGCTAGATCTTGGTTTAACAGTAGAAATAGAGGTGCACAAACCAGTTTCTTTTCAAAACCGAACAGGTTTAAAAGCCGGTTTCGGTCTTAGTTGACTAGTCAAAAAACGGTTTTGCTTAAAAATGGTCTGGTTTGAAACCGGTTTTGGCAAAGGAAAACCCAAACTGGTAATAACCGGTTTGGGACGGTTTAAAACGGTTTTAGGTAAACCAGTTCAAAAAACCGGTTCGGGCTGGGTTAGGTTTGCCAAATTGTTTGAAGTATTTTTTTTGTCACAGTGGGTTGTGTTGGCCAAATTGTTTGAAGTATTTTTTTTTAACTATATATAAGTATATAATTATATATCAAAACACAAACACTAAACATATTTTAAACATCAAACATCAAATTGTTTCTTGAATACATAAATGGAATACATAAAAGGATTACATCGTCTTCTTGGAAAACATTAAAGGAATAACATAAATAAGTCTTCATCTTCGTCCTGGTCTTTGTCTTGGTTGTAGCGTATTTCGTCTTCGTTAAGAGGTTGGACATACCAAATGCTATTTCTTCCGCGTGTCAACATCTCCTTCGAGTGGTGTTATATGTTGAATCCTTTCCATGCTATCAAGGTGGTCTTTCAAACATATGCAAGTTTTCATCGCCACCAGAGTGAGTTTTGATCTTCTCGGTGATATAACCCTCCCACTAACCGAAAAGGCGGATTCCGAAGCTACCGTACTTGCTTGGACCGTTAGTAGGTCACGGGTCATAGCGGCTAGAATTGGAAATTGGGATTCCCATTCTTTCTACCAACCCAAAATACCATAATTCTCAAACTCTTCAATGGTCATTTGAGACAAAAAATCGGATCCTTGGTACCTTCTGAGCTCGCTACTAGGGGTGTTACCTCGAGCTTTTTTTGTATTCTCACTTCTTAAAAGATTATACATTAGAATTGTCTCGTTATTACCATGAGAACTCGAACCCGCCTCTTGATACATAGTATAAATATGTGAAGAAATTGAGCCATATTTTGTTAAATAAACTTGAAACATTTTGTCAAAAGCATCGTTAAAGTGAGCACATTGACGAGAAACATAGCTCGGATCACCGTCGGACAGACCAAAATCATAACCAATGTTAAAAATCAAATTCTCAACCCCGCTTTGGTTTAGAACCGGGTTCAAAGTGGCGACACAAGTTATAACGGGAGGCAATTCTTAAAAATGTTTTTAAAATTTTTCTTTCATTTGTGTGAGGATGTGAAGTACACTCTTAGGATGTTACTCCTTTGTAACGTGTATATGATACTTTGAGTGAATATGATGAAGTATGCGTAATCTACTTAACCACACTTAGAAGAATGTTGGTTTGTGTATTGGTGATGTGTTTTTTTAGGTCTATAATAAACTACCAAGTTTTAAATTTATATTTTGCCGAACTAACCTATAGACTCTAAACACTAACGAGCAGTGTACCCGGTCAATGTAGATAGTTTTTAGGTAAGCAAGGGTCGTTCACTAGGAGCGAAGCTAAAGTGATCTAATGGTATTCTAATTACTAATCTAACTAAACTAAACTGGAAAGCAATTAAAGATAAGGGGGGTTTGGCCTGAGAGGCTATCACGAGTTTGTGTGTATAATTAAACTAAATACAGGAAAGTAAATAACTAAACTAAAGATAGATCGATATATAGAAGAACGGGTTAGCCAAGCCTAATCCATCTAATAGTTATACATGCTTATGTCTACTTGTTTTAATTCATTCAATTGTTTTGCCATCAATCCGATTATTAATCCTGTCACAATTGAATAACCTACCATCGTGGTGGGAAAGAGGACATGATCATAGTGACCTATCTAGCATCAATACTAACTTATCGCTTTAAACCGTCTAACCTAGTTTGGCATTACGCGCTACTAGTCCTAATAGTGGCATAAGGCACGGTTCCGGTGTGTTCCCTCTAAGCCGTCTAATAGGATTCGGATTACTACACTTTATGATCAATTAAAGTAACCACAATTACAGATAGTTAAGTTACCACATTAAACCAATAAGTTCATAATCTAGTTACATAGACTTTTACTAGTTATAAGCAATAAACGAGTTTTTATCGATAAGCACCCAATCCAATAACAAAGTAAACACATCAACACAAGCATAAAAACTAATAAAACTTCATAAACGTGGCTAACACCTAAGGGTGTTAGCCCATAATCTCAGTAACAATACATAAAGTTGTAATCAAAGCAAACGAATAAGAATTCATAATGAAAACGATACGCTAACCAAACGATTAAACTTAATATAAGGTTCTTGAGATGATCTTCTACGATGATTGGATCTTCAAGGAGGTCTTCTGCTGTTTTGAGGGGTTTTTGGTCTTCTGGGAACGACCCCAAGGGTCCCCAATGATACCCTAATTCGTTAATGAGCTCGGTATTTATAGATTCTGAAATCTGGGTCAATACGGCGCATCTAGAGAGTTAGATGCGCCGCATCTATAAGTAAACGTAGCCTCCAAGTCTGAAACTGACCCAATACAGCGCATCTAAAGACCAGATGCGCCTCATCTCCCAATACGGCGCATCTAAGGACCATATGCGCCGCATCTCCTTCAGATTCAGATAGATTTTCTTTTTCTCTTCGCGTGGCCGCTTGAATCAACTAAATCGGAGTCCGGATGAAGATTTTATGGCCAAAATACGAAAGCATCTTCAAGTGTCGACTTGTAATCTTGACTTCTTCATTAAGCTTCTAATCTCTACTTGATTTCTTTGGTAAGGATTGTGTACGGCCAATACGGCGCATCGGATTGGTCCAATGCGGCGTATCTGGAGTAGAATAAGTTGGTTCTTCTTCGTTGACCAAAGTTTCATATGCGACGCATGATAAAATCAGATGCGGTGCATGCTTCAAAGTCAGGCAATGGTCTTTAATCTCTTCAATTCAGCAGACTTTTCCAACTTGATTCATTTTGCTCCAATTTCCGTCCGAAATCATTAACTTTCACCAAATGCTTGTTTATACTGAGAATTACAAAAGTAAACGATTAAGTGTCAATTCTCATATAAAGTGATATAAAACAAGTCATTAATATGGGATAAATGATGCTAATAATATGTCGTTATTTGATGTCATCAAATATCCCCCCACTTGAACTTTACTTGTCCTCAAGTAAACCTTAGATTAAACTTATGAAAATGTATCCTAAAAGATATTAGGATTTATTTTTATATTTAAGCATGTATTCGTTTCATCATAATCACACAACCAAACACTTAACGAATTAGAAATAAAATAAAATGTTTTTGATAAAAGCAAATCTAATCGTTTAACTGTCCAGTCGTGACGAATATTCTATCATAAGCTTGGCAAGTATACACATCTCCCCCACTAAAGCCAAGGAATAACAAGTCTAAAGCGGTAAAAAGGGTTTTTAGGCTTAAGGGTTAATCATTCTCCTTAATCTCTATCGATCTCAAATTCCAGAAAAAGCGACAAAATCACAAATACATGATCGAATCCACGAACACGATACTTGCAATTGCTCAAATCCTTAACTCGAATAGGCTAAAGATAGGTCCAAACTTCACCAATAATAATATATCAAAAAGGGCGACAAAATCATAAATACATAGCCGAATCCACGACTACGATACTTAAGATTGCTCAAATCCCTAATCTCAATAAATCAAAGGTTTGGTTGGATAAAGAATAATATAGGGTATGGATAATATTTTGGATATAAATTGGTGTAAAATGAAAAATAAACAAAACAAATAAATTAAAATCCTAAGTGTGGTTAATCACTATCCCAACCATCCCATGAATAAGACTCATATCACTGAATAACTCACGCTTTAACACTTGAAACACACGCTTTAGGTAGACACGAATTATACTCAACAAGATCTCAATCAAAGAATAAACCTTAGTTGACGTTCCCATAACGGCCAACTACCATTCAATCCATAACTATAGTACAACAACAATAATGATAACTTTACATAACTTTACAATGTTGGTAAAAACAAACCTCCAACTTCTTCTTTCTTTTTCTTTTCTCATTTTTTCAATTTTTTTTTTTTTTTTTTTTTTTTTTTTTTGACATCAACATATGTGTAAAATTTCAAAACTTTTCTATCACTTTCTTTCCGGATAATTTTTCCATACTTTTCATACTTTCAGAAACAACTGTAATAGCAAAAGTAGTAAACACACGAAAAATAAACTCAAAGATATACAATATTTACTTTCATACCAATTGCATTGTGCAATTTCCTGACTCAACCAAAGATAATGAATTACGCACGCGAACACAGGTAATGTAAGGAAACACACTTTGCCTAAAGCAATTAACCAAACCACGGATTCTAATCTACAGGGTAGGCTAAGGTGTAAGGGTGTAACGAAACATTTTAAACATAGGTGTAAGAAACGAAAGGAATGGCTCTGAGTGTTTTTCTAGGGGTATCTTACTCTAAAAGTGAGAGTAACAAAAGGGTTTATACGGGGGTTAACTAACCAGTGTAGTTAGCTAATATCACATAACATATAATAGGCTATTTGGGTGTAATCCTAGAAATTTACCAAGTTAGACAAGTCATTCCAATTATATAAAATAATACTTATTATGGTGGTCTCGAATAGTATACAAGCCAAGTTCTAAAGTTTACAAGTCACCGGCACACTCATAGATTTGTGAATTTTGAAAAATCACAATTTTTGAAAATAACGTCATGTGTGCAGTTATGTAATTTATACTTTAAACAAAAACATGCTAAAAATAATTTTAAATTTTGATATATTAAGCACATTTTAAGCATATTTTTGAAAAATAAGGACAAGTAAACGTTCTAATTCTCCATCCCCCTACTTAAGATAAACAACGTCCTCGTTGTTTAATTTGAAATTAAAAACAGGAAATTAAAAGAATTAGAACGGAGAACTCCCCTGAGATTTGCTCGGAATGATCCTCCATGTAAGAATGCGAGCATATAAAATGTGGGAGTTCATCAACATCTTCAATCGTCCAGACCTGTAAAATTATAGAGACCACAGAAAAAGAATCTCGAGAGCATCTCGTTAATCATTGGTTAGAAAAATAAAAATACGAAAAAATTACAGGTCAGAGTGTCGATGCGCCGCATCCATGGAATATTGGATATGCCGCATCAACAACCTGTAGGAAATATTAAACTGCATGCAATGGGATAATACGCCGTATCGATAGAAATTGATGCGTCGCTTCATATTTTATTAATTCGAAGTATGTTTTTTAACAAATAATTAGATACGCCGTATCTGTACAACAGATGCGTCGTATGTCGGTTATGGCTTAAATTTTTTCTGATTAAAAACAGAATACGGCGTATCTAGGGGATAGATGCGCCGTACTCGAATTATTAAATGCGCTGCATATAAAATTAAAACTCAATACGCCGCATCTAGAATACAGATGCGCCGTATCGTTTGTATCAGCAGAATACAGCAACAACAGTCATGCAGAAAAAACAAATAAAAAACAAACACAAGAAAATAAAATAAACTAAAAAGAAAACAAAAGATAAGCATGGGTTGCCTCCCACGAAGCGCTTGTTTTTGTTCGAGTCACGAGCCTGACTCCACCCTTATTTACTTTGTAATAGGGTGTCGTTCCCCCCCCCCACTTGGGATCAAGTGCGGGTGATAGTAGCAATAAACACGAAAAGAGTGTAAATTTGCTAGTAAAGATGGAAGAAATAAATAAAAATCATACCTTGGCAATATATGTACATCTTTCCTATCCTTACCCGGTTTGGTTAATAAATTGGATGACTTGACCATTTCATCTGAAAGAGTAGTATGTTGAGGAAAAATGAGTCTCCTTTCTTCTTGGTTATTCTCTTCGGTAGTAAGGCGTCCCTTAACTTCCGCAGAAGATGAGAAAGGGTCTTTAGCAAGTAAAAGTTCGAGTTCCTCTATAACCTTCATAGGGTCGAAATCATCATCTTCATCAATCATAGCAATGTTTAAGAGCTCGTCACCAAACTCTTCTTCGAGCTCCACCAAATACGGGTTGATCACAGGTGCTTCAATAGGTAGTGTAATGAATTTGAACTCATCATTCTTTTGTCCTGCAACCTGTTTAGGAAAACTAGCAAGATTATTAGTAACGGGATTAATAATATTAAATATATTTGTACCACTTTGTGTTGTAAGTGACTCCAATTCGTCTTCTGAATCTCCATCTTCAACTAGTGGTCTTGCAATTTCATAATCGTCCCGAATTCCATCCTTAAATAAGTCATTCCAGATTTCTTCAAAAACTTGAGTTGGATCAAAATCTGGTTGAGGAATCTCATCATAAACTATGGCGTCAAATGGTTCAAACTCAAAATCAGAATACTTTTCATCTTCATCCATTGGATTGTCTAATGGCGGTAACACGATTGCAGAATATTCTTCAATGTAAGGTTCCGTATACACATCATCTTGTTCAATCTCCGGAGAAAAAGTACTATCAATAACAATCGCCGGAATTGGTTTTACGGTGTATGACTCCTCCTCATCATCATTTGACATACACCAAGTGTGTTGAAACGGCAACCCATTTCTTTCTTTCTTTGACTTAACCTTTTCCAGCAACAAGTATTCTTCCATAGTAATTTCATTCGTCTCGATGACTTGTGCACAATATCTTGCTCTTTCCCAACTATACATCTGATTATTGCTCAAGGCTTTTTCCTCTTCAAACCTAATATATTCTTCCATTGTTATGTCCGGATTGTCCATCATCATTATTACCTGAAAGATAAACAACCAAGAACAGCAGTAACCTAAACAAAAATAAAAACTAAACTAATAAAAATTTAATAAACACAAAAAATAAAAAACAAAAAATATTTTTGGTGTCACAGAAAATCGATGCGTCGTATCCAACAGACAATGGATACGCCGTATCGACACAAGATAATACGCCGTATCCAACAGACAATGGATACGCCGTATTAGTTTTTTGTAACAGATTTTTCAAATTATATAATACTAAAAAAAAATCACACAAACTAAAAAAAATTGTCGCAGAACGTCAATGCGCCGTATTCACAGACAAGAATACGCCGTATTGAAATCAGACAGATGCGCCGTATTCACAGACAAGAATACGCCGTATTGCCTTTCTGAGACAGAAACACAGAATGACAAAAACACACAGAAACTAACGAAAACAAATAAAAACTAAAATACCAATAAATCAAATTAAACAATCACTCCCCGGCAACGGCGCCAAAAACTTGATGTGTTTTTTTAGGTCTATAATAAACTACCAAGTTTTAAATTTATATTTTGCCGAACTAACCTATAGACTCTAAACACTAACGAGCAGTGTACCCGGTCAATGTAGATAGTTTTTAGGTAAGCAAGGGTCGTTCACTAGGAGCGAAGCTAAAGTGATCTAATGGTATTCTAATTACTAATCTAATTAAACTAAACTGGAAAGCAATTAAAGATAAGGGGGGTTTGGCCTGAGAGGCTATCACGAGTTTGTGTGTATAATTAAACTAAATACAGGAAAGTAAATAACTAAACTAAAGATAGATCGATATATAGAAGAACGGGTTAGCCAAGCCTAATCCATCTAATAGTTATACATGCTTATGTCTACTTGTTTTAATTCATTCAATTGTTTTGCCATCAATCCGATTATTAATCCTGTCACAATTGAATAACCTACCATCGTGGTGGGAAAGAGGACATGATCATAGTGACCTATCTAGCATCAATACTAACTTATCGCTTTAAACCGTCTAACCTAGTTTGGCATTACGCGCTACTAGTCCTAATAGTGGCATAAGGCACGGTTCCGGTGTGTTCCCTCTAAGCCGTCTAATAGGATTCGGATTACTACACTTTATGATCAATTAAAGTAACCACAATTACAGATAGTTAAGTTACCACATTAAACCAATAAGTTCATAATCTAGTTACATAGACTTTTACTAGTTATAAGCAATAAACGAGTTTTTATCGATAAGCACCCAATCCAATAACAAAGTAAACACATCAACACAAGCATAAAAACTAATAAAACTTCATAAACGTGGCTAACACCTAAGGGTGTTAGCCCATAATCTCAGTAACAATACATAAAGTTGTAATCAAAGCAAACGAATAAGAATTCATAATGAAAACGATACGCTAACCAAACGATTAAACTTAATATAAGGTTCTTGAGATGATCTTCTACGATGATTGGATCTTCAAGGAGGTCTTCTGCTGTTTTGAGGGGTTTTTGGTCTTCTGGGAACGACCCCAAGGGTCCCCAATGATACCCTAATTCGTTAATGAGCTCGGTATTTATAGATTCTGAAATCTGGGTCGATACGGCGCATCTAGAGAGTTAGATGCGCCGCATCTATAAGTAAACGTAGCCTCCAAGTCTGAAACTGACCCAATACAGCGCATCTAAAGACCAGATGCGCCTCATCTCCCAATACGGCGCATCTAAGGACCATATGCGCCGCATCTCCTTCAGATTCAGATAGATTTTCTTTTTCTCTTCGCGTGGCCGCTTGAATCAACTAAATCGGAGTCCGGATGAAGATTTTATGGCCAAAATACGAAAGCATCTTCAAGTGTCGACTTGTAATCTTGACTTCTTCATTAAGCTTCTAATCTCCACTTGATTTCTTTTGTAAGGATTGTGTATGGCCAATACGGCGCATCGGATTGGTCCAATTCGGCGTATCTGGAGTAGAACAAGTTGGTTCTTCTTCGTTGACCAAAGTTTCATATGCGACGCATGATAAAATCAGATGCGGCGCATGCTTCAAAGTCAGGCAATGGTCTTTAATCTCTTCAATTCAGCAGACTTTTCCAACTTGATTCATTTTGCTCCAATTTCCGTCCGAAATCATTAACTTTCACCAAATGCTTGTTTATACTGAGAATTACAAAAGTAAACGATTAAGTGTCAATTCTCATATAAAGTGATATAAAACAAGTCATTAATATGGGATAAATGATGCTAATAATATGTCGTTATTTGATGTCATCAATTGGAACAGTAATGCTTTGTATTTGATTATGAACACACAATGTTAACACCAAATGATTCATTAATATTTAGAATAATACGAGTGATCTTTTCTATCACTAGGGTTACAAAACCTTGAATCTCTATTACTAAGAAAAACTATGACTGATGTGTTTTTCCCACTTATGTCACTTACTAGTTTGTGTGTGTCAGTATCTTACTTATCACAAGTTGTTCTGTGTATTGCATGTGTTCACAAATCTAAGCAAAGATCCCCTTTTTATAGTCCAAAGGAGATCTTTATAAGATAAGATATCTACTAACTATATTTGACTTATAATACATAAAAGATCTTTTCAATACTTATCCTATACAAAGTCAAACGGGATTGTTATCCAATAAGCAGTACCTTCAGTTGAACTAGCAGTACTAACCTAACCGTTAGTACTGTTAGTTATATCTTGAGCAGACTTCAACTATACACTAGCAGTTAGTACTGTTAGTGTATTTCCCTTAGCAGTACTAATCTTCAGAACATTTAATTCCCAACAATCCTCCCCTAAACTTGTGATTTACCCTAAATCAACAAGTTTCTTCTGAATTAAATAGGGATTGTGAGGATCTTCCAAACACTACCTTCTGAATTTAGTTTCTTCTGCCTGCTGATAGATTCTTCTCACAAGTTCCCTTGCCATTTCGGATTCTTCTTCTACCTTAAGTTTTGCAGCTAACATGACCAACAAGGTACCTGCTCTAAGTGGATAAGACTTTTCCACTAGCATATAAACTTGTACTCCAGCACTTGTAGCAACCTAATGAATACCACTATTGTCAAATAGTCTCCAAGTAGTAGATAGATCATGTGCTTGAAATCTCCATAGAGAATCAGTAGCCTCTGGCTCATATAACCTTCTAAGTTTGACCCATAACTCCTTATCCTTGTCATCTGCAGGATCAGACAATCTATACCTTTCTTGTACTAAACTCCATAGTTTGTCTAAATCTTCTCTGTCAAAGGCTTTTATAAGGTCTTCAAAGAATTTATGAATCTCAGACTTTCCTCCAACCCTGATAATTCTCCACCCTTTGATTCTACCATCTGAGTATACCTCCCAATCTATGATAGGATGTTTGGCTTGAAGGGGATTGACATTCAAAACCTCTGGAACTTCTACCATCATACCTTGTATTTGTTCATCAGTCAATGTTTCTTCTTCTTTCTCTGCTTCTTCCTGAACAGGCTCTTCTTGAACTAATTCTTCCTCAATTCTTTGTTTCTTAGCCTCCTTAGACTCCAATAACTCTGCTCCTCTCTTCACACCTTGACTTGACTGAGTCTCAATTATGAACTCTTTTGGAACAGGTCTATTAATTCTTGCATAGGCTTCAAAGTAAGCCTTCTCAATCTCTTCATTAGACATACCTTTGAAGTAGCTCTGCTTCCAGTAGGCTTGATGCTTCAAATAACTTTTCATGAAACTCAACTGCTCACCTCTTGAAGGCATCTTTTTCTTGTAAACTTTCTTTTTACTCTGCCTATTTCTGAATTCCTCCAATAAACAAGTAATAGCATCTTGTTGTTGTTCTGAAGTATATTTTGCTCTCTCTTCTGCTTGTACTTCTTCAGCATACTCTTTGTCTAACAAAATCTGAGCTGCTCTTTCTTCTTCTTTAGTTTGCTCCTTTCTTTCCATCATATAGGCAACTAATCTTGCCTCTTCCATTAACCTCTCTTTTTCATCAATTCTGTCAAGTTCTTCCTCATGAAACTTCTTAGCCATTTCATGAGCCAATTCCTCATCCAATGCTAACTGAGCTATCTCCTTCTTTGTCAACTTTTTAGGAGAAGGTTCTGCCTCAGTCATGATCCCTTTACCCTTGTCAGCCCTTGATATCTTTGGTTTTCTTGTATAAGTAGCACTAGCAGTACCTTGATAACCAGCTTCCATCAAACTTTAAAGAGTAGCAGTACCTTCTATGCTGGCAGTACCTTGCTCTGTCCCAGCAGTACCTTCTTGAAAACTTGTAGCAGTATCTTGAACTTCCTCCAACTCTTCAAGATTAACCAATTCTGTACCCTCTTCAATATTCACAGGCTCTGTAGCTTGATCATCATCCATATCAATATCATCACCATTACCACCAGTAACTTGATCAAAAGTAGCAGTATCATCATGAAACTGATCTTCTTGCCTCCCCTGAGACTCATGCTCCTCTTGCACCAAGTGAACATTTGGGTCTTGATCAATTTGGGAAATCTTCCTCCCCTGTTTGGAAGATCCTTTACCATCATCTGAACTTGGACCTTTTGATGAACTAGAAGAACTTGTGGATACCACCATCTTAACTGATCTTTTACCCTTGGACTTCTTGAGTTTTGTCTCCAATTTCTTCACCCTTAGAACCAATTTTGTGTAGACCAGGGAAAAGTTCTTCTTGTGACTTTTTAGGTCAGCTTCCAAAGATATCACCTTCTCAGATAATTTGTTACATAGATCCGTCAATTCTTTGAGTTTATTGCTGCCCTCATCACTTCCAGGTGTATTAATTCCTGTGAAGGGTGAATCATGGGGCATAGACTCTGTTTCTTCCCTAGTTGGACTAGGTAGTACTCCTAAGCCACCCATATATTCCATGTGGCTTGGGGTTACATCACCTGTGACAAGTCTTGAAGGACTTGGCACATTAGATGTTGCCATGGTAGGGGTCTTAATGATGTTAACACTTTCCTGCCCAACTACTAAGCCTGAAGCAGTAGTGTTAGCCCCATCCATACTATCAAAATTGATAGCCTCATCTGCTACAATGGGTTGAGGAGGAGAACTAGGCTGAGGGACCATAGTTTCCTGTCTGGAATCAGACCTATGTGTTGATGAAGATGATTGGGTTGATGAACTTTCTGAGGATGTGGGTGTGTGATGGGAGCCAACTGGGGTTGTTGCTCCTTCACTCTGATGTTGCAGAATTGTATCAAAAAGAGGTACTGCCTCTACACTATGACCCCTTGAAGCAATTTTCATATTGCTAAAAAGTTTTTGAGTAAGCTTGGGGGTTGCATAAATGGTTTTGTGTGGAGGCAATGCATGTTTGTTCAAAATAGATTGAATAAATCTTGGATACATAAAAAATTTTGATTTGCTATCAACATTCTTCACCATACCTTCAAAAATTAGTTTTGAAAAGTTGAAAATTCTGTCTGTAGCCAAACAAATGAGAGCAGTAGCAATATTACTACTGAATTGTTCCCATGCGGTTTTCTTGGGGCTAAGACAATGAAGTATGGTGTGAATGAAAAATCTCCATTGTGGGGCAAACGACTCTTTTGAAAAGTTAAATTTTGAGATTCAGTATTGTACCCCATTCTGGACAAATTTTCAAAAATTTATGTGTTTGGCATAGCACTAATACCATCTTCATCACTCAGATGGAGATGCCTCCTGAGTGAGGATTCAGTAACAGTGATTGAATAGCCATCCACCTTAGCTTTAATTTCTTTGTCACCATTTTCAAAGGTTTTGACACTAGCAGTGTGCCAAAACTGCTTGATGTGAGTGACATAGATAGTGGGATTTAAAAGTAAAGAATACCTTATGTAAGTGTTGTTCAGAAAATCCACTATCTCATGAAAAGTTGGTTCATCCTCTGCTTTTTCCAAATAAGCAACTTGATTGTGTCTTTCAACAAAGGATAAAGAAGCCATGTTAATTTCAGTAAAAAGGTGATTTGACCGCTGTGAATAGTGAAAATTTAGGGTAGAAAGTAGAAGAAGAAAGTGAAATGAGATAAAGTATGATGATTTGCTTGTTAGGGTTTCTGATTGGACTGACTTGGATTAAAATATAACTTTTAATCGAAGATAAGGTTAATAAAATATATTAAAGGTAAAAATATCCAAAAAGCAAACCCTTAAAACAAGGAAATTGTCAGTAAAAATCCCAATTGACTTTCAACGGCTAGTTTCAAAAAGCGGTTATTTCGCACAGTACTAACGTCTATCCAGCAATACCATTTTAGCCTACCAGTACTAACTTTAAGCCTGGCAGTACAAACTTTTTAAGAAACTTTTGACTTAGCAGTATGAACTTGATTTTAATGAAAAATCATACTACTTACAACCATTTTGAAGGGATTAAGTGTAAAGACAGACACTTAATCAAGATTTCGGTTTAAATTAACCTCTGGTTGTATGAGAACCAATGTATTCAGTTATAAATAACTGCCTGTGTACAGATAAACCCATTCAAAGGGCTTTCTTGACAGGGTTTCCAGCTCGTGACAATTGTTGCCTCTAACACAAGTGTTAGATTCACGTTTGTTCGCTGTTCTTTCTATCAGATGTCCTTAGACTAACTCATTATACTAATTAAAGTATAAAATGATAGAAAGTGAGTTGAGTCAGTTACTATCTGATCAACTAGGCCATTAATTCAATATGAAACATCACAATAAGTTTCAAGAAATAAATTTTAAAGAATTGATTAACTTAGGTTTAAACCTTTGTTAATGAATTCCCAAACTCTGTCCATCATTAACCTATTAAGTCAGCATCTTGAATAACCAATTTCTGTTTGCTCATAGATTGCACTTGTATTTTATTTGTGCTTAATCTCCATATCTGCAATTGTTAGTCCAAACCAAGAAAACAAAGTGCATAGCACTTGCCTTATAACAGTATGAAAATATGACTAACAGTATGAACAAAACAATCCAAATTTGTACTAACAGTACAAACTTTTCAATACCAGTACCAATTGACAATGCTAGCAGTACAAATCTAATTTATATACAAAATCACACAGTTTTGAACCATTTAAGGATTAAGCATCCCAATACTTGCTACCAAGTATTGAAACCTTCCTACATCAAAAGCTTTTGTGAGAAGATCTGCAAAGTTTTGATCAGAGTCAATTTTAACAACTTGAATCAACTTTTTCTCATTGTAATCTCTAATAAAATGATGCCTAATTTCTATGTGTTTTGTTTTAGAGTGTTGCACTGGATTTTTAATTATACATATTGTACTACTATTATCAATATATATGATAGTGTTCATGAAATTGTACCCATAGTTAAGAAGTTGATTTTGAATCCAAAGCACTTGACCACAGCAACTTGCAGCAGCTACATATTCAGCTTCAGTTGTTGAATTTGCCACAATTGTTTGCTTCTTACATTGCCATGATATGAGTCTACATCCAAGGAATTGACATCCTCCAGTTGTTGACTTTCTGTCTAAGCTTGCACCAGCATAATCACTGTCTGAATATGCTACCAGGTCAAAAGGTGATTCCCTAGAATACCATAGACCCAACCTAGGTTGACCCTTGAGATATCTAAAGATCCTTTTGACTACAGTTAAGTGAGAAACTTTAAGAGTCACTTGGAATCTTGCACAGGCACAAACAGAAAACATGATATCTGGTCTTGATGATGTAAGATACATCAAGGATCCTATCATAGATCTATATGTGTGAACATCCATATTCTCTCCATCAACATCTGTAAGAAGAGGCTTCTCAGGATCTATTGGTGTGCTTGCCACTTTTGAATCAGTAAATTGAAATTTCCTTAGAATCTCCACAACATATTTATCCTGGCTGACAAATATACCTTCATTAGATTTATTTCATTAGATTTCTTAACTTACAGACCCAAGAAGAAAGTAAGTTCCCCCATGGAACTCATCTGAAACTTATCATGCATAAGTTTCTCAAACTCTACACACATCTCCTTCCTTGTAGATCCAAAGATGATATCATCCACATACACCTGAACTAGCAAAAGATCCTTATTGTGCTTCTTGAAGAATAATGTCTGATCAATCTTGCCTTTTTGGAATCCATTTTCTATTAAATAGGAAGCCAATCTTTCATACCAAGCCCTTGGTGCTTGATGTAGACCATAGAGAGCCTTTACAACCTTGTACACTTTATCAGGATGATCTGGATCAATAAAACCTAGAGGTTGTGAGACATAAACCTCCTCTTCAATAGTACCATATAGGAAGGCACTCTTGACATCCATCTGATAAACTGTGAATCCCATGAATGAAGCATAGGCCAAGAATAGACTAATTTCTTCAATTCTTGCTACTAGAGCAAAAACCTCTTCATAGTCTATACCTTCCTCTTGTGTGTACCCTTGGGCTACAAGTCTAGCCTTGTTTCTAATCACAATGCCCCTTTCATCCCTTTTGTTCCTAAAAACCCATTTAGTTCCAATTACCCTTACACCTTTGGGTAAATCCACTAGCAGCCAAACCTTCTGAATTTTAAATTAGAGAAGCTCCTCTTGCATAGCTTCTACCCAGCTTGAATCATCTAAGGCTTTGAGCACATTTTTGGGTTCTATTTGTGAGAGGAAACATACAAATAAACAAGAGTTTGCATCTTCATGCTTCTTTGATGCATAAAGAGCATCAAGAAGCCCTTGTTGGTCTGAAGTCAGAAGTTGCTTCCTTGTCTTCACACCTGATTGAACATCACCAATCACATTATCCAGGGAGTGGACTTTGTGAATCCTTATGTGTGGTGTAGTAGGAACTTGATAGGATGATGGTAGATTGTTGAAGTCCACCTCATCTTCTGAGAAATCCACTACATAAGAGTCTGATAAGCCAGCAGTATGAACACTTGAACTAGCAGTATCAATATTTGGCCTAGCAGTAGAATCATCATTTGGCCTAGCAGTATCAAGTTGGGGCTCAGCAGTACTATCATCATTAGTACTGTTAACTTGATTCTCTTGTTCCTCAATCTCAACTACATTGTTTTCACCTTCAATTCCTTCCTGAGCTTCATCAGTAGAGGGTTTTCCAACCATTGAAATTGAATCCACACTTGTCCATATTGGCATCAACACATGATCTTCATCTTTCTCCTTTCCCAAACCTACTTCATTTGTTGCATCATCATCTTTTGAACCTGCAAAATCATTAGTTCCTGCAACAACTGGCACATAGTTCATTGATTGGGTTAGAGACTCAAGATCAAATAGCCATTTGGGACCTTCACCTACAACATTAGATTTGTTCTCTAAGAATTCAACATGCAGGTTTTCCTCAACCTTCCTAGTTCTTGTGTTGTATACTGATGTGTGCGTGTGTATTGCTCTAATTTATATATCCACGGTAGCGGCTCCAAAGACTTGGTGCGCGCGTGATGTCGTTGTGGTTTTAGCAGTATTCAAGTTTTAAATTTATATTTAGCCGACTTATCAATAACACACACTTTAACGAGCAGTGTACCCGGTCAGTATGAATATAATGGTAAGTAGAGTGTCGATCACTAAGAGTGGAACGTATTATCTAGTTATTCTAATCAGTATTTTAATATCTTAAGTTAGCTGTACAACCTAATCTAACGCAAGGGGGTTCAGCCTGAGAGACTGGCACGGTTTGGTTATGATTAAATATAAACTAAACTAATGAGCACGAATCAGCGATTAGCACACACGTACACAGATAGATACTTGAGACAATAAGAAGACCTGTCCTGATAATTAAGTAGCTTGTCACTTGTTTTATTGCTAGTTTTATATGAAGTGTATATAATTAACCCTTTCTCGTTGGCTCTAATCTTATCGGCGAGTAAACCCTTAATGATTACTTATGTCTATCCTATTTATTTAGCGTCTCTTAAATAGGCGAGGAAGGGGCATGGCGACCCAAGCAATGCTCAGCTAGACACAGAGGTTATCAATGCACTAATAAAAGTCACCAAAGACATCAACATATAAACTTTAATTAATGGGAAAGCAATTTTAAGGGGTGCCCATGATTTTCCGTAGTCACATGGAATCGGCCCATCAATCCTGATGAATTAAAGTGTACTAATACAATAAAACAAAACTACTTAATGAATTGAATACATGCAGGACCTTCTTACAGCTCTTGTATCTTCGTTTAGGGTGTGTCTTGTGCTGCTAACACGTCTGAATTCGGCTTAGGGTTTCTTCGGTCTTCGGTCTTTTTGTCACAACTCTGCTCTCGAAATTCGTCTGGCCTTGGGGTATTTATAGTTTCTGTCTGAGGGTTAGATGCGGCGCATATGATAAGTAGATGCGGCGCATTGACTTAACTTCGCGTGGGGTCCAAGATTAATATATTCAGGAATATTCGTACACCGCCTTAAGATGCGGCGTAACTCCATGATTGTATGCGGCGCATGTCCTTTGCTGTCTTGGATCGTAACTTGTGAAATCTTGATAGTGATGCGCCGTATGTTAGAAGTAGGATGCGGCGTATCTGGAGCAGAATGATCTTGATCTTGTACATTTCAGTAGACTCTTAACATCTTGCTTGTTTTACTCCATAATTAGTCCAAAATCGCCAAGTTTCACATAATACTTGTTTTTTCCTGAGAATTACAAAAGTAAACATTAACGTATCAATTCTCATATATAATATAATAAACCAAGTCAAATAAATAGGATAAATGATGGTAATAAAATGTACTTATTTGAGTTCATCAAATATCCCCCCACTTGAACTTTACTTGTCCCCAAGTAAACCTTAGAATAAATCTTATGAAAATGTATCCTAAAAGATATTAGGATTTATTTTTATATTTAAGCATGTATTCGTTTTTTGTCATAATTGCACAACCAAACACTTAATGAATTAGAAATAAAATAAAATATTTTGATAAAAGCAAATCTAATCGTTTAACTGTCCAGTCGTGACGAATATTCTATCATAAGCTTGGCAAGTATACGCATCTCCACCACTAAAACCAAGGAATAACAAGTCTAAAGCGGTAAAAAGGGTTTGTTGGTTAAGGGTTAATCATTCTTCTTAATCTCTATCGATCTCACATTCCAGAAAAGGCGACAAAATCACAAATACATGATCGAATCCACGAACACGATACTTGCAATTTCTCAAATCCTTAACTCGAATGGGCTAAAGATAGGACCAAGTAATCTTCACCAATAATATTATATCAAAAAGGGCGAAAAAATCATAAATACATAGCCGAATCCACGACTACGATACTTAAGATTGCTCAAATCCCTAATCTCAATAAATCAAAGGTTTGGATAAAGAATAATATAGGGTATGGATAATATTTGGGATACAAATTGGTGTAAAATGAAAAATAAACAAAACAGATAAATTAAAATCCTAAGTGTGGTAAATTGCTTTCCCAACCATCCCATGAATAAGACTCATATCATTGAATAACTCACGCTTTAACACTTGAAACACACGCTTTAGGTAGACACGAATTATACTCAACAAGATCTCAATCAAAGAATAACCTTAGTTGGCGTTCCCATAACGGCCAACTCCCATTCAATCCATAAATATAATATACAACAAATAGTGGTGATATCGACCACTTAATACAAAACTTTACATAAGTTGGTTAAAACAAACTTCCAACTTTTCCTTTCTTTTTCTTTTCACATTTTTTCGATTTTTTTTTTTTTTTTTTTTTTTTTTTTTTTTTTTTTTTTTTTTAATATTTAAAGACATCAACATATAAAGTGTGTAAAATTTCACAACTTTTCTATCACTATTTTTCCGGATAATTTTTCCATACTCTTCATACTTTCAGAAATAACAGTAATAGCGAAAGTAGTAAACACACGAAAAATAAACTCAAAGATATACAATATTTACTTTCATACCAATTGCATTGTGCAATTTCCTGACTCAACCAAAGATAATGAATTACGCACGCGAACACAGGTAATGTAAGGAAACACAATTTGCCTAAAGCAATTAACCACGGATTTTAATCTACAGGGTAGGCTAAGGTGTAAGGGTGTAACGAAATATTATAACAAAGGTGTAAGAAACGAAAGGAATGGCTCTGAGTGTTTTTCTAGGGGTATCTTACTCTAAAAGTGAGAGTAACAAAAGGGTTTATACGGGGGTTAACTAACCAGTGTAGTTAGCTAATATCACATAACATATAAAGGCTATTTGGGTGTAATCCTAGAAATTTACCAATTTAGACAAATCATTCCAATTATAAAGATAATACTTATTATGGTGGTCTCGAATAGTATACAAGCCAAGTTCTAAAGTTTACAAGTCACCAGCACACTCATAGATTTGTGAATTTTGAAAAGTTCACAATTTTTGAAAATAATGTTATGTGTGCAGCTATGTAATTTAGACTTTAAACAAAAACATGCTAAAAATTTTAAATTTTGATATATTAAGCGCATTTTAAGCATATTTTGAAAAAGTTTAGGACAAGTAAGTGTTCTAATTCTCCAATCCCCCCACTTAAGTTAAACAACGTCCTCGTTGTTTGTATTAAAGATTAAAAACTGGAAAATTAAAAGAATTAGAACAGAAAAACTCCCCTGAGATTTTCTCGGTATGATCCTCCATTATTCGTGTAAGAGCAAAAATCATCTTTCTTGTGGATGAGAACGTTTAAGCTTCATACTTGATGTATCCACAGGAAATTCAGGAATCTATAATACCATCAAGACTTAAACACACCTGAGTTAAGAAGGTTCAAACTTGCATAATACATTAGTAGTTAGTAAAAATAAAACTTAAAAAATTAAAATGAAAATCATCAGGTCAGTCGATACGCCGTATCTTATGGAAAAAGATACGCCGTATCGAGCCTGGAATAAATACGAATCAGAATAGAAGATGCGTCGCATCCTTAACCAGGGATGCGCCGCATTAAAATACTGACAGAAAGTTTTAAAGTTAAAAATAAAAATGTAGAAAATTAAATAAGATATGACCATTGCAGGCGATGCGTCGCATCTTAGGATTGAGATGCGCCGTATCTTCCGCAGGTCTGACAGACTCGACACAGAACAGAATATAAAAATAAAAGATAAGCATGGGTTGCCTCCCACGAAGCGCTTGTTTTTGTTCGAGTCACGAGCCTGACTCCACCCTTATTTACTGTGTAATAGGGTGTTGTTCCCCCCACTTGGGATCAAGTGCGGGTGATAGTAGCAATAAACACGAAAAGAGTGTAAATTTGCTATTAAAGATGGAAGAAATACATAAAGATCATACCTTGGAAATATATGTACATCTTTCCTATTCTTACCCGGTTTGGTTGATAAATTGGATGACTTGACCACTTCATCTGAAAGAGTAGTATGTTGAGGAAAATGAGTCTCCTTTCTTCTTGGTTAGTCTCTTTGGTAGTAAGGCGTCCCTTGACTTCCGCTGAAGATGAGAAAGGGTCTTTAGCAAGTAAAAGTTCGAGTTCCTCTATATCCTTCATAGGGTCGAAATCATCATCTTCATCAATCATAGCAATGTTTAAGAGCTCATCACCAAATTCTTCCTCGAGCTCCATAAAAAACGGGTTGATTACAGGTGCTTCATGTGCTTCAATAGGTAGTGTAATAAATTTGACCTCATCATTCTTTTGTTTTGCAACCTGTTTAGGAAAACTAGCAAGATTATTAGTAACGGGATTAATAATATTAAATAAATTTGTACCACTTTGTGTTGTAAGTGACTCCAATTCATCTTGTGAATCTCCATCTTCAACTAGTGGTCTTGCAATTTCATAGTCGTCCCGAATTTCATCCTTAAATAAGTAATCCCAGATTTCTTCAAAATCCCTCGTTGGGTCAACATCTGGTTGAGGTATGTCATTATAAACTATGGCGTCAAATGGTTCGAAATCAAAATTAGAATATTTTTCATCTTCATCCGTTGGATTGTCTAATGGTGGTAATACGATTGCAGAATATTCTTCAACGTAAGGTTCCGTATACACATCATTTTGTGCAATATCCGGAGAAAAAGTACTATCAAGAACAATTGCCGGAATAGGTTTCACAATATATGAATCTTCTTCATCATCATTTGACATACACCAAGTGTGTTGAAATTGCAATTTGTTTCTTTCTCTCCTTGACTTTTCTTGTCCTAAAATCAAGTATTCTTCCATAGTGATTTCTTTCGTCTCAATGACTTATGCACCATATCTTGCTCTTCCCCAATCATAGATCCCATTATTGCTCAAGGCTCTTTCCTCTTCAAGTCTGATATATTCTTCCATTGTAATATCCGGATCGTCCATCTTCCTGAAATAAAACTTACTCGTGCAAAAGAAGAGTGAAACAATCAAAGTAAAATAAAATTTGCTGATATCTGCAAACGATGCGCTGTATCCAAAAAGTTGGATACGCCGTATCTTATAATCGTAAAAATTTAATCAGACTTTTATTCAGAAAATAGATATGCCGCTTATGAATTAGAATGCGCCGTATCAGTTTTAATTATCAAAAATCGATTATATTTATTAAATTTAAATGCGTCGTATTAACAAAAGCTAATGCGCCGTATTTTCGTTATGTTTCAAAATACAAGATTTTTGATTCAGTAGATGCGCCGTATCGATAAAAATCGATGCGTCGTATCTGTTTAAAAATTCAAAAACTGTTTTTAATTAAAATAGATAATACGCCGTATCTGTTAAAACAGATGCGTCGTATGGCATTACGGTTTAGAAAAATTTCGTATTAAAAACAGAATACGCCGTATCTTGGGGAAAGATGCGTCGTATCGAATTTATTAAACGCATTGTATTTTATAAAAATTAAACGCAATACGCCGTATCTATGAAAATAGATGCGCCGTATCGTTTGTATCAGCACAATACAACGATAGCAGAATACAGAAAAATTAAAAAGAAAAACAAAAATAAAAACAAACGAAAAGAAACAAAAATAAAAACACACAAAAACAGAAAATATGCAAATAATACAATGAATGCAATTTAACTAATATACAACGGGGTTAGCGGTTAGAATCAAAAAAAAAATTAAAAAGAAAACCTAATTAAAATACTAATCAAAGTAACAGATAATAACAATTCACTCCCCGGCAACGGCGCCAAAAACTTGATGTGTGCGTGTGTATTGCTCTAATTTATATATCCACGGTAGCGGCTCCAAAGACTTGGTGCGCACGTGATGTCGTTGTGGTTTTAGCAGTATTCAAGTTTTTAATTTATATTTAGCCGACTTATCAATAACACACACTTTAACGAGCAGTGTACCCGGTCAGTATGAATATAATGGTAAGTAGAGTGTCGATCACTAAGAGTGGAACGTATTATCTAGTTATTCTAATCAGTATTTTAATATCTTAAGTTAGCTGTACAAACTAATCTAACGCAAGGGGGGTTCAGCCTGAGAGACTGGCACGGTTTGGTTATGATTAAATATAAACTAAACTAATGAGCACGAATCAGCGATTAGCACACACGTACACAGATAGATACTTGAGACAATAAGAAGACCTGTCCTGATAATTAAGTAGCTTGTCACTTGTTTTATTGCTAGTTTTATATGAAGTGTATATAATTAACCCTTTCTCGTTGGCTCTAATCTTATCGGCGAGTAAACCCTTAATGATTACTTATGTCTATCCTATTTATTTAGCGTCTCTTAAATAGGCGAGGAAGGGGCATGGCGACCCAAGCAATGCTCAGCTAGACACAGAGGTTATCAATGCACTAATAAAAGTCACCAAAGACATCAACATATAAACTTTAATTAATGGGAAAGCAATTTTAAGGGGTGCCCATGATTTTCCGTAGTCACATGGAATCGGCCCATCAATCCTGATAAATTAAAGTGTACTAATACAATAAAATAAAACTACTTAATGAATTGAATACATGCAGGACCTTCTTACAGCTCTTGTATCTTCGTTTAGGGTGTGTCTTGTGCTGCTAACACGTCTGAATTCGGCTTAGGGTTTCTTCGGTCTTCGGTCTTTTTGTCACAACTCTGCTCTCGAAATTCGTCTGGCCTTGGGGTATTTATAGTTTCTGTCTGAGGGTTAGATGCGGCGCATAGGATAAGTAGATGCGGCGCATTGACTTAACTTCGCGTGGGGTCCAAGATTAATATATTCAGGAATATTCGTACACCGCCTTAAGATGCGGCGTAACTCCATGATTGTATGCGGCGCATGTCCTTTGCTGTCTTGGATCGTAACTTGTGAAATCTTGATAGTGATGCGCCGTACGTTAGAAGTAGGATGCGGCGTATCTGGAGCAGAATGATCTTGATCTTGTACATTTCAGTAGACTCTTAACATCTTGCTTGTTTTGCTCCATAATTAGTCCAAAATCGCCAAGTTTCACATAATACTTGTTTTTACCTGAGAATTACAAAAGTAAACATTAACGTATCAATTCTCATATATAATATAATAAAACAAGTCAAATAAATAGGATAAATGATGGTAATAAAATGTACTTATTTGAGTTCATCATATACTCTAAATGCTTTACTATTGAGAGAATATCCAACCAAGAATCCTTCATCTGCTTTACCATCAAATTTTCCTAGATGGTCTAAGGTATTCAGAATTGTCACATGACATCCAAAAGGTCTAAGAAATCCTAATGCAGGAGTTTTACCTCTAAAAAGCTCACAAGGTGTCTTATTGTGAGACTTAACTACCAAAGCCCTGTTCTGGACATAACAAGCAGTATTAAGTGCTTCAGCCCAAAAAGTGATAGGCAACTTAGAGTCAGCTAACTTGGTTCTAGCAGCTTCTATGAGTGTCCTATTTCTTCTCTCAGCAACTCCATTCTGCTGAGGAGTTCTAGCAACACTAAATTCCCTTCTAATACCCTTTTCTTTGCAGAAATAATCCATAACTCTATTCTTAAACTTTGTTCCATTATCACATCTAATGAGTTTTACCTTCTTATCCATTAAGTTTTCTATCTCTATAATGAAAGTCTTAAGAATGCTAGGTGTCTCATCCTTAGAACCTAAAAAGAAAACCCATGTAAACCTGCTATAGTCATCAGTAACAACAAGACAAAATCTCTTATGCTTAATACTTGTTAGGAATATAAATATTCATGTGAAGACTCGGTCACCCCGAGTATCTGTTAGCATTAACTAGCTCGTAGGATTATTAGTAATATTAGTAATAGTTTAGTTAATATAGAATGTGTGGAGTGGGTCGGGTCTTTACCCTCTGTCAGCTCGCTCCACAGCCCACTCGGGGGCACAAATACTAAGTACTATAAATACCCCTCTCCACCTAGGGAGAGGGTTGGAACTTCTTATGATTTCGCACATAATACTACTTCACTTTCTCTCTCTAGAGTTCCCAACTTCACCTCTCTTTCTATCACTAACATAATCGGCCAAATCCACAACCATACGTGTGTTTTAATGTTATGAATATGTTACAATTGGTATCAAGAGCCATGGTTAGGTTCTAGTTATTGCATATTCATGGATTTGTGTTGAGATTTTGGCACTTTTATGTTATTTTTGTGTGTCGACTTAAAAAGTTAAGAAAATCATTGGTAGTGCTTTGTTTGTGGTTAAATCCGTTGAAAAAGTGTACTTCTGTGTTCATAATACTGTTCTACTTCTTCCTTGATAACATACAACATTGTTAGTGCTTGTTTGTGGAAGATTTGAAGGTTTTCTTAGCAGCGGTTGGACTTTCAGACGAGTTCTCTTCGCAGCGGTTTGACTCTCAGTGAAGGATTCCTCGCAGCGGTTTGTGTTATTCGGGTAAATATTGTCTGCGGCTTGGTCTGATTTACTGACAGCGGTTTGGAGTATAACCAAAACAGGAAAAGGACAAAAAGTACTGAAAATGACGTTTTGTCTATTAGCGGTTGCGCTTTGTTATTTCTGTCAGGTAGCGGTTTGTCGTCTAGTAGTAGCGGTTTGGATTTTTGCGTTTTGGTAATCTAGTGCCAGCGGTTTAGGTCTTTGCGGTTCAGGTATCAGCAGTTTGATCATTGTGGTTGGGTTAATTGTTGCGGTTTGAATCTTGCGGTTTGGTATTCTGGGTTTGCGGTTTGATCTTAGCGGTTTGAATAGTATTCTAGCGGTTTGAATCCTGCGGTTTTGGCATTCTGGTTCAGCGGTTTAATACTAGCGGTTTGTCTGGTATTTCTGCGGTTTAGATATAGCGGTTTGGTCTTCTGATTTTGCGGTTTGCCTAGTGTTTTTGCGGTTTGATACTTGCGGTTTGACTAGTACCCCTGCGGTTTGGGAATTGCGGTTTGGTACTTTTGTGATTGCGGTTTGGTTACTGTGATTTGACTCAAGTGATCAAATAACGGTTTGTTCTTGAATTTTGTAAAATCCCGCGAAAGAACTTATTTCTCAGTTTAAATCTCAAGAATTGTAAAATCCCGTATACAGTATGGCAAGCATACCAAGCACTGCTTCTGATGACATTCAAGCAGCTGGGTCCGATACCCGTCCTCCTATGCTTGATAGGACAGACTATGAGTCGTGGGCACAACGAATACGACTTTACTGCTTGGGCAAAGAAAATGGATTTAACATACTTAAATCCATTGATGAAGGACCATTTCAAATGGGCACCACCAGAGACGCTGTTACTACTGGTGAAGACGGAACTGTCACTTTGGGAATCGACAGGCCTCGAACTTACAATGATCTTAATGAGGAAGAAAAGAAGAGGTATGATGCAGATATTAGAGCCTCAAACATTGTCATTCAAGGTTTGCCCAAAGATGTTTACAAACTCATCAATTTCAACACTGAAGCAAAAGCAGTGTGGGACAACATCAAAATGTTTCTGGCTGGATCAGAACTCACAAAGGAAGATCGAGAGTCACAGTTGTATAACGAGTTTGAACATTTTAAGATGAACCCGGGTGAGAACATTACAGACTACTATGTGAGATTTCATAAGTTGGTAAATGACATGAGGATCATCAGAATGACTATGCCCAACATCCAACTTAACTCAAAGTTTGTAAACAACATGACTCCAGAATGGGATAGATTTGTTACTGCAGTGAAACTCAACAAAGGTCTGAGAGAAACAAATTATGAACAGTTGTATGCCTATCTACAACAAGATGAGAAACATGCTGCTTATGATCGTCTGTTGAGAGAAAAACTCAATCCAACTGCACCAAATGATCCACTGGCATTTGTTGCAAGTGCTCAGCCAATCAACCAATTGTCATCTGACCAAGCTTATCATCATTCTTATTCATCACCATCTGCTATGAGTCCACAACTAGATTCAGGTTACTCTCACACCGACAAAATGATTGATAACCTTACCAACCAAGTGTCCTTACTTGTTCAACAATTTAAAGCAACACTCCCTCAGACTAACAATCAACTCAGAACCTCATCAAACCCACGCAATCTGGCAACGGTGGAGGATGGAAGAATTGTGGTTCAAAATGTTCAGGGGAGGCAAAACTTGAATCAAAGGAACATGGGTCGAGGTAATGTGCAAATCAGAGTAGGGATTGCAAATCAGGGGCAGGGGAAACAGCCCAAGTGTTATAACTGTGGTGGACTTGGACACATTGCCAGAAACTGCAATCAACCAAAATGTCCTCAGAACTCAGACTATTTCAAGGACAAGATGTTGTTGATGCAGGCTCAAGAGAATGGAGTTGTGTTGGACGAAGAAGAAATGTTGTTTCTTGCTAGCGATGGGGGAAATACTTTTGATGCCGATGTGGACGAACAGCCAGTTCAGGACCTTGCACTTAATGATCCCAACATATTCAAAGCTGATGATTGTGATGCTTTTGACTCTGATGTAGATGAGAACCAACAGCTCAAACAATCTTCATGGCTAATTTTGCCTCTGTTGTCTCATCACCTCAACAAGCTGGTTCCTCCAATGCATCTGTGATTTCTGAGGTACTAAAGCTTTATGACACATATAACGTGGTTGATAAACAAAAGATTCCCAACGAAGTACAACAGACAGATGGGGTTGATTCAGATACTGTTGACATGGGAAATAGTAATATTATTCCATATGAACAATATGTGAATCACAACAACGTGTCTGATGTACAAGGTGGTGCATCTTTTGTTGAAAATATTGCTTGTGCTGTAGATAATTCCTGTGTGGTAGATAATGCTTGTGAGTGGCATGTAAACACTGAGTTTGTCCCTGATGACACCTTGACCACTAGATTAAACATATATAAAGATCATGTGGCAATTTATGAACAACGTGCTAAATTTGAACTAACTGAACGTGAGCAGAAAATGGATAGTCAAATGCGTACACTTATAAATGAGCGTAATTTAAGGGAGGAAACATTAAAACAAGAGTTGAATTCTTTGCAAAAACAGCTGGATCAGACTGTTAAACAAAAACAGTAGGCCCTAGAGTACGTAAATACACTAAAACAAGATTTCAAGGAAAAAGAAACACAACTCTTAAATGATTTCTCAAGACTTAAAACCTTAAAGAATAAGCTTGAAAATAAGTTGTACACGCAAGACCAATCTAGACAAACGGTTCAAATGCTTCAAAAGCACAAAAAGTTGTGTGATAAGCATAGTGAAAGTAATGTAGGTGAACCTAAATTAGCTCTCCTTAGGAAAGCTAAAGTAGCCCAACCTGCCTTATATGATGCCAATGTGATGATTATGCCTAGTCATGCCCCACCTGATGTTTCATCTTTAGAAGATAGTAATGAGATAGATGTGAGAAATAGAGAAAGAATGAATGAGAAAATGAAGGATCCCAAATGCATAGCCAATCGAATAATAGTCAAACCCCATGATTATTATGAGGAGAATTGATTGACTGTGTTTGCACCTCAAAAGAAGTTAACGCCTGAACAAATGTTTTGGTCTTTAGATATGGAAAAGAGAAAAGCCGATGAGCTTGAAGCCAAAACTCCAATTCTTAGGAAAATTGCAGCTGCGACGGTGTATCCTCCCAATACACCTAGGCATTTGGTTCCTTTGACTCTTCCTACTAAATGTAAAACCTTAATTAGCATATATGTACTTTGTCATTTATTTGCTGATTTTGATAAAACATGTAAGAAGAGAATTACACCAACCGGAATTACTGAGGGGGAAAGGGGTTTTGAACAGGCAAAAAGGTGTTACTTAACTGAGGTCATTCCATTCTTTAAATTACTTAAGGAACAGTTTGAAGGAATGCAAAACACTCTTGAAACTGAAGTAAATGAAATGAAAGTAGTTGTTTAAAGATATGGAAAACGAGGTAGCTCAAAATGCGATAGAACTTAAGAGCCGTGAGATTGAGAGAAAGAACATTCTCATCACCAATGAGAATTTGATTGCTAGATGTATTGCACAGGATATATTTTATACTGCCACTAATTCTGCTTTAACTGCCTGTCAATTTCATGAGTATTCTATTGCATTAAATGTTACCCAGAATCGTGTTGTTGAGCTTGAGGGGGAGAATTTGAAACTGCAAGAGAAAATTCAAAATGATGACCATGATAACATGGTCAAGCATTTTTCAAAACTAGAAGTTGATCATCTTAATTTACAATTAAAATATCAACACTTAGAAGAAAAATGTAAAATATCAAATGCCAAGACATCTCTGGATGCTCCTGAATTTGATACATATTTTGAATTGAGTAAACGTGATGAAAAAATTCAAGCTTACACTAACACGATTCGATAGTTGAGGGCTCAAATTGCCCAATTAAAGTCAAATAAGAGTGAAGCAATTGGCACCAATAAACCATCGTCTTTGGATTCTCAGAATTTTCACTATCAGGACACTATCAATAAGTTACACTGTGAAAATGAGTGTTTTCGAGCTGAAAATTCAAAAATCAAATAGCATTACAAAGAGTTATATGACTCAATTAAAGTCACACGAAACAGTCATAATGAAAAGATAACTTCTTTGTTAAATGAAATTGAGAATCTTAAGACTCTGGTGAAAGGGAAAATGCCAATTGGCACTTGTGATAATGTTGCTCCAAAGGTTTCTGTTGTTAGAAAGTATGATGTTGATGTTGTGCCTATTCCAATTCCCTTTAGGAACAATAGGTCTGCCCATCAAATTTATCTCAATCACCTTAAGGATAGCCTGGATATACTTCGTGAGATTGTAGAGGAGGATAGGATAGAAAAACCACTTGATAAAGCAGTTGTGGATGCATGCTTCCTCACTAAAAGGTCTTGGGAATTTTTAGAGTACGTCATTGGCACTGGCCCTAAGATTGATAACAAAAGAGATAGATTTGTTGCATCATCATCTATGACTAAAAACAAGCACGTAACCTTTGATCTACCACTGAGAACATCAGAACCCAACACATCAAAGTCAGGAAAGCAAATGACAGTAAAACAAACTAATGTTCCCATCATTACTTCTACAGGAGTAAAATGTGACACCAAAGCTAGCGGGTCAAAGCCTAGAGGCAATGCAAGGAAAGATAGGACTGCGCCAGCTAAGAGTGGTCACGAGAAGAAAGTAGAAGCCCAACTTAGGAACAATAAGTTTGCAACGAGTAGAATGAATCGTGTTGATTCTAGTATCAAAAGTACTGTAATTAATTCGAATTCTAATGCTGTCTGTAAAACATGTAACGAATGTTTAATTTATGCTAATCATGATGATTGTGTTGTGTCATTTTTTATGTCTCCTGTACAAACCCATGTTAAGAATGTTAGGAAAACTGAAACAAGTAAGAAAGTTTGGAAGGCAACAGGAAAAACGTTTGCCAATTTCGGGTATCAATGGAGACCCACTGGAAGGAAGCTTACTTTAGGAGATCAGTGCCCCTTAACTAAATTGAATAACCATAAAGTAGTGAAGGTTAAGGAATGGAAACCAACTGGTCGAATGTTGCCTTTAGTGACACAATGCCCTACTACTAGGTCAATTGCTTCTTCTAGTGTAATTTCCACTGTAAATACAATTGCATCTATGAAACCTGTAGTTCCAGAATTTGTGTGTGCTAACCAAACGAACCCCAGCTGTACGTGGGGATCCACATTTTTCAGTTATCCATCGTTGTCTGTTTTCAAATGCAGGTCGTACAAATCGTCCTTTGGTATTTGGACTCAGGCTGCTCAAAACATATGACTGGGATCGCTCACGGCTCAAGAATTTCGTGAAAAAGTTTATCGGGACAGTTAGATTTGGGAACGACCATTTTGGGGCAATTATGGGTTACGGAGATTATGTGTTTGGCGACAGTGTAATTTCCCAGGTATACTATGTGGAAGGACTAGGAAATAACTTGTTTTCTGTTGGTCAATTTTGTGACTCCGATCTTGAAGTTGCTTTCAGAAAACACACTTGTTTCGTCAGAGAGTTGGATGGTGTTGATCTTCTTAAAGGCAGTCGTGGCACCAATTTATACACCATCTCAATTGAAGAAATGATGAGGTCCTCTCCTATATGCTTGCTTTCAAAGGCCTCGAAGACTAAATCATGGCTTTGGCACCGTCGTTTGAATCACTTGAACTTCGGCACCATAAATGACTTGTCTCGCAAGGATCTTGTACGAGGCATGCCCAGACTAAAATTTGAGAAAGATCATCTTTGTTCTGCATGTCAATTGGGCAAAAGCAAGAAACATACTCACAAACCCAAAACCATCAATACCATCATGGAAGTTCTTCACACCCTTCACATGGATCTGTGCGGACCAATGAGAGTGCAGAGTATCAATGGAAAGAAATATGTTCTTGTGGTGGTCGACGACTACTCTCGGTTTACATGGGTAAAGTTTTTGAGAACCAAGGATGAACAAAACTGTCAGAATCATCCGGACGGACAATGGAACTGAGTTTGTTAACCAACAACTCAGTCAATTTTATGAAGATATTGGCATAACTCATCAGAAAAGTGTTGCACGCACTCCTCAGCAAAACGGTGTTGTTGAAAGACGAAATCGTACTCTAGTGGAAGCTGCAAGAACTATGCTAATATATTCTAAGGCTCCGATGTTTCTTTGGGCAGAAGCAATTGCTACTGCGTGTTACACCCAAAATCGTTCCTTGATACACACTCTTCACAACAAAACTCCTTACGAGCTGTTACATGGGAAGAAACCAGATCTTTCCTTTCTTCGAGTGTTCGGTGCTTTGTGCTATCCGAAAAATGATGGTCAAGATTTGGGAAAGCTAAAAGCTAAAGCAGACGTAGGTTTCTTCGTTGGGTATGCACCAGATCGCAAGGGATATAGAATCTACAACAAGAGAACCCGACAAATCATGGAAACTATTCACGTTACATTTGATGAGCTGACTGAGCAAACGGCTCCTGGACAAACCAGTTCTGGACCCACACCTAATCTATTGACACCTGGACCAATTAGTTCAGGTCTTGTACAGAATCCCACGCCTACAGTTCCTTATGTACCTCCCACCAGTGAAGAGTTGAAGAAGTTATTTGATTTGATGTTTGACAAATACTTTGAGCCACCAACAGTAAATACCACAATGGAAGTTCCACATGTACCTCCTGTTGTTGATGCTCAAATTCCACAAAACTCAGAAGGTCCATCTGTATCTGTATCAATCAGTTAAGATGCTCCACCTGCCAGTCAATCGCCCTCATCATCAAATATTCAACCTTCCTCGGTACAGCAAGGTTCTGAAGATGAAAATTCTTTTGAAATGAATCCTTTCGCTCCTGTTGATGATGTTCCATTTGAAAATATATTTTCTCCTAAGTCTTCAACTGATACATCTTCTTCTGAAGATCTAATCATGGCAACATCAGTTCAATATCCTCAACCACATGATCATCTCAGAAAATGGACCAATGATCATCCAATTGACAACATCATTGGTAACCCTTCTCGTCCGGTATCTACACGAAAACAACTTGCCACCGATGCACTGTGGTTTTTCTTCAATTCCGTACTATCCAAAGTTGAGCCAAAAGACGTCAAAGAAGCAATGTCCAAAAATTGTTGGTTTAATGTTGTGCAAGATGAAATTCATGAATTTAATCGACTTGAAGTATGGGAATTAGTGCCTCCTCCAAAATGTGCAATGATTATTGCTCTAAAGTAGATCTTCAAAGTGAAACTCGATGAGCATGGTGATGTTCTGAAGAACAAGGCACGGCTAGTTGCAAAAGAGTATCGAAAAGAAGAGGGCACAGACTTTGAAGAATCATTTGCTCCGGTTGCACGAATTGAAGCCATTAGAATCTTTCTCGCAAATGCTGCTAGTCAGAATATGATTGTCTACCAGATGGATGTTAAGACAGCCTTCTTGAATGGTGACTTAAAAGAGGAAGTCTATGTGAGTCAACCTGAAGGGTTTATGGACGCTGATCATCCTACTCATGTCTATCGCCTGAAGAAGGCACTCTATGGCTTGAAGCAGGCACCTAGGGCGTGGTATGACACGTTGTCCAAGTTCCTTCTCGCAAATGGATTCTCCAAGGGTGTTGTTGATCCCACGCTATTCACCAGGAAGGCGGGCAAACATCTACTTCATGTTCAGATATATGTAGATGACATTATTTTTGCCTCTTCTGATCCTAGTGAATGTGATCGGTTTTCAAAGGAGATGAGTTCTAAGTTCCAAATGTCGATGATGGGACAAATGTCATTTTTCTTAGGTTTGCAAATCTCTCAAAGTCCCGGAGGCATCTTCATTAATCAATCCAAATATGCAAATGAAATTTTGAAGAAGTTTGGATTTGATTCAAGTGATTCTGTTGACACTCCCATGGTTGAAAGATCAAAGCTGGATGAAGACCTCTCTGGGATCCCGGTTGATCAAACAAAGTATAGAAGTATGATTGGATCCTTGATGTATCTCACTGCTAGTATCCTAAAGACACGGCAATGGAACTCACGGCTTATGCAGATGCTGACCATGCAGGGTGTCAAGATACTCGTCGAAGTACTTCGGGAGGAGCTCAGTTTTTGGGGGAAAAGTTGGTTAGTTGGTCTTCTAAAAAGCAAATGAGCACTTCTATATCTTCTACAGAGGCCGAGTACATTGCTATGTCTGCTTGCTGTGCTCAAATCCTATGGATGAGATCACAACTTTCAGACTATGGTTTTGCATACAACAAGATTCCTCTGTATTGTGACAACAAAAGTGCTATCGCTCTTTGTTGTAACAATGTCCAACACTCCCGGTCGAAGCACATCGATATCAGGCATCACTTTATAAGGGAACAGGTTGAGAAAGGGATTGTTGAACTATACTTCGTGAGGACGGAGTTTCAGTTGGCTGATATCTTCACCAAGGCACTTCCGAGAGAACGGTTTCAATTTATTCTCCCGCGTCTTGGAATGAAGAGTTTGACTCCAGAAACACTCAAGGGTCTTCAAGAAGAAAACGAGGAGTAAAGGATTTTCTTCACATATCCTTGTATATATCTATGTATATCTTAAACCAAAAAGAAAATAGAAAAATATAAAACCTATAAAAACCCTAAAAATCAGAAAAACAGAAAATACCAAAAATAGTTCTTCTAGGCATGTCTTCTGTTTATCGATAACATTTACGGTCCTAGAAATGTCATTCAATAATGACACGGGACTTTAAATGAAGCTCGAGCAGAAGTTATATTAACCGGTTAAAACATGTCTATCGGCTTGCAGTTACTTTAGACTGCAACCCGTGCCTTATTATGGGGAAAGCATGTCGCCAAAAAGACAGCTGTTCCTCTAACTGGGTGAAGTTCACCTGGGCATGGATTACTTTATATCCATGTTTCTTCGATCTGATGTATGTTTCAGTGCATCATTTCTTGTATAAGAAGAGAAGTCTTCTTTACACCACAAACTCCTTCTGTTCTATGATTCTTCAGGAGAGTTTTGGTGTTTCACAAGGTGGTAACTGGACTTAAATTTTCACAAATACTTCACACTCAATTGAATGACTACAGCTCTTTAAATAGAAAACGGGTCATTAATTGAGGGGGAGAGTATTTGTTCAAATTTCTGACACCTTTTTAAGCATTGTGCAACATCAGCAGTGACACTCTCTCGTGGTTTAAGGGGGAGCATAGTACATAATCAGAATACATTAAAACTTGACCACATTTTCTCCAAAATTTTCTAAACATATTTAAATCATTTGGGATCACAAATCTCAAATGGTTTGAAATTTTTGATCGGGGGAGAGAATGTGATTTAAATATGAAATTCTGATGAAAATGTGATTATTTGGTCTTAAATGTAAGCTCTCCCATATGTGCTAAACTCTTTCGTATATCGATGCACATATTGAGGGGGAGCAAATGGCACTACAGCAAAAAGGATGCGACATCTCATGTGACTCAGACCTTACCAATGAATTGACAAAACACAAACTGTCATTAATCGAAAGGACATATCCTGGCCGGGTAATAATTTCAAGCTGGTCTAACCAGTGATGTAAGCGTGTCTCGAAGAGGATATGTATGAGTAGAGTGTACCATTTCGAGAAACTTTATGTGAATTTGACCAGGCCAGGTAATAATTTCTAGCTAGTCTAACTAGTGATGTAAGCGTGTCTCGAATCGGTCATGTTCACTGAAAGTGGATCAATTCAAAAAGTGCAAGCTCTACCCAACATGTGCAAATTTTAAATTAAAACATATGAGCACATGTTAAGGGGGAGCATTTGAAAAATATAAAACTCTCAAAGTGTTAGCGAAATATGTTTCATAATCATGAACACTTTGAGAGATTTTTCAAAGATTTGTTAAATGGCAACATAGGATAGTCATGAAGTTATAAGGTGGCTAAGGTTATGAAAACCGTCCTATGATCCGCCAGAGCCGGAGGGATCTACCCAGGGACAATACCGAATAGTTAGTATTAGAAAGTCCTTAGGTATGATTATGAAAAAAGGAGTAATATGAGAAAGGAGAAAGAAGGGGTTGTAGAATTAAAAAGAAATGAAATGAGAAAGGGTGAAAAGAAATATCCCTCCAATTATTCAACCTTAAGGCAGAAACCGGGTTCAATTCATATGCTACTGGTGGTTACTAAGGTAACACCGGTATTGAAGACAAGACGTCATAGACCTAGTGACGCACTGCACTAAACCTTCTAAACCACTCAAGTTCTCTTAAAAGGACTTGTTTCATTCTCACGGGGAACCCTGCATAATCTATCGACCGCTCATAACGAGTTATATTGATATTGAAACAGGAGACACCGCTCCAGTCTCAGACCACTGAAATTGCACTTATCGAGTCTAGAGCCACGAGATGCATCATAAGATCTCATAGGAACACGTGTTACTTCTACACTGGTTGTTCAACATTAAGGACACCTGTTGTAAACTTATGAGTCCTACGCAGATCTTAGCAATCTGCCAGAACATTTATGAGGGAATCTACAACTGTAATTCTCAGTGATTGAATGGAAATTCCTGCCATGGTCAACATCAAACAGCCCTGAAAGCAGGTCACTTTGGTAATTCCTTGTGGATTACGCTTAGTGGTCGCGACGGTGTCAAACAGTCTACAGTCGTGGAGTGAACTCCAGCGACTCACCTAATCATTGATTTACTATGGTAGATCTTGTAAGCCCTCTGTGGGTTTCTGATTTAGGAACGGCCTTGGTAAGGATTAGAGAGAGTTTTCACACTATGCTGTTAACAATCTCAAAGTCTGAACCTGTAAGTACCAGACATTTTATTGCTAACTGTCGTATGCAGGAATACCTGGCGGTTGCAGCTGGTTGCCGAAAAGATGTTGACCATCACCCCATGCTCACACTTCACCATTATAATCAAATAAATCATGATAACCAAAAGACCTTCAACACAGCTTCCGCAACTCTGATGCTGAAAATCATGATTCAGAAAAGTGTGAGCATGTCGACTCAAAGATCACCACTTCACAAGGAGACGATGCTGCAAGATGACTTGAAGACATATGTTGGATGATAACCTCAAAGAATACTCGAAGATCATCCAAGTCAAAAGATCAGTCATCAAAAGGCTCGCTGCTGAACGCACAAAGATCAATGACTTTGAAGAATCAAGAACTACGAGCTAAGAAGTCAAGCACACATGATAGAATGCTAGAATTCGAAATATTATTTTCGGGGTGACCTCCCTTAGGGGGAGATTGTTAGGAATATAAATATTCATGTGAAGACTTGGTCACCCCGAGTATCTGTTAGCATTAACTAGCTCGTAGGATTATTAGTAATATTAGTAATAGTTTAGTTAATATAGAATGTGTGGAGTGGGTCGGGTCTTTACCCTCTGTCAGCTCGCTCCACAGCCCACTCGGGGCACAAATACTAAGTACTATAAATACCCCTCTCCACCTAGGGAGAGGGTTGGAACTTCTTATGATTTCACACATAATACTACTTCACTTTCTCTCTCTAGAGTTCCCAACTTCATCTCTCTTTCTCTCACTAACATAATCGGCCAAATCCACAACCATACGTGTGTTTTAATGTTATGAATATGTTACAATACTACTCACAGAAGTAGGTCCAAATCAATCCATATGAAGCATAAACAATGGTTGATTAATAGAGTTAAAAATCTTGGGCTTACAAGAAGCCTTGTGTTGTTTGCCTTTAAGACAGGCAACACAAGTTTGGTCATTTTCAAATCTTTTCTGAGGCAAGCCTCTTACCAAACCATCTTTCACAATTTTATTAATGGTTTTGAAATTAATGTGACCAAGTCTCCTATGCCATAAAATAGATTCATCCAATGTGGCCTTTGAAACAAGACAAGTAAGAGCCTCTTTAGGAACAATCTTCTGCATATCAATACTATACATGTTGCCCTTTCTTGGAATTTTGAGCAATACCTGACTTTCATCAGGTAGCTTAAATTTAGGAGAAAGCACAAGACATTCAGTGTCAGTAAAGAGAACTTTGTTCTTTTTGTCACACATTTGTGAGACACTAAACAGGTTATACTTAAGCTCTTGCACATAGTACACATCTTCAAAATCTAATTTACCGATTTTAATAGTACCTTTACCAGTAATTCTTCCTCCTATTCCTCCCCCAAAGGTAACATATCCTCCATCCAATGGTTGAAAGTCTAAAAGATAGGACATGTTTCCTGTCATATGCCTGGAACACCCACTATCTGAATATCCTTGATCTTCATCATCTGCTTGTGAATGACCCTGCACATGAAATAAGGAAATTAGTTTCCTTGGGGTACCCAAGCCATCACTGAATTGGGTTTGCCTCGTGCATCAATATAGTTAAATCTTTTTAGAATAGTTGATGCACCATTGGATTGAAGAGGTTTCCAAATCCAACATGCTGAGGCCTTAACAGCATTAGCCCTCTTTTCCCTAGCAGTGTTTTTAATGTTGCCAGTACTAATTGCTTGGCTAGCAGTATGAACTGCTAGCTTAGCAGTTGTACCCTTTGGTTTCCAAATTTGTTTTTGTACCACTGCTTTTGATTGAAAAGGCCTTTTAGCAGTTGTTGGTGCATATTTGAAAGTAGTTTTTGCACCTTGAACTGCTGGTTTTGGGTAAACAGTCTTAAATGGTCTGGCAGTACTAACTGCTGGTTTAGCAGTATGAACTTGTCTTGGGACAGACTTCAATAAAATTGCTCTGGGTGTTATTCTAGCAACATTAGAGTGAGTGTGAGGCCTTTCTAAGTGCATTCTATGATTTGAATACCTATTTACCCTTTTGTTGCAGAATGCTGCAAGATGATCAAAGTTTTCACAAGTGAAACAAGCTTTCTTATATAGGACAAAGTCATCACCTAGTTGGTGAGACTTGAGGTTGTTCCAATTCCTTTGGTTACCTCTGGGCTTGTCTGTAGTTCTATATTGTTCACAATATCTTACTGGTTGCCTAACATGTTTGACATTTGTTTTAGGCCTAACAGTATGATTCTTAACCACCTTAGGAACACTTGTTCCTTTTATCTTAACAACATCAGGTTTAGCCACAACCTGATCTTCCTCATCATCATCAGATGTCCAGTCCTCAATGATCGGACCATCTGATTTCCTAATAGAGGACACCTTGTCCTCAGTGAGTGAAGTATCACTTACACTCTTAAAGGGTTTACTTACTTTTATAGGCTTATCAACAACTACATTTTCTTTTGGCTTAACACCATATTCTAACATTGGTTGTTGAAATTCAGGCAAGCCTGTATGTTCTAAGTCAATCCCTGGGGGTGCAAGGATTCCTCTGTGAGGAGGTAGAACACTCCTATATCCTAATCCATATTTAGCCTTGTTGATTACTTGACATTCAATTAATTTGTTTACACCCTTAGAGGCATATTCAAATGTTTCTACACTTAATTGAATGTTTTCATTTGTCTTTTTAATCCTATCATACTCAGTTCTCAAAAGACCAATTTCAGCATTTTTAAAAGTTAAATCCCTTTTAAGAATTCCTATGTCATCAGAGAAACTAGATTCATTTTTCTTATAGTGTATTATCTGCTCTTCTAGGACAGCTAAACCTCTCTTATGATTTGTCAAGTTATAATGAGTTTTGTTTAGTTCTATCCTTTGATCATCATAATGCTTTCTTAAAGTTTCTAGTTCTTTAAGAGCAGTGCAAGATTTAGAACAAACATTAGCAGTTTGTACCTCAGTATCAGTGAAGGCCATGAGTGCCATTTCAGTAGAAACTTCCTCTTCTGTGGCCATGAAACTCCAATCAAATCCTAAGCCATCAATAGCTACCATAGCTTTTGAATCTGGCTCAGTAGTCTCCACAGCCTTGGACTTGCTTCCATAACTTCTGCTCTTGCTATCCTGTTGCCTAGGTCTTCTGCATTCCCTTGAGAAGTGCCTCATCTTGTGACAATTGTAGCATTCAATCTTTGATTTGTCAAAACCAACAGTATCATTGCTGCTAATTGTGATCTTCTTTCCTGTTCTTTGATAGAATTTCTTAGCCCTCATGCTAAGAAGAAAATTTTGCCATTTGAGGTCCATCTCTTCCAAATCATCATCATTGATCTCCTGAAGGTCTTCATGCGTAAGCATAGTGATGTGTCGCGGGTCGTGCAAGTTTTAAAAATTTATAAACACAATTTATCCAATTCTCTAATCAACACATACGAGCAAGTATACTCGTCCGTGGTAGTAAATGTGGGTAAGTCGAGATCGTCCCAAGGGAATTGTTGTTTGGGTTTAGTAAAATAAGTTTTAACAAAAAGGGTTGTCAATCCAATTTGGTGTAAGTTCTAAGGCAAGTAAAATCCAATCAATCAAAAACAAATATACTTGTGTGTAATTCCTTGACTAATTGTATAGAGTAATCTACCAAGTTGGGTGTAACTTGTAATGATGCACAACTTAAAATGAGTGATTCACAATCAATGGTTTTTATCATGAGAAATCATCTCTAAGAATTCAATCTCCTAGTTAATTCCTTTCGGCCTAGTTTAACTATTACGAAAATTCTATTAAACTCTTTGTTGTTTGAAAAGCATTTCTTATCTTAAGAATTCCTACGAATCCTTTCGGCCTTTTCTCGTGATGAAATCGTTTCCAAATCTATTTTAATGAGTTAATATGGTGCTTGTCACACACCATAGTCTATACTAATTCGTGCACTAACTTTTTGGAATTAAAACATAAAGAAAATCCTTTCGGCATTTGTTAATCTTTAGAACTATTTTTACCAACTAATTAAGCAAGATTAGATTGTATTTCAACAAACTCATAAAACAAGACATGTTTTCATGCATCACTATGAAATAAGAATACTCCAACAATTGTCACATCATACACACAAGTATAACCAAAATCACTCCATAACAATTATAATCAAACACAAGTAACAAACCATACTTTCATTCATCTTAAAGTAAAAGTAGTTCATAATAACTCAACAAGAAATACCTAATTGTGGAATTACAAGAACTAGAATTGTGGAACTATAGCAATCTACGCTCCTCCAATCGCCTATGATTACACGTAAACAACTCCACACTCGAACACAACTCTTGAGACTCGAACTCAAGGTTCCCTGGATGTTTTCATAGCAATTACAAGCTTTCGGGCAATGATAATAAGTTTAGCAAGGACTTGGTATAATCCTTCACTAAGTTTTGGGTGTCATACTTTGTAATCTAGCCTTGGGTCCTTTAAATAAGTGAAGGAACCCTTTCTCCTCAAGCAAAAACGTCCTTTAGTGGTAAATAAGCAGGAAATGATAAGCCACCATGATTATGGGGCTTAAATTCGTCAATAAATGCAACTTTGTAATAGCAGTCTCTTCCAACCGATCGGTATTGAGGTCCAACCGATCGGTTGGATCTTTCGGTAAATTATTCTTCTCCCATCCGAATCGGATGCGGACACCATCCGATCGGATGGGGCTTTCATGAACACACATTTTTTATTTTTCTTTTCTTTTCTCGATACTTGCTTGTTCCTTTGTTGTGGCACTACTTCCTTTTATAGAACTTGATCTTTTCTTGATATATGAACATAGAAATCTTGACATTATCAAATCTTTGAATTCTCGTTGGTTTCTCTCTCGTTTTCCTCTCGTGACTCTTCCAATGTGCATAATCACTTCATTTCTTCATCTTTTTATCATCTTTTCCTGTACTTGGCTACATTTACTTGCATATACACTTTTTCACGATTTAGTAACAAATCACACACAAATATAACCAAATATGATGCACAAAACTAACGATAACGTAACTAAAAACATGTTCAATTTGAGTGTTATCACATAGACCCATCATTCTGGCTTGTTAGGAAAGCAGAACATGTTTTCTCATCCATAATACCAATAGTACTGCTTGATGAACTAGTAGTACCATTATTTGAGCTAGCAGTACTAACTCCCACATCAATCTTCACATCTTTAACTGGATTTGAGTTACTAGGAGATGACACAAAGGCCATGTTCCCAGTGCTTGAACTAGATCCTCCAGACTTCTTCACATCTTGTTCCACAATCTTGAAGTTGCTATACAAATCTATTAAGTTCATAGTGTCAATGTCTGGCTTGTTCTTCCAGACAACAACGTGCATAGCCCATTCTTCAGGTAAACTTCTTAGAAATTTGGAGTTTAAATCTTCTTGAGGTATATCTACACCAAGAACAGCAAGTTGGCTCATAATCTTTTGAAGCCTGTTAAACATGTGGTCCAATGATTCATTGATGGTTGAAGAAAAGTTTTCAAAGTTTTGCTTGAGAAGAGTCTTCTGGGTCTTCTTGGTGGCTTCATTCCCACCATATCTAGCAACAATGGCCTCAAATAATGACTTAGCATCTTTGAACTTGCTGAAATTCAAAAGTTGATCATTTGGAATGGTCATCATCAGCATACTTCTGGCCTTGAGGTCATTCTTCTTTTGTACCCTCTCTTCTATAGTCACTGGATTGATCTGCACAGTTGTCACTACCTTACCATCAACTGTTGATGTAGAAGTTGAAGGATTGATAGAGTTTCCTTCTTCAATAATTTCCCAAAGTGCATTGTCTTGCACCTGGAAGTACTGTTCTATCCTTAACCTCCACATATCAAACTCATTCTGCTTGAGCATTGGCAACTTAGCAGCCACATTTGTTTGAGTAGACTCCATGTCCATTTCTTCTTCTAAATCAAAAGTATCAACCCGTCTCTGATACCACTTGTGAGGATGTGAAGTACACTCTTAGGATGTTACTCCTTTGTAATGTGCATATGATACTTTGAGTGAATATGATCAAGTATGCGGAATCTACTTAACCACACTTAGAAGAATATTGGTTTTTGCATTGGAACAGTAATGCTTTGTATATTTATTATGAACACACAATGTTAACACCAAACGATTCAATAATATTTAGAATAATACGAGTGATCTTTTCTATCACTAGGGTTACAAAACCTTGAATCTCTATTACTAAGAAAAACTATGACTGATGTGTTTTTCCCACTTGTGTCACTTAGTAGTTTGTGTGTGTCAGTATCTTACTTATCACAAGTTGTTCTGTGTATTGCATGTGTTCACAAATCTAAGCTAAGATCTCCTTTTTATAGTCCAAAGGAGATCTTTACAAGATAAGATATCTACTAACTATATTTGACTTATAATACATAAAAGATCTTTTCAATACTTATCCTATACAAAGTCAAACGGGACTGTTATCCAATAAGCAGTACCTTCAGTTGAACTAGCAGTACTAACCTAACCATTAGTACTGTTAGTTATATCTTGAGCAGACTTCAACTATACACTAGCAGTTAGTACTGTTAGTGTATTTCCCTTATCAGTACTAATCTTCAGAACATTTAATTCCCAACAATTTGTTTCACCATTTTTCCAAATAAATCGCTTTTCAATTCAAACTCGTCTAATTTTGAAGTTATTAAATAAAGTTGGTTTAAGACTAAACAACTTGTAGGATAGCAAACTCCCGATCACAAAGTAGTAGCATTTTTAGAAACTTCAAGCAATTCCGTAACAAGTTGTATAGTATACCAAGATGACTCGGGATAAGGCACAACCAAATTACGTTGTGCAAGGTGGTCATGAAACACTTTTAAAGTATCTCTTTGTCGTAAAGCACATTCAAACATGTTGCAAGTGGAATTCCGTCGGGTAGGTACGCCCCAATTTGGACCTAAACAAATGGCATTTGAATACGCACAAAGCTTGATATAATTATAATATCGTTTATTACTACTACTAAAAATATCTTTTAACATATTTTTAAAAGCATTTTTTGTTTCCCCGATAACTTGTAACCCGTCTTGCACAACCAAATTAATGATATGTGCTACACATTAACTATGAAAAAAGACACCGTTGCAAACCGGTTTGTATTTTAGTTTTAATTGATCAACCGCAACGGTGTTGTTCGATGCATTATCGATAGATATAGAAAAAATCTTTTCTTCTAAATTATACGTTTTGCGACATAATGTAAAATAGCATATATATTTTTCGTCAGTACGGGGGTATCCAAACAATTCAAAGGCAATCGTACGCTTCATCATTACCCAATAAGTTGTAACGCAAAGATATGAATCCGGTGAATCATGTGGAACCGTCCAAACATCACACGTTAAATTAACACCGGTTTCTAATGATTGTAATTGATGCGGGATTTGTAGGACCTCGCAAAAGGTTTTACAATCCTCTAGGCAGTGTACCTAACCGTTGTAGTGTAGTATAGGTAAGTCCGGGGGATTGATCGTTCTCTAGGGGAATAGTCTAACAATAGTTGTGGAAAGGTCAAGATGTATGACAAGATAGGTCTAGAGGTGAGGGATGATTATTTTTGTATTTTTATATTTTTTTGAATGCAATTAAAAATCTCAGTTTTTGAAAGAGTGGGCGGAATTAGTTGCTAATCAACTAACCCAAAACTAATTATAAAACTAAAATAAATAAAAATAAACGAAAAAATAAATTGGTGACTTCTTATGATAGGGAAAAACGTGTTCACTTAGTTTTAATTACTCCCTAGTTATCTCTTACTCATTTGTCGAATTGTCACGTCCTTGTTTTAGTTAAAACGATGTATTCCTTAATATTGGTTGTGGGGAGGTGCCGAAGTCCCCAACTCTACGAATCTTAGACTCCCCTAAAAACCTTAAATTCCATTAACTTTTCTAAGATCTAAAAGCCGCAATTCATGCAATAAATACAACGAGAAAAACCAATAGTGCACTCTATGGTTGCGTTTTCTAAGACGTTCAAGCTAGTTACATATAAGAGGTCAGCCAGTTTTCTTAGCCTAACGCGAGGCAATCAACTAAACAAGAGACAACAAATCAATATTCAACAACTAGGTTTCACTAGATCTAAGCAAATGCAAATAAATTTAAGCTAGCATGTTAAAGCAAAGAAAAGATAAACACATAATCAAACAATACATAAACATATCGAATGATTAAAGGGATAACTTATATTTATTGAAACATGAAGTTCAAGGGCTTTGAAAGCCTTACAATAGCTGCTAAATTCGTCCCAAAACCCTACTCCAAGATGCTACCCAAAGATGTCACAATCAATAACGAAAACATGCGAAAATATATATAGGTTTACAATTGTGACGGCGTCACTTGCAAAGTGTGACGACTCAGCTCACCGCGTTTAGCATTTCATCTTGTGCAAGACGCCATTATGACGGCGTTAAGAATGTCTTGAAGCCGTCACTTGATAAATGGTCTGGGCCGTCTCTTGTTAGCTTAACACGTGACTCCTATTTTCATATAGCACCTGACGGCGTCAGGTTATAATATCTTCTAATTCTTTTGAGGCGTCACTTGGTAGCTTTTCACTAGAAAACCAGCTTGGATAACAAATGACGGCGTCACGTTGTAGCTTGTTACGCCATCAGACTCCCATGTCTGACCGAATTTTGTGACTTCGTCGTTTTCTTCACTTTTTCGTCCAAATGTGCCCTAAAAGTGCCGATTTCCAGATTCTCGGTCCCAAGTACCTAAAATATAAAAAATATACGATTTGAGGCAATATTTGATCATATTTATACGATTTTGGGCTTAAATGACCCCTTAAAAAGGTACCAAATAAATCCTTATCAAATATCCCTACACTTGGGATTTGCTTGTCCCAAAGTAAATATGCTTTTATCCTAATCAATTTACAAGTTAGGGGTCATTTAACATTAATATAAAAATAATTACAACACACAATTGTTCCACGTTAGTCAAAATAAGCACGGAAATTATATACTAGCACCTCACATAAAGGGTTTGGATTCTCACATCTCTCGGGTGTATAAAGTTATATAACATATGGAAACGGAAGAATATAACACTCTCTACGTATCATAGCGATTACCATAGGCTTGGGAATGGATCAAACCTCCACCACTTTGGCGTAAGCGCCTAGGATAAACTATCAAAGAGGTCTTTTAAAGGGTTGTAACGTTATGTGTAAGGGTATGGAAAACACGGTTTTGTTGGATATATAGAGATTTACTGGTGGCAAGTCAATTATTGATGAACTCAAATAAGTATATTTTATTATCATCATTTATCCTATTTATTTGACTTGTTTTATTATATTATATATGAGAATTGATACGTTAATGTTTACTTTTGTAATTCTCAGGTAAAAACAAGTATTATGTGAAACTTGGCAATTTTGGACTAATTATGGAGCAAAACAAGCAAGATGTTAAGAGTCTACTGAAATGTACAAGATCAAGATCATTCTGCTCCAGATGCGCCGCAACATACTTCGTACATACGGCGCATCACTATCAAGATTTCACAAGATATAATCCAAGACGGCAAAGGACATGCGCCGCATAGAGAAATGGAGTTACGCCGCATCTTCTGGCGGTGTACGAATATTCCTGAATATATTAATCTTGGACCCCACGCGAAGTTAAGTCAATGCGCCGCATCTACTTATTCAATGCGCCGCATCTAACCCTCAGACAGAAACTATAAATACCCCAAGACCAGACGAATTTCGAGAGTTTTTTGTCAGACACGAAGCTTAACTCAGAAGAGAGACAGAAACCCTAAGCCGAATTCAGACGTATTAGCAGCACAAGACACACCCTAAAGGAAGATACAAGAGCTGTAAGAAGGTCCTGCATGTATTCAATTCATTAAGTAGTTTTGCTTTATTGTATTAGTACACTTTAATTCATCAGGATTGATGGGCCGATTCCATGTGACTATGGAAAACCATGGGCACCCCTTAAAATTGCTTTCCCATTAATTAAAGTTTATATGTTGATGTCTTTGGTGACTTTTATTAGTGCATTGATAACCTCTGTGTCTAGCTGAGCATTGCTTGGGTCGCCATGCCCCTTCCTCGCCTATCTGTTCTAGCGTATACGAAACGTGGGCATCACAAATGCTCAATATTCTAGGATAGTGGGATAGACATAAGTAATCATTAAAGGTTTACTCGCCGATAAGATTAGAGCCAACGAGAAAGGGTTAATTATATACACTTCATATAAAACTAGCAATAAAACAAGTGACAAGCTACTTAATTATCAGGACAGGTCTTCTTATTGTCTCAACTATCTGTCTGTGTACGTGTGTGCTAATCGCTGATTCGTGCTCATTAGTTTAGTTTATATTTAATCATAACCAAACCGTGCCAGTCTCTCAGGCTAAACCCCCTTGCGTTAGATTAGGTTGTACAGCTAACTTAAGATATTAAAATACTGATTAGAATAACTAGATAATACGTTCCACTCTTAGTGATCGACACTCTACTTACCATTATATTCATACTGACCGGGTACACTGCTCGTTAAAGTGTGTGTTTTATTGATAAGTCGGCTAAATATAAATTTAAAACTTGAGTAGGCATTAATACTGCTAAACCACAACGACACACCGTGGATATAAGAGAATTAAAGCAATACACGCACACATCAAGTTTTTGGCGCCGTTGCCGGGGAGTGAATTGTTATTATCTGTTAATTTGATTAGTATTTTAACTAGGTTTTTCTTTTCTTTTTAATTTTTAGATTCTAACCACTAACTCTGTTATATATTAGATAAATTGCATTCATTGTATTATTTGCATATTTTCTGTTTTTGTGTGTTTTTATTTTCTTTAATTTTTGTTTCTTTTTTGTTTGATTTTATTTTTGTTTTTCTTTTTATTTTTCTGTATTCTGCTATCGTTGTACTGAGCTGATACAAACGATACGGCGCATCTATTTTCATAGATACGGCGTATTGCGTTTAATTTTTATAAAATACAACGCGTTTAATAAATTCGATACGACGCATCTTTCCCCAAGATACGGCGTATTCTATTTTTAATAAGAAATTTTTCTAAACGATAAAGCCATACGACGCATCTGTTTTAACAGATACGGCGTATTTAGTATTTAAATTAAAAACAGCTTTTCGAATTTTTAAACAGATACGACGCATCGATTTTTATCGATACGGCGCATCTACTGAATCAAAAATCTTGTATTTTGAAACGTAACGAAAATACGGCGCATTAGCTTTTGTTAATACGACGCATTTAATTTTAATAAATATAATCGATTTTTGATAAATTAAATTGATACGGCGCATTCTAATTTATAAGCGGCGTATTTGCTTTCTGAATAAAAGTCTGATTAAATTTCAACGATAATAAGATACGGCGTATCCAACTTTCTGGATACGGCGCATCGCTTGCAGATATCAGCAACTTTTATTTTTCTTATTCCCGAACAGAAAATATTCTAACTTACCCTTACACTTGGAAGTTTTTACTTTGAAATCTACCTGTCTTTAATTTTCAGGAACAATGTTCGATATTTTCCCCAACTGGTTCGGAAGACCCCAAAGAAACCTTACCATGGAAGAGTTTGCACTACAAATCGCTCAAGCAAATGAAAAAGAACATCATGAAGCAAGAAACTTTATTAATGAATTCAAGGGTAGTCATGAGCTATTACTAAAGGAACAAAACAACATGATTAATGGATTGGCAATTGAAGTACACCAATTGTCAACGGTGCTTAACAAGATTCTTTTGGTAAAACACGATTTGAAAGGGATTACAACTAGAGGCGGAAAGTCAACCTTTCAAATCGGAGAGACACCCGAGAATAACAGCACAAACAAAATTTCCCCTGAATCTATATCATCTGAGCAAGAGCAACCAAAAGAGACTAATCCAGAACCCGTTATTAGAGAAGAACCTTCTGTTGAACCTAAACGATCAACACTACCTTTCCCACATAGGGTAAGGAAGGAGAAAGAAGATGCCTATCAAAGGAAGTTCCTGGAAAATCTCAAGCAGCTGCAGCTAAGCATACCATTTATGGAAGCCCTAGTGCAAATGCCAAAATATGCTAAATATCTGAAGAGCTTACTTACAAACAAGTCCAAACTTGAAGAGGCTTGCACTGTAACAATGGGAGAAAGAAGCTCAACAGCATTGCTCAACAAACTTCCATCTAAGGAGAAAGATCCAGGGAGTTTCACTATTCCTTGTCAAATTAAAATTTTACATATTGGAAATGCTTTAGCCGACCTAGGAGCTAGTATAAGTCTTATGCCCTCTTCTATGTATGAAAAATTAGGCTTGGGTGAACCAAAACCTACTAGGATGTGCTTAGAGCTAGCTGATAGGTCCATACAATACCCATTAGGAATAGCTGAAAATATATTAATAAAAGTTGATAAATTTGAATTACCTATTGACTTTGTTATCCTCGATATGCCCGAAAATTCTAGAACTCCTATAATATTAGGACGACCATTTTTAGCCACTGCTAGGGCCATGATTGATGTTTTTAATAAAAAAATAACTCTTACCATAGGAAAAGATGAGGTTGAATTTAATATGGAACAATCTATGAGTAAAACTAATTCTGAAGACGATGAATGCTATAATATCGATATTTCGGATGACACGATTAATCAATTTACTCAGAAATTGTTAAAAAGTAATTTGCTTGATTCTTTTCTGTTTAAAAATTTAGAAAACACAATTGCTATAGAAGATCAAGTTGATGAAAATACTATTGATAATTATTTCGCTGTTGATTCCGCTGTTTGTAACGCCATGCGGCGCATCGGAAATATCAATGCGGCGCATTTATCTGATGACAGCAACGAAATAATAAAAGAACAAGTTTATTCCGCTAGTGCTAATGAAATTGATGATGTTAAACCTGTGCTTAAGGATCTCCCTTCTACCTTGGAATATGCCTATCTAAATGGGAACACTAATTCGCCCGTTATTATTGCATCTGACTTAACACCAAAAGAAAAAGAATCCCTTTTGCAGGTACTATATAAACGAAGAGGAGCATTAGCATGGAGTATGTCTGATATTAAGGGAATTAGCCCGTCATTCTGTACACATAAAATCCTTATGGAAGATGAATTCAAACCAACTATCCAACCCTAAAGGCGTTTGAACCCAAAAGTCCAAGACGTGGTGAAAAATGAAATTGTGAAATTACTTGACTCAGGACTTATCTACCCAATTTCCGACAGCTCGTGGGTCAGTCCTATCCACGTTGTACCAAAAAAAGGAGGAATGACGGTAGTACTCAATGACGACAATGAGCTAATCCCTTCAAGAACTGTTACTGGATGGAGAGTTTGCATCGACTACCGCAAACTCAATGATGCTACGCGAAAAGATCACTTCCCTCTTCCATTTATTGATCAAATGTTAGAAAGACTATCAGGACATGATTATTATTGTTTTTTAGATGGTTTTTCAGGTTTCTTCCAAATACCCATTGCCCCCGAGGATCAAGAGAATACAACCTTCACCTGCCCTTATGGAACCTTCGCCAATAGGAGAATGCCATTCGGACTATGCAACGCCCTTGCTACTTTCCAACGTTGTATGACGGCTATCTTCCATGATATGGTAGAAGACTTTATGGAAGTCTTCATGGACGACTTCTCGGTGTTCGGTAACTCATTTAGTGATTGTCTCTTTAAACTGGATAAAATGCTTGCTAGGTGTGAAGAAACTAACCTTGTTCTTAATTGGGAAAAATGTCATTTTATGGTTAGAGAGGGAATTGTGTTAGGACATAAGATTTCTGGGAAGGGTATAGAAGTCGACAAAGCTAAAATTGATGTAATTGCCAAACTACCTTACCCCACTAATGTAAAAGGTGTTAGAAGTTTTTTAGGGCATGCTGGATTTTATCGTAGGTTCATAAAGGATTTTTCAATGATATCTAGGCCTATGACCCAATTATTGCTAAAAGATGCGAAGTTTGATTTTTCTGAAGATTGCAAAAAGGCATTTAATATACTTAAAGAAAAACTAACTACTGCACCTATTATAATTTCGCCAGATTGGAATCTGCCTTTTAAACTAATGTGTGATGCTAGTGATTATGCTGTTGGAGCTGTACTTGGCCAGAAGATAGAAAAGAAATTTAAGCCAATTTATTATGCTAGCAAAACATTAAATAATGCCCAAGAACATTACACCACCACGGAAAAAGAACTTTTAGCAGTAGTTTTTGCATTCGATAAACTTAGGTCATATCTTATATTGTCAAAAACTATGGTTTACACTGACCATTCTGCTTTGAAGTATTTGTTCAATAAACAGGATGCCAAGCCAAGGCTTATTAGGTAGGTTTTATTGCTCCAAGGATTCGATATTGAAATTAAGGATAAAAAGGGTGCCGAGAATCTAGCTGCTAACCACTTATCTAGACTTGAGAACCCTGATATGGAGGTGCTTGATGAAAGGGAAATCGCTGATGACTTTCCTGATGAACACCTTATGATGGTAAGAATTAAGAGCAATAATAATAGACCATGGTATGCCGACTATATAAACTTTATTGTTGCAAATGAAATTCCGAAAGGGCTAACATCCGACGAGAAAAGAAGGTTTCTAAATCACGCTAGTGAGTATATTTGGGATGAACCTTACGCCTTTAAATTATGTCCTGACAATATTATACGAAGATGCGTAGATGGAGATGATGTCCCAGCAATATTAGCACATTGCCATTCCGGGCCGACGGGGGGACATCATGGTGCAGTTATTACAAGAAGAAAAATCCTTGATGCAGGATTTTATTGGCCCACTATGTTGGATGATGCAAAAGATTATATAAAAGGATGTGATGCGTGTCAACGATCCAGAAATATAACATCAAGAAATGAAATGCCGCAAAACTATATCCATGTATGTGAAGTTTTCGACATATGGGGATTGGACTTCATGGGACCGTTTCCTGAATCTAAAGGTAATAAATATATTTTGGTTGCTGTTGATTACGTATCAAAATGGGTCGAAGCGCAAGCATCACCAACAAACGACAGCAAGGTAGTACTTAAATTTTTGCAAAGTTTGTTCGCTAGGTTTGGAGTTCCTAAAGCATTGATTAGTGATAGGGGAACACACTTTTGTAATCACCATCTGGGAAGAGCCTTTCAAAAATATGGAGTGTATCATAGGGTTTCCACTGCATACCATCCTCAATCCAATGGGCAAACTGAAGTAACCAATAGGGCTATAAAGCGGATTCTTGAAAAAACGACTGGATATAATCCGAAAGGGTGGTCTGACAAGTTAAATGATGCTTTATGGGCATTTTGTACAGCCTATAAGACACCAACGGGATGCACTCCATTTCGTCTCGTATACGAAAAAGCATGCCACCTACCGGTCGAAATAGAACAAAGTGCATATTGGGCTTTGACGAAATGTAACATGGATATGGAAGCTGCGACGAAGAACCGTTTCATGGAACTTAATGAACTCTACGAACTAAGAGATGAGGCCTACAGAAATACTAAGATCTACAAAGAAAGAACTAAAAGATGGCATGACTCGAGGTTACATGGGGATAAAACGTTTACTATTGGAAAGAAAGTGCTGCTGTTTAATTCCCGATTAAAAATGTATCCAGGTAAACTTAAATCAAGATGGACGGGTCCGTTCGTTGTCAAGAAAGTGTATCCATACGGGACTATTGAAATATGCGATAAAAATGGTTATATATTCAAGGTAAACGGGCAACGAGTAAAGAAATACTTTGATAATAAAATTGAGGATACTGAGAACGAGGTGGTGGAGTTTGAACCCGAAGTATTGGAATAAGGAGCTGAACGTGAGTCTAACTTGAAGACTCTAGAATAAAGACAAGTGCTGACCGGGAGACAACCCGGAGAAAATTTTTACATTCTGTTCTGTGTCGAGTCAGTCAGACCTGCAGAAGATACGGCGCATCTCAATCCTTAGATGCGACGCATCGCCTGCAATGGTCATATCTTATTTAATTTTTTGCATTTTTACTTTTGACTTTAAAACTTTCTGTCAGTATTTTAATGCGGCGCATCCCTGGTTAAGGATGCGACGCATCTTTTATTCTGATTCGTACTTATTCCAGGCTCGATACGGCGTATCTTCTTCCACAAGATACGGAGTATCGACTGACCTGATGATTTACATTTTAATTTTTTATATTTTATTTTTACTAACTACTAATGTATTATGCAAGTTTGAACTTTCTTAACTCAGGTGTGTTAAAGTCTTAATGGTATTATAGATTCTTGCATTTCCTGTGGATACATCATCTATGAAGCTTAAACGTTCTCATCCACAAGAAAGTTAATTTTTGCTCTTATACAAATAATGGAGGATCATACCGAGCAAATCTCAGGGGAGTTTTTCTGTTCTAATTCTTTTATTTTCCAGTTTTTAATCTTTGACACAAACAACGAGGACGTTGTTTAACTTAAGTGGGGGGATTGGAGAATTAGAACACTTACTTGTCCTAAACTTTTTCAAAATATGCTTAAAATGCGCTTAATATATCAAAATTTAAAATTTTTAGCATGTTTTTGTTTAAAGTCTAAATTACATAGCTGCACACATAACATTATTTTCAAAAATTGTGAACTTTTCAAAATTCACAAATCTATGAGTGTGCCGGTGACTTGTAAACTTTAGAACTTGGCTTGTATACTATTCGAGACCACCATAATAAGTATTATCTATATAATTGGAATGACTTGTCTAAATTGGTAAATTTCTAGGATTACACCCAAATAGCCTTTATATGTTATGTGATATTAACTAACTACACTGGTTAGTTAACCCCCGTATAAACCCTTTTGTTACTCTCACTTTTAGAGTAAGATACCCCTAGAAAAACACTCAGAGCCATTCCTTTCGTTTCTTACACCTTTGTTATAATGTTTCGTTACACCCTTACACCTTAGCCTACCCAGTAGATTAAAATCCGTGGTTAATTGCTTTAGGCAAAGTGTGTTTCCTTACATTACCTGTGTTCGCGTGCGTAATTCATTATCTTTGGTTAGGTCGGGAAATTGCACAATGCAATTGGTATGAAAGTAAATATTGTATATCTTTGAGTTTATTTTTCGTGTGTTTACTACTTTCGCTATTACAGTTATTTCTGAAAGTATGAAGAGTATGGAAAAATTATCCGGAAAAATAGTGATAGAAAAGTTGTGAAATTTTACACATATGTTGATGTAAAAAAAAAAAAAAAAAAAAAAAAAAAAAAAAAAAAAAAAAATCGAAAAAAAAAAATAGAAAAGAAAAAGAAAAAGAAAAAAGTTGGAAGTTTGTTTTAACCAACTTATGTAAAGTTTTGTATTAAGTGGGCGATATCACCACTATTTGTTGTATATTATATTTATGGATTGAATGGGAGTTGGCCGTTATGGGAACGCCAACTAAGGTTATTCTTTGATTGAGATCTTGTTGAGTATAATTCGTGTCTACCTAAAGCGTGTGTTTCAAGTGTTAAAGCGTGAGTTATTCAATGATATGAGTCTTATTCATGGGATGGTTGGGAAAGTAATTTACCACACTTAGGATTTTAATTTATCTGTTTTGTTTATTTTTCATTTTACACCAATTTGTATCCCAAATATTATCCATACCCTATATCATTCTTTATCCAAACCTTTGATTTATTGAGATTAGGGATTTGAGCAATCTTAAGTATATTAGTCGTGGATTCGACTATGTATTTATGATTTTGTCGCCCTTTTTGATATAATATTATTGGTAAAGATTACTTGGTCCTATCTTTAGCCTATTCGAGTTAAGGATTTGAGCAATTGCAAGTATCGTGGTCGTGGATTCGATCATGTATTTGTGATTTTTTTCGCCTTTTCTGGAATTTGAGATCGATAGAGATTAAGAAGAATGATCAACCCTTAACCAACAAACCCTTTTTACCGCTTTAGACTTGTTATTCCTTAGCTTTAGTGGGGGAGATGCGTATACTTGCCAAGCTTATGATAGAATATTCGTCACGACTGGACAGTTAAACGATTAGATTTGCTTTTATCAAAATATTTTATTTTATTTCTAATTCGTTAAGTGTTTGGTTGTGTGATTATGACAATACGAATACATGCTTAAATATAAAAATAAATCCTAATATCTTTTAGGATACATTTTCATAAGATTTATTCTAAGGTTTACTTGGGGACAAGTAAAGTTCAAGTGGGGGGATATTTGATGAACTCAAATAAGTATATTTTATTATCATCATTTATCCTATTTATTTGACTTGTTTTATTATATTATATATGAGAATTGATACGTTAATGTTTACTTTTGTAATTCTCAGGTAAAAACAAGTATTATGTAAAACTTGGCGATTTTGGACTAATTATGGAGCAAAACAAGCAAGATGTTAAGAGTCTACTGAAATGTACAAGATCAAGATCATTCTGCTCCAGATGCGCCGCAACATACTTCGTACATACGGCGCATCACTATCAAGATTTCACAAGATATAATCCAAGACGGCAAAGGACATGCACCACATAGAGAAATGGAGTTACGCCGCATCTTCTGGCGGTGTACGAATATTCCTGAATATATTAATCTTGGACCCCACGCGAAGTTAAGTCAATGCGCCTCATCTACTTATTCAATGCGCCGCATCTAACCCTCAGACAGAAACTATAAATACCCCAAGACCAGATGAATTTCGAGAGTTTTTTGTCAGACACGAAGCTTAACTCAGAAGAGAGACAGAAACCCTAAGCCGAATTCAGACGTATTAGCAGCACAAGACACACCCTAAAGGAAGATACAAGAGCTGTAAGAAGGTCCTGCATGTATTCAATTCATTAAGTAGTTTTGCTTTATTATATTAGTACACTTTAATTCATCAGGATTGATGGGCCGATTCCATGTGACTACGGAAAACCATGGGCACCCCTTAAAATTGCTTTCCCATTAATTAAAGTTTATATGTTGATGTCTTTGGTGACTTTTATTAGTGCATTGATAACCTCTGTGTCTAGCTGAGCATTGCTTGGGTCGCCATGCCCCTTCCTCGCCTATCTATTCTAGCGTATACGAAACATGGGCATCACAAATGCTCAATATTCTAGGATAGTGGGATAGACATAAGTAATCATTAAGGGTTTACTCGCCGATAAGATTAGAGCCAACGAGAAAGGGTTAATTATATACACTTCATATAAAACTAGCAATAAAACAAGTGACAAGCTACTTAATTATCAGGACAGGTCTTCTTATTGTCTCAAGTATCTATCTGTGTACGTGTGTGCTAATCGCTGATTCGTGCTCATTAGTTTAGTTTATATTTAATCATAACCAAACCGTGCCAGTCTCTCAGGCTGAACCCCCTTGCGTTAGATTAGGTTGTACAGCTAACTTAAGATATTAAAATACTGATTAGAATAACTAGATAATACGTTCCACTCTTAGTGATCGACACTCTACTTACCATTATATTCATACTGACCGGGTACACTGCTCGTTAAAGTGTGTGTTTTATTGATAAGTCGGCTAAATATAAATTTAAAACTTGAGTAGGCATTAATACTGCTAAACCACAACGACACACCATGGATATAAGAGAATTAAAGCAATACACGCACACATCAATTATCTTGGTCAATTACATGTACAATGAGGCGTTGCTAAGCCAAGACTCGACTCGACTCGCTAACTAATAACTCTTTTTAAATTTTGCAAGACACTATTTTGACTTAAACAAATAAAAGGAACGGGATGGTAGTCCGTATGTTTTTTTCTCTTTCCTTTGTATCATTTTTTTTTTCTTTTTTTTCTTTTTTTTTTTTTTTTTTTTTTTTTTCAATTTTTTTTCTATTTTTTTTTATACACCCTTGCCCTACCATCCAAAATAATACATCATTACAAAGGGATTACTTGCAACCTCCCTACACTTGAAATTTTACATCATTTATACATAACTAACTAATGACCCGAATTAAAAAAAAAAAAATCAAAACACTTGGAGTACTTTAAACATTAACGCACATATGGGGGTAATAACATGACATTCTTCCCCATTACTCCATAATAACTAGTACTTTAGCCATGAGTCCCAATCGTCCCAAAACTGTATTTACAAGATATGACTCGACTTAGCAACCGTGTAACCAATTAGACAATTGACAAAGGGTTTAACAAATATGTTGTCACAATAATGCACTAAAGATGAGTGCATACAAGGTGGGCTAAGGCGATTTAGGTGTACATTTGGGGGTGGATTGTAAACAAATTCTTCCTTTAAGTAACCAGAATGCGTTATTCAGAATCTCTTCCTTTCGGTCTTTCCAATATACTTAAAGTTAGAAAACGAAAATGATAGGCTCTGAGGTGTGTACTAGGGGTATCGTGTACTAAAAATGAGTACATCGCAAAGGTGTGAGAAAATTACTTGACCGGTGTAGACAACGTAATTATAATACATGTTTAAAACAAGGGTTATCCTAATGCCTCTTATCATTTAGTAAATCCTAACTACACGAATGTAGTCTCACTAGAGATCTCGGGATGCATCACAAATGCAAGTTCTAGAATCTATATACTACCGGTACACTCATAAGCATTAGAAGTGAATGCTTTTTCCTAAAGATCTAAAGGCGAACCTCACATTTTTGGGGTGGAAATTTTTGAGTGGAAGGGTTTGTGTGCTAGCTATATAATTCCTATCCATGAGACGCTTATTAAAACTAAAGTTTCACTCCTATATGTTGTAAAAAAAAATTTTAATTTGGTGCTAAAATTACCCTAACAAGTATTTCTTTTAGTTTATTACACATTTACTCTAAAACAAAACAAAAATCAAGCGAAGTTATAGTTTCTAAGGTATCCCATTTTACCCTCCCTACACTTAAATTGAACATTGTCCCCAATGTTCTTGAAAAGTACCAAAGTTATGATAACGGGAAAAATAAAATAGATAAGAGAAACTAATACTCCCCTGATTTGCTCGACATGGACGAAGAACAAAGACACAAGGTTAAATCTTCATCCAAGAATCGCCAAAAGACCATCCTCATCCAATCCAGTCCTGTAATGAAAGAAAAAAACAACAAACCAAAGCATCAAACCGAACACAGAAAAATCACAACTAGATGTAAATCCAGACTTAGAAATAAAAACAAAACAAAACAATAAAAGGATAGGATACTTGTAGCATAAATTACAAATAACATGCAGGAAATTGGACATTTATAAAATTCTGGAAATTTTTCAAAAGTTAATTTTTGACATTTAACAAAAATCTGGAAAACACTGCGCTACAGTAGCTGACGCCGTCAAGTGTAAACCGTGACGCTGTCAGACTGACCTAACAGATTTGTTTCGTTTTGTTTTCTGGAAAAATTTTCTGGAACAACCTGTTTTCTAAAGTCCATTTTCCTGCAGAAACTCATCAAACACACCCACAAGTATTGACACACAAACAAGATAGAATATATGCTAATCATAAATTATGAATTTTTCATGTTCAAATTTTGTTCTTTTAAACAAAATATAATCTTCCTCACACTTATCTTTCTGTAAAATACCTTTATATGCAATTAAGACGAGATTAAAAACAAAATAAAGCATTTTCACAAATTATTCGAAACATGATAATTAAAAAATTATGATTAATTAAGCATATATGACACAAACAAACAAATAAAATAAAAATATCAAACAATTAAAAACATGGGTTGCCTCCTACGAAGCGCTTGTTTTTGTTCGAGTCACGAACCTGACTCTACCCTTATTTAACATATATAAGGGGGGTTTTCCCTACACTTAAGATTAAGTGCGGGTGATAGTAGCGATACACACCCTTAGGGTGGAAATATGCCACATAAGGTGAAGGGGGTGTGTGAATGGCTTCTGATGATGTACCCTCCGAACAGATCGAAGGACACCCCTTCGAGCCTGTACGAAACCTTCATCTCGAAGGTCCAAGATAGCCTTTTTAATATCTTCAATGGCGTCAAACCATTCGTCCATGACGGGGTTACCGTTTGGGAACTCACCAATCGAAGGACTAAGCCCTTCGAGGTAAAGCCTACAAAGATATTAGAAGGATGAAGCCTGCGATCTCTCCCTTGTGCTTTCCCGCCAAGAAAGTGATTGTGCTAAGGTGGTAATCCTGGGACACCCTCATCTCCGCCCTAAACTTTAGCTATTGTCATGGGACTCCCCCATGATATTCGCCTAAACCCTAGCAGTCATCATAAATCATGGAATGCCTCCATGATTTCCGCAGATTGAGCATGGAACTCTCCAAGACCTATTTTCCTCTCCTATAAATAGCTTGGACGGGTTATTGAGTATGGTACGTTAACTAAACACATACATATCCTCTTAAGCTTACATATTTACCATATCACATACTCATTCACACGCCGGAGGTGATTCGCAGGGCCAACCCCCTGCGCAATCACTTAACGTAATGTCTTTGTATTTTGATGCGTGGTTTTGCAACCTTACAACAGGTTTTACCTCTCGAGGGATCTCAAGAGGCTTACAACCCCACCAGGCAGTGTACCTGACCGATGTAGTATAGTGTAGTGGTAAGTACGGGGGATTGATCGTTCTCCACAGGGAATAGTGTTCGTTAGGTATGAAAGACTACTCTAATAGGTCTAAGGGTTGAGGAAGATTCTTTTTTATGTTTTTATATTTTTTTTATGAAAGCAAGTAAAATCTCGGGTTTGAAAGAGTGGGCGGAATTAGTTGCTAGTCAACTAACCCAAATTACTACGAATGCAAATAAAATAAATAACTAAAAATAAAAAGTTGGTGAAAACTTATGTGTAGAGAAATGTGTTTACTTAGATTTCCTTACTCCCTAACTATCTTTTACCGGTTGATTAGTGTGTATTAGTCGCGTGGATGACGGGTGTATTCCTTAATACCAATCGTGGGGTGGCGTACGTACTTCCCCATACTCTACAAGCTCCTACTTCACTCCTATGTCGAGCCGGCTAGGAAGCTCCTAACATGGGATCACTAGAATTCGCTTGTGCATTAAATACAACCATAAAAACCTTTAGTACGCATTTGGTTCATGTTTCTTAAGACGTTCAAGCAAGTTACCGAATAGGAAGTTAGCCAGTTTTCTTAAGCCTAACATAGATAAACAATCATCCAATACAACTAATAACACACTAATAACCAATAATCAATAGCTAGGTTTCATTAGATCTAAGCAAACACAAGATAAATCTAGCCTAACATATTAATCAAAAGACAAGAACAAGATAGAATCAAACAACACATAGACATATTGAATGATTAATTGATAACTTATCTTCAATGTAACATGGAAGATCTCAAGGCAAAAAGCCTTGAAAGAGATGCTAAAATCGTCTTAGGGTTTTCTCCCAAAAATTCCACACTAAGTTCCACACTAATGACAAAGAATTGCAAAACTATATATAGATTTTTACATCTGACGGCGTCACGTTATGGAGTGTGACGCCGTCACCTCACCGCTTTTAGGGTTCTCGGGTGACCTTCTTGACGCCGTCCCTCTTTAGCTCTCCAAAATCCGTTCTGGCTTATCAAGGCTTGATGCCGTCAGACCTTGAACGTGACGCCGTCCCTCTTTGAATTAAGCCGTGACGCCCTTGATCAGGTTAAAGCGTGACGCCGTCAGAATTCACATGCAATTTTCACTGGCTTATCATGAGTAAATTTCACATCCACCTTTTCTTGCCAAGCCATGACGCCGTCTGGAGTAAATCCTGACGCCGTCAAAGGTAACTTTCAGCCGATTTTTGAGACTTTGCCGTTTTCTTCACTTTTATGCTCCAAAAACGTCCAAAATGCCTCCTTTTCCAGATTTCTCCTCAAAAGTACCTAAAATGACAAAAGGAACGATTTAGGGCAATATTTGATCAAATAAATACGATTTAGGGCTTAAATGACCCCTTAAAAGCGGTACACTTTTCGCTTCATCAAATACCCTTACACTTGAGATTTGCTTGTCCTCAAGCAAATGCGCTTTTATTCTAATCAAAATACAAGTTAGGGGTCATTTAATACTAACATAAAAGTAATTACAACAAATAATCGTTCCACTTTAATCATAATAAGCACGGAGATTATAAACTAGCACCTCACAAGTAGTGTTTAGATACTCATATCTCTCAAGTGTCATCAAAATAAATCTCATAAATGGAAACGGATAATATCTCTCACTACCTGTCATAGCAAATAGATTACCATAGGCTTGGGAAAGGATCGAAAACCTCCTCCACTAGGCGTAAGCACTTAAGATAAACTATCAAAGAGGGCTTTTAAATGGGTTATAACGTTAGGTGTAGGGAAAAGGAAAACACGGTTTTGTTGGATAAAGGATGTTTTACTGGTGGCGAGTTAAAGATCTTGATCAATTACATGTACTATACAATGTTGCTAAGCTAAGACTCGACTCAATCTTAAGCTAATGAAAGAAAATAACAAAAACATAAAATAAACATAAAATAAAACGGGATGGTAGTCCGTATGTTTTTTCTATTTTTCATTTTCTCATTTTTTTTTATTTTTCTTGATTTTTTTGATTTTTTTTTTTTTTTTTTTTTTTTTTTTTTTTTTTTTGCATACATTCTTGCCCTACCATCCAAAATAATACATCATAGGGGCATTGCATTCCCCTTACACTTAAACTTTTACATAACTTTACAAATAACTATTCTAATGACTCGAATTAAGATAATTGAAAAACTTGGAGTACTTTTAAAATATTTAGCACATATGGGGGTAATAAATGATGTTCTTCCCCATTACTCCATTACACTAGTACTTTACCCATGAGTCCCAATCGTCCCAAAACAATATGTACAAGGATATGACTCGACTTAGCAACCATGTAATCAATTAGATAATTAACTTGGGTTTAAACAAATGTTGTAACAATAATGCACTAAAATTGAGTGCATACAAGGTAGGCTAAGGCGATTTGGGTGTACATTTTAGTGGGGTGTAAACAAATTCTTCCTTTAAGTAAAATGCTTAAAGGTCGAAACGAAAAGATAGGCTCTGAGGGGTGTACTAGGGGTATCGTGTACTAAAAATGAGTACAACGCAAAGGGTGTGGGAGAATTACTTGACTAATGTAGCCAAAGTAATTATAACAAAAACACAGGTGTAAAACAATGGGTTAATCCTAATGCCTTTATCATGTAGTAAATCTAACTACACGAATGTAGTCTCACTTGTGGCCTTGGAATGGTCCTAACGCAAGTTCTAGAATCTAAGTGCTACCGGTACACACATCATAGCATAAATGCTTTTCCTACCAATTCTAGGGGCGAACCTCACATATTTGGGGGTGGAAAATTTTTTTTAGTGGTACGGTTTTTGTGCTAGTCATATAACTCCTATCCGTGAGACGCTTATTAAGATCAAAGTTTCACTCCTATATGTTGTAAAAAATTTTAAATTTGGCACTAAAATTGCCCTAACAGGTATTTCTCTCAGTTTTATTACACATCTACTATCAAACAAACAAAAATCAAGCGTAATTGTATTCTCTAAAATCGTATTTTTACCCCCCCCCCCTTACACTTAAGATGAACATTGTCCCCAATGTTCAAATAACAAATGTAAAAGCATAAAGTAAAAGAATGAAATCAAATACTCCCCTGATTCGCTCGGTGGATAATGAAGTAACACGGTTAAATCTTCTTCCAAGGTAATGTTGAAGCTCCATGACTAATGCATCGCCATAAGCTTGATCCAAAAACATTTCCTTGTCCAAAATAACCTGTTAAACCTGAGAAAACAAACACGAGAACCTGCATAACATCGGCGGGATAAATCTATATATAAAGATATAATGCTTGTGGAATGATAATTTTGCAGATTCCTGAAGATTATAAGTTGGAGTTTTAATAAAAAAAAATTTATGAAAACAAAACTTTCAAAAATTTCTGAAAATTAAATCTGACGCCGTCAGGTTATAAACCCTGACGCCGTCAGAAATGACCTGACAAAAATTCTCATGTTAAGTTTCCGGAAAATTTTTGGAAAAACCTTTACCTTACTTCCTGGAAATCCTGCAAAACATCATTATGACTCGATACAAGCATTTGACTCAAATAAATACGAATATGTATGTTAATTTATTATTATTACGATTCATGTTCATTTGTGTTCTAATAAACCAATTTAGATTTCCCTTACACTTAACTTTTGCAAAATACCTTTATATGTAGTTAAGACGAAGTTAAAAACAAAATAAAGCATTTTCACAAATTAGTTTTGAACATGAATCAATAATAATAAAAATTAAACACACATACGGAAACAAATAAAAACAAACAAACAATCAAACAAATAAAGCAAATAAATAAATAAAGCTTGGGTTGCCTCCCAAGAAGAGCTTTTCTTTATTAACGAGTCTTGTAGCTAGACTCAAAGTCACGTACATTACGTGATTCCATCATTCATAATGACGTATCCCTGATAGATATGATCCTTGTTCTCAGGGTGGTGGTGTCTCAATCGCTCGACATTCGCGGTCACTTCACCTCCTCCCTTGCTGGCCAAGCTTACTATCCCATCTTGGTGTAAACTTTTAATTGTGAATGGTCCGTACCACCAGGGACTTGGTTCATTGGTAGGTGCTTCTGTTTCTGAATGCCTTAGGAGCACTGAGTCTCCTTTTGTAAATTCAACGGGGTTATTGGTTTGCTCATCAGCCTCAATACAATCGTTATTTCCACCCTTACATTCTCTGATCTCATTTTCCATATAGTTCTTAATCCTTGCCTCCCATGCAAGAATTTTCTCTCGAACATTACCACGGATTATATTGGGGTTAGCCTCCATCTTCTTCTGCAGAGCAACATCTCGTATATGTCGTGGGATCGTTGGGAAGTTTATTGTTTTCTTCCCCTTCTTCATTTGGATGGTGCTATTTTCGTAATTGATTTGTGCTCTAGTGGTAGCGAGAAAGGGTGCCCCAAGGATTATTGGCATATTCATATCATTTCTCTCAATGATCATGAAGTCGACCGGATACAGGAATCCAGCAACGTTGACCAACACATCTTCTGCAATTCCTAACGGATACTCATAAGAATGTTTCGCAAAGGAGAGTTTAGTATGGGTGATGGATGGCAACTCATCGGTTAACTGGACATAAACGGATAAAGGCATCAAATTTACGTCGGAGCCTTGGTCAGCTATCGCATCCAGATACTTGTGTTTTCCAATGCTGCATGGTATTTCAAAGATCCCGTAGAATTCCTGCTTTTCCACTAACTTTTGTCCTATGAGGCATTCATACAATTGCCCACCGGGTAATGTGTCAGATTTATCATCCGGTTCCACTTTCTTGGACTCCTTGTTGGGTAGATGAGTACGTCGATAGTTTCTCACCCAATCGTTTATGGTCTCCTTGTTTATTTCGTGCTTCAAGTAATGCCTCACTTGTTGTGACACTGGCGGTTCAACTAATTGGCGCTCCTCAGAGGGCGCCTCCTCTCCCTTGTCGGAATCGCATTTGTAGGCATTGGTGTTTCCATTATTAAGTGGGATGAGGTCAATTTTGTTAACTTCCATAGTTATGGATTTCCCTCTTCCATCATTTCCGCCCTCTTGGACGACGGAGGTGGCCTTGACAAATTTAGTGTTAGGAACTTCAGCGTCATTCCTCACCAACACTTTTTCAGGGGCTTTTGTATTTGTGTATTCTTTCAAAAGATTCATCATTTCCGCCATCTTCTCTTCCATTTCCTCCTTCTGTTTGTAGACGGCTTCCTCAAATTTTGCCAACCGTTCGGAGTGTTTTGACATGTACTCTCTCATTTGAGCTTCGAATGTTGGACTAAGTTCCTGAGGTGGTGAGTTAGGTTGAGCGTGCTTATGGAAGGGTTTAGCATTTTCCCTAAGGGGTGATTCGGACAATGGTGTTTGCTTAACGCTTGAGACTGAGTTAATTGTTGCTTTTTGTGGACTTAAGGGTCTCTTTTGCTTTTCCATAAGATATGCAACCCTTTTCTCAAGCTCACTAACGCTTTCCTCAGTGATTTGATTGGCTGTATCGGGCGATGAATATGTCTTGACTGCCGAGCGCACGTCGTGGGAGACTTGCCACAATTCATCATCGTCGGATGCAAGCTCATCAATGATCTCCCATGATTCCTCGGCGCTTTTGTCGCGCAATCTGCCCCCGGCGGCTCGATCGATGGCACGCTTGGTGTGGTAATCAACATGGTCATAGAAGATTTGGATTTGAAGCCAGAGATTTATGCCATGATGAGGGACTTTTTGGAGTAAGTCCTTGAATCGAATCCATGCCCCGTAGAGGGTTTCGCCTCGACGTTGTTCAAACATCAAGATATCCTTCCTTAGCTTGGTAGTTCTTCCCGGTGGGAAAAACTGAGCAAGGAAACGAGTGGTGAGATCATCCCAAGAGGTGATGGATCCTGCGGGTTGACGCTCTAGCCATTGACTAGCTTGGTCCCGCAGAGAGAATTGGAAGAGATGCAATCGGGTCGTCTCTCGAGTGGCAACATCAAGGTCTATAGAATCAACGATTTTAAGAAAGTCCTTGAGATGTTGATTAGGATCTTCAGAACGAAGTCCATGGAATGCGCATCCGCTTTGCACCAACCGGATGGTGTCGGATCGCAAGGGTGTGACATTGGCTCCTTGAGTGAGCTCAATGGTGTTTCAATAGCCATGGTGGCTAGGACGGGAGTACTCTCCTAAAGTACGGGCTCTAGGAGGTGGTGGTTGTTGTTGTGGTGGTGGGTTGTTGGGATTAAGGATATTACCATCTTCCATGATGTCGAATGGTAATGGTTACGAATAAAGAAACGAAGAAAATAGATAGACTAAAGAAAACCTAAAAAATTAAAATAAAAATCTCACTAGAAAGGAATCTAGTGAGTAGACCTAATAGAAATAACAATTCAACCTAGACAATAACTATTCCCCGGCAGCGGCGCCAAAAACTTGATGCGTGGTTTTGCAACCTTACAACAGGTTTTACCTCTCGAGGGATCTCAAGAGGCTTACAACCCCACCAGGCAGTGTACCTGACCGATGTAGTATAGTGTAGTGGTAAGTACGGGGGATTGATCGTTCTCCACAGGGAATAGTGTTCGTTAGGTATGAAAGACTACTCTAATAGGTCTAAGGGTTGAGGAAGATTCTTTTTTATGTTTTTATATTTTTTTTATGAAAGCAAGTAAAATCTCGGGTTTGAAAGAGTGGGCGGAATTAGTTGCTAGTCAACTAACCCAAATTACTACGAATGCAAATAAAATAAATAACTGAAAATAAAAAGTTGGTGAAAACTTATATGTAGAGAAATGTGTTTACTTAGATTTCCTTACTCCCTAACTATCTTTTACCGGTTGATTAGTGTGTATCAGTCGCGTGGATGACGGGTGTATTCCTTAATACCAATCGTGGGGTGGCGTACGTACTTCCCCATACTCTACAAGCTCCTACTTCACTCTATGTCGAGCCGGCTAGGAAGCTCCTAACATGGGATCACTAGAATTCGCTTGTGCATTAAATACAACCATAAAAACCTTTAGTACGTATTTGGTTCATGTTTCTTAAGACGTTCAAGCAAGTTACCGAATAGGAAGTTAGCCAGTTTTCTTAAGCCTAACATAGATAAACAATCATCCAATACAACTAATAACACACTAATAACCAATAATCAATAGCTAGGTTTCATTAGATCTAAGCAAACACAAGATAAATCTAGCCTAACATATTAATCAAAAGACAAGAACAAGATAGAATCAAACAACACATAGACATATTGAATGATTAATTGATAACTTATCTTCAATGTAACATGGAAGATCTCAAGGCAAAAAGCCTTGAAAAAGATGCTAAAATCGTCTTAGGGTTTTCTCCAAAAATTCCACACTAAGTTCCACAATAATGACAAAGAATTGTAAAACTATATATAGATTTTTACATCTGACGGCGTCACGTTATGGAGTGTGACGCCGTCACCTCGCCGCTTTTAGGGTTCTCGGGTGACCTTCTTGACGCCGTCCCTCTTTAGCTCTCCAAAATCCGTTCTGGCTTATCAAGGCTTGACGCCGTCAGACCTTGAACGTGACGCCGTCCCTCTTTGAATTAAGCCGTGACGCCCTTGATCAGGTTAAAGCGTGACGCCGTCAGAATTCACATGCAATTTTCACTGGCTTATCATGAGTAAATTTCACATCCACCTTTTCTTGCCAAGCCATGACGCCGTCTGGAGTAAATCCTGACGCCGTCAAAGGTAACTTTCAGCCGATTTTTGAGACTTTGCCGTTTTCTTCACTTTTATGCTCCAAAAACGTCCAAAATGCCTCCTTTTCCAGATTTCTCCTCAAAAGTACCTAAAATGACAAAAGGAACGATTTAGGGCAATATTTGATCAAATAAATACGATTTAGGGCTTAAATGACCCCTTAAAAGCGGTACACTTTTCGCTTCATCATATTTCTTATTTTAGGTTATCAATATGCTTGGCGCATCAACATAATTTTCCTTCGATCACCATCGCAAGGCCTAGTAGTGCAATTTATTGTACAATCAGTGGCGTCATCCGTGGGACCGCTACAATTGGTCTCGTAATTTCTAAGTTTACAACCAGTCAATCAAATTCACTACGTTTTCGGCATGAATCAAGGAAGAGAAGATACTCTCCCACCGGGATTCTCGACCTTAACACCAATACCAGTCAACGATCCCAACAACCTTCCCCCAATAACCGCTTCCACTTTTACGACAAGATCTCACCCAGAAATAAACCACCATGCTTCGACATCAGCCAATCCAAAACCAGTCATTAGTCCAACCTTTGTCGAAGCCAATTTCAAAACATCAGAATCCTTGATGAGAGCACGCAGAAAGCAAGCTCGGAACATCGAGACACGAAGGGAGTTGGAATATTCCAGCGAAGACTATGACAAAGAGATCGAGATGGAACCTAGGCCTCTTACCCAAGAAGGGACATGTTCAGCACTAAAGACAGGATCCCCCACAGGTCGAAGGCTAAGTGGGAGATCTGTAGGTTTTGAAGAAATTCCTGAACAAGCTCAGACAAGAAGGGAGAGAGAAGCGGTTGAAGGTTCTAATGGGAGAAGTCACCGAAGGGAAGGTACGGAGGTAAACTTGACTCCGTTACTAACTGCTCATTTGGGGCAAACTGAGACAGGGGTTCTGTTGCAGCCTTCTCACGCGTCAGGCATAGAAGGCAATCCATCTTCGTTAAATAGGCTAGGAAATCTTCCTCCCAATGGTATGTATCCCCTGTTACAAACTCAGTCATATCCTTATAATTTATACCTCCATCAAATGGCCAGCCATATAACCCCACTTTCCAACAGTCTTATGGGAACATACCCTTCGGGCAGCCACCAGCATACCAACCGATCGCTAACGGAGGAAACCCTCCTTTCGGTATGCATACAATTTATCCACCCTATTATGGTCAAATTCCTGTCACCATACCCCCGAACCACAATCCATATAATATTGTCCCTATGAACACACCAACCTACAGTTGCATATACATAGAACCAACGGGTTCCACTACACCTTTCGTAAGATGGATTGAAGACTACCCCCTACCCGATGGGCTAAAAATGCCCTCCCACATAGGCACCTATGATGGAAAGGGGGATCCAGATAACTTTTTACACTTGTTCGAAGGAGCGATTCGAATGCAAAAATGGATTATGCCTGTGGCTTGTCACATGTTTACGTACACCCTTCGAGACTCTGCTCGTATATGGTGGAATGGGCAAAAACCAGGTAGTATTGTGAACCTAGATGATCTTAAAGCCAAGTTTCGATCACACTTTAGTCAAAAAAAAGAAGTTCACAAGGACTCATTTGACGGTGCATAATATAAAACAGAAGGAGAATGAAAGCAACAGGGCCTTCGTAACCAGGTATACTGATGACACTTTACAGATTTTGGGTTTACATGAAGATCGGCGTATTTTTAGTTTCGTTCACGGGCTACGAAATCGGAGCCTGGTGGAATTTCTGTCTACCGATCTCCATGCAACCTACAAAGGTGTAATGGAGAAAACCTACACATGGATAGAGGCAAAAGAAGTGGCCACTAATGGGGCCCTGATTGAGAAGAAAGAAAGTCATGACAGGTTCTCGAAACAGCCTTTGTGGGAAAAGTCAAAGAATAAGAAGAACAGGGATAGGTTCACATCATACAACAAATTTCCTAACCATGGGCTCCTAGGGAATCTGGCAAAAACTCCAAGAGAGATACTTGCAATAGAGATGGTCGCAAAGACCTTCGCAACACCTCCCCGAATGACAAGCAAAGGTAAAAACAGGGACACATCCAATTTTTGTCATTTTCACGAAAATTATGGTTACAAAACGAATTACTGCCGAGAGCTGAAGAAACAGATATAAGAAATTGTGAGGTCCGGACAATTGATGCATTTGGTAAAAGGAATAAAGAAGGGAAAAGACAAAACCTCGGATACCTAACTGGGAAGAGATGCCACTCCTGTAGAGGCTCCTATACTAATGGTGCGACAGGGCAAAGTTGGTTTAAAGAGAAAAGTAATAGACAAGGAGCTGCAAGGTGTAGGGGAAATAATGTTTCCCTCCATTTCGAGCAAAACCCCTTCGAATGACCTAGTTGTCATCAAGGTCCTGATATTTAATAGGGAAGTAAACATAGCCTACATGAATTGCGGAAGCTCTTGTGAGGTCATATACGAGCATTATTTCCTAAAACTTAAGCCTTCAATCAGGTCAAAGGGGGTCGATTCCAAGATACCTTTGGTAGGTTTTTTAGGCGAACACTCGTGGCCTTTGGGAGAAGTACCGCTGGATATCACAATAGGAGAAGGGAGGCTCGCAAGAAGAGAAAACCCTTAATTTCGCAGTCGTAAGGTCTGATTCCCATTACAACTTGCTGATAGGAAGAACCGCCATGCAAAAAATGGGTATTGTAGTCTCCACCATACACGCAGCAGTAAAGTTCCAGACACCCAACGGAATAGGAACGATATTTTCCAGCTACAATGTTAGAAAGACAGAAAATATCAGCAAAAAGGTCAAGGAAAGTCCAGAGGAACCTCCGAAAGTCATTCTAAGCTGTACAGATGCTGAAGAACGCATCACAATTAACGATCTCTATCTGGAGCAAATGGTGGTTATTGAGAGACAACTCCGCACTAACCTCAAGAAAGAATTGGAAAAATTGCTCAGATCTAACAAAGACATTTTTGCGTGGACATACTCAGACATGACAGGGGTGCCCAGAACACTCATAATTGATGGAAAGCCTTTCGGCACGGAACACAAGCTTAACGAGTTTAAGCACATTGAGCCAATAAAGCAGAAGTGACGAAGCCTAGCACCCGAAAGGAATATGGCCACCTGCAAAGAGGTAGATGAGCTTGTTCGATCAGGAATACTTAAAGAAGTGAAATACGAAACCTGGGTTGCAAACCCAGTTATGGTAAAGAAAAGTGATGGAGGGTGGCATATGTGTGTTGACTTCACTGATATCGACAAAGCCTCCCCGAAGGATTGCTACCCCTTTCCAGAAAAAGATTGGAAAGTCGAATCCCTTTTAGGTTTTCGCTTGAAATGTTTTTTAGATGCCTACAAAGGGTATCATCAAATACAAATGGCGGAGGAAGATGAGGAAAAAACAGCCTTCTACACAGGAAAGGGTGTTTATTGTTACAAGAAAATGCCCTTCGGTTTGAAGAATGCCGGGGCAACATACCAACGATTAGTAGACAAAGCATTCAACAAATAAATAGGAAGAAACTTGGAGGCCTATGTGGATGATATGGTCATCAAGAGTAGAAGTGAGGAAAATCTACTCTCTGATATCCAAGAAACCTTCGACCAACTTAGGGCCATCAACATGAAGCTAAATCCCAAGAAATGTTCATTTGTTGTCGAAGAAGGTCAATTCCTTGGACACTTAATCACAAAGCAGGGGATTAAAGCTAATCCTTCGAAAGTCAAGGCCATAACAGATTTACAAGCCCCAAAATACCTCAAGGATGTGCAAATCCTAAATGGGAAGCTGGCAGCACTAAGCAGATTCTTGTCGAAGGGGGCAGATCGATCCCTACCATTCTTCAAAACACTCAAAGGTTGTGTAGACAAGAAGACTTTCCAATTGAGATTAGATGCTGAAGCTGCTTTCAAAAAGCTGAAGGAGTTCATAGAAGTATTACCTACACTTATTGCCCCAATCAAAGGCGAAGTGTTGTTCATGTATATTGCAACCTCCTCCAAAAGTATCAGTGTTGTACTGTTGGCAGAAAGGGAAAAGAAGCAAATCCCCATCTACTTTGTTAGCAGGGTTCTCCAAGGAACTGAGCTAAAATACCCAGAGCTAGAGAAGCTAGTTTTAGCTTTAGTTCACGCTGCAAGACGCGTTAGAAGATATTTCCAAGCTCACCCTATCACAGTGTTAACTGATAAACCGATCAAACAGATATTGTCGAAGCCTGAAAAATTAGGAAGAATAGCCAAATGGGCTATCGAGCTAGGAGAACACGAGATAGAGTACAAAGGTCGAAACTCCATCAAAGGGAAAATACTTGTAGACTTTTTGGCAGAAACACCGTCGGAGCCACACCAAGACAAGGAACTCCCGATGCAGAAACCCTCGAAAGTAGGAGTAGGGTGGAAACTGTATACTCCCTACCCAATTAATGATATAATACATTTCCCACAAATCTCTTGTTTCATTTTATATGACAAAGATTTTTCCATCCAAGTCGTTTTTAAGTTTCAATGTCGAAAAGTCGGTGGTGGAGCATACATAAGCCCCAACATTAAAAGAATAACACCTACACATTTTCGCATTAACTTTCCTAAAGGTCTTGGGGTTTTTTAAGCCTTATGAACCTTAAAGGACAAAGATGGAGTGGGTCGCAACCCTCTGTCAGCAATCAAATTATATGATTGCTATATTCTTGGTGCAGAATTAACAAGCAATAAGGCTATCTATTTAATATAGATTTAAGTTGTAAAATACTAAAAGTGTTATGATTGTATAATAAATAGCACTACCAGGCCTTGCGATGGTGATCGAAGGAAATGGGGGTTATGCTGATGCGCCAAGCTTATTGATAACCTGAAATAAGAAATATAAAGACACTACGTTAAGTGATTACGCGGGGGGGATGGCCCTGTGAACCACCTCCGACGTGTGAATGAGTATGTGATATGGTAAATATGTAAGCTTAAGAGGATGTGTGTGTTTAGTGAACGTACCATACTCAATAACCCGTCCAAGCTATTTATAGGAGAGGAAAATAGGTCTTGGAGAGTTCCATGCTCAATCTGCGGAAATCATGGAGGCGTTCCATGATTTATAATGACTGCTAAGGTTTAGGAGAATATCATGGGAGAGTCCCATGACAATAGCTAAAGTTTAGGGTGGAGATGGGGGTGTCCCATGATTACCGCCTTAGCACAATCTCTTTCTTGGCGGGAAAGCACAAGGGAGAGATCGCAGGCTTCATCCTTCTAATATCTTTGTAGGCTTTACCCCGAAGGGCTTAGGCCTTCGATTGGCGAGTTCCCAAATGGTAACCCCATCATGGATGAATGGTTTGACACCATTGAAGATATTAAGAGGCTAGCTTGGACCTTCGAGAGGAAGGTTTCATACAGGCTCGAAGGGGTGTCCTTCGACCTGTTCGGAGGGTACATCATCAAGCCCCTAGTCGAAAATGATAGACACGCACAAGGGTGTATTGCTTTCGACTCAACCTAATGCGTATGCTATCTCTACTGTGCCATAGACTACAAAATATATATATATAATATATATATATATATATATATATATATATATATATATATATATATATATATATATATATATATATATATATATATATATATTCAAACTGATAACGCATTAAATGCGTGCCATCATTAGCTGTTTTAGATATGGGGTGCAACAGCTTAATTCTCGATAATCATCAATTATCTTTTCTAATTTAAATTTAAATTGTGTAGCTGTTACCATGGTGGACACGTGGACGGTTGAAACATCTTGGTGAGTGGTATATAAGTATTATCTACCACAAACCCTAGATTACTTTTACTCTCCGCCCAAAATTTTACTTTTATCGTTGTGCTCTATATTACTGTTCCAAGTAGTAAGGTAACGTTTCCCCACTCCCCTTCTATTCTTTACTTATCATTCGTGGGTATGGATGCGAAACACATCATTAGGAAACTGATTGAACAAATAATTGCCAACCAAGCCTTCGATGGTGATCAAAGGAATAATGGGGTGTAGAGATTGCGCCAAGCTTGTTCTTAACCTGAAAATAAGAAATACAAAGACACTACGTTAAGTGATTGCGCAGGGGTTGGACCCTGCGAACCACCTCCGGCGTGCGAGTAAGTATGTGTGATGGTAATGTAGGTCGTAAATTTAGAGAGTGAAGTTAACTTGTGGATTAACTCGAGATTACTTACATTGTTCTTGGCCCGACTATGCTATTTATAGGGGAGAAATAGGACATAATGGGCGATTGCACATAGTTCAGAGATCATGGGGTCGTCCCTTGGAAAGTGGTAACCGCTAGGGCTTTGTAGCCCACGATCTCTGTTTTGGCAGGAAGCCAAAGGGTAGAGGAGACGTGGGTTTGACCAGGTCTGAATGATCCTTCGTGTTAGTCCCTTCGTCAGGAATACCCCGAAGGGTTTAGGGCTTCGATTGGCATATTCCCACATGGTAACCATTCGCAGGCGAATGGTTTTACGCCAATGAAACGTATTAGAAGGTTAACCTGGGCCTCCGAAGGGAGGGCTTTCTACATGTTCGAAGGGGAGTCCTTCGACCCGTTAGGAGGGTACATCATCAAGCCCCCCAGTCGAAAGTGATATATACGTACGAGTATAAATTGCATTCGACTCGAAAAATCAAATATGCCTTTAATCCTTGTGTACCATTAACCATGCAAAAAAAGAAAATAAATGCTAAACTAACCGCGCATTAAATGCGGGTTAATTGTTATCCTTCCACTTGCTTCTCAAACATCGATTAAATCGGTATTAGTGAAACATCTTTTCACAATTTTATTGCTCGTTTGAGATCCGCAAGATCTTCAAAGTTTAGGTGACCACGTGTGCGATTGGGATTAAAAATCCGTCTGTGTACATAAACCCACAATAATTAAACCCTAGCTCATTTTACCTCCGCCCAAAATACACATTGCTCTGCAATCTTGTGCTTCCGTTGGAATCAAAAGGTAAAATTCTGCCATTTTTCTTTGCTCTTCTTATTTATGAGTATGGCTGCAAAACGAATAATTAAAGAACAAACTTGCACCTTGTCGAAACAAGCATTGTCTGATTTTCTGAATGATTATCCCATACCCTCGGAACATAAAATCATGCTTCCCAGTAAAAAGCAAAGTATTTTTGATGCTCCAAAAAGGTTTGTAGGTTTGTATGTGCATGCGTTTACGCAATCAAACTTTAGGATTCCCATCCACCCTCTTATTTTGGAATTTTTGCAATATTACAAGGTGCACATTTCAAGGTTTAATCCATTCGGTTTAGCCAAGTTGACAACCTATATTGTAATGTGCAAAGCGTATGGTTTTGAGCCTTCATTGACTGTGCTTAGAGGCTTTGTCAATCTTTACCCTGGTGGAGATTGGGTAACTATTGCAAAAAGGAGTGAGTATGATGTCCCACACCTATTGACTAAACCTTTTTCAAATATTCGAAATTGGAAAGGTCAATTTTTTTATATTGAGAGTACCATCATATCCTCCGAGTATCCTGAGTTGTTGGCCGAAGGGAATAGGTTTGATGAGAAACGATACAATGACCCGTTACCTTATGAGGTGAGAAGTGACCTTATGTACCAACGTCTTGCACGTCATCCAGTGGACGTACAAACATTTCCTGAGCCCATCTTATTCATGGCTGGCATTGCTAAAAGTTGGGAAGAGTCTCCATTGCTTCCTGAAATAATTTGTGAAGGAAAAAGTATGTATAATTTCTCATTTCATAAATAAATAACTTACCTGCTGATATTCATCTCTTTTCCTTTGTCTATGCAGAAATGGCTTTTTGTAATTTTGTTGTGGCCGGAGGTGCCAAGGAAGTTGCTTTATGCCAAGGGATCCTCAAGATACGAGTTACGGAGTGGGATCTCCTTCCATCTCTGTCAATAATAATGATGTTGATGTCTCTCCACCCAAGCCTCTTGCTGTGCTCCCCCCAATCAAAACAGTTGGTACTGAGGAAGCCCCCCAGGTAGTGGAGGATGTCGGTGACTCTGATGATACCCCTTTCGGAAGTGATCAGCTCAGGATTGTAGGGTCCTCCGGCATCACTGATAGAGTTCGGACTAGAAAAGGTACCAGTGCAAAGGCTGTAAAGGCTGCCCCCAAGAGTAAATTGAACATTCCTACTCCTACTTCCAGAACCACCAAGCAGAAAACAGAGAAGTCTCGTGGGAAAACCATTATGTATGCTCCGGAGGGAATGGCTGATGAAGATGACATCTCGGGTAAGTGAAAATTCTTCCAGTCTTCCTTCCTTTCCGTAATATTGCGTATTTGGCTTATATTGTTTTCTCTTTTTTTTTTTTTTAGGTTTGCCAGATACGAAGGAACTGCCCAACGCTCTCTCCTGCCGCTTGCTTGTTGAGAATGTCACTCCTGCCTCATGGAGGAGTAAAATGAATGAAATGTCCATTGAGGAACTTTGCGATCTCAACGACAAAAGTTATATCCGGCAAGCAATGCTGGACAGTCATCTTAGCTTTCGCACCAGGGGATTGCTTAACAGAGTCCAGGAGGCGAAGGAGGAGGTTGCTGCTGTTGTTGCCAGAGAAAAGGAAAGGGAGAAAAATTATGCTGAGTTGGAGAAGAGATGTGATGAAGCCATGGAGAACTTTGAGAAACATCCAAGGTATGAGGCTCTTCGAAACAAGATTGATGGTCTTGAAAAATAGCTTAAGGAATCGCAGGCTGAATGTGGTAGGCTAATTCTGGAGGAGGCTAAGGTTGTTGGCTATGAAAACCAGGTGAGTGCCCTGGAGTCTAAGTGTACTGGGTTTGAGACTGAGAGAGCCAAACTAGTGGAGCAGGATGCTAACCGTTGTCAAGAGGTTGATAGGTTGAAGCTTGAATGCCAAAGGTTGAGAAAAGATAGGGCTGAGGTTGTATCGAAGGTTGTTCCCTACATTGCTATGGAATTATATCATAGCGATGAGGTGGGAGTGGTTGTGGGTAAACTGGTGAATGCAGCCATATTTCATGGCAAATGCACAACTTTGGAGGAGATTGCTGAAACTAAGAAACCCGTTGTGCTTTCGGAGGTGCAATACTATCGTCCAAATTCCGTTCAGGAGTATGATGATGCTGGTAATGCATTCACCACTGCAGTTTACCCCTTTCTTGCCGAAGCAACCAAAGATCCTTCAGCCTCCATCGAAGATCTCCTTTCTAAAAAACCCAAGAGTATACAGCCTCCGTCTCCAACTAAAAGAACCTTGTCTGAGAAACCCAAGTCTGCGACTCATCAGGAAGACCCAAACTCTTCTATCAACAAATGAAGGCTGCCATGTTGGTAGTAATTTAGTCTGTAAGGGTGGCGTGTACCCTTTAAAACAATTTGGTTATGTTTAAAGGCTGGTGCCTTTGTTTAAGACAATTTATCATGCTTTTATCAGGCGTGTGCCTGTTGGAATAGTTTGTCTGGGCTTCATCCCATAACTTTAAACAATTATCTCTTTTGATGATAGCTACGCCTGTGCGTAGTCTTTATGAATCTGAATTTGGAGGAATATTCTCCTTTTTTAATGCCATGCTTATCTTCTCTTACGCTCATTACTAGAACGTAAACATACAACCTAAGGTTATAACCTTATTGTGTGTATTTTGGACCAAGATTTTATGCAATCGTATAATTTGACTGCGACAGAGGGTCGCGACCCACTCCGTCTTTATCCTTAAGTTACAGAGGGCTTTTAATACCCTAAGACTTCATAGGAAAGTTAATGTGAATTGTAATGGATGTTAATGTTATACAAGACATGTGTCTTGCTTCATCCTTCGACATTGAAACTTGTAAAGTACATGGCTGGACAAATCTATGTTGTATAAAACGAAACAAGAGATTTTGAGGGAAACATGTTATATCATTAAGTGGGTAGGGAGGATTACATCATTTGAAGAAATCAACACTAGACACCTACCATTAATGCTTTTTTCCCATGTGAGAAGACTACGTTACATGAAATTGAAAAAAACTAAGTGCTTTTAAAGAAAGGTAAGTTCTTATATGTAAGACTTACGAGAGTTTGTATCACGTCCAAACTTGTTCACGACATTCTTTGTTTCCGCCCTTCGAGCTTCTACGTCTTTTTGCCACATTAATTCTTCTTTGACGCTGGGCTCTTTCACTTGGCTTTGTTTGCTTTTATTCGAAGGACAACTTCCTATATGCCCTCAAGGCTTTGGGAAGTTTGTCTGCCCACTTATGCTGATATTGCCCTAGCTTCGTCTCAATTTCGGTGACAATATCCTTGTCAACACAAACGAATCTTTGCTTCATATTCAGGCTTTTACAGAAAGAAGGGAACACTCCTTCGGCAAAGTGTGGCCCTTCGTAAGAGGTGATAACTTGTGGAATTCCAAATCTGAAAATTATGTGTTCCCACATGAACTCTTCCACATCTTTTCCTTTTTTTGATGCCAACGGCTTGGCCTCGACCCACTTGGTGAAATGATCGATGGCTATGACCAAGAATTGTACCCCTCCGGGAGCTAATGGCAGGGGTCCGATTATGCTGACTCCCCATTGACCGAAAGGTCTTACTGTCATGCTAGATGTCGCATCATACTCTAATGGTTTCCGGGCTTTGGAGTGTGTCTGACATACCATGCATGTTCTGATTGCTTCCCTTGCGTCTTCTAGTACGGTTGGCCAGTAATAACCCCATTTTGTTACCTTCGAGGCGATGGCTCTAGGGCTTGTGTGTCTTCCACAAAATTCTTCATGAGCATTGTAGAGAATGTTCGAAGCCTGTTTTAATTCGACACAACGAAGCCAAGGAGATGAAAGACGCCTTTTGTAGAGATTATTGCCAATGAGCCTGTACTGGGGACTTTTGACTTTGATTCTTCGTGCCGACTTTGAATCATCGGGCAAAACGCCGCTTATCAAGTACATTTTCATTGGTTCTATCCAGCTGGAGCCTTCATCAAATGTTTCACTTCGTGCAATTGACCTGGTGGCCAATACTTCCACTAAAACCTCACTGGGTAGATGGGCAAAAGCAGTCGATGCTAATTTGATTAGGGCCTCCGCCTTTTTGTTTTGGCTCATGTGGACATTTGTCACTTTGTATCGTTCGAAACCCTGAAGGAGCTTTTTAACCTCGTTCAAGTACTCCTTGATTATTGGCTGCCTTGCTCTGTAAGAACCCTTGATTTGACCAGTGACTGAAAGTGAGCCTACGAAGATGGAGAGGTCATGAACTTCCATGCCCTTTGCGAGTCGAAGGCCAACCAGCAAGGCTTCGTACTCTGCTTCATTTTTTGTGGCCTTGAATTCAAAACGTAGTGCATAACTGTACTCCTTTCCCTCCGGATTCATTAGGATTAAACCTATTCCGAAACCATCGAAGCTTGAGGCTCCGTCAGCGAATAATTTCCATTCCTCCGTTGCTGTTGGGGGAGTTTCTCCATTTCGGCTGTGTCCGAAAGGTGTTTCGTTGCGGACTTCTGCGAAAGTCTGACTCTTAATAGAGCTTGGACTATCACGTTTCTTCAATGACCCTGGATCCGGTAGGCCAATAGCTGCTTTGAACTTCGAAGGGTTGGCTTTGACTCCTTGCTTTGTTGACTTAATGGGTTTGAACCCCTTGAGTCGATATCCCTTGTCGTAGAGCTTGTCATCAGTCCTTGGTGTCGGAGGAGTTCTGGTGCTCCTAGAACATATCCCTTCGAAGACCTTCCCTTCGGCTTTGTTTGGCTTCTTCAAGTCTGCTATGGAACTATTTGGAGATCGCTTTTCGCCTACCACTCTTCGTTTTGCATGACGCTTTTTTGTGACGATATCTTCTTCCTCATCCGCACTTCTAATAACATCATTCGGAGACTTTTTAGAACCTTCCCTTTTTTTCTTGCTATCCTTCAGACTGTGCTCAGAAAATACCGTCCCTATTCCGTTGGGTGTGTGAAACTTCACCGCTGCATGTATAGTGGAGACTACTATACCCATCTTTTGCATGGCGGTCCTCCCTATCAACAACTTGTAAGGAGAGTTAGACCTTACGATAGTAAACATGAGGGTTTCTGTCCTTGCGATCCTGCCTTCTCCGATTGTTATTTCCAGCGGAACTTCTCCTAGAGGCCACGAGCGTTCGCCAGAAAACCCTACTAAAGGCACCTTTGAGTCGACCCTTTGAGACCTGACCGCAGGCGAGAGCTTTCGAAAGCAATGTTCATATATGACTTCGCAAGGGCTTTCGCAGTCCATGTAAGCACCCCTTATTTCTTGGCTAAAGATTAGGACTTTGATAACCACCGGATCGTTCGAAGGGATCCTGCCTGAGACAGGGGAAAACGTTATCTCCCCTATCTCGTTTGCTTCTGGCTCCGGTACCTTCCTTTTCGAAGTGGTTTCGTCTCGATGTATCATTAGTATGGGGGCTTCGGTAGGGTTAGTATCCTTGGCCATTTGAGTGTCAGTCATCTTTTCTTTGCCTTTCTTGATTCCTTTTACCAGGTGTGCCAATTGCCCAGATCTTACGGCCTCTTCAATTTGTTTCTTTAGTTCCCTGCAACTGTTCGTATCATGGCCATTGTCTTCGTGGAAGTGACAGTACTTGCTGGTATCCCTGTTTTTACCCTTACTTGTCATACGTGGAGGCGCTTCGAAGGCTTTGGCTGCCCTCTCCGTAGCAAGTATTTCCTTTGGAGACTTCGTTAGACTGCTTAACAAACCATGGTTGGGGCCTTTGTTGTACGGAGAAAACCTATCTCTGTTCTTGTTCTTGTTCTTGGACCCCTCCCACGTAGAATGCTTCGAAAACTTGTTGTTGCTATCTTTATCTATCGGAGCCCCATTAGTGGATACCTCATTTGCTTCGATCCAAGTATACGTCTTTTCGGTCAGCCCCTTGTAGGTTGTCGGAAGGTCGGTGGACAAGAATTCCACCAAACTCCGATTCCGAAGGCCATGTACGAAACCAGAAATACGCTGATCTTCATGAAGACCCAAAATTTGCAAAGTCTCATCGGTGTACCTAGTAACGAAGGCCCTGGTGCTTTCGTTATCTTTTTGCTTGATGTTATGCACCGTTAAATGGGTCCTTGTGAATTTCTTTTGCTGACTGAAATGGGACCGGAACTTAGCTTTGAGATCATCAAGGTTGACGATGCTACCGGGCTTTTGCCCATTCCACCAAATACGAGCAGAATCCCGAAGGGTGTATGTAAACATGTGACAGGCCACCGGCATAACCCACTTTTGCATTTTGATAGCCCCTTCGAACAAGTGTAAAAAATTGTCCGGATCCCCCTTTCCATCATAAGTCCCGACATGTGAAGGCATTTTCAACCCATCAGGCAATGGGTAATCTTCTATCCACCTAACGAAGGGTGTAGCTGAACCCATAGGGTCTGAATATAGACAATTATAAGGTGGTGCGTACATGGGGACAGTATTGTATGGATTGCTGTTTGGGGGCATTCCCATAGGAGTCTGGCCTGGGTAGGACTGATAAGGTGTATTCATGGCAAACGGGTAACTGTTTCCCATGGCGTACGGAGGGTACGCCATAGGATGGCCGAAGGGCATGCTCCCATAGTTTTGAGGGAAGCTTGGGTTATTAGGCTGTCCATTTACTGGAGTATATAAATTTTGAGGATAAGACTGAGTTTGGAACGAGGGGTACATACCATTGGGAGGAAGATTTCCTCCCATATTGATTGTAGACGGATTGCCTTCTACGCCTGATGCGTGAGAAGGCTGCAACGGAACCCCAGCTTCAGTTCTTCCAAGATGAGCAGCCAGCAATGGAGGCAAAGTCACCCCCCTTTCTTCCCTAAGCTGACTCCTACCGTTAGAGCCTTCGGTAACCGCCCCTTCTCTTCTTGTCGGAGCCCTCTCGGGGACTCCTTTGAAACCAACGGACCTTTTGCTTAGCCTTTGACCAATTGGAGACCCAATTCTTAAGGCCGATAGGGTTGGCCCTTGGGTCGGAGGCCTAGGTTCCATATCCATTTCTTCATCATACTCATCACTCGAGTATTCCAACTCCCTTCGAACCTCTGCATTCCTGACTTGTCTGTTTCGAGCCCTTAAAAGGGTTTCCAACACTTCGTGGTTGGCTTCGACAAAGGCTGGGCTAATGACAGGTTCTGGGTTGGCTGATGTCGAAGCATGATTGTTAGTTGCGATTTCTGGGTGAGAACGTGTTGTGAAGGTGGAGGCGATAATAGGGGGGAGGTTATTAGGGTCGTCGGTTGGTATCGGTGTTAAGGTAGAGAAACCCGGTGGGGGAGTATCTTCTCTTCCTTGATTCATGCCGGAATAACAGTGAAATTGGTTGGTAGGTTATAAGCTCGGAATTAACGAGACCAATTGTAGCGGTCCCACGGATGGCGCCACTGATTGAACAAATAATTGCCAACCAAGCCTTCGATGGTGATCAAAGGAATAATGGGGTGTAGAGATTGCGCCAAGCTTGTTCTTAACCTGAAAATAAGAAATACAAAGACACTACGTTAAGTGATTGCGCAGGGGTTGGACCCTGCGAACCACCTCCGGCGTGCGAGTAAGTATGTGTGATGGTAATGTAGGTCGTAAATTTAGAGAGTGAAGTTAACTTATGGATTAACTCGAGATTACTTACATTGTTCTTGGCCCGACTATGCTATTTATAGGGGAGAAATAGGACATAGTGGGCGGTTGCACATAGTTCGGAGATCATGGGGGCGTCCCATGGAAAGTGGTAACCGCTAGGGCTTTGTAGCCCACGATCTCTGTTTTGGCGGGAAGCCAAAGGGTAGAGGAGACGTGGGTTTGACCAGGTCTGAATGATCCTTCATGTTAGTCCCTTCGTCAGGAATACCCCGAAGGGCTTAGGGCTTCGATTGGCGGATTCCCACATGGTAACCATTCGCAGGCGAATGGTTTTACGCCAATGAAACGTATTAGAAGGTTAACCTGGGCCTCCGAAAGGAGGGCTTTCTACAGGCTCGAAGGGGAGTCCTTCGACCCGTTAGGAGGGTACATCATCAGAAACAGACATGTACCTTATCTGCTAAGGGTTTAAAATATTTTCTCGATCGTTACCCCATTCCCAAAAAATTTCAAATTAAAATCCCTATCGAAAATCAAAATATTTATGATGCTCCCGAAGGTTATGTAGGACTGTATACACATGCTTTTTCCTTATCCAATTTGAGGATACCGCTCCACCCTCTGTTTTGTGAATTGCTTCAATACTACGAGGTTCATATTTCAAGGTTTAACCCCTTTGGCTTAGCCAAGCTTACCACTTATATTTTGATGTGTAAAGCTTATGGGTACGAGCCTACACTTACCGTGCTTATGGGTTTTTTGAACCTTTATCCTTGTGGGGATTGGCTTACATTGGCTAAAAGGGGTGAGCCTGATGTCCCTGAGTTGGTGCTTAAACCATTTACTAAAATAAGAGATTGGAAAGGGAAATTCTTTTATATCCAAAATACTATAGTACCTGCACAATACCCCGCGTTGTTGAATGAAGAGTTTAGGTTTGATAAGAAATGCTTCAATGATCATCTCCCGTTATCCTGTGAATGTGCAAACCTTCCCCGAGCCAATCTTGTATATGGCTGGTATTGTTGATCGTTGGGAGGGCTCTCCGTTAGTGCCTGAAATTAGGCATTGTGGACAAAATATGTATATCTCTTCTTATTATGATAAATAACTTATCTACTGATATTTATCTTTTTCATTTCTGTTTGCAGGGATGGCTTTTCGAAACTTCGTTGTTGCTGGAACTAGTAAAGACATCAGCTTCGTGACAAGGAAGCTGAATCAGGGTAGCTACGGGGTTGGTTCTCCTTCTGCATCTGTGAACAACAATGATGTGGATGCTACACCCGTCGTACCACTTGCTGTAGTGAAACCCTTTAAGAAAATTAAAACAGAAAAGAATACTCAAACAGTTGAGAATATTTTTGATTATGCTGATCCTCCTTCCAAAGGTGATGAGGTTATTATCGTGGGGTCCTCCGGTATTGCGGACAGAGTTCGCAGTAAGAAAGGGACCAATGCGAGGGCTGCGAAGGCACCTCCCAATAGGAAAGGTGTCTCTCATGTTCCCCCTTCGAGGGTAGTCAAGCAAAAAGATGCTCAGGGAAAGGTTACCCCCGAAGCCCCACATGATGATGATGACATTCACGGTAGGTGATATCTTTTTCTCCCTTTTTCCTTGATCTCATTTTCCTTACTAAAAAGTTTTGTGATTCCTATTTGTCAGGGCTTGTGAACACGAGAGAACTGCCCAATTCGCTGGCTTGTCATTTTTTGATCGAGCAGGTGACCCCTGTAAGCTAGAAAGGGCCTCTGGACAACATGTCTCTTGAAGATCTCGGTGATTTGCATGACAAGAGTTATACCAGACAAGTAGTGTTGGATAATCACCTAAACACTCGTACTAGGGAGTTGGTTCGAACTGTAAAGGATGCTAGGGAGAAAATGGATGTTATCCTAGCTAAAGAAAAGACTAGAGATCTTGAGTATACACAGTTAAAGTCCAAGTGTGAGGAAGCTTTAGGAGATATGGAGAAGAATCCTTTCATCCAAGATCTTCGAGCGAAGATCCAAAGTCTTGCAAAACAACTCCAAGAGAGTCAATTAGAGTCTGGTAGGTTGAAACTTGAGGAAGTGAAGATGGCTGGTTATAAAGAAAGGATCACTACTCTTGAGTCTAAGTGTTCAGATCTGGAGACCGAGCAGTCTAGGCTTGAGGAGCAGAATGTCAAGTTGAAGAAGGAGATAGATGGTTTGAACCTTCGTTGTAGGATGTTGCAAAAGGATTGAGCTGATGTGGTATCTAAAGTTGTCCCCTATATAGCTATGGAACTATACCATAGTGATGAGGTAGGGGAGGTGGTTGGGAATTTGGTGGATGCTGCCATCTTTCATGGTAAATGCTTGGCTTTAGAGGAGGTTGCAAAGATGGGTGAGCCTGTTGTTTTTTCGAAGGTGTCCTACTATCGTCCTTCTGCTTAAGAAGAGTATGAAGAGGCTGGGAACACCTATGCTACTGCGAAATACCCCTTTCTTGCCGAAGCGACGAAGGATCCCTTGGCTATCTTGGAGGTTCTATCTAAGAAGCCTCAGAAAATTCAGCCTCCTTCTCCTAGCAAAAGGATTCATTCCATCAAGCCTCTGTCCCCTAATCCGCAAGCTAAGCCCTCATCTTCCAACAATGCCTGAAGACTGCCATGTTGGTAGGTATTTGATCCCAAGGGTGGTATGTACCCTTTAAACAATTAAGCATTTTGTTTCAAAGGCTTCGGCCTTCTTTTGAATAATTTTATGTTTCTTTTGGGATCCTAGCATTAGCTATATTATGAGCTTTTGGCCTGTTACTAATTTCCAGAGGGGAGTGCCCTTCGTTTTTATGCCTTCTCTCACGTCATTTGACGTTAAAATTTTACAACCTAAACCTTGCCAATATCGATAGCCTTATTGTGTGTAAATTCTGCACCAAGAATATTGCAATCACTTATTTTGACTGCTGACAGAGGGTTGCGACCCACTCCATCTTTACCCTTAAGGTTCGAAAGGCTTTAAATACCATTAAGACCTTTAGGAAAGTTAATGTGAAGTTTGTTGGATGTTGTTTTAATGTTTTAGACTTTTTTGTATGTCTAATAATCATCCCTTCGACATTGAAACTTATAAACGACTTGGCTGGACAAATCTTTGTCATAAAAAATGGAACATGAGATTTGTGGGAAATGTGTTTTATCATTAATTGGGTAGGGAGGATTACATCATTTTGAAAAATGAACACTAAGACACCTATCATTAATGCTTCTTTCCCTAAGTGAGAAGGATACGATACATGAGCTGAAAACATAGTAGACGTTGTAAAAAGTGGTAAGTTTTACATGTGAAACTTACGAAGGTTGGAACCGTTCCAGGTCCCACCAACGACAACTCCGAGAAGAGTTGCGAGTTTGTAGGTGTTATTACCGTAGGCTTCGGATATGACGTAAGGCCCTTCCTGGGTCGGTCCCAATATTTCCTGATGTTCAGATCTCTCTACGTTGGTCGTTCGGAGGACGTATTCACCCGGCTTGAATGTCGAGGGCTTACTTCTATTGTTGTTGTACCTTTCTAACTTTCGCGCGTGGATGGCCTCTGTGATTGAGGCTATCTCCATCCGCTTTTCAAGTTCATTAAGGTTTTCTTCAGGTCCTGTGGTATTTTCTGCTTTCGTATTTGCTTCAAATGGTATCATTGGCTGAAAGGAGTCCTTTCCTGGTTGGGCCTGAGTTGCATTCTATGTGCCCATAAGACCTGAGATAGCTCATCGACCCATCCCTGATGGCCTTGAATTAGCCTTCGTCTAATCCTTCTAATGACATCTTTGCTAGTGGCTTCTACCTGTCTATTTTCTTGAGGGTGACAGACGGATGCAAAGGATTGTATGATCTTTCTTTTTTGCAGAAAATTGGGAATGCCCCTTCGGTGAATTGCTTCCCGTTGTCTGAGATGATGATATGAGGAATCCCAAATCGACCTATGATATGTTCCCATACAAACTTTCCTATGTGCCTTCCTGTTACTAATGCCAAGGGTTTTGCTTCGACCCATTTTGTGAGACAATCGATGGCTATGACCAGAAACTTGAACCCTCCGGGAGCTTCAGGTAGTGGTCCCACAACATCAATTTCCCATGTGGTTATCCTAGGAGGAACATCTTGCTTTTATCATCACCTTGGTTTTGGGGGAAGCTTGACAGGCTTTACACATCCCTATCATTTCTGTTACGTCCTTATGCATTGAGGGCTGGTAGTATCCTAACCTTGTTATCTTTGAAACCATGCATCGGGACCCTGTGTGTTGGTTGCAGGAGCCTTCGTGTATCTCTCGAATGATATCAGAGGCTTGTTTAGGTCCGACACATCGGAGCCATGGAGAGAGAAAATATTTTCTGTACAAATTATTCCCCATTAATCTGTACGAGGGGGAATTGACTCTGATTTTCCGTGCCACTTTCTTGTCTTCTGGTAAGATGCCGTTTTCTAAGTATTCTTTGATTGGAGTCATCCAATCCATTTCATTTCTCGACACTTTGTAGGATGTTTCCACGTGCATGATTGATCTTTTATTCAATACCTCGATCAATGCCTCCTTCACGAGACTAGCGAATGCCATGGATTTTAGCTTGCTCAATATGTCTGCTTTTTCGTTCTGGTCCCTTCGAGTATGCACTACATCACAGGAGTTAAATTTGTCGAGCATACCCCTGGCTTCGTCCAAATACTGCTTGACAGTAGGTTCTCTGCCTTCGTAGGAGTCTTCTAGTTGTCTCGCTATTATTCTGGAGTCGAGAAAAATGATAGATCGTGCACTTCTATATCCCTTGCTATTCGAAGGCCGGCTATCAAGGCTTCGTACTCTGCCTCCATGCTTGCAATGTCAAATTCAAAACGAAGTGCATAAAGGAACTCCTTTCCTTCTGGACTAACCAATATTAGACCTGCCCCAGAACCCGAGGGGGTTGACGTTCCATCCACGTAAAGCTTCCACTTTGCATCTTTTCTCGTGGATTTCTTGCTTTTTGCATCTTTATTTTCTTTCGAGTCGGAGGGTATTTCTGTTAAGAAATCCGCCGGTATATACTTCTAAGAAGGGTGTCTGCCAATGAATTCTACTTCGTGTTCTCCCAGCTCGGTGGCTCATTTAGCTATCCTTTCTAATTTATTGGGCTTTGATAATGTCTACTTGATTGGTTTTCTTGTCAGGACTATGATAGGATGAGCTTGAAAATACTGTCGGAATCGTCTCGCAGCATGAATCAAAGCCAATGTCAGCTTTTCCAACTCTGGGTAGTTCAACTCAGCACCTTGGAGAGTTCTACAGACAAAGTGGATAGGGATCTGTTCCCCTTTTCTTTCTAATGATAACATAGCTTTGATACTTTCGTCCGAAGTAGCAATGTACATGTGTAGAACCTCATTTTTTGCTCGGGTGATTAACATTGGCAGTTCCTGGAGGAATCTTGATCGATGATGTACCCTCCGAACGGGTCGAAGGACTCCCCTTCGAGCCTGTACGAAGCCTTCTATTCGAAGGCCCAGGTCAATCTCCCTAAACGTTTCATTGGCGTAAAACCATTCATCTATGAAGTGGTTACCAAGTGGGAATCCACCAATCGAAGCCCTAAGCCCTTCGGGGTATCTCCTTCGAAGGAACTAGAACGGAGAACCATCTTGACCTGGTCACACCCACGTTCCCTCTTCCCTTAGGCTTTCCCGCCAAGGATAAGATCGTGGGTCAAAAAGCCCTAGCGGTTACCACAAATCATGGGACACCCCCATGATCTCCGAATTATGTGCAAGTGCTCTCTAAGGCCTATTTCTCCCCTATAAATAGCTTAGACGGGCAAGAACCATGGTATGCTAACTCGACTCTCTCAATTTACTACCAACTTATCATATCACATACTTATTCGCACGCCGGAGGTGGTTCGCAGGGTCCAACCCCTGCGCAATCACTTAACGTAGTGTCTTAGTATTTCTTATTTCAGGTTAAGAACAAGCTTGGCGCAACCTCAACACCCCATATATCCTTTGATCATCATCGAAGGCCTGGTCGTGCAAATTATTGTACAATCAGTGGCACCATCCGTGGGACCGCTACAATTGGTCTTGTTATTTCCAAGCTTATAACCAACCAACTACTTTCACTATATATCCGGAATGGATCAAGGGAGAGAAGATACTCCCCCACCGGGTTCTCGACCTTGGCGCCAATACCAATCAACGACTCCAAAAACCTTCCCCCAATAACCGCTTCCACGTTTACAACACGTTCTCACCTAGAAATAACACCCAACCATCATGCTTCGACATCAGCCAATCCGGAGCCTGTTATTAGCCCAGCCTTTTTCGAAGCCAACCACAAAGCGTTGGAATCCCTCTTAAGGGCTCGCAGAAGGCAGGTTCGGAATACTGAGATATGGAGGGAGTTGGAATAATCAAGTGATGACTATGAGGAAGAGATGGAAATGGAGCCTAGGCCTCCGGCCCAAGGAGCAACACTCTCGGCTCTAAGGATAGGGTCACCAGTTGGTCGAAGGCTAAGTAGAAGGTCCGTTGGGTTCGAAGGAGTCCCGAAGAGGGCTCCGACTAGGAGAGAAGCGGCGGTTACCGAAGGCTCCAACGGGAGGAGCCAGCTAAGGGAAGAGACGGGGGTGAATCTACCTCCATTGTTAGCAGCTCATCTTGGAAGGACCGAAGCAGGGGTTCCGTTGCAGCCTTCTCACGCATCAGGCGTAGAAGGCAATCCGCCTACAATTAATATGGGAGGAAGTCTTCCTCCCAATGGTATGTACCCCTCGTTCCAAACTCAATCTTACCCTCAAGGTTTATATCCTCCAGTAAATGGGCAGCCTAACAACCCTAGTCTCCCTCAACCTTATGGGAACATACCCTTCGGACATCCTACGGTGTACCCTCCATACGCCATGGGAAACGGTTATCCGTTCGGCATGAACACGTCTTATCAGTCCTACCCTAGCCAAACTCCTATGGGAGTACCCCCAAACCATAATCCATATAATGTTGTTCATGTGTATGCACCACCCTATAATTGCCTATATTCGGACCCCATGGGTTCGGCTACACCCTTCGTTAGGTGGATAGAGGACTACCCATTGCCTGATGGGTTGAAAATGCCTTCGCATATTGGGACTTATGATGGGAAGGGGGATCCAGACAATTTCCTACATTTGTTCGAAGGGGCTATTAAGATGAAAAAGTGGGTCATGCCTGTAGCCTGTCACATGTTTACATATACCCTACGGGATTATGCCCGTATTTGGTGGAATGGGAAAAAGCCAGGCAGCATTGTCAACCTCGACGATCTCAAGGCTAAGTTTCGATCACACTTCAGTCAGCAAAAGAAGTTTACAAGGACTCATCTGACGGTGCACAACATTAAACAAAAGGAAAACGAAAGCACAAGGGCTTTCGTCACCAGGTACACCGATGAAACTCTACAGATTTTGGGTCTACATGAAGATCAGCGAATCTATGGCTTCGTACATGGTCTGCGAAATCGAAGTTTGGTGGAATTCTTGTCCACTGATCTTCCGAAAACTTACAAGGGGTTAATGGAAAAGACATATACTTGGATTGAAGCAAAGGAAGTGTCTACTAATGGTGCTCCGATCGATAAAGAAAAGTTTTCAAAGCATTCTACGTGGGAAGGGTCGAAGAACAAGAACAAAAACAGAGACAGGTTTTCTCCGTACAACAAAGGTCCCAACCACGGTTTGCTAGGGAGCCTAATTAAGTCTCCAAAGGAAATACTTGCAACGGAGAGGGCTGCTAAAGCCTTCAAAGCACCCCCTCGCATGACAAGCAAGGGTAAAAATAGGGATACGAGCAAGTATTGTCATTTTCATAAAGATTATGGCCATGATACGAACAATTGCAGGGAGCTAAAGAAGCAAATAGAAGAAGCTGTAAAATCCGGGCAGTTAGCACATTTGGTGAAGGGTATAAAGAAGGGTAAGGAAAAAATGTCCGACACTCAATTGGCTAAAGACACTACTCCTCACGAAGCCCCAATACTCATGGTTCGTTGGGGCGAAACAAGCTTAAAAAGAAAGGTGAAGGAGCAGGAGATAAATGAAGTAGGGGAAGTAACATTTCCTCCTATTACAGGCCAAGTCCTTTCGAACGACCCAGTGGTCATCAAAGTCTTAATTTCCAACCGAGAAGTAAACATAGCCTACATAGACTGCGGAAGCTCCTGCGAAATCATATACGAGCATTGTTTCCTTAATCTCAAGCCTTCGATCAGGTCGCAATGGGTTGATTCGAATATACCTTTGGTAGGATTCTCCGGTGAGCATTCATGGCCTTTGGGAGAAGTACCATTGGAAATAACAATTGGAGAAGGCAAGCTCGCAAGGACAGAAACCCTCACATTCACTATCGTAAGGTCTGGCTCTCCCTACAAATTGTTGATAGGAAGAACCGCCATGGAAAAGATGGGTATTGTAGTCTCCACCATACATGCAGCGGTAAAATTCCATACACCTTATGGGATAGGAACCGTATTCTCTAGTTATAACCAGGGAAAGGCAGGAGACGTTGGCAAAAAGATCAAAGAAAGTTCAGAGGAGCCTCCGAAGGCCATTCTGAGTTGTACAGATGCCGAAGAATGCATTTTGGTAAATGAGCTCTATCCAGAGCAAATGGTGGTAATCGGAAAGCAACTCCCTGCCAACTTCAAGGCAGATCTTGTGAAGCTACTCAAAGCCAACAAGGATGTCTTTGCATGGACGTACTCAGACATGACAGGGGTTCCCAGGACTCTTATGATCGATGGTAAGCCCTTCGGCACAGAGCATAAGCTCAATGAGTTCAAGCACATTGAACCAATTAAGCAGAAGCGACGAAGCCTGGCACCTGAAAGGAACGCAGCCGCTTGCAAAGAGGTGGATGAACTTGTGCGAGCAGGAATACTTAGGGAAGTAAAGTACCAAACCTAGGTAGCTAATCCAGTTATGGTAAAAAAGAGTGACGGAGGGTGGCGAATGTGTGTTGACTTCACCGACATCAACAAAGCTTGCCTGAAAGACTGCTACCCTCTACCAGAAATTGATTGGAAGGTCGAATCCCTCTCGGGGTTCCGTTTGAAATGATTTTTGGATGCCTACAAAGGGTATCACCAAATACAAATGGCGGAGGAAGACGAGGAGAAGATAGCCTTCTACACAGGAAAGGGTGTCTATTGCTACAAGAAAATGCCTTTCGGTCTGAAGAACGTAGGGGCCACCTACCAATGCTTGGTGGACAAAGCCTTCCACAAGCAGATAGGAAGAAACTTGGAAGCCTATGTTGATGACATGGTAATCAAAAGCAGAACTGAAGAAGACTTACTCTTCGACATTCAAGAAACCTTCGATCAATTGAGGGCAATCAACATAAAGCTTAACCCTAAGAAGTGTTCCTTTGGCATGGAAGAAGGACAATTCTTGGGACACCTTATAACGAAGCAAGGGATTAAGGCTAACCCTTCGAAGGTCAAAGCCATCACTAATCTACAAGCTCCAAAGTCGTTGAAAGAGGTACAAAGCCTCAATAGGAAGCTCGCAGCACTTAGCAGGTTCCTCTCAAAAGGCGCAGCTCGATCTTTGCCATTTTTTAAGACACTCAAGGGGTGTACAGACAAGAAGACTTTCTAGTGGAGTTGTGAGGCAGAAGCCGATTTCCAGAAGCTGAAAGAGTTCATGGAAAATTTACCAACACTTACAGCCCCAATCAAAGGCGAAGTGTTATTCATGTATATTGTGGCATCCTTCGAAAGCATCAGTGCGGTGCTTTTAGCTGAAAGGGAAAAGAAGCAAGTCCCAATCTACTTCGTTAGCAGGGTCCTACAAGAGGCTGAGTTAAACTATCTGGAGTTGGAAAAGCTAATCCTAGCCTTGGTTTATGCTGCAAGGCGTCTTCGAAGGTACTTTCAAGCTCATCCCATCACGGTATTGACTGACAAGCCAATCAAGCAGATACTATTGAAGCCTGAGAAATCAGGTAGAGTGGCCAAATGGGCTATCGAACTGGGAGAACATGAGATAGAGTACAAGGGTCGAAACTCCATCAAAGGTCAGATACTTGCAGACTTTCTCGCTGAAACACCTTTCGGACCTAGTCAAGACAAGGAAATCCCTAAGGAAAAGCCCCCAAAGAATAAGGAGGGGTGGAAATTGTACACAGACGGAGCCTCAAGCTCCGATGGTTCGAGAGCAGGTCTAATGCTGGTCAGTCCGGAGGGAAAGGAGTACACTATGCATTACGTTTTGAGTTCGAGGCTACAAACAACGAAGCCGAGTATGAAGCTTTGCTAGCCGGCCTCCGACTTGCAAAAGACATGGAGGTTCGTAATCTCTCCATTTTTGTGGACTCGCAACTAGTCGCTAACCAAATCAAGGGCTCTTACGAAGCAAGGCAGCCCACCATTAAACAGTATTTGGATAAAGCTAAAGAACTTCTTCACGGGTTCGAGTCCTATGATATAGCACATGTTCGCAGAAACCAGAATAAGAAAGCAGATGCCTTAAGCAAGCTGGCCTCGATGGCATTTGCTCACCTAACAAAGGAGGTTTTAGTGGAAGTATTGGCCGATAGGTCAATCAAACAAGGCGAAGTGTCTGACGTCATACTTGAAGAAGGCTCGAATTGGATGACTCCAATAAGGGAGTACTTAATCAGTGGTATTCTACCAGAAGATCCTAAGCTTGCAAGAAAGGTAAGGGTCAAGGCTCCCCAGTACAGATTTATTGGGGATAACACCTATAGGCGGTCCTTCTTATCTCCATGGCTTCATTGTTTGGGGCCAAAGTAAGCTTCGAACATCATCTGCAAGGTGCATGAAGGATCATGCGGTTTGCACGCAGGCCCTCACTCCGTTGTCTTAAAAAATGAAGCTTGGATATTACTGGCCATCCATGCACAGGGATGCAACGGAGATAATACAAAAATGTGAAGCATGTCAGATCCACTCCAAAGTCCCAAGACTACCTAAGCAAGACATGACCACTATCACTTCAGCATGGCCTTTCTGCCAAAGGGGAATTGACATAGTCAAACCCCTACCTGTAGCTCCAGGAGGGGTAAAATTCTTGTTCGTAGCCATAGATTGCTTCACCAAATGGGTTGAAGCCAAGCCTTTGGCATCGGTAACAGGAAGGCATATGGGAAAATTTGTATGGGAGCACATAATCTGTTGATTTGGGGTTCCTCACATTATCATCTCTGACAACGGAAAGCAATTCACCGAAGGGGTGTTCCTAATCTTCTGCGAAGGCCTAAAGATCAAACAGTCATTCACTTACGTGTACCATCCTCAGGGTAATGGGCAAGTTGAAGTCACCAATAGGGACATTGTTAACGGAATCGAGAAGAGGTTAGGATGAAGCCATCATGGGTGGGTAGACGAACTACCCCAGGTTCTATGGGTGCATAGGACACACCCCAAGTCAAGCCATGGGGAGACTCCTTTTAGCCTTACTTATGGAACGGAGGCTGTTATACCCTCCAAAATAAGTATCAAAACAGAACACATTGCGAACATTGAGGAAAGGACAAATGAAGAAAGGCTTTAGAGAAACCTTGATCTTCTTGAAGAAAGAAGAGAAATAGCCTCAATCAGAGAGGCTATCTACAAACAAATGTTTGAAAAGTACTACAACAGCCGAGTTCGACCCTTCACATTCAAGCCGGGTGAATATGTCCTTCGGTTAAACAGTGCAAGCAAGGCTGAGTACGAAGGAAAGCTAGGGCCCACATGGGAAGGACCCTACGTCATATCGAAAGCCTACGGCAATGGAGCCTACAAGCTCGCAACGTTTAAGGGAGAGGTCATGGATAGAACTTGGAATGGTACCAATCTTCGTAAGTTTTACATATAAGACTTACTATGTAACACCCCAACCCAGCAAGGGTAGAAGTATCACATTAATGGCTTCATATCAGATCAAACAAAATAGACATTCAATAGTAATACAAAGATTCTCAAAGGTTACAAATGAAATACTGAATACACAAGGATACAAGGGAAACAAAAGCTAATTACTAAGTCTACAAAAGCAACTCCTTCTAATGGTCTCTACTTCAGAATAACTATCAAAGTCTTCTAAGTCCAAAAGTCTCTTCACTCATACCCAAAACCCGTCGTCCTGCTTATTACCTGCCGCACACGAAAAGAAAATGTGCGGCTGAGCTTAAAAAGCTCAGTGAACAGATACATATACAAAGCAAAGAATAACGAAACAGAAATATAATATGGGCAATGGGAATGTCATAAGGTATAAAAGAAACAAATGGATAATAAGAGAAGAATAGGATAGTCATCTACCACGAGCCCAGAAACTCAAAGTCATAATCTCAACATCATAATCTCAAAGTCATAATCTCACAATCAGAGGGGATACCTCTTAGGCAACCAGATAATATGAGGGGTGTCCTCATGTATCAAAAGGGTGGAGTGATCAGCTCCCAGAAATGTGAAAGGCATGTATTGCACACAGTACCAGTCACCTCAAAGTCATAAACTCAAAGTCATAGTTAAATCCACTAAACATACAAATCTAGGATTGCAACCCATACGCCCCCAAACTCAAAGTCATCTCAAAATCATAGTAGCCATGGCAGATAATCATAAAAGGGACGGTGTGAGAAATCACTCCCCCACACGGGAGTCATGCCAGTGGTGCATCACAGACATGGCCAGGTTACCTTCCTGGCTAGGTAACATAAAAATGGCTCGGGTATCAAACTAAGAGTCAGGTCTCAATGTCATATCAAAGTGCATCTCAAGGTCATAATCAGAAGGTATATCTCAAAGTCATATCAAAAGGTTCATGTCAAAAGGATCATGGCAAAGGTTTAAATCATAGCTCAACATCAATGCATAGGTGAAAAGACACCCTTACTAAAAAGGGTAGAGTATCCGTACCTTAAACCGCCAGAGAAACACACACTAGAAACATAAGGATCGGAATAAACTCCTTCTTCAGCGAATCTACACGAATTCATGATTGTCTTATTAATAACTTATTTTAAATCAGATTACTCATTTTAGTCGGCTTTCCATTTTTAGTAACTTTCCTTTTTTAGCAACTTTCCAAAAATAGTAACTTTCCATTTTTAGCGAGTTTATATATTTATTAAGTTTCCATATCTAGTAATTTTTAACACGACTTCCCAATTTAGTTAAGTTAGGTTTTGGGTTCAGGATTATCAAATAGATTTAACATACTCGCACACAAGTGAACAAGTCACACTCATAATATTATATACCGGATTCATTAGTTCTTACTTACGTATCATTGTGTAATTCATGATCATTAAAATGTGTCTACTTATTTATAATGCTAACACCTTCTAAAATCTTAGACTCACCTGGCATTATTTCTTTACATATTATAATGATTATAATATAAAACTAACAATATTAACGCTTCATCTTCCTTATATAACACAAGACTAACTTCGTAGTTTATGTTACCAATATAAATCCATTAGAGAAACGACTAATTAATGCATAATCACAAAGGTGCATTTTATTAATTCTTATATATAAATCCATGACATGTCTTCAAAAGCGAGTACTCAAAATCATGCAATATAAAAACTGAAGGACATGAAAATGTTTCGTTACTCTTACTTCTATGATCAATCAGAGGTTAAATTAAGATCACTAGTAAAGTATGTTAGATAATATAAATCACAACCAAAACCCCATGAGATATGATCACATAAATTTACACAACACACCCTTAACAGCCACATTAACAAGGCCATGCACTCCATGTTTCTTCCCATTTAGATCGATTTACACACACACACATTCACATGATTCCAACTGTTATTACACCTGCATAGAACTCATACGTATGACCCTTCTCTATTTCTTAGTTTCTTGATCAGTTTATTATCAGGTTCCAAATGTATTTACTCAGATCATAAAGTGTTTAAATGATTAGGTCAAGATGCATATATTATGAGAGATTCGAAAGAGCAAAATATTAACTGAATATACAAACCCAGTTTTAGAACATATAGTATTTATCATATTAGAATCTTAATAAATCATATAATAGGCGCATACGTATCATTCAAAATAGAAGCAAATGTTTCTCTGAGCGTTCATATCATCATGATTTCATGAGACATATATCATTTGCATGATCATTAATTTTTAACGTAACATTAGATTATATCTTCCATGTTATATACGTGCGCATATATATATAAGTTGTATGCATGTTGAGTGAATAGAAATAAAGAGGTCGATATACCTCTTGGGTCGGATGTTAGCAAACGAGCAAAGAACACAAGGATTCTCAGCCTAAAACTTTCAAATCAAAACCCTTCTGGAACCAAAGCGCACGATCGCGAACACATCACGATCACCTACAGCAACTCGAAACTCTCGTTATTCCCGTCATGAACCCACAAGTGTGATCTGAACCTGAACAGGAACTCAACCCAATGCGAGGCCTCTAACCTCGAATGGTAAACGTGAACCCAAACTATTCGCGAACATGAACATGAGCACCGAGTCATAACTGGAGGAGTCAAGATATAGCGCCTATCTTCCTCTCTATAGCTTCGTTCTTTCTTGGATAATATGAGGGTTGCCGTCCCTTTTGTTGTATGTTTTTACGGTTTTGGAAGAGGTGGTATATTGTTTTGGAATGAGCAGAGATATAAGGGAGGTTTCGGCGCATGAAAGCAATTGGTTCAGAACTGGTTTAGTGTTATTGTGAAAAGAATTCACGAATTAGCGAAACAAAGTATGGCTGGAGAAGGTAACGTGTAAAGAATTTTAAGAATGGAAAAGTAATTATGGCATGTGAAACAGATCATATTATTCGAACAATACGGGATTTGGGAGCGTGAATATTGTGGGAAACTAATAAGTGTATTATAATTGTGATTGATATGCTTAAAGATAATGGCTTAAATCATGGGATAGAATGGTGGAGTTCTTATCTTTTTGAAATTGTGTGTGTCGTATACTATGTTGGACCAAGTAAGACGTATACCAAGTCATGTATAGGTTAGGAAAAATTGTGTTGTAACAATTATTTATTTACAAACCTTGGTTATGTTTATTTTAATGTACTAAGTCGCATAAAATATAGTTTAGGTAATGTTTTAGTTATATCAAAACTTAGGTTATAAGTTCATATCGTATAGCTTGGAGTCATAACATGCTATATAACTCAAGCTTTAATTTATAGAGTATTTCAATAGTTCTTAAATTTTCAAATTCAGAGAGTATTTTGGTCATTTAAGATTGTTGTAATTTTGGGGTTTTACAATTCTTCCCCTCTTAAAATGAATTTTCGTCCTCGAAAATTAAAATCGCAAAGTTCAACGAAGCCGTAGCAAGTCGCAAAAGATCATCACAAACATTGTCACGCCCGAGGAGGTTCTTCCAAAAAGATTTTCAGACCAAATAGTTTCTCATGACTCAGATCAAAATGAGGTGGTTTCAAGTTTCTCAGAAAGAGACAAAATAGTTGATCTTGATCAAAATGCCCATGCAATATAAAATGGACGATATGTGAATCTTCAGAAAGCTCATATGGAATACGAATAAGATTTCAAATCAAATTAATTGCACCAGCAGTGGGAAGTTCTAAAAGGAGTTCAAGACTTATAACTGAGGTCAACAGAATTCAAATCAAGAGTTCAAACTCCATCAGATATCTAATGAACGAAAACAGAGTATACGGATCAGTAGGATGAACCTAAAGTCTCACTAATTACGGACAATCCAACGGGGTTCAAATTCTTAACTTCTTAGGTACTCCCCAAGATATCCTATGCCCACAACAAGTGCACGTTATAGGATGTAAGTATTATCACGTTGGCCAGACGTCATAATACTGGCATCATATAACTATGCCCTCATGATGGTCATACTTTATCTCAAGTCGAAATCAAAACCACCTATCTTAATCCACCTAGTACTTCTACCGTCTCAAAAGCCAACAAGATCAAATGTCATATCTAAGAGGGAAAACAATTTATTCGCACAAGTATCAAAATCCCAGATTGCCAACTGAAATGAGGTACGCCGTCACAAGCATCACAACTCGCCAAAATCTCTCAAAACAAAGTCATCACCGAACATACGAAAATTAAACACGACACTGAAATGCTTCTAGGGAACTTAAATCATAAGAGGATCTCATTACTAAATAACGAAACTTAAGGGGGTCAAAGGAAATGTAAGTTAGTCGTCAATAACTTCGGTTTCATAGAATCAATTCCTCCAAACATAAAGGGTCTGTTACAAAAATCCGTTCATTCAACACATCCAATCTCCTCAAGTCCGGTTAATCTGTCTTCGTCCGTCCATCAATCATGAAGTGAAACCAAAATCGGGAATTTGTGTCCGGTTCTTCGAGCCTCCTGCAGTTCTTCTTGGAATGTGATGGAGTAATATGAATTTCTGGCATGCTCTTTAAATTTCTTCATCGTCCAGTCTGCTTCCGCTCTAAATTCACCTTAGTACGACTAAGATGAATAGGGAAGTGAGACTACACGTCTTCATCAGTTCCAGGTTCTCCATCTTGACTGGAATTTCTTCTTCTGCATCGCCAACACTTCTGCCTTGTAAGAAATGTCTTCACTCTTCAGGGTAGCCGCCGTTGTTGCCAACTCTAGGTCAGGTATTGAAGTAATTCTTCTGATATGATTCTAGTTGTCCTGATGCATACGAAAACTTTCTGTGCACCAAGGGAGTATCACCGAGTCTCTTTCTGAAATATCCTAAAATTGTTCCGCCCGAGATATGGAAGCTAATTTCTATCTCAGCTTTTCCAAAACTCCATCCTCAATCAAACTAAGCTGTTTCTCTCGGTTCACGAAATTTCTCAATGGTGTCGCAACTTGTAAACATCGTCCATAATTCTTCTGCAAAGTTCAAAAAGGTTTCAGTTCTTCATTCTGTCATCGGTCTTGACCACTTGGTGATAGTTTTCAAAACTTGCTGGATTTAAAGAGATATCCTCGATTAAAACATCGTTGCCTCTACAATTATCAATCTCTCAGAATGCACAAATGACCGACGAATTTTCTAACGAAGTGCAAAGATGATTTTCGTGCTCTTCCTCGTCTCCGATCATACTATTAAGTCATACAATGACCATTTGTCCAAGTACTCACGAGAAAACATCATTTATCAAATTCGCAAAACAATCAGAGCTTTAGCAAATACTATTAGCGTCACTAATCGTTACAGCAGTCTTTTACGAATACGGAAGGCGATTCCAAGAATAAAATCAATTTATCGGAAGAAAACTTCTCGCTCTGAAATTAAACAAACACAGAGTCGTTTCAGGGTGGAGGAATATTGGTTCTTAACAGTATTACGGTTCAGCTTCCTGTAATCAATACATATCTCCAGTCACCATCCTTCTTTATCGCGAACGAAACTAAAACACGCCCAGAAAATACACTTGTATAAATTCACTTCCTGGTCTTCGGTTGCTGCTCTTCCCGGTTGCTCAAATCAATTTATATAATCCTGGAAACATCTGAAAGACACCTTCGCTTAGTGACTAGAAAATCTCTCGGTATCAAGTCAAATCCTTCTTCACTCTCCGATGGAAAATTTTGGTGGTTCGACCAGGAATCATATTCAAGATTCAGGGTGTCAAATAACGTTCAAGATAAGGTTCATGTTCAGAAGACTTAAGGTGCCAAGAAGCTCTCAAGATGAGGTTCATTCATTAGTGTACGAAGTGGGTTCTAGGAAGACTTCATAACCGCGAAAGTAACACGCAACTCTCCAGAGTAATAGTGATAGCAAAAGATTTAACAATCGGTAATCATGGTAGGGAGTTCAAAATTGTTGCAAACGTCAAAGGTGAGACACAAAAAGGGTAGTTGTCAATATTTGAATGTTCCATCAACCAATTCCTTGTCAGAATAAAATTGAAGTTAATTATCCAAAGAAGGACGGATCACAAATCAAATCTTTGTCATTCAAAAGTGGGGGGAAACATTCTTATACTCGTGGTTATACACCACAAGGCTTCTTATAAGGACAGAGATGGGTGAAACGAAATCAAATAGTGTCGGAAGATTTTTAGATACTTATCAAAAGCAAGAGACAAATAACCAAAACATATCCAGTACGTCATCGCCATGAAGGTTCTCAGAATGCCCGAATAGGCATCAAAGTGATTAACAAAATGATTAGAGTGCAACGTGGGCCTTTATCAAAATGATTAACGAAAGAAATCTGAAGATAGGGATCAAATAGTGTCAGGCAATTATTATGAAATTCCTCAATGTCTTCCAATTTAATCAGGTTCAAATCTTAGGTGGTGCAAATCATAAGCTTTCACTTTCCAAAAGTGATATCAACAGGATCTAACCAAAAGCAAGGCACGAATCAGAGTGATGCGGAAGCAAAGATACTTAAACGAATGCCTTATAGTCTACCCATTCCTCACTGGTCAAAACTTAGGTTCCTATAGGGAAATCTTAAAGCAAAATTTTCAAAGGTTATCTTACGAGCGCTTACAGGGGAAAACTTAGTGGTCCTAACTTACACAGGCCAAGGGTAAATGTATTACGAATCGCAGCCTGTCGCTCTGATACCATAATTGTAACACCCCAACCCAGCAAGGGTAGAAGTATCACATTAATGGCTTCATATCAGATCAAACAAAACAGACATTCAATAGTAATACAAAGATTCTCAAAGGTTACAAATGAAATACTGAATACACAAGGATACAAGGGAAACAAAAGCTAATTACTAAGTCTACAAAAGCAACTCCTTCTAATGGTCTCTACTTCAGAATAACTATCAAAGTCTTCTAAGTCCAAAAGTCTCTTCACTCATACCCAAAACCCGTCGTCCTGCTTATTACCTGCCGCACACGAAAAGAAAACGTGCGGCTGAGCTTAAAAAGCTCAGTGAACAGATACATATACAAAGCAAAGAATAACGAAACAGAAATATAATATGGGCAATGGGAATGTCATAAGGTATAAAAGAAACAAATGGATAATAAGAGAAGAATAGGATAGTCATCTACCACGAGCCCAGAAACTCAAAGTCATAATCTCAACATCATAATCTCAAAGTCATAATCTCACAATCAGAGGGGATACCTCTTAGGCAACCAGATAATATGAGGGGTGTCCTCATGTATCAAAAGGGTGGAGTGATCAGCTCCCAGAAATGTGAAAGGCATGTATTGCACACAGTACCAGTCACCTCAAAGTCATAAACTCAAAGTCATAGTTAAATCCACTAAACATACAAATCTAGGATTGCAACCCATACGCCCCCAAACTCAAAGTCATCTCAAAATCATAGTAGCCATGGCAGATAATCATAAAAGGGACGGTGTGAGAAATCACTCCCCCACACGGGAGTCATGCCATTGGTGCATCACAGACATGGCCAGGTTACCTTCCTGGCTAGGTAACATAAAAATGGCTCGGGTATCAAACTAAGAGTCAGGTCTCAATGTCATATCAAAGTGCATCTCAAGGTCATAATCAGAAGGTATATCTCAAAGTCATATCAAAAGGTTCATGTCAAAAGGATCATGGCAAAGGTTTAAATCATAGCTCAACATCAATGCATAGGTGAAAAGACACCCTTACTAAAAAGGGTAGAGTATCCGTACCTTAAACCGCCAGAGAAACACACACTAGAAACATAAGGATCGGAATAAACTCCTTCTTCAGCGAATCTACACGAATTCATGATTGTCTTATTAATAACTTATTTTAAATCAGATTACTCATTTTAGTCGGCTTTCTATTTTTAGTAACTTTCCTTTTTTAGCAACTTTCCAAAAATAGTAACTTTCCATTTTTAGCGAGTTTATATATTTATTAAGTTTCCATATCTAGTAATTTTTAACACGACTTCCCAATTTAGTTAAGTTAGGTTTTGGGTTCAGGATTATCAAATAGATTTAACATACTCGCACACAAGTGAACAAGTCACACTCATAATATTATATACCGGATTCATTAGTTCTTACTTACGTATCATTGTGTAATTCATGATCATTAAAATGTGTCTACTTATTTATAATGCTAACACCTTCTAAAATCTTAGACTCACCTGGCATTATTTCTTTACATATTATAATGATTATAATATAAAACTAACAATATTAACGCTTCATCTTCCTTATATAACACAAGACTAACTTCGTAGTTTATGTTACCAATATAAATCCATTAGAGAAACGACTAATTAATGCATAATCACAAAGGTGCATTTTATTAATTCTTATATATAAATCCATGACATGTCTTCAAAAGCGAGTACTCAAAATCATGCAATATAAAAACTGAAGGACATGAAAATGTTTCGTTACTCTTACTTCTATGATCAATCAGAGGTTAAATTAAGATCACTAGTAAAGTATGTTAGATAATATAAATCACAACCAAAACCCCATGAGATATGATCACATAAATTTACACAACACACCCTTAACAGCCACATTAACAAGGCCATGCACTCCATGTTTCTTCCCATTTAGATCGATTTACACACACACACATTCACATGATTCCAACTGTTATTACACCTGCATAGAACTCATACGTATGACCCTTCTCTATTTCTTAGTTTCTTGATCAGTTTATTATCAGGTTCCAAATGTATTTACTCAGATCATAAAGTGTTTAAATGATTAGGTCAAGATGCATATATTATGAGAGATTCGAAAGAGCAAAATATTAACTGAATATACAAACCCAGTTTTAGAACATATAGTATTTATCATATTAGAATCTTAATAAATCATATAATAGGCGCATACGTATCATTCAAAATAGAAGCAAATGTTTCTCTGAGCGTTCATATCATCATGATTTCATGAGACATATATCATTTGCATGATCATTAATTTTTAACGTAACATTAGATTATATCTTCCATGTTATATACGTGCGCATATATATATAAGTTGTATGCATGTTGAGTGAATAGAAATAAAGAGGTCGATATACCTCTTGGGTCGGATGTTAGCAAACGAGCAAAGAACACAAGGATTCTCAGCCTAAAACTTTCAAATCAAAACCCTTCTGGAACCAAAGCGCACGATCGCGAACACATCAAGATCACTTACAGCAACTCGAAACTCTCGTTATTCCCGTCATGAACCCACAAGTGTGATCTGAACCTGAACAGGAACTCAACCCAATGCGAGGCCTCTAACCTCGAATGGTAAACGTGAACCCAAACTATTCGCGAACATGAACATGAGCACCGAGTCATAACTGGAGGAGTCAAGATATAGCGCCTATCTTCCTCTCTATAGCTTCGTTCTTTCTTGGATAATATGAGGGTTGCCGTCCCTTTTGTTGTATGTTTTTACGGTTTTGGAAGAGGTGGTATATTGTTTTGGAATGAGCAGAGATATAAGGGAGGTTTCGGCGCATGAAAGCAATTGGTTCAGAACTGGTTTAGTGTTATTGTGAAAAGAATTCACGAATTAGCGAAACAAAGTATGGCTGGAGAAGGTAACGTGTAAAGAATTTTAAGAATGGAAAAGTAATTATGGCATGTGAAACAGATCATATTATTCGAACAATACGGGATTTGGGAGCGTGAATATTGTGGGAAACTAATAAGTGTATTATAATTGTGATTGATATGCTTAAAGATAATGGCTTAAATCATGGGATAGAATGGTGGAGTTCTTATCTTTTTGAAATTGTGTGTGTCGTATACTATGTTGGACCAAGTAAGACGTATACCAAGTCATGTATAGGTTAGGAAAGATTGTGTTGTAACAATTATTTATTTACAAACTTAGGTTATGTTTATTTTAATGTACTAAGTCGCATAACATATAGTTTAGGTAATGTTTTAGTTATATCAAAACTTAGGTTATAAGTTCATATCGTATAGTTTGGAGTCATAACATGTTATATAACTCAAGCTTTAATTTATAGAGTATTTCAATAGTTCTTAAAATTTCAAATTCAGAGGGTATTTTGGTCATTTCAGATTGTGGTAATTTTGGGGTTTTACATACTACTTTTAAAACACTTAGCTTATTTTTTTAAATTCATGTAACGCATTCTTCTCATTTGGGGAAAGAAGCATTAATGGTAGGTGTCTTAGTGTTCATTTCTTAAAATGATGTAATCCTCCCTATCCAATTAATGATATAACGCATTTCCCTCAAATCTCTTGTTTCGTTCTTTACAACAAAGATTTGTTCTGTAACACCCCAACCCGACAAGGGTAAAGATGTCACGCAAATGGTTTCATATCAGATATAACAAAGCATACATTCAAAAGTAATACAAAGATTCTCAAAGGTTACAGAAGAATACTGAAATTTCAAGGTTACAAAAGCGAATACAATTCTAACAATGTAGTAACTTCCAATCGTCTCTAGGCCAAAATAATTATCAAGTCTTCTAAGTCCAAAAGTCTCTTCACTCATACCCATCTTCCAACTAAAACCTGCCGCACACGAAAAGAAAACGTGTGGCTGAGCTTACAAAGCTCAGTGAATAGATACATAATACAAGCAAAGATAACGAAACAGAATATAGTGAAGTACAGGGAATGTCATAAGGTATAATCAAAGCAAAAGAGTAATAAAGGAAATATAGGACAGTCATCTACCACGAGCCCAGAAACTCAAAGTCATAATCTCAACATCATAATCTCAAAGTCATAATCTCACAATCAGAGGGGATACCTCTCAGGCAACCAGATAATATGAGGGGTGTCCTCATGTATCATAATAGTGGAGTGATCAGCTCCCAGGGGTGTGAAAGGCATGTATTGCACACAGTACCAGTCACTTCAAAGTCATAACTCAAAGTCATAGTTAAATCCACTAAACATACAAATCTAGGATTGCAACCCATACGCCCCAAACTCAAAGTCATCCCAAAATCATAGTAGCCATGGCAGATAATCATAAAAGGGACGGTGTGAGAAATCACTCCCCCACACGGGAGTCATGCCAGTGGTGCATCACAGACATGGCCAGGTTACCTTCCTGGCTAGGTAACATAAAATGGCTCGGGTATCAAACTAAGAGTCAGGTCTCAAAGTCATCACAAAAGATCATATATCAAAAGGTGCATCTCAAAATCATATCACAAGGTCCATAGAAAAGGGTTCATATCGAATAGTTCATAATAGAGTGGTTCACCAAGGTCTTCCAAAGTTCATATCATAGTTTTAAAAACAGAGGGAATCATAATTAAAGTTCAAAGTCTGTATCAAAGGGTCCATCTTCAAAGTCTTTATTCAACAGATTCATTTTAGAAAGCTTAATCAAGGTATTTAATTAAAATGGTCTTTAAATTGGTTTCATAAAGATAATCATTAAAATAGTCTTCGTAAAAGATAGTTCAAAACAAGTAGTTCAAAACCTTAGTTTAGTAAACCATTTCAAAATCTTAGTTTCTCACAAGGATAGTTCAGAACTTTAGAGCAACTTGGCAAAGGCATAGGTCAGATATACGAAGCTCAGATCATAATCAAGAGGAATATCAAAGGTTCACTCGAAGGGAACATAGCAATGGCTTGGGAAATCTTAACTGAATCATAACTCAAAATCAATGTATAGAATATAAGAACCCTTACTGAAAAAGGCAGAGTATCTGTACCTTATGACGAAAGCACAAACAGAACAAAGCACAGAAATAGGGAATAGCTCAAAGTCTCTCCTTCTTCACACCTAAAGGAGTAGAAGGGAATTACAATTCATTCTTAATTAACTGCCTTTCCATTTTAAGTAACATTCCATTTTTGGTCGGTTTCCATATTTAGTAAGTTTCCATTTTTAGAAAGTTTCCTTATATAGAAAGTTTCCATATTTAGAAGTATTGGATAGGATAACTTGTTTAAATCATTATTATTTGGAAATGAAATATCTTTTATCAGAATTACACCTTTAGTACTTAGGGTTTCACAATTTACACTTTACACCCCTTTATTACGAAAGTTACATTTTAACCCTTTCAACATTCATAGTTACACATTAAACCCTTCATTTATCAACTTTACACAATGTGTACTTATTTTAATAAGTTATACTAATGAACCTTCAATTATTCATAATTTACACATCAAGTCCCTCAATTTATCAAAGTTACATATTAAGCCCCTTTACTTCACAATTTCAACCCTTAATTATAACCAGTTACATATTAAGCCGTTAGATTACCAAAATGACACATAACCCCTTGAATATATTTTATTACTCAAATCAGCCCTAAGTTTCCAGAATTTACATATTTAGTCCCTCTATTTTAATTATTTCCAAAATTGAATTTAACTTTACTTAATTAACAAATTAAACCTTTTAAATATAAAATTTACACAAGAGGCCCTCCTATTTCATTTTATACGAATTATATATGTCCCAAGTAATGTTCTAAAAATAACCCACAAGTTTTATAATTTACAAAACACCCCCTTCTATTTTAATTCAATTCGTATAACACTTTTATTAATAAAAACCCTAACCCTAAAAATACCAATCATCACCAAATCATTATGCCATCATTTAATATCATTAATTTACATCAAAACAAACCCTAGTTCACAAACCCCAAGTCGCATTCCATTTTCTTCCTTTTTCTCTTATTAGCCGACTTAGACATAATTCAAAAATAATTGTTTTAGGCCTTAATAATTCGAAGTACCATTTTTCCAGGTCTATTATGATTGTATAGAGTCCAAATAAAATAAATATGAAGCCTCAAAAATTGGGATTGAATTATTTAGGTTTTATACACGTTTTTAAGATTCAATTCACAAATAATTCATAGAGTATGCATGGATCGATTTTATCATTTTATATGATGTTCATATGATGTAAGGGACCTGAGAAAAATACCAAACCAAGATTTGAACATGCGAAAAGGGCTGCACCAATTGTGTCCTACGCGTATAAGAAAATCGAACCAAAAATCCAAAACGACTCCAAAAGCTTCTCCACAACCTTTCCAACATTTTTCCCAGAGTATACACGATATGAGGATCATGAGAAAAATCATGAACGAATTTTATATAGCTCGATCAAATTTATTTAGAGATTACCTTAAAACTAGGCGCGACAAGAACAAAAATCCACAAAACTCGAATCCAGCCAAGAACAGCCTCAAATCTATTTTTCATGGATCACATATGATACAAGGAACATGAGAAAAATAAGAAACGAATTTTTAGAAGGTCGCATGAATTATTTCGATCCATACCTCTTTTTAGACTCGCAACAATGAAACAATTCCCCAAGGTCGAACCAAGCTTCAAACAATTCAAAAGGTATTTTTCTTAGCTCCTTTAGATGATGATCTAACCCAGAAAAATGCTCTAGAGTTCTTGGAATGTCGAATGGAGGCTATAGAATTTTGTGTGTGTATTTTTGTTTCTCGGAAATTAGGGTTTTACAAAAATAAGATGTTGATTGATTTAAAAATGGTAAGACCGAGTCTAAGGAGGGGGAATGACCAGAAATTTCGTGATATGGGTTGGACCAAGTATCTTGATTGATTTATCCCATAGTTTCCTTATTTATCCATAATTAACAATACATATTAATATACATAAATAATATACGGTTCATGTAGGGGTATTATAGTAATTTTACAACTTGTATAAATGTTAAATGAAGTTGTTAAAATTATTTGGGATCATAACTTGTTCATTGCCAGAAGTTTGGGATTTGTTTGATACTTTATAAGCTTTTAAATAAGTTTTTAAACTTGCAGGGGCAATTTGGTCATTTGACATGTTTTCAGATTTTAGGTGTTACAACTTCTTCCCCTCTAAAAGAAAATTTTCGTCCTCGAAATTTGCAAGGAATCAGAGATGGAAAGGATCGAAACAAAACAGAGACACATTATGCTGAGTTTGAATCCAATTGATAACGTACCAATATACGGATGATAATCAAATTTTCTAGGAAGAGGTACAAACAGGACGTAGGGTTAACATCGAATTAAATGAGAATACATCGAATCGTAGCAACCATGAGGTGGTGCAAAAGTAACTCTTCAGCTTTTCAAATAGTCTCGGCTTCAAAAGAGCCTTCCAAAGGTGTTCTCACAAACAAACAGGTCTTGTTTTCTCAGAATCCAAAATCTCATATCTTAACTCATAGCAGATCAAAATGAACAGATTTAATGAATGCGGAACGTATACATAGCAGAACAGATTGAATCCATACAGACAGGAAGCATATCGTTAGACATCATCAAATGGCAGAAGGCCTTATAATAGAATCTAAGATCATTATCGGAAGTGCAGAGATCAGCAAAACGCTCGTCGAGCATCCAAACGTATCAAGTCGAACATCAAAGACAACAGATTAACTGGATAGGTAGAAGGAATCCAAAGTTTCACTAACGCGGATGATCTCAAATAGATAACAGAAATTTCTAAGGTTATAAGGCACTCCTCGAAATATCCTATGCCCACAACAAGTGCACGTTATATGATGTAAGTATTATCACGTTGATCAGGCGTCATAATACTAGCGTCATATAAATATGCTCCCATGATGGTCATACTTTATCTCAAGTCGTGAACAACACAACTTATCTAAATCCACCTAGTACTTCTACAGTCTCAGAGGTCAACAAAAACGAATGCCATAGTCAAGAGAGAAAACAACACTATTCGCAAGAGTATCAAATCCCAGATTGTCTAGCAGAAGTGGGGTACGCCGTCACAAGCATCATGTCTTCCACGAGTTGCCAAAATCTCTCAAAACAAGGTTATCACCGAATCATACGAAAGGTCAACACGAACAGAAGTGCTTCTAGGGAACTTAAATCATAAGAGGAACTTGATACTAGATAACGAAACTTAAAAGGGTCAACGGAAATGAAAGTTAGTCGCCAAACTTCTGCCTTCATAGAATCAATTATTCCAAGTATAGAGGGTCTGCTTCAAAATCTGCTCATTTAACACATCTAATCTCTTCAAGTCCGGTTGATCTGTCTTTGGCTGTCCATCCATTGGGAAGTGAAACCAAAATCAGGAACTTGTGTCTGGTTCGTCGAGCCTCCTGCAACTCTTCTTGGAATGTGATGGAGCAACGTGGATTTCTGGCACGGTCTTTAAATCTCTCCATCCTCAGTCTGCTTCCACTCTCAATTCATCTCAGTACAACTAAGATGAATAGGGAAGTGGGACTGTATGTCTTCATCAGCTCCAGGTTCGCCATCTTGACTAGAATTTCTTCTTCTGCATCGCCAACACTTCTATCTTGTAAGGAATGTCTCCACTCTTCGGGGTAGGTCTCCATTGTCGTCAACTCCAGGTCAGGCAAGGAACACCATTGTCTCAACAACATCAATCTCTCAGAATACACAATTGATCCTCAAATCTCTAACAAGGTGCAAAATGATTTTCATGTTCTTCTTCGTCTCCGCATGTACCATTAAGTCATACAATGACCATATGCCCAGTACTCATGGAAAATATCATCTATCAAATTCACCAAGCTCGTCGGAGCTTTAGCTAATACTATTAGTGTCATTAACCGTCATGGCGGTCGTTTACGAATACGGAAGGCGATTTCAAGAATAGTATCAATTCATCAGAAAGGAAACTTCGCGCTCTGAATTTAAACAAAATACATAATCGTTCCAGGGTGAAGGAATATTGGCTCCTACAGCAATACGGTTCAGCTCCCATACATATCTCCAGTCATCAATCATCTTTATCGCGAACGAAACTAACACCTGCCCAGAAGATACACTTAAGTAAACTCACTTCCTGGTCTTCGGTTGCTGCTCTTCCCGGTTGTTCCAGTCAATAGGTATGATCCGAAAGACATCTTCGTTTAGTGACTAGAATCTCTCGGTATCATGTCAAATCTTACTTCATACTCCGGTGGAAAAACTTGGTGGTCCAACAGGGATTATAATCAAAGTTCAGGTGGCAATTAACGTTCAATACAAGGTTCATGTTCAGAAAACTCAAGGTGCCAAAAGGCTTCTACGATGAGGTTCATTCATTGGTGTACTAAATGGTTTATAGGAAAACTTCATAGCGGTGAAAGTAATACACGCGTCTCCAGAGTAATAGAGATAGCAAAGGGTTTGACAATTGGTAATCATAGTCGGAAGCTCAAAATTGTTGCAAACGCCAAAGGTGAGACATAGAAAGGTAGTTGTCAATACTTGACTGATCATTCCATAATTTCCTTGTCAGAATAAAATCGAAGTTAACTATTCAAAGAAAGACTGTTCGCAAATCATAGCTTTATCATTCAACAGTGAGGGGGGAAACATTCTTATACTCGTGGTTACACACCACAAGACTTCTTATAAGGATAGAGATAGGTAAAACGAAATCAATAGTGTCGGAAACTTCATAGATACTTATCAAATAGCAAAACATATCCAGTACGTCATCGCCATAGAGGTTCTCGGAATGCCTAAAGAGGCGTCAAAGTGATTAACAAAAGAATCAGAGTGAAATGCGGGTCATTATCAGAATGATTAACAAAAGGGATTTGAAGATAAGGATCAATTAGTGTCAGGCCATTATGTAATTCTCAATCTCTTCAAGATTTAACCAGGTTCAAAACTTAGGTGGTGCAAAGCATAAGCTTTCACTTTCCAGAAGTGGTATCAACAGGATCTAACCAAAAGCAAGGCACGAATCAGAGTGATGCGGAAGCAAAGGTGCTTAAACGAATGCCTTATAGTCTACCCATTTCTCACCGGTCAAAACTTAGGTTCCTATGGGAAATCCCAAAGCAATTTTCAAAGGTTGACTTACGAGCGCCTACAGGGAAAGCTTAGTAGTCCTAACTTACACAGGTCAAGGGTAAATGTATTACGAAATCGCAGCCTGTCTCTCTGATACCATAATTGTAACACCCCAACCCGACAAGGGTAAAGATGTCACGCAAATGGTTTCATATCAGATATAACAAAGCATACATTCAAAAGTAATACAAAGATTCTCAAAGGTTACAGAAGAATACTGAAATTTCAAGGTTACAAAAGCGAATACAATTCTAACAATGTAGTAACTTCCAATCGTCTCTAGGCCAAAATAATTATCAAGTCTTCTAAGTCCAAAAGTCTCTTCACTCATACCCATCTTCCAACTAAAACCTGCCGCACACGAAAAGAAAACGTGCGGCTGAGCTTACAAAGCTCAGTGAACAGATACATAATACAAGCAAAGATAACGAAACAGAATATAGTGAAGTACAGGGAATGTCATAAGGTATAATCAAAGCAAAAGAGTAATAAAGGAAATATAGGACAGTCATCTACCACGAGCCCAGAAACTCAAAGTCATAATCTCAACATCATAATCTCAAAGTCATAATCTCACAATCAGAGGGGATACCTCTCAGGCAACCAGATAATATGAGGGGTGTCCTCATGTATCATAATAGTGGAGTGATCAGCTCCCAGGGGTGTGAAAGGCATGTATTGCACACAGTACCAGTCACCTCAAAGTCATAACTCAAAGTCATAGTTAAATCCACTAAACATACAAATCTAGGATTGCAACCCATACGCCCCAAACTCAAAGTCATCCCAAAATCATAGTAGCCATGGCAGATAATCATAAAAGGGACGGTGTGAGAAATCACTCCCCCACACGGGAGTCATGCCAGTGGTGCATCACAGACATGGCCAGGTTACCTTCCTGGCTAGGTAACATAAAATGGCTCGGGTATCAAACTAAGAGTCAGGTCTCAAAGTCATCACAAAAGATCATATATCAAAAGGTGCATCTCAAAATCATATCACAAGGTCCATAGAAAAGGGTTCATATCGAATAGTTCATAATAGAGTGGTTCACCAAGGTCTTCCAAAGTTCATATCATAGTTTTAAAAACAGAGGGAATCATAATTAAAGTTCAAAGTCTGTATCAAAGGGTCCATCTTCAAAGTCTTTATTCAACAGATTCATTTTAGAAAGCTTAATCAAGGTATTTAATTAAAATGGTCTTTAAATTGGTTTCATAAAGATAATCATTAAAATAGTCTTCGTAAAAGATAGTTCAAAACAAGTAGTTCAAAACCTTAGTTTAGTAAACCATTTCAAAAATCTTAGTTTCTCACAAGGATAGTTCAGAACTTTAGAGCAACTTGGCAAAGGCATAGGTCAGATATACGAAGCTCAAATCATAATCAAGAGGAATATCAAAGGTTCACTCGAAGGGAACATAGCAATGGCTTGGGAAATCTTAACTGAATCATAACTCAAAATCAATGTATAGAATATAAGAACCCTTACTGAAAAAGGCAGAGTATCTGTACCTTATGACGAAAGCACAAACAGAACAAAGCACAGAAATAGGGAATAGCTCAAAGTCTCTCCTTCTTCACACCTAAAGGAGTAGAAGGGAATTACAATTCATTCTTAATTAACTGCCTTTCCATTTTAAGTAACATTCCATTTTTGGTCGGTTTCCATATTTAGTAAGTTTTCATTTTTAGAAAGTTTCCTTATATAGAAAGTTTCCATATTTAGAAGTATTGGATAGGATAACTTGTTTAAATCATTATTATTTGGAAATGAAATATCTTTGATCAGAATTACACCTTTAGTCCTTAGGGTTTCACAATTTACACTTTACACCCCTTTATTACGAAAGTTACATTTTAACCCTTTCAACATTCATAGTTACACATTAAACCCTTCATTTATCAACTTTACACAATGAGTACTTATTTTAATAAGTTATACTAATGAACCTTCAATTATTCATAATTTACACATCAAGTCCCTCAAGTTATCAAAGTTACATATTAAGCCCCTTTACTTCACAATTTCAACCCTTAATTATAACCAGTTACATATTAAGCCGTTAGATTACCAAAATGACACATAACCCCTTGAATATATTTTATTACTCAAATCAGCCCTAAGTTTCCAGAATTTACATATTTATTCCCTCTATTTTAATTATTTCCAAAATTGAATTTAACTTTACTTAATTAACAAATTAAACCTTTTAAATATAAAATTTACACAAGAGGCCCTCCTATTTCATTTTATACGAATTATATATGTCCCAAGTAATGTTCTAAAAATAACCCACAAGTTTTATAATTTACAAAACACCCCCTTCTATTTTAATTCAATTCGTATAACACTTTTATTAATAAAAACCCTAACCCTAAAAATACCAATCATCACCAAATCATTATGCCATCATTTAATATCATTAATTTACATCAAAACAAACCCTAGTTCACAAACCCCAAGTCGCATTCCATTTTCTTCCTTTTTCTCTTATTAGCCGACTTAGACATAATTCAATAATAATTGTTTTAGGCCTTAATAATTCGAAGTACCATTTTTCCAGGTCTATTATGATTGTATAGAGTCCAAATAAAATAAATATGAAGCCTCAAAAATTGGGATTAAATTATTTAGGTTTTATACACGTTTTTAAGATTCAATTCACAAATAATTCATAGAATATGCATGGATCGATTTTATCATTTTATATGATGTTCATATGATGTAAGGGACCTGAGAAAAATACCAAACCAAGATTTGAACGTGCAAAAAGGGCTGCACCAATTGTGTCCTACGCGTATAAGAAAATCGAACCAAAAATCCAAAACGACTCCAAAAGCTTCTCCGCAACCGTTCCAACATTTTTCCCAGAGTATACACGATATGAGGATCATGAAAAAAATCATGAACGAATTTTATACAGCTCAATCAAATTTATTTATAGATTACCTTAAAACTAGGCGCGACAAGAACAAAAATCCACAAAACTCGAATCCAGCCAAGAACAGCCTCAAATCTATTTTTCATGGATCACGTATGATACAAGGAACATGAGAAAAATAAGAAACGAATTTTTAGAAGGTCGCATGAATTATTTCGATCCATACCTCTTTTTAGACTCGCGACAATGAAACAATTCCCCAAGGTCGAACCAAGCTTCAAACAATTCAAAAGGTATTTTTCTTAGCTCCTTTAGATGATGATCTAACCCAGAAAAATGCTCTAGAGTTCTTGGAATTTCGAATGGAGGCTATAGAATTTTGTGTGTGTGTTTTTGTTTCTCGAAAATTAGGGTTTTACAAAAATAAGATGTTGATTGATTTAAAAATGGTAAGACCGAGTCTAAGGAGGGGGAATGACCAGAAATTTCATGATATGGGTTGGACCAAGTATCTTGATTGATTTATCCCATAGTTTCCTTATTTATCCATAATTAACAATACATATTAATATACATAAATAATATATGGTTCATGTAGGGGTATTATAGTAATTTTACAACTTGTATAAATGTTAAATGAAGTTGTTAAAATTATTTGGGATCATAACTTGTTCATTGCCAGAAGTTTGGGATTTGTTTGATACTTTATAAGCTTTTAAATAAGTTTTTAAACTTGCAGGGGCAATTTGGTCATTTGACATGTTTTCAGATTTTAGGTGTTACATGTTCAGCCAAGTACTATACAAGTTTCAATGTCGAAGGATGAATCAGGACACATGTCTTGTATACAAAAAACATCCATTACAATTCACATTAACTTTCCTATAAAGTCTTAGGGTATTTTAAGCCCTTTGTATCTTAAGGATAAAGACGGAGTGGGTAGCGACCCTCTTTCGCAGTCAAATTATACGATTGCTAAAAATCTTGGTCCAAAATACACACAATAAGGTGATAGCCTTAGGTTGTATGTGTACGTTTATTGTAAGCGTAAGAGAGGAAAAACATGACATTCAAAGCGGGATATTATCCCCTATCTGGAATTACTAAGACCAAGCGTGGTCAAAGCCAACAAAACATACCCAAGCAATTTTTTGAAGCATGGGTCGAAGCCCAGCATGAAGCAAAGATAAATTGTTCAAACATATAGGCACAGGCCTAACGAGCATAATGGGACATTGTTTAAAGGGTACATGCCACCCTTAAGACCAAATTACTGCCAACACGGCAGCCTTCAGGCATTTTTCAAGGAATTTGGATCCTCTTGATGTAATGGAGACGGAGGCTTCACGGATGCAGTCTTCTTGGTTGGAGAGGGGGTCTGAATTTTCCTCTATTTCTTTGATAGGAGATCTTCTATTGAGGCTGAAGGGTCCTTGGTTGCTTCGGTGAGGAAAGGTTACTCCGCTGAAGTGAACGCATTACCAGCATCATTATACTCTTGCTCAAAATTTAGACGATAGTAAGGTACCTCCGACAAGACCACAGGTTTCTTGGTCTGGGCAATTTCTTCCAATGTCGTACAGGTACCAAAGAAGATGGTCGTGTTCACCAGCCTCCCAAGGATCTCACCCACCTCATCATTGTGGTACAATTCCATTGCAACATAAGGAACAACCTTCGACACCACCTCAACTCTGTCCTTCTTCAGGTTCTTGCATTGGAGTTTAAGTCCATCCATTTCCTCGCCAAGCTTGACCTCCTGCTCAACCAACCTAGCCCTTTCGGCTTCGAGACCTGCACGTGTGGACTTGAGTGTATGATTGCGTGGTTTTGTAACCTTACAACAGGTTTTACCTCTCGAGGGATCTCAAGAGGCTTACAACCCCACCAGGCAGTGTACCTGACCGATGTAGTATAGTGTAGTGGTAAGTACGGGGGATTGATCGTTCTCCACAGGGAATAGTGTTCGTTAGGTATGAAAGTCTACTCTAATTAGGTCTAAAGGTTGAGGAAGATTCTTTTTATGTTTTTATAATTTTATGAAAGCAAGTAAAATCTCGGGTTTGAAGGAGTGGGCGGAATTAGTTGCTAGTCAACTAACCCAAATTACTACGAATGCAATAAAATTAAATAACTGAAAATAAAATGTGGTGAGAAACTTATGTGTAGAGAAATGTGTTTACTTAGATTTCCTTACTCCCTAACTATCTTTTACCGGTTAATTAGTGTGTATTAGTCGCGTGGATGACGGGTGTATTCCTTAATACCATTCGTGGGGTGGCGTACTTACTTCCCCAACTCTACAAGCTCCTACTTCACTCCTATGTCGAGCCGGCTAGGAAGCTCCTAACATGGGATCACTAGAATTCGCTTGTGCATTAAATACAACCATAAAAACCTTTAGTACGCATTTGGTTCATGTTTCTTAAGACGTTCAAGCAAGTTACCGAATAGGAAGTTAGCCAGTTTTCTTAAGCCTAACATAGATAAACAATCATCCAATACAACTAACAACACACTAACAACCAATAATCAATAGCTAGGTTTCATTAGATCTAAGCAAACACAAGATAAAATTAGCCTAACATGTTAAACAAAAGACAAGAACAAGATAGAATCAAACAACACATAGACATATTGAATGATTAATTGATAACTTATCTTTCAATGAAACATGGAAGATCTCAAGGCAAAAAGCCCTGAAAAAGTAGCTAAAATCGTCTTAGGGTTTTCTCCCAAAATTCCACACACTAAGCTCTCTCTAATGACAAAAAATTAGAAAACTATATATAGATTTTTGGATCTGACGGCGTCACCTTATGGAGTGTGACGCCGTCACCTCGCCGCTTTTAGGGTTCCCGGATGACCTTCTTGACGCCGTCCCTCTTTAGCTCTTCAAAAATCCATTCTGGCTTATCAAGGCTTGACGCCGTCTAACCATGAACGTGACGCCGTCCCCTTATGATTTAAGCCGTGACGCCCTCGATCAAGTTAAAGCGTGACGCCGTCAGAATTCACATGCTATTTTCACTGGCCCGTCATGAGTAAATTTCACGTCCAACTTTTCTTGCCAAGGCATGACGCCGTCCAGAGTAAAGTCTGACGCCGTCAAGAGTAACTTTTAGCCGATTTTTGAGACTTTGCCGTTTTCTTCACTTTTATGCTCCAAAAACGTCCAAAATGCCTCCTTTTCCAGATTTCTTCTCAAAAGTACCTAAAATGACAAAAGGAACGATTTAGGGCAATATTTGATCAAATAAATACGATTTAAGGCTTAAATGACCCCTTAAAAGCGGTACACTTTTCGCTTCATCAAATACCCTTACACTTGAGATTTGCTTGTCCTCAAGCAAATGCGCTTTTATTCTAATCAAAATACAAGTAAGGGGTCATTTAATGCGAACATAAAAGTAATTACAACAAATATTCGTTCCACTTCAATCATAATAAGCACGGAGATTATAAACTAGCACCTCACAAGTAGTGTTTAGATACTCACATCTCTCAAGTGTCATCAAAATAAATCTCATAAATGAAAACGGATAATATCTCTCACTACCTGTCATAGCAAATAGATTACCATAGGCTTGGGAAAGGATCGAAAACCTCCTCCACTAGGCGTAAGCACCAAAGATAAACTATCAAAGAGGGCTTTTAAATGGGTTATAACGTTAGGTGTAGGGAAAAGGAAAACACGGTTTTGTTGGATAAGGGATATTTTACTGGTGGCTAGTTAAAGATCTTGATCAATTACATGTACTATACAATGTTGCTAAGCCAAGACTAGACTCGATCTTAAGCTAGAAACGAAATAACAAAATAACAAAAACATAAAACAAACATAAAATAAAACGGGATGGTAGTCCGTATGTTTTTTCTATTTTTCTTTTTCTCATTTTTTTGTATTTTTCTTTTTTTTTTTTTTTTTTTTTTTTTGCATACACTTTTACCCTACCATCCAAAATAATACATCATAGGGGCATTGCATCCCCCTTACACTTGAACTTTTACATAACTTTACAAGTACTAATCTAATGACTGGAATTAAGATAATTGAAAAACTTGGAGTACTTTTAAAACATTTAGCACATATGGGGGTAATAAATGATGTTCATCCCCATTACTCCATTATACTAGTACTTTACCCATGAGTCCCAATCGTCCCAAAACAATATGTACAAGGATATGACTCGACTTAGCAACCATGTAATCAACTAGATAATTAACTTGGGTTTAAACAAATGTTGTAACAATAATGCACTAAAAATGAGTGCATACAAGGTAGGCTAAGGCGATTTGGGTGTACATTTAAGTGGGGTGTAAACAAATTCTTCCTTTAAGTAAAATGCTTAAAGGTTGAAACGAAAAGATAGGCTCTGAGGGGTGTACTAGGGGTATCGTGTACTAAAAATGAGTACAACGCAAAGGGTGTGGGAGAATTACTTGACCAATGTAGCCAATGTAATTATAACAAAAACACAGGTGAAAAACAATGGGTTAATCCTAATGCCTCTTATCATGTAGTAAATCTAACTACACGAATGTAGTCTCACTTGTGGCCTTGGAATGGTCCTAACGCAAGTTCTAGAATCTAAGTGCTACCGGTACACACATCATAGCATAAATGCTTTTCCTACCAATTCTAGGGGCGAACCTCACATATTTGGGGGTGGAAAATTTTTTTAGTGGTACGGTTTTTGTGCTAGTCATATAACTCCTATCCGTGAGACGCTCATTAAGATCAAAGTTTCACTCCTATATGTTGTAAAAAATTTTAAATTTGGCACTAAAATTACCTTAACAAGTATTTCTCTCAGTTTTATTACACATCTACCATCAAACAAACAAAAATCAAGCGCAATTGTATTCTCTAAAATCGTACTTTTACCCTCCCCTTACACTTAAGATGAACATTGTCCCCAATGTTCAAATAATAAGATGTAAAAGCATAAAAGTAAAAGAATGAAATCAAATACTCCCCTGATTCGCTCGGTGGATAATGAAATTACACGGTTAAATCTTCCTTCAAAGAGAATGTTGAAGCTCCATGACTAATGCATCGCCATAAGCTTGATTCAAAACATTTCCTTGTCCAAAATAACCTGTTAAACCTGAGAAAACAAACACGAAAACCTGCATAACATCGGCGGGATAAAATCTATATATAAGGATATAATGTTTGTGGAATGATAATTTTGCAGATTCCTGGAGATTATAAGTTGGAGATTTAATAAAAACTTTTTATGAAAACAAAACTTTCAAAAATTTCTGGAAATTAAATCTGACGCCGTCAGGTTATAACCCCTGACGCCGTCAGAAATGACCTGACAAAAATTTTCGTTTTAAGTTCCCGGAAAATTTCTGGAAAAACCTTTACCTTACTTCCTGGAAATCCTGCAAAACATCATTATGACTCGATACAAGCATTTGACTCAAACAAATACTAATATGTATGCTAATTTATTATTATTACGATTCATGTTAATTTGTGTTCTAATAAACCGATTTAGATTTCCCTTACACTTATCTTTTGCAAAATACCTTTATATGTAGTTAAGACGAAGTTAAAAACAAAATAAAGCATTTTCACACATTACTTTTGAACATGAATCAATAAAAATTAAACATACATACGGAAACAAATAAAACAAACAAACAATTAAATAAACACACAAAGCAAATAAAACAAATAAAGCTTGGGTTGCCTCCCAAGAAGCGCTTTTCTTTATTAACGAGTCTTGTAGCTAGACTCAAAGTCACGTACATTACGTGACTCCATCATCGGTCACGGTTCCTAGGCCATCCTCCTTCCCGGTTTTATATTCCGGTCCTAATTTCAAACAATCCTTGTAGAAACCGAATATCCTTTCCATAACATAGTCTACTCCTTTACTTCTATCCTCATCATTCCTATAGTAGACCGCTTGCTTGAGCTCCTTCTCAACATTTGACAAGTGTTGGAATTGTTCTATCTTATATGGCATTTGGTAGCTTACTTCATCGGTCTCATCCTTAAATCTAACTATCCCTAAGGAAGGTTCATAAGTCATTCTAGAGACCTCAACAAATGGTTTTCCAAAAACCACTTGAGTCAAGGATGCATCGACTATTGGGCGGATATCTTCTACAATTACAAATTCGGTGACATAGGTGAAGTTTCCTACATAAACCGGTAATCCCTTAACTCTTCCCGTGAAGTTACTCATCCAACCCTTGTCAGGGAACATCCTATACCCAAGTTGATTCTTCATTATCAAGTTGTAGTGGGCTCTAGTCATGATGTTTATGGGTGATCTAAGGTCGATGTAGGCTTTCCACACATGCAAATGTCCGATGTTGCATGGTATGTTGAGATTAGAAGGGTCGCCTATTTCAATGATTGGTCTACCTAGGAGGTATGGTGTCTCGGGGTCATCGAATAAGTTTGTATGATATGCGCGCTCTTCCTTAGTGGGTAGCCTATCGAAGTAGTCCTCATCATCATCTACTTCTTCAATCTCACTTGTCCTAACTTCCTTATCAACCTCGACTTTCTTATCCTCATCCTTAGGTTCACTATTATCCTCATTCCTATCAATTGGTTTAATAGTGACAATGTTGACAAAGTGGACGTGTTTGGATGAAGAGGGGTCTTTTACTTGGGGTCCGCTATTTGTGTTCCTAGCGTCCTTATGTGGAGGTGATAACACTTGGTTATGGAGAGCTTTCAACAAATTGTCAATTTTATTGGTCATCTCCGTTTGTTGTTGATTGAATTCGGATTCAAACTTGGCTAAACGAGCTTCTTGAGATGCCATAAATTGAGACATCAATCCTTCAAAGTTATTGGTACTACCATTGCCGGAAGGATCGTTGTTGAAAGTACGGTTTGAGTTGGAACCGCTTGATTGGAAACGATTAGGTGGGTTGGAAGAATTGGTTTGTTGTGTGTTTTGGTTTTGTTTCCACCTAAGGTTCGGGTGATTTTTCCATGAAGGGTTGTATGTATCACCAAAGGGGTTTGGCTCGGGTTTGAAAGTGTACCACTTGTCTCCCGCTCCGTCGGTACGCGAAGATGCGTAGTCCACAAAAGCTTGTTCGGGGAGTTCCATGCAATCATGAGTGTCGTGGGGACCACTACATAATTCACATGAAGAAGTGATTTTGTTCACTTGGCTTGAAGGTTTAGGAGCCTCGTAGGATTTCATGAGAAACTTGACTTGGTCTTCAAGTTCTATGATCCTACGGTCGGAAGTGCTTGAATTATTCGAAGGCAAAGATATTGCCTTGACCGTTTTATTCAAATCACGGGGATCACTCCAACTTTCGTTGTCATAAAGAGCAAGATCCTCTAGGAGAGCCCATGATTGTTCCGCACTTAGATCACGTAGCTTTCCACCGGCCGATTGGTCAATGGTTTGCCTCGTGGAGAGATTGATATGGTCATAGAAGATTTGGACTTGGAGCCAAAGTTCTATGCCATGGTGAGGGACTTTTTGGAGTAAGTCCTTGAATCGAGTCCATGCCTCGTAGAGAGTTTCGCCTTGACGTTGTTGGAACATCAAGATATCATTCCTTAGCTTGGTAGTTCTTCCCGGTGGGAAAAACTGAGCAAGGAAACGAGTGGTGAGATCATCCCAAGAGGTGATGGATCCCGCGGGTTGACGTTCTAGCCACTGACTAGCTTGGTCCCGCAGAGAGAATTGGAAGAGACGCAATCGGGTCGTCTCTCGAGTGGCAACATCAAGGTCTATAGAATCAACGATTTTAAGAAAGTCCTTGAGATGTTGATTAGGATCTTCAGAACGAAGTCCATGGAATGCGCATCCGCTTTGCACCAACCGGATGGTGTCGGATCGCAAGGGTGTGATATTGGCTCCTTGAGTGAGCTCAATGGTGTTTCGATAGCCATGGTGGCTAGGACGGGAATACTCTCCTAAAGTACGGGCTCTAGGAGGTGGTGGTGGTTGTTGTGGTGGTGGGTTGTTGTGGTTAAGGATATTACCATCTTCCATGATGTCGGATGGTATGGTTACGAACAAAGACACGAAGAAAATAGATAGACTAAAGAAAACCTAGAAAAATAAAATAAAAATCTCACTAGAAAGGAATCTAGTGAGTAGACCTATAAAATAAAAATTCAACCTAAACAATAACTATTCCCCGGCAGCGGCGCCAAAAACTTGATTGCGTGGTTTTGTAACCTTACAACAGGTTTTACCTCTCGAGGGATCTCAAGAGGCTTACAACCCCACCAGGCAGTGTACCTGACCGATGTAGTATAGTGTAGTGGTAAGTACGGGGGATTGATCGTTCTCCACAGGGAATAGTGTTCGTTAGGTATGAAAGTCTACTCTAATTAGGTCTAAAGGTTGAGGAAGATTCTTTTTATGTTTTTATAATTTTATGAAAGCAAGTAAAATCTCGGGTTTGAAGGAGTGGGCGGAATTAGTTGCTAGTCAACTAACCCAAATTACTACGAATGCAATAAAATTAAATAACTGAAAATAAAATGTGGTGAGAAACTTATGTGTAGAGAAATGTGTTTACTTAGATTTCCTTACTCCCTAACTATCTTTTACCGGTTAATTAGTGTGTATTAGTCGCGTGGATGACGGGTGTATTCCTTAATACCATTCGTGGGGTGGCGTACTTACTTCCCCAACTCTACAAGCTCCTACTTCACTCCTATGTCGAGCCGGCTAGGAAGCTCCTAACATGGGATCACTAGAATTCGCTTGTGCATTAAATACAACCATAAAAACCTTTAATACGCATTTGGTTCATGTTTCTTAAGACGTTCAAGCAAGTTACCGAATAGGAAGTTAGCCAGTTTTCTTAAGCCTAACATAGATAAACAATCATCCAATACAACTAACAACACACTAACAACCAATAATCAATAGCTAGGTTTCATTAGATCTAAGCAAACACAAGATAAAATTAGCCTAACATGTTAAACAAAAGACAAGAACAAGATAGAATCAAACAACACATAGACATATTGAATGATTAATTGATAACTTATCTTTCAATGAAACATGGAAGATCTCAAGGCAAAAAGCCCTGAAAAAGTAGCTAAAATCGTCTTAGGGTTTTCTCCCAAAATTCCACACACTAAGCTCTCTCTAATGACAAAAAATTAGAAAACTATATATAGATTTTTGGATCTGACGGCGTCACCTTATGGAGTGTGACGCCGTCACCTCGCCGCTTTTAGGGTTCCCGGATGACCTTCTTGACGCCGTCCCTCTTTAGCTCTTCAAAAATCCATTCTGGCTTATCAAGGCTTGACGCCGTCTAACCATGAACGTGACGCCGTCCCCTTATGATTTAAGCCGTGACGCCCTCGATCAAGTTAAAGCGTGACGCCGTCAGAATTCACATGCTATTTTCACTGGCCCGTCATGAGTAAATTTCACGTCCAACTTTTCTTGCCAAGGCATGACGCCGTCCAGAGTAAAGTCTGACGCCGTCAAGAGTAACTTTTAGCCGATTTTTGAGACTTTGCCGTTTTCTTCACTTTTATGCTCCAAAAACGTCCAAAATGCCTCCTTTTCCAGATTTCTTCTCAAAAGTACCTAAAATGACAAAAGGAACGATTTAGGGCAATATTTGATCAAATAAATACGATTTAAGGCTTAAATGACCCCTTAAAAGCGGTACACTTTTCGCTTCATCAGTGTAGCAATTTGCGCTCTATAACCGGACACCTTAACTTCCTCCACCCTCAATCTACCACATTCAGCTTGGGATTCCCTCAATTGTCCTTCAAGACTATCGATTTTTGCTCGCATGTCTTGGACAATTGGATTCTTCTCCAAATCCTCCATTGCTTCTTTACACTTGGCTTCCAACTCAGTATACTCATGATCCCTGTCCTTTTCTTTGGCTAAGATGGCATCCATCTTCCCTCTCACAGCCACTACTGTCTGAACCAGTTCCCTTGTTCGAGAATTAAGATGATTATCTAAAACAGCTTGTCTAGTATAACTCTTGGAATGAAAGTTACAAAGCTCCTCCATGGACATATTATCCAAAATCCCTCTTGATGATGTACCCTCCGAACGGGTCGAAGGACTCCCCTTCGAGCCTGTAGAAAGACCTCCCTTCGGAGGCCCAGGTTAATCTCCTAACACGTTTCATTGGCGTAAAACCATTCGCCTGCAAACTGGTTACCATGTGGGAATCCGCCAATCGAAGCCCTAAGCCCTTCGGGGTATTCCTATCGAAGGGACTAGCACGAAGGACCATTCTGACCTGGTTAAATCCACGTCTCCTCTTCCCTTTGGCTTTCCCGCCAAAACAGAGATCGTGGGCTACAAAGCCCTAGCGGTTACCACAAATCATGGGACGCCCCCATGATCTCCGAACAATGTGCAACCGCCCACTATGTCCTATTTCTCCCCTATAAATAGCGTAGTCGGGCATGAACAATGTAAGTTAACTTCACTCTTGTCATTTACAACCTACTCAAACGATTACACATACTTACTCGCACGCCGGAGGTGGTTCGCAAGGTCCAACCCCTGCGCAATCACTTAATGTAGTGTTTCGGTATTTCTTATTTTCAGGTTAAGAACAAGCTTGGCGCATTCTCAACACCCCATTATTCCTTTGATCACCATCGAAGGCTTGGTTGTGCAAATATTTGTTCAATCAGTGGCGCCATCCGTGGGACCGCTACAATTGGTCTCGTTAATTCCGAGCTTATAACCAACCAACCATTTTCACTATTATTCCGGCATGGATCAAGGGAGAGAAGATACTCCCCCACCGGGTTTCTCAACCTTGACACCAATACCAATCGACGACACTAACAACCTTCCCCTAATAACCGCTTCCACTTTCACAACACGTTCTCACCCAGAAATCACTACCAACAATCATGCTTCGACATCAGCCAATCCCGAACCTGTCATTAGCCCAGCCTTTGTCGAAGCCAACCACGAAGTGTTGGAATCCCTCTTAAGGGCTCGCAACAGGCAAGTCAGGAATGCTGAGGTGCGAAGGGAGTTGGAATACTCAAGTGATGAGTATGATGAAGAAATGGAGATGGAACCTAGGCCTCCGACCCAAGGACCAACCCTATCGGCTTTAAGAATTGGGTCTCCAGTTGGTCGAAGGCTAAGCAAGAGATCCGTTGGTTTCGAAGGAGTCCCCGAGAGGGCTCCGACAAGAAGGGAAGGGGCGGTTACCGAAGGCTCTAACGGTAGGAGCCAGCGAAGGGAAGAAGTGGGGGTGACTTTGCCTCCATTGCTAGCAGCTCACCTTGGAAGGACTGAAGCTGGGGTTCCATTGCAGCCTTCTCACGCATCAGGCGTAGAAGGCAATCCGCCTACAATTAATATGGGAGGAAATCTTCCTCCCAATGGTATGTACCCCTCGTTCCAAACTCAGTCTTATCCTCAAAATTTATATCCTCCAGTAAATGGACAACCTAATAACCCAAGTTTTCCCCAAACTTATGGGAGCATACCCTTCGGGCATCCTATGGCGTACCCTTCGTACGCCATGGGAAACGGTTACCCGTTTGCCATGAATACACCTTATCAGTCCTACCCAAGCCAAACTCCTGTGGGAATGCCCCCAAACAACAACCCATATAATATTGTTCCCCTGTATGCACCACCTTATAACTGTCTATACTCAGACCCTATGGGTTCAGCTATACCCTTCGTTAGGTGGATCGAAGATTACCCGTTGCCTGATGGGTTGAAAATGCCTTCGCACGTTGGGACTTATGATGGGAAGGGGGATCCGGACAATTTCCTACATTTGTTCGAAGGGGATATCAAAATGCAAAAATGGGTTATGCCAGTGGCCTGTCATATGTTTACGTACACCCTAAGGGATTCTGCTCGTATCTGGTGGAATGGGCAAAAGCCCGGCAGCATCGTCAATCTTGATGATCTTAAGGCTAAGTTCCGGTCACATTTCAGTCAGCAAAAGAAGTTCACGAGGACTCATTTAACGGTGCACAACATCAAACAAAAAGAAAACGAAAGCACCAGGGCCTTCGTTACTAGGTACACCGATGAGACTTTGCAGATTTTGGGTCTCCATGAAGATCAGCGTATTTCGGGTTTCGTACATGGCCTTCGAAATCGGAGTTTGGTGGAATTCTTGTCCACTGACCTTCCGACAACTTACAAGGGGTTAACGAAAAAGACATATACTTGGATCGAAGCAAAAGAGGTGTCCACTAATGGGGCTCCGGTAGACAAAGATAGCAACAACAAGTTTTCGAAGCATTCTTCGTGGGAAGGGTCCAAGAATAAGAACAGGAACAGAGATAGGTTTTCTCCGTACAACAAAGGCCCCAACCATGGTTTGTTAAGCAGTCTAACGAAGTCTCCAAAGGAAATACTTGCTACGGAGAGGGCTGCCAAGGCCTTCGAAGCACCCCCTCGTATGACAAGTAAGGGCAAAAACAGGGATACCAGCAAGTACTGTCACTTCCATGAAGACAATGGCCATGACACGAACAGTTGTAGAGAGCTGAAGAAACAGATAGAGGAAGCTGTGAAGTCTGGGCAATTGGCACATTTGGTGAAGGGTATAAAGAAAGGCAAAGAAAAGATGACCGACACTCAAATGGCCAAAGATGGTAACCCTAACGAAGCCCCCATACTAATGATACATAGGGGCGAAACCACTTCGAAAAGGAAGGTACCGGAGCCGGAAGCGAACGAGATAAGGGAAATAGCATTTTCTCCTATCACAGGCAGGATCCCTTCGAATGATCCAGTAGTTATCAAAGTCCTCATTTTTCGCCAAGAAGTAAGCGGAGCTTACATGGACTGCGGAAGCCCTTGTGAAGTCATATATGAACATTGCTTTCGAAAACTCAAGCCTTCGGTCAGGTCTCAAAGGGTCGACTCAAAGATGCCTTTAGTAGGGTTTTCTGGTGAACGTTCGTGGCTTCTAGGAGAAGTTCCGTTGGAAATAACAATTGGAGAAGGCAAGCTCGCAAGGACAGAAACCCTCATGTTCACTATCGTAAGGTCCAACTCTCCTTACAACTTGTTGATAGGAAGGACCGCCATGCAAAAGATGGGTATCGTAGTTTCCACTATACATGCAGCGGTGAAATTTCACACGCCCTACGGAATAGGGACTATACTTTCTGAGCACAACCCGAAGGTCAGCAAGAAAAGTAGGGAAGGTCCTAAAGGACTTCCAAAGGATACTCTCAGTGGTGCGGATGTTGAAAAAGATATCGTAACAAATAGGCATCACACAGGACGAAGGGTGGTGGATGAAAAGCAACCTCCAACAAGTTCCACGGCAAACTTGAAGAAGCCACACAAGGCTGAAGGGAGGGTCTTCGAAGGGACGTATTCCAGCAATACCAGAGCCCCTCAGGCACCAGTGATTGAAGACAAGCTCCACGGTAAGGAATATCAACTTAAGGGGTTCAAACCCATAGAACCAAATAAGCAAGGAATCAAGGCCAACCCTTCGAAGTTCAAAGCAAGTGATGATCTACCAACTCCGAGGTCATTAACAAGGCGTGATAGTCCAAGCTCCTTCAGAAGCCAGACATCTGCAGAAGCTCTCAACGAAACACCTTCCGGGCACAACCAAAAGGGAGAAACACCCCCGACAGCAACGGAGGGGTGGAAACTATACACCGACGGAGCCTCAAGCTCCGATGGTTCCAGAACAGGATTAATCCTGACCAATCCGGAGGGAAAGGAGTACAGTTATGCACTACGTTTTGAATTCAAGACCACAAAGAATGAAGCAGAGTATGAGGCCTTGCTGGCTGGCCTTCGACTTGCAAAGGGCATGGAGGTTCATTACCTCTCCGTCTTTGTAGGCTCGCTTTCAGTCACTAGCCAAATCAAGGGTTCTTACAGAGCAAGGCAACCACTAATTAAGGAATATTTGGATGAAGTCAAAAAGCTCCTTCGGGGTTTCGAACGTTATAAAGTAGCAAATGTCCGCAGAAGCCATAACAAAAAGGCGGAAGCCCTAATCAGATTAGCATCAACTGCTTTAGCTCATCTACCCAGCGAGGTTTTAGTGGAGGTATTGGCCACTAGGTCAATTGCACGAAGTGAAACATCTGATGAAGGCTCCAACTGGATGACACCAATAAAAACATACTTGATAAGCGGCATTCTGCCTGATAATCCAAAGTCAGCACGAAGAATCAAGGTCAAAAGTCCCCAGTACAGGCTCATAGGCAATAATCTCTACAACAGGCGTCTTTCATCTCCTTGGCTTCGTTGCATAGAATTAAAGCAGGCTTCGAGCATTCTCTACAATGCTCACGAAGAATTTTGTGGAAGACACACAAGCCCTAGAGTCATCGCCTCAAAAGTAACAAGGTGGGGTTATTACTGGCCATCCGTGATAGAAGACGCAAGGGAAGTAATCAAAACATGCAAGGTATGTCAGACACACTCCAAAGCTCAGAAACCATTAGAGCATGAGGCATCTTCTACCATAACAGTAAGGCCTTTCGGTCAATGGGGCGTCAGCATAATTGGACCCCTACCAGCAGCTCCCGGAGGGATACAATTCTTGGTCATAGCCATCGACCATTTCACCAAATGGGTCGAGGCCAAGCCGTTGGCATCAACAAAAGGAAAAGATGTGGAAGAGTTTATGTGGGAACACATAATTTTTAGATTCGGAATCCCACAAGTCATCACCTCTTATGAAGGGAAACACTTTGTCGAAGGAGTGCTCCCCTCTTTTTTCAAAAGCCTGAATGTGAAGCAAAGGTTCATTTGTGTTGACACGGATATTGTCGACGAAATCGAGATAAAACTAGGGCAATATCAGCATAAGTGGGCAGACAAACTACCCAAAGTCTTGAGGGCATATAAGAATTTGTCCTTCGAATGAAAGCAAGCGAAGCCAAGTCAAAGAGCCCAGCGTCAAAAATGTTGTGGCAACAAGGCATACGAGCTCGAAGGGCAGAGAAAAAAAATATATGTCGTGAACAAGTTTGGACATGACAACAAATATCGTAAGTTTTACATATAAAAACTTACCTTCTTCAAAGCATTTAGTTGTTTTTTCAATTTCATGTAATGCACTCTTCTCATATGGGAAAAAAGCATTAATGCGTTTTGATGGGGCAAAAGGTCATTAAAACGCTTCTTATCATACTTAAACCGATCATCTAGCAAAGCAGGATATTGGGCAAGTACAATTGTGTTTTGAATGTAGAAAAAATTTCCTTTCCAGTCCCTTATGTTAGTAAAAGGTTTGAGGATCAAATGGGGCACATCAGATTCACCTCTTTTGGCTAAAGTAAGCCAATCCCCACCGAGATAAAGATTCAAAAAACCCCTAAGCACCAAGAGTGTAGGCTTATAGCCATAAGCTTTGCACATTACAATGTACGTGGTAAGCTTCGCTAGGCCAAATGGGTTAAACTTTGAGATATGGACACCATAATATTGCAATAATTCACAGAACAAGGGATGGAGTGGTATCCTTAAGTTAGATTGGGTAAAGGCATGCGTGTACAACCCAACATATCCCTCGGGGGCATCAAATATGTTTTGATTCTTATTGGGCAACATGATCTTAAACTGCTTAGGGATAGGATATTGTCCTAGGAAATCATGAAGTGCCTTCTTAGACAAAGTGCACTTCTGCTGCCTAATAATGTGTTTTGCATCTCTACTCATGGTGTTACCGAAGCGATAAACAAAGAAAATCAAGAAGATAATGTTACCTTTTGATCGGAAGAATGAACAAGAGCAGATGAAGGTTATAATAATTTTGGGGGCAAGAGTGAAAAATGATCTAGGGTTTACAGCGTAACACATTTATATCTCTCTCACTCTTCATCTCGTCCATACACGTGTCAAATATGTTGACACATATCCGGACGTCAAAATACATTCAAAATTTGAAAAGATGTTTGGGGGATTACCGAGATAATATCCGTTATGTCCCCTGTTGCAAGTAGATGGGGTATTAGTTAGGCGCATTAAATGCGTCATTAGTGAAGGATACTTCTCTTTCTCCGTACTAACTCACACGACAAAAGAGGTAATATACATGTTGGATAGAGTCGAAAGCCATACCCCCTTGTGCGTGTCTATCACTTTCGACTGGGGGGCTTGATGATGTACCCTCCGAACAGATCGAAGGACACCCCTTCGAGCCTGTACGAAACCTTCCTCTCGAAGGTCCAAGATAGCCTTTTTAATATCTTCAATGGCGTCAAACCATTCGTCAATGACGGGGTTACCATTTGGGAACTCACCAATCGAAGGCCTAAGCCCTTCGGGGTAAAGCCTACAAAGATATTAGAAGGATGAAGCCTGCGATCTCTCCCTTGTGCTTTCCCGCCAAGAAAGAGATTGTGCTAAGGCGGTAATCATGGGACACCCCCATCTCCGCCCTAAACTTTAGCTATTGTCATGGGACTCCCCCATGATATTCGCCTAAACCCTAGCAGTCATCATAAATCATGGAACACCTCCATGATTTCCGCAGATTGAGCATGGAACTCTCCAAGACCTATTTTCCTCTCCTATAAATAGCTTGGATGGGTTATTGAGTATGGTACATCCACTAAACACACACATATAAGCTTACATATTTACCATATCACATACTCATTCACACGCCGGAGGTGATTCGCTGGGCCAACCCCCCCTGCGCAATCACTTAACATAGTGTCTTTGTATTTCTTATTTCAGGTTATCAATAAACTTGGCACATCAACATAACCCCCATTTCATTCGATCACCATCGCAAGGCCTGGTAGTGCAATTTTTTGTACAATCAGCTTCCTTCATCCTAAAAATACCCGGACTATATGGGTTGATGGGTAGGTCAGTTCCTCTTTTGTCTCCTAGATGTAAATCTAAGGATGGAAAATTGTGTAAAGATTGAGGCTTCGGTTCATCAACACTAGAAAATTCCCTAGAACTAAGAGTAAGGTTATCACTACAAGTATTCAAACCTATATCCTCTAGTTGTGTATGGCTCAAAGGTTCTACCCCATCAGGTTTCCTAAAGTCTCTTCTACTTCTTCCGGGTAAGTCACGGGCGGTGTGTATACCTCAAATGATGGTAGGACTTGTAGGTTACTTTGTGGGCTTGGATTTTTCACCTCATCCTCCATCTTATCAAGATCACCTATGTGTTTATTTTGTACTATGGTACCACCTAACCATGACATGCACCTAGGTACCTCAACTCTAACCATCTCATTCCTAAACAAGCTTTCTGATTGAGCCTTCCAAATTGAAAATAGGTCTAAACCTTCGTTTTTTGGGTCCCATGTTCCACTTCTAAATTGGGCGTGAATCTCAAAGTTTTCCCAGGCGTCTCTAACACCATATTCCCAAAATTCCCCATCTGTTAAATTGTCAAGCCTCTTTTGGGTTTCGCGGTCGATACAAGTGTAAAAGAATTGAAGGGGAAACAACTTATCAAGACCCTGATGAAGGACTTTTTGTAGTAAGTATTTGAAACGAGTCCATGCATCGGGAAAAGATTCACCATGATGTTGTCAGAACATGAAAATGTCATTTTGAAGTGGAAATGGTAGATTTTGTTGTGGATTTGGTCGATTAAGTTAAACATTTGGCGGATCCGCGTTCTCCATAATGGCTAACGGAATAGTAGATGAGAAGTTTTACGAAACAAAAACACAAAGAAAAGATAGACTACGAGAAATCTAATAAAATAAAAATAAAAATCTCACTTGATAGAAATCTAGTGAGTAGACCTAAACGAGATAGAAATCGAACCTAAACTATTAACTATTCCCCGGCTGCGGCGCCAAAAACTTGATGCGGGATTTGTAGGACCTCGCAAAAGGTTTTACAATCCTCTAGGCAGTATACCTAACCGTTGTAGTGTAGTATAGGTAAGTCCGGGGGATTGATCGTTCTCTAGGGGAATAGTCTCGCAATAGTTGTGGAAATGTCAAGATGTTTGACGAGATAGGTCTAGAGGTGAGGGATGATACTTTTTGTATTTTTATATTTTTTAGAAAGTAATTAAAAATCTCGGTTTTTGAAAGAGTGGGCGGAATTAGTTGCTAATCAACTAACCCAAAACTAATTATAAAACTAAAATAAATAAAAATAAACGAAAAAATAAATGGGTGGCTTTTTTATGATAGGGAAAAGCGTGTTCACTTAGATTTAATTACTCCCTAGTTATCTCCTACTGATTTGTCGAATTGTCACGTCTTTGTTTTAGTTGAAGCGCTGTATTCCTTAATATTGGTCGTGGGGAGGTGCTGAATTCCCCAACTCTATGAATCTTAGTCTTCCCTAAAAATCTTAAAGTCTATTAAGTTTTCTAGGATCTACAAGATGCAATTCATGCAATAAATACAACGAGAAAAACCAATAGTGCACTCTACGGTTGCGTTTTCTAAGACCTTCAAGCTAATTACATATAAGAGGTCAGCCAGTTTTCTTAGCCTAACGCGAGGCAATCAACTAAACAAGAGATGAAAAATCAATATTCAACAACTAGGTTTCACTAGATCTAAGCAAACACAAATAAATTTAAGCTAGCATGTTAAATCAAAGAAAAGATAAACACATAATCAAACAATACATAGACATATCGAATGATTAAAGGGATAACTTATCTTTATTAAAACATGAAGTTCAAGGGCTTTGAAAGCCTTACAATAGCTGCTAATTTCGTCCCAAAACCCTGCTCCAAGATGTTACCCAAAGGTGTCACTCTAATTAATGAAAACATGAGAAAATATATATAGGTTTACAATTGTGACGGCGTCACTTTGACGCCGTCAGCTCGCCCCGCGTTTAGGGTTTCGTCTTGTGCAAGTCACCATTATGACGGCGTCAGGAATGTCTTGAAGCCGTCATTTGGTGGTCTTTGCATAGATTGCCCTTCTTGATATTTGTCGAATTCCATTGATCAATTCAAGTTTTAAAATACAATATATTTTAAAAATCTTGATTGACGTAGCTCTGATACCAATTGTGGAAAACTAGAAGGGGGGTTGAATAGTTTTACCGATTTTTCGTTAATTATAAAAGTTTACTTGTGAAAAACTTTGATTCTATTGTTTGTGAAACCAACCAACAACAATATGAATACTAAACTACATAACTAAGCATAAACAATAAAAGTAAAGAGTAAGAGATGGAAAGATCAAACCGAGGCAAAGAGATTTATAGTGGTTCGGTAACGAAGCTCTTCTTCGTCCTACTCCACTCCCCGAGTACCCAACTCGAGAGTTCTAAGCACTATGTCAAAAACTCCCCTCAGGCGGAGAAAACTATATAATGTCGCTTACCTCTATTTCTGACACTAAGCTAAATGTCGAGTACTAATCTAGCTAGTACCAATCTCACTCACGATCCACACGATCCTTACTTCTCACACGATCTACACGATCCTCACTTATCACACGATCCACACAATCTACTCTTGATCCACTTGATCAACACACTAACACACAAGCTACAAGAGATCTCCAAGATCTCAACAAGATCACAATGATCCATTCACACAATCTAAACAAAAGATTAACAACTTGATGTATGCCTAGATACAACAAGTATGTAACAAATGTTACAAGTGTACTACTCTAACACTACAACACCTTGTATCTTCTTGATACTTTGTGTTCTTCTCTTGCACTAGTAGAGGAATGAAGGTGATCACTTGGTTGGATAAAAATGATCACTCTTAAATAAAAGAAAACTAACTAAATGATCAAAGGAAAGTGTATGTGATAGAGAGTTTGAACTCAGAAAGTTTTGTGTGAAAAAGGATACCTAAAAACTATAGAATGGACTGGTATTTATAGGCAGTGGAAATTTGTTCGTTACAGGTGGACGGTACCACTAAATGGCTGACGGTACCACTAAATTTAGTGGTACCGTGGTACCGTCCCAGGCAAGAACGCTCCAGAATTTGTTTTTAGTGGTGAAAGTTTATTTAGGGAAGTTTGGAGCTGATTTGGGGGGGGAATAGTTGTTGGTGAATTTAAACTTATTTTTCAAATTAAAACATTTCTTTTTAATTCAAAAATAATCTGTAAAATGTATTTTTAAAAAAATATTTTGTCACATTAAAAATGTGAAGTTTGAAACATAAATTCACTTCTTTGATCATTTGTCAAGTTATAAATTTGTTTGTTCTTACCTAGAGTGATTTACGTAGAAACGGGATATTTTGACTAAAAACTTGTTTACGTTAATTTTGACGTAAAGTGTTTTTACATTTTGTTATCATCAAAACGTAGAGATGTCGAAAAATAGAAATAACATTTTTAGACATTATTTGTATCAACAAGCTTTTTTTTGCATTTTTAAAGAGTGTTTTTATGTTTTTGAAAGTGTAATTTAACCTCAACACCAAACCACTTATATAGTACTAATGGAGTGTCAATTTGGTGGTTTAGGACAAAAAAAAAGGGCAAAACATGGGAAAACGGTCATGTGACTGTTGATGTATGTTGTTCTGCATTCCAACGTTCAAAACAGGTTTAAACCGGTTTAAACCTTTTTTCAAACCGATCACTAAAAAAACTAGAAACCGGTTCTAAAACTGGCGATTTGGTTCAAGGGAAACCGGTTTTTGGTTTTTCTTCGGATCGGATCGTTTTCGATTTTTTTGTTCACCTCTAGGTAGAAATACCTGTAATTATGAAATGTTAGAAACTTATGGCTGTTTTGAGTCTGTGACCATCACATCTTACTGTTGAGATGTGACTATAAAGTATGAATTTGAATGAAATAATGTTATTTGTTTTTTTATAATTGTCTGAATCGTTTTAATTGTCTGTTTTTTAAAGTATACTAGCAGGGTACCCACGCGTTGCGGCGGCGGGTACCCTGAAATAATATTTTCCCGTGAATCATGTATTTTAATTTATTATGTTCTTTTTAATAATAAATTTACGGATATCAAGAATTTCATGTGACGTATTTCAACTCCTTAACTAAGGAATTTATGTCATCTTTTTGGGTCTTTTTTAAAGTCATTCGTATAACATGAGCCCGTTTGGCCAGTGCCCATTTAGCCCGTGCCCGTTTGGCCCGTGTCCGTTCGGGTTCTAGCCCGTTTGGCCCGTGCCCGTTTAGCCCGTGCCCGTTTGACCCGTGTCCGTTCGGATTCTAGCCCGTTTGGCCCGTGCCCGTTCGGGCTCTAGCCCGTTTGGCCCGTTGCCCGTTCGTGCTTGAATATTTGTATAATGTGCTTTATTATTTGTATTAGTAACATTTAATGTAGGAATTGTGTTTAAGTTGGTTGTACAATATGCTTGATAATTTGTATTTCTTATGTAAGGGGTGTTTTAATAACTAAATTAATTGTATTTATTGACCAATTAATTAATTGACTACATTAAATATTTTGACCAAATTAATAGTGTTTTGTATTTTGTACATTAAGCTTTAAGACTTGTAAGTCTTAAAATTAAGATTGATGAGAAAGATCATTAATAGTGCTTTGTGTATTGTACAATAAGCATTATAGCTTGTAAGTCTTAATTTTAAGACCAAGAGGAGAGAGAGTTATTCATGCTTTATATGTAGTATAGATATTAAAACATAACAATACGATAAATAAGTAGCTTGAATGTATCTTTTAAGATGAATATTTAAAAAAAATCAATCTTGAAATTCACAGACACGTGGTTTTGGTTCACACTTTGTTAATGAACGTGTTACGGTTAACAATCTTTCTCGGTTTCACCTGAAAACTAGCACGGTAGTTAATCCAACGAACACGAAAAGTTCAACATGATACCCAGGATTCTAAGTGGCGCTCCATGGTTCCGTTAAGGCGTGAGGCGTGACCTCGACGTTACGAAATAGACCAAGGTGTTGGCTCTAGGCGTTGCATGAGATAAGGCGTGAAAAGGCTTCATAAGGCGCTAACATAGTGCCTTTTTTGAATTCAACTCTGATAAAGAAATTTTTTTTTTTTTTTTTTTTTTTTTTTTTTTTTGTTAAATGAAAAAGATTACATGCAATGATAGCTTTTGACTTTATTTCGTATGTATAACACTTTTGTAAACTCGATGCATATGAAATATGATATAAATATATAAATCTGTAAATATTTTCATAGTTTGTGCCGCTTCAAGTAACACTTTAAAAACGCTATGACTTGATCAAGGCTCCTAAAGTGTGATGCTTTGCCATACTATCATGTCACGTCACGCCTTACGTTATTTATAACCTTGCTGATATCAATTTGTAGTCCAAATAATACCAGAATTCAGTCCAAACAAAATTGATACCTGCAAGCCCACAATAAATCGGTTTCAGCCCAAAAACCATAAACACTAAATCTGTGTTGGCCCAAACACATACCCACTAACTTACCCTAAACCTGGTGATTTATACAGTAGACACAAAATTCATAAACGCTATCCACTTGTACACGGTTACAACCCACTTTTGACTTTCTTGGTTTCTTCCAAGCTAGAACTCAGCCATCTTTTGTTCTTTGATGTTGATATTAGAACACACGAACTGAAGATCGAATACCCTTTTCAAAACACTCGTCGTGTAGTGTTTTGTTTGATCTCGGCTTAGATCTTTTTGAGGTATCGGGTAAGGTGTATTTTTCGTTGTTTGTTAAAGATCGATGATTTATACAGTATATAGATCTTTTTTTGAAATGATAAAACAGAAGTAGCCCTTATATCTGTTCTTAACATCTGTTTGGTGCAGGCGACTGTACAAAATCTTGTCACTAATGGAAAATGTGCGTTTGAAAATGAAGAAAATTGACAAATCTGCTGATTCTTCCTCATTCGGTTGCTTACCTGACGAAATTGTTCTCCAAATATTAAGCAGATTGATCGATTTAAAAACACTTTGCCAATGCAAACTCGTTTCCATTCGTTTTAACCATATTGTCCAACAAGTCAATGCCATTTCTGTCACTATTACTAGCATAGACCGTCCCAGTAGTGCTCCTACCGAGGGTGATCTTCCTGTTGATTTTTTATTGACGTGCGACTCTTTCGTGTCTGTGATGAAGTCTTTGCAGACATTTAGTGCCCTCAAGTCTCTATGTATTGAGATTCCTCCTATCCATAGAGCTGAGTATAATGATTTTTTATTCAAGTGGAAGTTTAATGAGCCTCAATGTGGAACTGATTCCTTTCTATTTCTATCACCAACTTCAATTTGTGATATGAAGGAAAATGTTCGGGATGAAGAAGAACAAAATTTGGAAGTGAGTGAAATGAAACTTACCAATGCAATATTCTGTTGTGAGGATTGCGATGCTATAAGTTCAGAATTGAGGTATTACTTGAAGTGTTTTCCATTGTTGGAAAATGTTACCATTACAGATACTGGTAAAAGGGGGAGGCTTTCTCTTTGTGGTCAAGGCACTGTTCGTGATAATAAGAGGATGCGTTGGTGTTACGTCCCATTGCTGAAATTGCCAGTTACAGGGTACATGATGAAGGGGGTTTTTCTAGTTATATTTGAGATGTTTGATCTTCCGGGTGATGATAGTTCTGTGAAGATGAATTGGAATGATTTTGAAGATAAAGAGGAGGCTGTATACAGTGAAGCTGTTATGGAGATTTTCAAGAGAAACAGGGGCTGGAAAGAGAAATACTTTAATATCAACTTCAAAAGGGGTATATCTTAGTCTAAGTTTTTTTTATTATAATAATATAATGTTAACTTCAAGGATTGTTGTTTGTCTGTCTGTTTGTCATTACTTGTTAATCTCAAAGTTACCCAATTTGTTTGTTTTTTTAGCTGGACAAAAATAGGCCTTCTAGTTAATAGGGTAAATCGTATTTGGTTTGCATGGTTGGTCTCATATATCTTTTGGAATGCTTAATAACACATTAGTTACAACTTGAAGCTGCATCAGGGCATAACTGCATTCTCATAATGCGTTGAGTGATCTGATGTGCATAAATGCATGCATATATGCTTTCTGTTTCTATGCAATTGGAATAATCAAGTAAACAACCAAAACATGATTGTGAACCAATTCTGATCACTAAATAGACTGTTTGTATCACCTTTATCAACACTGCTCAAAGTGACTCGTCAGCTAGGTTACATATTAGGGCCCTCTTTGACTACAAATGATCATATGGGCGTCTAAGATTGACTTATAATGTTTGTACTGGTACATTGCATGTTAAGTCATTTTAACCATTTAAAATTTTATTATTGATATCTGGGCGTCTAGTATCTATAGATGTCTATGGGTCATTTAGGCTTTACCTGAGAATTTTTATAAAATGGCATAGCCATTGATTGTTTGTATGCATATTGCACTATCTTTTCTATGCTAACAGAAATAAGTAAACAATGTGTGATTATATCAACTTAAAGCTTACATTTGGAATCAGACGACGAACTTAAATCTGCAGTATTTAAGAATCAATAATATTTTTATTTAGTAAACCTTATTGCATAGCACTCGTTGAATGATTATCTTGATAGAATATACTTTTCTTGGAACACATTTTCTAGAAGGTCTAATATGCCATGTGAATAACAGGTCCTTGAATGCAAAGAAAGTTTGCTGAGTGCTAGTATTCTCATGACGTAAAGGTGCAATTAAGGTTGGTTGAAGTTAATCGGAAGTTGTATTAGTAATAATAGTAGTATCTCCTTTACAGTTTGATTGTAATCAGATATTATGTTATTAGTAGCTTCCATTGTGAACTGTTATATTTATCTATGTTATTAGTAGCTTTCCGTTGTAACTGTTTAAAGGTTAAGGTTTCCACTGATTTGGGTGTTTATCACTGATTTGGTCAAATCGTTTGAATTGGTTGAGAATTACTGCCAAAGATTTGTTTTTGTGGTTCTTTGCTATGGAGTTGATATACTGAGTTTGGGTTTGATTAAATAGCCTTTTTAAGGAATGGGTTGGCTTGATTTCAAAGTTTTCTAATGTGTGACTTTTTTTACGACTTTTATTCAGGCCTTCAGGGTCATGTTAGAGTGTGTAATTAAATTTTATAAATGTGTTAAATTAATTGTATTTTGAGGATTTCAAAGGCATAAGAGCCATTAAATTAGCAACTAATCATAAGCTCTCAAAAAACAAACCCCTAAATTTCATATAAAACATTTGTGTTTATTCTTTGCACATTAAACATTGTTTGTAATCTTATTAATTAATAAACTTACCATCGCGGAGAGATGTTTGGGGGATGTGACAGTGAGGATTATCTTGTTGCTTCACTACATTGGTCTCCCATTAAAGGAAAGAGTTATATTCACGGATTCGAGTAAAAGAGGGAAAGTTTCTATTAATGGGAAATTTTTTGCTGAAGGAATGGGCTAAGGTGCAACTTGAAAGCAGCAGAATTGTGGCTTTAATTTTGTTTAGTTTTTATTAATTGCACATGGTTAATTTAACTTCGACCCGATTAACCATATCCAAGTATGACCACCTTAGAGTTAACAAGAGGTAAAGCAAAGATCTCATGGGATAATATTTGCACGTCAAAAGATCAGGGTGGACTTGGCCTTAAAAACTTACAAATCTGGAATGAAGTACTCATTATGAAACACTTGTGGAATGTTGTTGCTAAAAAGGACACACTTTGGGTTAAATGGATAAGTGTAGAAAAATTGAAAGGAAGGAGTGTATGGGAAATGCCTTATGAGAATAATTGTAGCAGTGGATGGAAGAATATCTTGAAACTAAGAGAAAAAGTTAGGAATCATGTTTACTTCAAACTGGGTAATGGAAAATCTACTTCAGCTTGGCAAGACAAGTGGTGCATGAAGGGACCTTTGTGTGAATTTATTTCCACAAGGGAAATCTATGATGCAAGGCTTAGCAATACCTGTAATGTTGCTAGTCTAATCTCTCAAGGAGAGTGGTGTTGGCCTACTGAATGGTTTACTAAATTCCCTCAACTAAGTAATGTTTAGGTTCCTACTCTTAATGATGAATTTTGTGATAAAGCTGAATGGGTGACAAGAACAGGGCTAGAAACTATGTTCAAAACCAAAGTAGTGTGGCAAGATATGGTAAGTAATGGGCCTAAAGTGATGTGGAGATCTATGATCTCGTTTCCTCAATGCATCCCTAGGCACACCTTTGTTCTATGGATGGTTGTGCAGGAAAGATTGATGACTCAAGATAAACTTGCTAAATGTAGGCCTAATGAGGTTATGGAATGCACCCTTTACAAGCAATGCATGGACTCACATGAACATCTGTTTTTCCAATGTGATTACTGTTAGAGTTTAAATGGAAAAATATTATCGTGTATGACTAGATTCGAACTCGGGTTCGAGGGATTGCACACTTTACGTATGAATGACTAACGTAAATAATTAATATATATAATAGTTATGTATTTTAATTATTTGGACACGAAATGATACATAACGGACGTTAAGTAATTAACCGAATTGACTAACGGTCGTTAGGGAATAAAGGAGGGACTGTTAGTGAAATTGGAGGACAAGAAGGATCTAGAATCCTTAAGGAAAGGACTAGGCCGATCGGCCCTTAGGGGTTTCCTAATCCTAGTTGACTTGCTTTTCCTCCAAGATACTAATTCACTATAAATACAAACACAAAGGTCTTAGGGTTTTCACCTAGTGCATTGTAACTAAACCTTAAACTATTCTCTCCTCTCCTCTTGCCTATAACCGATCGTACACTTCATAAGTGTGTCGATCCAAACCTTTTTCAAGTAAACAAAGTTAGTTTGGTTTTCTTGTGTCCAATTGCTAGCACCATTCGTTAGCCGCTTATAGTACGTGTGTACAAGAGCTCGTTAATTACTTACTTTAGTAATTAATCTTGGATTGTGGAACAAAAAGGTAAGGGGTTCCAAATTAATCCGTTTGATTGTTCAAGTGAAGGAGAAAGAAGATTTGATCCTTGTTCTTGCTAGGATCATAACGGTACGTTTCTTATTTAATATTCGGTAATACTATTATGTGTTAAATTAAGATACTTGCTTCCGCTATTATGTGCTTTGATGTTTATTTATTTATTTATTTGAATGTCAAGATATTTAAATCCAACAGTGGCATCACGAGCCAATTTAACATGTAATTGTTATTATCAAAGCACATAATAAAAATCAAATCTTGATTTGGATTTACATGTATGCTAGTCGAATTTTTTTTAGGGTTTTAATACTATATCTAAAAATTAATTCGAAACATAATTTAGGGGGGGTTCGACCCTTGTTAATTAAAAAGTTAGTTTGTTAACCCTAAATTAGGTCATGTTTATGTGTTTATTTGAATAAAGGGTTACGTTCCTGGTTAATCCATGATTCTTCATGCAAGGAATTCATGGATTAGGGTTTGTTTTATATGCTACATGTTTTAGATAAATCTAAAATTAGGGAAGACCTAATATATTAAATTAATGAATCAGTTATGTGCAATGTGGTATATTATTATTAAAACTTACGCGGTCAATTGTTGGCGTCTGTGGTCCATTGGGTACAATGCGCTCGAAAACCAATGGGAGTTTTATTAATAATATACATAATTATTCACATAGAGATTATTAATAGGATTTATCAAAAGGTTTGCATGTGACTATATGATTTAATTGTTAAGATTATATGTGTTATTGAGTGGTTATTTATTTTTTGTTAAATTACTTGTTCTTATTTGTTTAAATTGTCATTGAATTGTAAGCAAAAAGAGGGTAATTTTTGGTATAAAAAATAAATGGACTTAATAACTATGAAACCTTTGATGTGGTAAATTATTTATTGCCAAGTCTTATGTGCCGACAGTGGTTCGCTTCGCACGGTAATTTGCTCCCAGGCGAGACTAGCAATTTAATAATTTACAACATATTTTATAAGACTTAGAATCATAAACTTTTAATTGATTGATGCAACTGTACAAATGGTCGAAGCGGCGGACCTAATTTGACAAACTATAAAGTGGGTATAAGGTTGGTTTCGCATTAAATTGTGGCCTTAAAGAGACTCCATTCTATCTCTCCGCTTGCCTGTGCGTCAAATTAGACTTACCAAGTACACCATTAATATGTACGAAGCATCTTAAGGCAAAGTTGTAAGTTACTCAACGCCTCAATTAAAACTTTGTTGATTTAACTCTTAGCGAATTGGTAATTAAAATTGTTTTGAAAACTTATGATACAAAGATGAGTGCATGCTTCTTTGTACATATTTTGATTGTCACATCAAAATAAATACCCTTAAAATTTAAGTACATGCTATCTAATTATAAGAGACACTTGAAGTTAATATCTGGCGTAAGTGAGACCTTGACACAGATATTAATGACAAGGTAAATTACATACTTTTATTGCTAGCAGATCAACTGATGTGATAAAATTATGTGAATTTACATGTTTCTAAATTAGACGACTTAATTAAGTTATAAGTGAGACCTTGAGACTTAAAGCATGAGATGGGAAGAAACATGCTTACATTGCAAATTGTTTGGCAAATGTAATTCCCATAACTAACTAGGAGTCGGAAATTGTTTTGCCGATTATTGTACGACAAGTTTCCATCTTTTGTACTTTCACTACTAGCAGATCAACTGATGTAGTGGAACTATGAAAAGTTGGATCCTAGTTTTCAAGAGAATTAAATGGTTATATTGTATTTCCTGGGTAGTTTTCTTTTCTTGAAAAGTGTATTATCGAAAATACTAATATTTGAACTTATTTCTGTAGAAATGGCTCAACCCGACAACACTTCTGCTAGTTCCGCTTTCAAAGCTCACTTTGAGAGAGAAAAACTGAATGGGCCTAATTTCAATGATTGGCATCGGTCCTTGAGGATTGTCCTGCGAGTGACCAAGAAGCTTGATTATTTGACTAAGCCTTGCCCTGCACAGCCAGCTGATGATGCATCTGATGAGGTCAAAGCTGATTGGCAAAAGGAGTTCGATGTGCATAATGAGGTAGCATGCTTAATGCTTAACAGCATGGTGCCCAAGTTGCAAAAACAGTTTGAGCATTACTTTCCTAAAGATATGCTTGAAGAACTCCAAAAAACCTATGAAGTACCTCCAGCTGTTGAACTCTATGATTTGATCGATAAATTTCATAGTTGTAGGCAAGAGGAAGGTAAACCCGTGCGAGATCATGTGCTGCTGATGAAAGATTACATCGATCGTCTCTATACTATGGGTTATGTCTTAGCCGACAATGTTTATGTGAACTTAATCAATAGGTCCCTTAACAAGGACTTTAAGGGTTTTGTTCAAAATTACAACATGCATTGCTCGGGGAAGACAATAACTGAATTACTCGCAATGCTCATTGATTATGAGAAGGGTCTACCGGGCAAGGATAAGGCTCCTACTCCACAAGTACTAGCAATACAGAGGGGTAGGGTTCAGAAACCAAAACCGCAGAATAAGGGGAAAGGTAAAGCTGCTGATAAGGGTAAACAAGTTATGTCTTATCAGCCTGAACCTAAGAAGGATGATCGGTCGTGATCAATACATTATTTTTCCCAAAGGAATACAATGGAAGTTGTATTCCCGGGTCGTTATCCCCAACGAGGGCGTGAATGGAATTTGTGGTCTCGAATCGAGATTGCGTGTTTTGAATGGTGAATAAAAGGGATTTTGGGTTTCTAAACTAAGATTGATGAACATAAATTAAAACTATTAAAAAGGTAAGACAAACGATAATCTAAAGTGCTCGAAATTAAAAACGTAAAGAAAACTGAAAACGGGAACTAAGAACGAATCTAAAAACGTCAAAACGATTAAATATTAACTCTACGGATGCCAAAATAATTTTCCTACGTACTAAATGACAAAAGAAAATTTTGGGAAAAAGAAAAATATTTTTTTGACTTTTTAATTAATTAATATGAATTTAAAACTAATTTAAACTATTTAAATTATTTAAAAATAGTAAATGACTATGGAAAAATCTGAAAAAATTCAAGTAAATCTAAAATATTATTGAAAAGCTAGGAAAAATAAAATCAACAACTGTCTAACCCTAATAAGCAGATTAGGACAAATAAGCAGTTTGAAAATAAGCTAGGAATAAGCAAAAGCTATCCAAAAATTATCAAAAGCTAGAAATCATAAAAGCACACTAGAATAAACTTAAAACAACTGGAAGAGTACAAATAAGCACAATGAATAAGCAATTAAACATCTGAACATATTTAAAATAAAAACAGAAAAAGCAGCTAAACTACCTACTTGCAGACCAAAATAAGTACTTCAAATAAGCTGGAAAAGGAAAACTAAAGGGGGCAAAAGCTTCATAGCACTACAGGGTACCTACAAACTGAAAATTCCCAAAATTTAACAACAATAGCTACCTTAATTCTGCCCTAGATCAGATGCTATAAAACTTAAAAACTGAGTGCAGATGCTCAGAACAGGGCAATGGGCTTATTTGCAGACTACTATAAAGCTACTTAATAAGCTAAAAATTGAAAACCAAGCTCTAATCCTAAAAGCTACTACTACTAGCTACCTAGAAACCAATTATCATGCTAAGAAGCCAAAGGAATAAGCAGATTCAGATCAAGCAACAACTGAGATCAGCAAAGCTGATGTGCAAGTCTGCACATAAAGCCCTGATGCAGCAGATGAGTGTTTATGCACTCAACTCTTTCCTATTTCAATGAAACAGTCCCAATTCTTGCAATCTCATACAACTAACACCTAAACTACTAAAAAGTGATACCTAACAGGCTCAGCTTATTAAAAAAACTTATAAGAGCATTTAACTAACTACTATTGCACCTTCTAATCCAAAACCTCAATAACACTAAAAACACCTTATCTCCTATCACTAACAGCCAATAACACCTATTTTAAGCTAAATCTAAGTTGAGAAATGACATTTAAACAGTAACACTGGGTTTGACCCAGTTTGACAAACTGACCCAAACACCCCTATTAAACTAGTTTTTGAATTTTAAAAATGATTTAGATCAAAATAAGCTGAGATACTGAAAACACATGCTAAACAAGCTTAACAAATTACTAATAAGCAGAGATTAACCTAATATAAGCACTAAAAATAAGCTAACAGGATTAAGCTATATTTTGGCTTTTAAGACTTTAAAAAAAAAAAAAAAAAAAAAAACAAAAAAAAAAAAAAACTAAACTGAGCAACCTTAGTTCTACTTAACGAACATCAATTAACAACCAAAGATCAAATAAGCAGAGAAAAGAGAGAATAAGCAAAAATAAGCAGAAGCACAGCAACAGTTGACCCAAGTTGACTTTTTAAGAAAAACTTCAAATTGCATTAACTGGAATTAAAATACATTACTGGAAAGTAAATAACAATGACAAAGAGAAATTACCTAAATAAAAGCTAAACAAAACCTTTAATTCGAATTAATTCTAAAACTACACTACGAAAGTGGTCTAAAAACTGTGACAAACTTTTTCTTCTCTGTGTCTTCTTCTTTAAATAATAATCCAAAAAGTCTTCCTTGGGTCTTCTGATCATTTCCCCATCGTTGGATTGGTTAACATCAATCCCAACCGTTCAATCACAAAATGGCGGGAAAACTTGGATAAGTGGGATTTAACTCTCAGAGCACGTGGGAAGGGTACTCACGTGAAGCTTGTACTAGCTAAGAGCTAGAGGAGGGGGGGAGGCGTGTTCCAGTGAAAAAGTTGAGGAGTGGGTAGATGTCAGCGAAAGGTGAGTGGTTTTGGTTCTTTTTGGCGGGCGAGTGGTTTTGGGAAGGAATAAGGGAATATGGGTTTGACTATTGTTTTGACCTGGGTATTAGCTAAAAGGTAAAAAAAACGGGGGTGTAGGGTTTTATTTTGGTGTGGGTTTTTTATTTTATTTGGGCTTATGTTTGTGGGTTAGGATTAGTGAGTTGGGTTGGATAAAGGGTAGAATGTGGTTAAGGGTTATTTTGGGTTTAGGGTTAATTGGGATAAGGATTTGATTTGGAATTGTTTAAACATTGAGGGACCATTGTGTCATTTCTGAAAATTAAGGGACCATTTATGCAACATTCTGAAAATATGTCCAAGGACCAATATTGACCCTTTTGATATTTCTGAGGGTTAACTTTGACAATTTGAGCATAATCCCAGTCCAAACTCGTAAATTCCTTCCCCGTCCTCGGCTTTTCACGCATTTCAAATCTTGTGCTCGGTTTTTGTCCGTTTTGCCCTGTTTTCGATCCTTTTGTACCTGAAACACATAAAAACACAAACCACGAATATTTGCAGTATAATATGGTCTATTTGGGTGTTTTTGGTTGTTTTCTAGTCTAAATGGGTATAAAAATGATGAGTATTTACACACTCATCAATCCCCGACACTAAACTATTGCTAGTCCCTAGCAATCCGATCATATGAAGTAATGAAAGGAACCAAGTATACCCCGTTTTGACTTTTTATTAAATGTGTAACACCCCCAAATTTTAAACATAGCAGCGGAAGATTTATTTGGGTGTTACGGTGAGGATCGAAAACAAAATCATAGAAAAACAGCCTGAGACGGCATTTTTAATTTACATAGGTCCATAATACAAATTCAGTTACAAAGCGTTACATCAGAGTGCTAAGGTTTCTCCAAAGAAACATCAATTTAACTGAATTACAACTTTATTTTACACCATTTATTTAAAATAGGGTGCGCCTGCTCCATGCCTTGCCTTGCTCCTTTTTAGTTTCCTGAGATACATGCTTAAAAGTCAACATAATGTTGAGTGAAATCATGGAGTTTGTAATTTAAACATCAGTTCGATTCACAAGTAAGATTGTATTGAAGATACAATCAATTTTAGAAATTGATATCGCAGTTCATAAATTGCCCTAAGTCTCATGACACGCAAACGTTAACAAAGTACCGCATAAACGGAGGTGTCCACCAAGTTAATGATGAAAGTTTTGCCCTCGTGTAATAGGTGATTTTGCCAATTCCTATTTCTCTCAAATATAATGCATCGCGACTAATACGACTAGCAAAAAGCATTCCGTCACAGTATTAGTGGGATAGGTCGTCAACCTCTAATAGATCTATTCATTATATTCGCGTTCACCGCAGTGATTAATGGCTCATGATAAAGGGTCTTATGGCAATATGGTGTACTTAGGCATATATCAAGTCAGGTAGCATACAGAAAAATACTTGTGATTTGTTTATAGCATGTATCCCCCTCACGGAGTTTAAAAAGTATAAAGAGTTTAAAAGTGAGGCCATGACTCACCTTATGCGTTACTGGTGATGGTGAAAATAAACTCAGAGGTGATTATAACAACTTCGATATAGAACCTGGTAAATATATAAATAACTGAGAATCTGACTAATTTCTAGTGGGTGTGTGTGTATGAATGGTGGATGATGATTAACAAATGATATACAACGATCTAATCGTTGAGAGTGAAGGTGTTATATGATTATGGTGTTCGTACTCTCGTAAGATCATATCTTCAACGAGTAAATGAAATATTAACATGAAATATTTCTAACGCTAATGACTAATATGCAATTATAATGCGAATATGCATATGAAGTAAAGATATGGTGCAAAAATGAAAAAGAAGATAAGAATGACAAGTTATAACAGTTGGTCCTTGTTCTTTCCAGATTTTACATTTTCTACCCTAACCGTGGTTTGCGTTACGTCGTTAGTCCTCGGTTAAGTCCATAGTCCAATAATAGTCCAATAATTGTCCATATGTCCACATAAGGCTTGAAGTTCAATGGTATGTCAAATTAAGTCCTCTACAACTGTTTTCACAGCTTCAGTCCCTTAGTTTCCAGGTTTGACAGTTTTAGTCCTTTTTGGTTAAGTCGCGTTACATTTTTAGTCCTTTTTGCATAAAAATGACGGGAAAAATATTCTAAAAATTTCTATAACTTTATTAAGTTTATTTTAACTTATTTCAATTTATTATTTCAGAAAATAGATTATTTTTGCATTATTGGGCCATTTAACGATTTAGAACAAGGCCCGTTAAGAGTTTTAGAGGCGAGGGCGTGTAAACTGTTTTGGGCTTGAACTTGGGCTATTTTTATGATTCTGAAAATATATTATATGGGCCTACTGGACCTTCCTATTGTAAAGTCTTGTTGGGCTTTGGTTTTGGCCCAATCGAAGGTTTGAATAATTTCTAAAAATGTTTACTAGGTACTAGTGAGGGTCGATCAAGAGGAGGTATTTTGAGCGTGTTAACAAGCTTATGAGGTCGAACTTTAAAACATGAAAAATATAGTTTGCTAGGTGTGCTATCGAGTTGTACCATAATATCTATGTGTTGTGTTTGTAAATTCGAAAATACCTTTGAGGTTTATAGCCTCGTCGAATGGTGTTGAGTCCAACAGAAATGTCTAAAATTTTCTAAGTCTTTTACCCTAGTCGAGTAGCACTTGAAATGGTTTATTTTAAGCGTCAAGGTGAAAGTGTGAGTGGGATCTTAAAACACGAAATATTTAGTTCGCCATGTAAACTATTGAAAGGTGCAAAAATATTTATGTTTTGTATGAAGTGTTTCGCATTAAATTAAACGTGAAGTGGTTAGTTCGAATAGGTTTTAACTAGTAATATTTTTGGATATTTTTCTATCTCTTTTTAACTGATTTGGCGTGGGAGTTATAATTTGAGTTCGAGTTGACTTAGTGTGATATGCATGAATTGGTCATATGTTAAGCGTGACAAGAGTATGGTTAGTGGCATCTTAAGCCTTTCATAATAGTGTTCGTTACTTTACATGTTCTAAACTGTCACTGTGATCGGTTTGTTTATAGTACGAATGCGCTATACTTGTGAGTGGGAAACCCAAGTGATGCATGGCTTGTAATATCCTAACGTGAAAATGAAATACGTGATGGTTCTTAAACCTTATTAGTGGTTATTCGACTCATGTTGGGTACACATGAAATAATAAACTTAACTAAATGATGTTATATATATAATTCGAACAAAGTAATGGAACAATGCATAGTAGTTCGACTGCAACGAGGATAGAATATGCATGCATGGTACTTTCGATTGTAATGAAGTATGCATGGTTGGATCGTGTGCATGAAATAGAAAATAGAGGTTACAAGATACTTACAGTGCCTTCCTAAAGGTGGTGAAGGATAGTTGATTGTTCGAATGGGACACAAGAAAAGCAGTGGACTCGAAGACTTTATAAGCCTATGCTTCTACTAAATTTTGTTTCCAATCTTCACGACAGAAAGTTATTTGGTTTTTTAAGGAATGTATTTGATTGTGAAAGAAAGTGATAGGTGATAGGAAAGGAGAGTGGGTCGAGTGAATGGTTTCATTTTATAGGCAAAATATCTTCTACTTTCATTGACTTCTTGACCAAATGATTGAAAGTACTGTGTCTATGGGACACTTGTATGTCTTTGCTGTGCAAATGTGGGTGTGAATGAGTATTGGTAAATGAGAGTTTGGCCTTTAGTTCTTGTATGTTTCTCTTATTCGATTTGAGGTTTAACATGTGTCCATCGCTTGGACTAGAGAGTCACAATTTATTTCTAGTTTCTTGTTCTACTCGTACAATGTTATTTGAGGTTATAGTAATAATCTGAATTCATAATAGGTGGGTTTTGGCTTTGTGTTATATTCGGTTTTCATCAACATTGGCCAAGGTTGAGTTTATCGAGCCATAGGTTGTGTTTTTGGTTCATCTTTCATTTTGGAGTATCAATTTTAGTTGGTAATATAGTTGGGAGATCATATGATTAGGTAGAGTGTAATTCGGTTGTGTTTCGTGACTTACTTTTATAATTTCGAGTCGATCATAGGACATTTAAGCTAGGCTTCGTTACCATGCGAACACTTGGTATTTCTAGTGGTGTCCTTGAATTATGGTAGTTAGTTGGGTAATGCATTTGAATGTGTACAAATATGTGAAGTTTTAGTTCGATATTTAACATTGCATGTGGTTTTCTTTTTGAGAAGTGTATCGATCGGATCTAAAGAGGAAGCAAATAAAATGAGTGTTGTGATGATTGGGCTTGTGTAGTCCGTTAGATGGCTAGGCGAGTTTTGGGTTGTGTGGTGGGCTGTGAAATTCAGTTGGGTTGAATGGGATTGATGGGCCGAACAGTAAGGTCCAACCGGTTTTAAGGTTAAGTTAATATTAGTGTTTGTATTTTAGTTAAGTATAATTGAGTGATATTAACTTTGGTTAAGTGTAGCGAAATAAATAGATGAATATGATCACTTGTCGTTGTGAGAATGTGTTGTTGCGTCGGAGATATTATCTCGAGTTTCGGTGTGTTCAATATGTATATATATATAGAATGCATTGCTATTAATAACAATAATGAAAAGTTTAAATTTCTAGCAAAAATGGGCGTTAGTAAACGGTAATACGAGATTATCATTAATCATTAAGATTGATTACAAGGGTTTTTCGTAGGATCTTACAAAATGCGAGAAATTTAAACTAAAACAAAAATATATAAATGCTTGATTATCAAAAATGGTATCATGGAACGGGATTTACACAAAATGGGTGTCTCCAGGGAATTGTAATCGTCATCCTCTTTTTATACTCCCAACTAAGCTTAAACTCAATGTGCAAATGCTTTTGTAAAATGCTAACACTACTTATACTAATAATCTATGTAAGCCGAAACTTAACTTTTCACTCCCACAATTTATTCTATTAGGTGACTGTGCTAATTTTCAAAATTTTGACCGCAAAAATCGACATTTATTATGGTTGTTATTTGTTTACGTCAAATACTAATTTACCGGGAACCTCGAAATTCTAAGGATCAAAAAGGGCCTTTTCCATGTAGCGGCTTTCTTCTCGGCACATCCCAAACCAATTGGTTTTAGGTGACCAGGCTTTTGACACCCCACAGAGAATAGTACCGGAATCAGTGGAATTTCGATTTCAAAGATTTTGGATATTCCCACTACGCTAGTATTAAAGACTTAAATAGATAACAAAAAACGACCATTTAGAGATTAGAGACTCAAAGACGAGATCACTCCATGTAACGGCTTTCTTCTCGGCACATCCCAAACCAGTTGGTTTTAGGTGACCAGGCTTTTGACACCTCACAGAGAATAATACCGAAGCTTTCGGACCTTTGAAATCAACAATCTACTAAATTACCGTTTAACTTTTATACAAAATTGACGAATACAAGTTCAACTTCCGATTTAAATTTAAGAGAAAGCAATTTTCTACATTTATTAACACATACATCAAAACTTATTGCATTTTGCAATATCAAAACTCACTACTAGAAAAAAGGCCTTTAATGACGCGCATTGCGTGTCATAAAAGGGGTCAGATGACGCGCTTTTTGGTGTCATTGATCGACCCGTCATAAAGCTTTATGACACGCATTTCGCGCGTCATGAATTTATGACACGCTTTTATGACACCCTTTTACGACAAACTTTTATGACACTATTTTATGACCCCTTTTTTGCGTGTCATGGGTCAAATTTTTTTTAAAAAAAATAATTTTTATAAAATTAATAATATCCCCACATTAAATAACAGATAATCTCATAATACAAATAAATACACAAATAGCAAAAAAGCGCATTTCATATATATCAAAACAATGCGTTTCATACAACAAGTTATTTTCAAATTCCAAAATTGTAGAAACATATATGGGTGATATACAGGTAAATGTGTAGAACATATATAGCTACATAGAATGTGTTTGCTATTTGGCATCAAGGAGCAGCAGCCAACCTTCTTCAAGTAAGATGAAACTTCCTTAACAATTTCATCATATCTAGCCTTGGAGTACTTCAAGTAAGATGCCACTAACTGAAGTCTGGTCTGCTTTAGCAGCAAGTCCATTTTGCCCCTATGAACACAAAGCAGCCGATAAGTTTTAATTAAGAGCACGTACGTTACTTTATATCCAGTCTACAGAACAATGAAACGGCAAACAAGCCTGACGAGGTGCAATCTTAATAGATTTCACATACCTTCGTGGTATTCACTGCCCTATAACTTCGAGTGAACATGGACGTACTTGATGCGGATCCAATGCAAGACTTACATAAGCAAGTATTGTCCCCAGAAGCATGGTGAGCAACTGCAATGACCAAAGACTTTTATGTATTTGTTATTCTAACAGTCATATAACGTGGCTTACTTCCAAAAAACAAAAATAAATAACAAAAAATTGCAAATAATACCAGAGATATCACATTGTCACACTATTTGAATAACATGTAAGACAATAAGCTGCTTAGGCACATACCATTCCCTCTGCTAGTGACGGAACCATTACTATGCGAAAACCACCGAACCAAAACAGCATGATCCTGCCGTAGTACGCCAGGAGCATTTCTCAACGGAATAGAACAAAACCAGTCAATACAATAACAAATTTAAAAAACAATTAAATTCCTCATTTAAGACGCTGTACATAGCAAATATGCATTTTTTGTTGGATCATCAACATTTATTAAAAAGTTTGCCCATGAAGTCACATGTGCCTCTCTAGCTAACTCGACATATCTAATCAAAGAAGAAAAATGACTCAATCTTACTATACAGTGTAGCTGCAAGCAAAATTCATAACATTGTGCTTATACTCCGAAAGGCAAGCACGACATATAGAATTTGCACCCAATATGAAAATACAACACTGTACCTACATCTATATGTGATGTTTATCATCTATAAACATGGTTTTATAACTAACAACAGACTAACATATATGCTGAAATAACACTACTAACCTGAACTCGTAGATTATTAAAGTCATCCATGGCACCAGCTAGAGCTGGCAACACTCTTTGGTGGAACTGAACTTGCAAGTCTGGACCTAAATCTGTTGCCAATTGCCCAATTGCATTAATAGCAGCCCATCTCGCACGTGGGTGAGGATCTTGGAATGAATTCAAAACCATGGTCACCACTTGTTCCAAATTTTTTATCATCACCTAGGTCATCACAATCATCCATAAAACGTAATCATTATCATTTCTAAGACAACCACATAGAACAATATGCAACTAACATCTGTTTGTCGACAAAACAAGAATAATATATTTGAACAATATTTATACCTTTGAGCAACCCTCAGCTATTTGTGCAAGAGCGATAAGCGCAGCATGATGTTTCTGCCACTCAGGAGCAGCCAAATAAGCCGGCAACTGCTCAGACGCAACAGGAACAATCGTATTCCCACCTAACGCAATAGCCAACCTATCCAAACACTCCTGCGCCACAATTTTTATAACAATTTTTATAACAATCGTATTCAATTAAGGAAAGTTATGTCCAAAATGGTTATCGTTCCTACATTCTATGGTTCGACCACCCTTAACCGTGAATAATCCAAATTCAATATCAACCCCGATAATAACAACTTCGACCAGATAATCCAAACTCCAAAACACCCTTCAATCCTAATCCTTAATCCCTCGGCTCATAATCCAAAACCCCACCGGATAAACAACAATGATAAATCAATTAAGCACACGGCCGAGACCCTAGTGGTCTCGGCTTGCTCCCCCAGCAGTTCACCATCAACATATAAACAACAACGGCAAAAACATCAACAGTAGCAAGAACATTGCCAACCCAAATCAACAATAGCCAAATAATTACACGGCCGAGACCCTAGTGGTCTCGGCTTTCTCCACAGCCGTTCATCATCAATCAACAACACCGTTAGGCCTAAAATCAAATCCAAAACCCAAAATCCTAGCCCACGGCTCCAATCCAAATCCAATAAACAACAACGACCACAACAATAACTAGCACGGCCACAATTCAAAACCAACCCAAAACAAATCCTAACTCTCGGTCTAAAAATCCAGACTAAACCCATGATCAAATCTTAGTCCACGACTATAACTCAAACGATATCAATAAAATTCAAACCGAACAAAACAAGAATAAAACAACAACAACCTCAAGAACATCAACCAAACGGTGAGTTCAAACTTGACATACAAAACCCACTATCGATACCAAATCCGTTATTAATCATTTTTATTTAATAAAAACTTTAAACCCGTTCATTATTAAACCCGGAAAGATCAATATTAAGCCGAGTTGAATCGTATACGAGTCAACTCGCGCGTCATACCTCATATTCTGTCGATTAACACTCGGTGAGTGTCGAGAAGTGGTGATGACGAATTCTTGACGGCGCGTGGGTTAACGAGGATGGCCGTGGTGTGTCGCCAGAGCGCGTGGCTTAGCATAGGTGATGGGGGAGGTGAAGCTGAGCATTCTGGTGGTGGCGGTGTGTCACGGTGGCCAGTGGTGGGGGAGGTGTGGCTACGGCAGAGGTGGTGTTGGTTCGTTTAGAGAGAGGAAGGAGATGGAGCTGGTATCAATATAGAGAGAGAGAGGAGATGGGAGTTGAGATTGTTATAAAAATTGTGAGGGAGATGAGTTGTGAGACAGCTTTATCAATAGCGTTTGGATAGGTTGTTATAACAATTCCGGAGAAATATGGCCGGAAAAATGTGGTGAAGGTGGGCGGCTGGATTGGGAGAGAAGAATAGCTAACCCTAGTAAACTTAATTGGGATTTTTTTGAGGATTTTGAAGGACTTAGGTTTTTTGTGGGGTTTTGTCAATAGCGGGAAACAAAAAGTGTATCCCGTGTTTTGGTTTTTATGACTCTAATAATTGCATGTCATAACTCCTTCAAATTGTACAAGTTATGACAGTTTTTTTATGACTCACACTTTTGCTTGTCAATAAAATGTGTGTGTCATAATTTAAGAGTCATTAAAGGCTATTTTTCTAGTAGTGACTTATTGCATTTTGCAATATCATTCCATTTCCTTTTTCATTTTTTTTTTCTTTTTCTTTCTTTTTCATTTTTTTCATTTTTCATTTTTCATTTTTTTTTATTTTTTATTTATTTATTTATTTATATATATGCTTCCTCAAAAATTAAAATAAAAAGTTGAACTCGGGCTCTATATCAAAATTGTATAAAAATTTGTTTTGCATAACATGATTTTAACGTTCAAACGTTTGAAAACAGCACGTATTTTAGTCCAATTAAGAGCTTCTGGGAGGAAAAGTCATAGATTACTTGTATAAGCTCTAAAGAGAACCAACTACTCTATGCTTAGCATTTTCATTTGCACAAATCGTAAAACCTTAGTCTAATCGTTAAGGAAGCAGCCAGATCAATACTCTGGCAGAGTCGGGATTCCCTTTGTTCTAACCTAATCAAGACTAAACACTACTTTTTTATTGCAATTTCTTATCTAAAAACGACAAAAAATTTAAAATTTTGGCAAAACGAGGGTACTAGGGCACTAGAAGGTACATATGTGACAAAATTCGCGAGAATTCCCCCCCACACTTAGAATTGAATATTGCCCTCAATATTCAAAGTACCGGCTATTATGCCGCCACTTAGAACGTAAAAAGGTAATACTAATAGCCAAGTGTGGAACAGAAATCTCCATTTTCACAAACAGGATTAAAAAGATATCCCTAGATAAACATTAGCAACAAGATAGGATATTGGGCGGCTGGATTGAAAACAGGCGCGTCAATCAACACTATCCAAGGGAAACCTGCAAACAAGAGCAAACAACACACAAAACAAAGCACAGTAGAGGCATCCCCCCACACTTAGTGTCAGAAAATAGAAAGAAGTCAGAAACATGGGTTGTCACCCATGTGGTGCTAATGTTTTTGTTAACCGAGTCACTAGCTTGACTCGACCCCGAATTCATTTGTTCTTGGGGAAGCATGTGGAAAAGATAATCTCCATCGGACTTTCATTCAATATGTTTGGATAAACATTGAAGTACTTGAAAGTTCCACTCCGATGAGATACACCCGGCTCAAAAGAATGATAAATGGAGATGCCGGGATCAAAAACTTTGTCCTCATTCCCAAACGAGAGAATGAGAGGGCAATCTACCTTATAGGAGAAGAAAGGTAGAAAAACTCGGACGACATATGTGAAATCAATATAATGGCGATCCTCAAAGGGCAATGTCACATATGTCGGAGAAAGAATGTCCGTATGAATCTCGGGATTAGGAGTTGAGGTCATATCATCAAGTTTAGGACTAACAGAGTCCTTGACCTCATCGTTCTCTAACTCTTCATCAAAGAGAGGATTATTGCTAGAAAAGTACTCGTCATCAAATTCAAAAAGAGAATTTGAATAGACTTCGAGACTTTCATTTGAAACGTCCTCATCAGAAAGTGATTCGTCATCACTAGAGGAAAAATCATCATTTGAATTGAAAAGAGGGTTAGAGAAGATCCCGGAAGTATCCTCAGAAATGTCAAGAGGATCATCATCACAATAAGACCAATCACATTCACTGTAGGATATATCCTCAGACTCACTTGGGATTGGGATAAGGTCCTCAGCACTAGACTTTATGAATTCGTCCGATTCCTTTTCAGGAATAGTGCTAGAATGCTCATCCCCCATAATGAGAGAGTCCTCGGAGTCCAAAGTTGGAAAGAATGATGTGATTGCAATAGACTGAGGGAGTTGAGAAATGATATCACTCAAAGGAATAACACTCTCCTCGTCGTCCTCCTCATCAATATTGCTAGCATAAATGGCTTTTATACGTTCCATTTGCTCTTCTGCTAGCAATTCTGCAATACTTTTGTCTTCCTGCCTTTTTTGGACAGGTGTGATTGCAGGAGAAGAATTCTCATAATATTCCTTTATTTGAATAGTATCCTCATCATCTTCATCGAGAATGGCAGCCTTAAGAAATTTGGCATGCGTTTCCGCTGCTCGTTCTTCGGCTAGCAATTCTGCCATAGATTTTTCATGAATGATGGAATACTGTGGGGGTTGGACATTGTCAAAACCGGGAGTAGTAAACCAAGGATTAGGTTCTTGATTCCACGGTTGACATTCATAATCGTCATGAAGACCCCCACACTTCGCACAAGGAATATTCAGAGCATTTTGGAACGATGTATCATTGAAATTTTGATAACATGGTTCTTGCTCAAATGAATTCCGAGGAAGGTGGTTGAAATCGTTTTCAAAATTTGAATAATTGAATGTATTTTCGATTTCAGAAGTGCAACACATGCAAAGTCCATGGGTAAACCCACATCCTTTGCAGAAACATCGCTCACATTGTGAATCATCCCCCGACGGATCTCCACAATTAAAGCAATTATGCTGATTGATTGGAGATGGCTGGGATTGTGGAGGGTAGTCGGAAAAATTGGGCGGTTCATTGAAAGAATTTAGATTTGGATCATAAGCAAATGAATTCCTCGAACCGCAAAACAAACAACTTCCGTTCCGAATATCATTACCACATCATTCGCACGTACACCAACGACACGGTAAACCAAAAAGCAGCTCTCCACAACCGACGCAAGGAATTAATGATTCCATCAGAATTAAACATAAAGAGGATTAAGAAGATAGAATTAAACGTTTAGAGGGTACGGGAGAAAGAATTAAACGGATAAGAGGGATAAGAAGAATCTTTTTGGGATTTTTGAAACATTTTGAAAAACACAAAAGAAAAAGGAAAAATAAATTTTGAAAAGAAAATCTTTTTGGGTTTTTATAAGAAAATATTTACGAAGAAAACGATAACTTCACGAGGAAGGGTCTTCAAGTCACTAATCGTCAAACCGTAACGATATTGTCGCAACACACCTCCCCGGCAGCGGCGCCATTAATTGATCGGTCGTGATCAGTACATTATTTTTCCCAAAGGAATACAATGGAAGTTGTATTCCCGGGTCGTTATCCCCAACGAAGGCGTGAATGGAATTCGTGATCTCGAATCGTGATTGCGTGCAGTGAATGGTGAATAAAAGGGATTTTGGGTTTCTAAACTAAGATTGATGAACATAAATTAAAAATGATTAAAAAGGTAAGACAAACGATAATCTAAAGTGCTCGAAATTAAAAACGTAAAGTAAACTGAAAACGGGAACTAAGAACGAATCTAAAAACGTCAAAATGATTAAATATTAACTCTACGGATGCCAAAATAATTTTCCTACGTACTAAATGACAAAAGAAAATTTTGGGAAAAAGAAAAATATTTTTTTGACTTTTTAATTAATTAATATGAATTTAAAACTAATTTAAACTATTTAAATTATTTAAAAATAGTAAATGACTATGGAAAAATCTGAAAAAATTCAAGTAAATCTAAAATATTATTTAAAAGCTTGGAAAAATAAAATCAACAACTGTCTAACCCTAATAAGCAGATTAGGAAAAATAAGCAGTTTGAAAATAAGCTAGGAATAAGCAAAAACTATCCAAAAATTATCAAAAGCTAGAAATCATAAAAGCACACTAGAATAAACTTAAAACAACTGGAAGAGTACAAATAAGCACAATGAATAAGCAATTAAACAGCTAAACAAATTTAAAATAAAAACAGAAAAAGCAGCTAAACTACCTACTTGCAGACCAAAATAAGTACTTCAAATAAGCTGGAAAAGGAAAACTAAAGGGGCAAAAGCTTCATAGCACTACAGGGTACCTACAAACTGAAAATGCCCAAAACTTAACAACAATAGCTACCTTAATTCTGCCCTAGATCAGATGCTATAAAACTTAAAAACTGAGTGCAGATGCTCAGAACAGGGCAAGGGGCTTATTTGCAGACTACAATAAAGCTACTTAATAAGCTAAAAATTGAAAACCAAGCTCTAATCCTAAAAGCTACTACTACTAGCTACCTAGAAACCAATTATCATGCTAAGAAGCCAAAGGAATAAGCAGATTCAGAGCAAGCAACAACTGAGATCAGCAAAGCTGATGTGCAAGTCTGCACATAAAGCCATGATGCAGCAGATGAGTGTTTATGCACTCAACTCTTTCCTATTTCAATGAAACAGTCCCAATTCTTGCAATCTCATACAACTAACACCTAAACTACTAAAAAGTGATACCTAACAGGCTCAGCTTATTAAAAAAACTTATAAGAGCATTTAACTAACTACTATTGCACCTTCTAATCCAAAACCTCAATAACACTAAAAACACCTTATCTCCTATCACTAACAGCCAATAACACCTATTTTAAGCTAAATCTAAGTTGAGAAATGACATTTAAACAGTAACACTGGGTTTGACCCAGTTTGACAAACTGACCCAAACACCCATATTAAACTAGTTTTTGAATTTTAAAAATGATTTAGATCAAAATAAGCTGAGATACTGAAAACACATGCTAAACAAGCTTAACAAATTACTAATAAGCAGAGATTAACCTAAAATAAGCACTAAAAATAAGCTAACAGGATTAAGCTATATTTTGGCTTTTAAGACTTTAAAAAAAAAAAAAAAAAAAAAAAAAAAAAAAAAAAAAAAAAAAAAAACTAAACTGAGCAACCTTAGTTCTACTTAACGAACATCAATTAACAACCAAAGATCAAATAAGCAGAGAAAAGAGAGAATAAGCAAAAATAAGCAGAAGCACAGTAACAGTTGACCCAAGTTGACTTTTTAAGAAAAACTTCAAATTGCATTAACTGGAATTAAAATACATTACTGGAAAGTAAATAACAATGACAAAGAGAAATTACCTAAATGAAAGCTAAACAAAACCTTTAATTCGAATTAATTCTAAACCTACACTACGAAAGTGGTCTAAAAACTGTGACAAACTTTTTCTTCTCTGTGTCTTCTTCTTTAAATAATAATCCAAAAAGTCTTCCTTGGGTCTTCTGATCATTTCCCCATTGTTGGATTGGTTAACATCAATCCCAACCGTTCAATCACAAAATGGCGGGAAAACTTGGATAAGTGGGATTTAACTCTCAGAGCACGTGGGAAGGGTACTCACGTAAAGCTTGTACTAGCTAAGAGCTAGAGGAGGGGGGAGGCGTGTTCCAGGAAAAAGTTGAGGAGTGGGTAGATGTCAGGGAAAGGTTAGTGGTTTTGGTTCTTTTTAGCGGGCGAGTGGTTTTGGGAAGGAATAAGGGAAGATGGGTTTGACTATTGTTTTGACCTGGGTATTAGCTAAAAGGTAAAAAAAACGGGGGTGTAGGGTTTTATTTTGGTGTGGGTTTTTTTATTTTATTTGGGCTTATGTTTGTGGGTTAGGATTAGTGAGTTGGGTTGGATAAAGGGTAGAATGTGGTTAAGGGTTATTTTGGGTTTAGGGTTAATTGGGATAAGGATTTGATTTGGAATTGTTTAAACATTGAGGGACCATTGTGTCATTTCTGAAAATTAAGGGACCATTTATGCAACATTCTGAAAATATGTCCAAGGACCAATATTGACCCTTTTGATATTTCTGAGGGTTGACTTTGACAATTTGAGCATAATCCCAGTCCAAACTCGTAAATTCCTTCCCCGTCCTCGGCTTTTCACGCATTTCCAATCTTGTGCTCGGTTTTTGTCCGTTTTGCCCTGTTTTCGATCCTTTTGTACCTGAAACACATAAAAACACAAACCACAAATATTTGCTGTATAATATGGTCTATTTGGTTGTTTTCTAGTCTAAATGGGTATAAAAATGATGAGTATTTACACACTCATCAAAGGCCCCTAAGAAGAACAAGCCTAATCCCAACAAGAAGGATCAAGGTTGTCATCACTGCCACGAGATTGGATACTGGAAGAGGAACTATCCTCTTTATCTCGAGGAGTTGCTACAGAAAAAGCTGAAGGGTGAGACTGGGCAAGCCAGTACTTCAGGTAATTTCTTTATGATTGAATTATTTTCACTAACTCGTAAATTAAATTCCTGGGTATATGATACTGGATGCGGTATTCACATTTGTAATACGCTACAGGGATTTAGAGTGCAAAAGAGACTCGCCTATGGGGAGCAATTTCTGCAAGTGGACAATGGTGCACAAGCAGCAGTTGAAGCCATATGAATTTTTGAATTAGTTTTGCCTTTGGGCGTGATACTGAATTTAAATAATTGTCATTATTCACCATCTATTGTTAGAGGTGTTATTTCTTTTGCTTGTTTGTTGAATTTGGGATTTCATCATACTATTTCTGGCAATAAGATTTCTGTTTCATTAAATAATATTTTTTACTTTGATGTGATTGCTGTAAATGGTGTGTTTGAGATTAATATGAATGAACATAGTGATTATAATTTGATGTATAGCATCAAAAATAAGAGAGTCAAGAATGTCTTGGATTCGTCTTATCTTTGGCATTGTCGACTTGCCCACATAGGCAAGACTCGCATGCAAAAGCTGCAACGTGATGGGCTTTTGAAAGATATCAATGATGAATCATTTGATAAGTGCGAATCTTGTATATCTGGGAAGATGACCAAGAAACCTTTTAATAACCGTATTGAAAAGGCTGATGATCTACTTGGTTTAATACATACTGATGTGTGCGGACCACTTAGACATACGTCAAAGAAAGGTGCTAGCTACTTCTTAACCTTCACGGATGATTTCAGCCGTTATGGTTATGTTTATTTTCTTAAACATAAACATGAGGTATTTGAAACATTTAAGGTTTTTAAAGCTGAAGTAGAATTGCAACTAGGAAAGAAGATTAAAGCTCTTCGATCCGATAGAGGTGGTGAATACCTTAGTCAGGAGTTTAAAGATTTTCTAAGTGAGAATGAAATTGTTCAGCATCTCACATCTCCATATACTCCACACAAAAATGGTGTATCTGAGAGAAGGAATCGTACATTATTAGATATGGTGCGATCTATGTTTAATCTTACTACTCTGCCGTTATCCTTTTGGGATTATGCCTTGGAATCTGCGATTCGCATATTAAACATGGTTCCAACCAAGAAGGTGGATAAGACACCCTATGAGTTATGGTTTGGGAAAACGCCTAACTTGTCTTATCTTAAGGTCTGGGGTTGCGAGGCGTTTGTTAAACGTGACTCAACTGATAAACTCCAACAAAGATCTGTTAAATGTATCTTTGTAGGATACCCAAAGGAAACGATGGGTTACTACTTTTACTTTCCACCTGAACAAAAGGTAATTGTTGCCAGATATGCAGATTTTCTTGAAAAAAATCTAATATCTCAAGAATTCAGTGGGAGGCTCTATGATCTGGAAGATGATCAAGAGGATACATTACCTTCTGAAAACACTAGTGAACTTCCTGTGGAACCAGATAGTCTGGGTCCTCCACCTGAAGTTGATGTGATTCCCATTCGCAGATCCGCAAGGACTGTGAAAGCACCTGAACGTCTATGTCTTAACGTAGAGGTTGAGGAAACTATATTAGGGGACCTTGGAGAGCCTGCTAATTATAGAGCTGCCATGAATGATCCTGAAAAGGATAAATGGCAGATTGCTATGAATGGGGAAATGCAATCCATGAAAGACAATCAAGTCTGGATTGAAGTAGACCTTCCTCCTAATGCCAAGGTAGTTGGGAGTAAGTGGCTCTTCAAGAAGAAGACTGACATGCATGGCAATGTACACACCTATAAGGCCCGTTTGGTAGCTAAAGGCTTTACCCAAACATATGGCATTGACTACGAGGAGACCTTTTCTCCTGTAGCTGACATTAGGGCTATTAGGATTCTCATAGCCATAACAGCATACTATGATTATGAGATTTGACAGATGGATGTAAAAACCGCCTTCTTGAACGGTCGTCTAGATGAAGACATCTATATGGCGCAGCCTGAGGGGTTTGTGAATCCAAAATATCTAAACCGTGTATGCAAACTTCAAAGATCCATTTATGGATTGAAGCAAGCATCACGTCAATGGAATAAAAGATTTGACGAAGAAATCAAAAGGTTTAGATTTACTCAGAATCTTGATGAGCCATGTGTATATCACAAAGCTAGTGGGAGTGTTGTTATTTTCCTAGTTCTATATGTCGATGACATATTAATCATGGGTAAAGACATTCCAAGTTTGAATAAGGTGAAAGCCTATCTTGGGAAATGTTTTTCCATGAAAGATCTAGGGGAAGCAGCATACATTCTGGGAATCAAGATCTATAGAGATAGATCAAGGCGATTAATTGGTTTAAGTCAAAGTGCTTACATTGACAAGATATTGAAAAAATTCAATATGCAAAATTCCAAAAGGGGATTTTTGCCAATGCAAGTAGATCATGGCTTAAGTAGCAAAACTTGTGCTTCAACTCCTGAAGAGGAGGCACGCATGAGAAGAGTCCCGTACGCTTCGGCTGTGGGATCTATAATGTATGCGGTGAGATGTACAAGGCCCGATGTGGCGTTTGCTCAGAACATTACCAGTCGATATCAGCAGAATCCAGGTGAACTCCACTGGACGGCTGTGAAACATATTCTCAAGTATTTGAGAGCTACAAAGGATATGTTTTTAGTGTATGGGGGAAATCCAGAAGCAGAACTGTGTGTTACAGGTTACTGCGATGCATCCTGGAAGTGTGATAAAGATGATACGAAGTCTCATACGGGTTACATCTTTGTCATCAATGGAGGAGCTGTGGATTGGAAGAGCAAGAAGCAGAGCACTATTGCGATGTCTGCTACAGAAAGCGAGTATATTGCTGCCTCAGAAGCTGCAATGGAAGCAGTCTGGATTAGGAAGTTCGTTTCAGGGCTTGGAGTTATGCCCTCAATCGAAAGACCTATAAAAATGTATTGTGACAATTCAGCCGCAATTACATTTGCCAATGAACCTGGAATCATGAAGGGCACCAGACATTTCCCGATTCGATATCACTATGTTAGGGAACAAGTGGATATTGGCGAGATCGAATTACTCAAAGTTCACACAGATAACAACTTAGCATATCTGTGATTAGTGTTTGGATATTGGGATGTTGTAAAACAGTTATTAATTTTAATGGAATGAAATAATGGTTATGTTTTGTTATCATTTTCTTAATAATATATCCTATATTTGCATGTTTATATCCTTGAATATATTTATATATTCTAAACTGTCCGTTGCCAGTTAATGATATGGGAATATCATTAAATTAAGGTAAATCTGAGTATTGGTATAATATACTTGAAAGTATATTGATGCGTTGTCATACCAATTTCACATGATATTCAAATTGTTTGAGTATAGGACTTAATCCCGCCGACATGAGTTTACTTTATGGATCTTGTCATCAAGTAAATCATGAGTATATAGTTATCCTCAGACTTGAGATGCCAGATAACGGTCATGCATGTAGTGCATTTCTGTGATTCAATCTATCGCTATACGTAACTGGTAGCTATAAGGATTATTTTCAGAAGCGTTGCGAAGTGCATGATTTATGCTCGTAGTCAAGATAGAATTTGTTCCTTCAAACTGTTTGGAGTTTAATACTGCTGGGCCCCTCGTAGGATTGGTAAGATGTTTGTGTGGCCACACCCAAGATCTCCCCTGAATGGTTCAGAAGATTTGGTAATCTTATTTAATCGTAAACAACGAGAAACAGAATTATTAATAAAGAATGACTTAGATCCATATCTTTATTAATGTAGTATTAGAAGCAAAAGGATGAGTATGATGATGAATCATCGAATGGTTTTTTCCAGGAGAACCACCACCCGAGTTGTTCTGGGGGCATTGGCGTGTTGCTAGACGCTAACCAATGTCATTACACTTTTAATAGATTTCCAACTGGGAGCTGTTAGAGTTTAAATGGAAAAATATTATCGTGTATGACTAGATTCAAACTCGGGTTCGAGGGATTGCACACTTTACGTATGAATGACTAACGTAAATAATTAATATATATATAATAGTTATGTATTTTAATTATTTGGACACGAAATGATACATAACGGACGTTAAGTAATTAACCGAATTGACTAACGATCGTTAGGGAATAAAGGAGGGACTGTTAGTGAAATTGGAGGACAAGAAGGATCTAGAATACTTAGGGAAAGGACTAGGCCGATCGGCCCTTAGGGTTTTCCTAATCCTAGTCGACTTGCTTTTCCTCCAAGATACTAATTCACTATAAATACAAACACAAGGGTCTTAGGGTTTTCAACTAGTGCATTGTAACTAAACCCTAAACTATTCTCTCTTCTCCTCTTGCCTATAACTGATCGTACACTTCATAAGTGTGTCGATCCAAACCTTTTTCAAGTAAACAAAGTTAGTTTGGTTTTCTTGTGTCCAATTGCTAGCACATTCGTTAGCCGCTTATAGTACGTGTGTACAAGAGCTCGTTAATTACTTACTTTAGTAATTAATCTTGAATTGTGGAACAAAAAGGTAAGGGGTTCCACGTTAATCCGTTTGATTGTTCAAGTGAAGGAGAAAGAAGATTTGATCCTTGTTCTTGCTAGGATCATAACGGTGCGTTTCTTATTTAATATTCGGTAATACTATTATGTGTTAAATTAAGATCCTTGCTTCCGCTATTATGTGCTTTGATGTTTATTTATTTATTTATTTGAATGTCAAGATATTTAAATCCAACAATTACTTTAAAGCAGTTTGGAAGAAGTTGCAGGCATTGCTAGATAAGAAGTTCTCTTACAACTGGAAAACTGTAATTGAAGAGTTCTCTCTATTGGCTGCAATCAATAACATTTGGAGCATTCTAAGGAGGATTGTGATTGGTGCAGTAGTATATTTTGTGTGGCAAGAAAGGAACAATAGGCTCTTCAATAAAGGTGAAAGAACAGATGAAAGTTTAGTGCGGGATATTGTGGATACTATCAAGTTGAGAATGATGAGTTTCATTGTCAAAGATTCAAATGTAGTCAATGAAGTGGAGACTAAATGGAGTATTTGTCTGAGAAGAAGCAGTCAAAGCAAAGTATAATGAAGAGAGAATAGAGTAGTATTATGTTCTGCATTCTGAATATCAGTGTAGGAAACTAGAAGGGGGGTTGAATAGTTTACCGGTTTAAAAATCCTTTTAAAAATCTTGTTTTAAAAGTTAGCAATTGGAAACTTTGATTCGAACTTTATGTGTAACCAATCAACACCAATATGAACTACACACTAAGCTAAGTAATAATAACAAATAAAAGTAAAGAGTAGAGTTGGAAAGATCAAACCGAGACAGAGGATTTATAGTGGTTCGGCTACGAAGCTCTTCTTCGCCCTACTCCACTCCCCGAGTACCACACTCGAGAGTTTCAAACACTATATCAACAACCTCCCTTCAGGCGGAGAAAACCGTACACGTCGCTTATCCTATTACCGACACTAAGCTAGGTGTCGAGTGCTAATCTTAGCTAGCACCAATCTACCAAGGTCCACGTGACCAAACACTCAAGCCCAGTGGCTTCAAGAGATCACCAAGATCTCAACACGATCACAATGATCAACACTCACTTCACTCTACTCAACTAACACTAATCTATTGACCCTTGATCTTCTTGATCAATCACACAAGCCCAATGGCTATAAGAGATGTTCACTATCTCTATAGATCACACTTGATCTTCACTCTCACTCACAAAAGATAAGAAAGCTTGATGTATGCAAAGATACAACAAGGTTGTAACAAGTGTTACAAAAACCTAACAACTATAACTCTTGTATCTTCTTGAATACTTGAGTTCTTCTCTTGCTAATGAAGAGGGATGACAACACCTTGTATCTACTTGGATACTTGTGTTCTTCTCTTGCTAGTGAAGAGGTATGAAGAGGATCACTTGAAGGATGATTGGATCACTCTTGAAACAAAGAAAACTAATCTAAAGAAGTGAAAGGTTTGAGAGGATTAAGCTAGGGGATTTTTCTGTGTGTGAAGGGTGCCTAAAACTGTGAAAGGGGTTGATATTTATAGGCAAGAAAAATCTGAACGTTACAGAAAAAATGGTACGGACGGCTCCGTTAAATACCCCACGGCTCCATTAAATTTAACGGAACCGTGGAGCCGTCGTAGACTAGGACGCTCCAAATTTTGTCTTTTCTGGTGAAAACTTATTTGGGGAAGGTTGGAGCTGATTTTGGGGGGAAAAATAGCTGTTATGATTTTCAAACTAATTTTTCCATTAAAACATTTCTTAATAATTCAAAAATAATTTGTCATGTGTATTTTTGAAAAAATATTTTGTCCCATTTAAAATGTGAATTTTCAAAACATAAATTCACTTCTTTGATCACTAGTTCAAGTTGTAACTTTGTTCAAGAGTGATTTGCGTAGAAACGGGATCTTCCGATTAAAGACTTGTTTACGTTGATTTTAACGTATCGTGATTTCACATTTTATCATCCTCAAAACGTGAAGTAATCGAAAGATATAAATAACGTTTTTAGAACATTATTTGCATCAACAATCTCCCCCTTTTTGATGATGATAAAATATAAACTCATGTTAGGTTAAAATTAGTTTTAACAAGTTTTTAATGAGTTTACTCAAATTTCTCCCCCTTTTTGTCTAATAAAAAAGGTAACGAAGGCTCCCCCTTGATGTGTACTCCCCCTCATTTGGAGAACACAAAGGAATTGAGCAATGGTTTGTGCTACAAAACAAGGTTAGACGACAAATATACAATATCTAACAAATAGCACATTTGACAAATATCCAACCACACAAAAAAATATGGCTAAGTAGCCAAAATGAAAAACCCATTTCATAAATATAAAATAAATGTCATACATAAGTATGACTACAATAAGGAAAACAAATTAAACTAACAAGAAGACACGTAAACATATAAAGTAATATTGGGAGAACAATCACAATCATGTTTAGTTTGGGCTATTGTGTGGTGGAGGTGGTGGAAGGATGATGGGTCCCATAGATCGTGTGAGGAGGTGTTTTAGGTATGAATGATGAGCTCAAAGTTGTGATGACAACAAGCACAAGTTAAAGTGTGAACCCTTCCCAACTTGATAACGCAACATTCTTACTTTTTCTTTCATTTTATTGACTCAAGAACAACTAGCGGTACCAAACGGGTCACCCTTTGGCCAGAACGTGACCAACCGGGCAACAAAAGGGAAACTAAAATGTGGTTACCGGGAAATGAAAGAAGCCGAAGGGGAAAACCAAAAAACACACAACCCCTATAAACCCTAGCCTTATCTTCCGGTTTGTTTTCATTTATTTATTTACTTTTTAAATTTCTGTTTAATGTATGTGTAGCTCATTGTTATCAGAATTAATTAATACAATAAATTTCTTTTTGTCTACTTATCATTTTCAGTTTTAGTAATATATAACAAGAAAAAAAGGGGGAAATAATTAGTGCCTAAGTTGAATATATATATATATATATATATATATATATATATATATATATATATATATATATATATATAGAATATATATATATATATATATATATATATATATATATATATATATATATATATAGAGGGTTAAGTTAAAATAAAAAGACAAATATCCGTACACTACGTAAAAAGATTTTTTTTTTCAAAAAAGTTCGCGAAAATATCCATAAAAATTCCACAAGATCGGGAATGTTGGTGCATGAAACTTTTGTGAAAGAAGTTTTTCTAATTTTGAGTTTTTATGCGTTTTTTTTTAATGCACAAAAAACGAATTTTGATGCGCAAAAAATATTTGATGCACAAAATTTTCAACTTGTTTTAGTTAGATGCGCAATGTTATTTTGATTAAAAAAGTCAAAAGAACTTGGGTGCAAAAACGAATTTTTGATGCACAAAAAAGTGATTTAATGCACAAACGTATTTTTTCATAAATTTTTTTCGGAAAAAAATGTCAACTTTTAGAAAAACTTCCTTCACAACTTTTTCATGCACCAACATACCTGATCTTGTGGAATTTTTTTGGAATTTTTCGAGAAAATTTTTGAAAAAAAAAATCTTTTTACGTAATGTACGGATATTTGTCTTTTTATTTGATCTTTATCCTATATATATATATATATATATATATATATATATATATATATATATATATATATGCCTAAGTTGAATATATATAACAAAAAGGGGGCTGTTTCTTTAAGCTTATATTATATGTGGGCTTATAAGCTTACTTGATTTCGGCTTATGTTTCATAAGCTCCATTTTTCTGGCTTATTTTGAGACTTATGGGCTTATATAAGCCGTGTATATCATTATAAGCTTAATATAAGCCCATAAGTTCAAAAATAAGCCGGAATATAATCCGAAATCAAATAAGCTCATAAGCCCACATATACGCTTAAACAAACACCCCCTTAGTCCAATACACGATATATCTCTTGTCCGTCCTGGGTGATGTCTGATGTGCTTAATGTGTTACCTATTACTTGGTAGAATATTAAGCTGTTTGAAGCCATAACAGGAGCTCAATCTTTATAAGCCTAATCGAAATACTAGTTGAACTGGATATATATGACTTGATTTTTGTGAGATAATAGCTTGTTTTTATAAATGCATATGACAGTATATTATCTTCTATTCTGGGTGAATTATCACGTGTCATAAGTATTGTGTTTTCTCTTATTTTAGTTAATACTTAATAATATATGAGTGGGTACATGTTTTAAATCGAAGCTGTTATCTTAGATGAAAACACCCTAAACTGTCACTCATAGAAGCTCATTGAGTTAGCTAATCTCAAAAGAAAAGAATAGAATACTAGTACTACTAACACTACCGGAACATTCTTCTCTGATTCTCATTAACCACGCCAGCTACATTTAAATAGGAAATATAACTAGTAGTGGTATCCTAATCTTAAGGCACAAGAATTGAAAACATTTGAAGTTAAATACACAAAGTGGCCTACTTGTGATTCCTAAAATTTCACATGAAACTAGCTATTTCAATTGTGCATGTGGAAAATAAAGAGATCATGGTTGCTTGTGGTCCTCATGCACGGATCAGTCATTATACATTTTTTTTCTTCTAAAAATGCGTTTCGCAGAACTAGCTATAATTAGTCAGATGGAAGAACACACTTATATATACTCTTTTTATCCGTAATTGTAAGTTTTACGGGGTGCTCAAACGAACATGTTGATCTTGACAAAATTTATGTTAATTAAGGCATGGCAACTAAAGTTATTCGGATGATGTAAACATTTTCCATACCCTCACTCTCATCTCGCCTTTCTCTCAAATTAGTTTCTTATACGATTGTGTAAATTTGTTTTTATGATCACAAAAGTAGACAGGAAATATATGTTGAATACCATCCAGTCACCGTTATATCTATTCTTAACACTTGTTTGGTGCAGGTGACTGTACAAAATCTTCTCACTAACGAAAAATGTGCGTTTAAAAATGAAGAAAATCGACAAACCTGACCAATCTGCTGATTCGTCCTCATTCAGTTGTTTACCTGACGATATTCTTCTCCAAATTTTAAGCAGATTGATCGATTTAAAAACACTTTGCCGTTGCAAACTAGTTTCCAATCGTTTTAACAATACTGTCCAACAGGTCAATACCATTTCTGTCACTATTACTAGCGTAGACCATCCCAGTTTCGACTCCAACTCCTCGGGTGCCTCTAGCGAGCATGATCGTCCTGTTAATTTATTATTTAAGTGCGAGTCTTTTGTATCTGTGATGAAGTCTTTGCAGACATTTAGTGCACTCAAGTCTCTATGTATTGAGATTCCTCCTTTCCATAAAGCTGCGGATAATCGTATTTTATTCAAGTGGAAGTTTGAATTCGGTTACAGAACTGATTCCTTTCTATTTCTATCACCAAATTATGTTTGTGATTCGAAGGAAAATGTTCAGGATGAAGAAGAAAACGTCATGTTGACTCAAATGAAACGTATCGTTGCAACGAGATGTTTGATGGATGGTCTTACTATACGTATAGAAATGAGGCATTACATGAAGTGTTTTCCATTTTTGGAAAATGTTACCATTACAGATACTGGTAAAAGGGGGAGGCTTTCTCTTTGTGGTGAAAAAGTTGTTCCTGAAACTATTGAACAGACGCCGAAAAGTTTTCGTAGTAATGAGAGGACGCGGTGTTACGTCCCATTGCTGAAATTGCCAGTTTCAGGGTACATGATGAAGGGGGTTTTTCTAGCTCAATTTGAGGTGTCGGATCTTCCGGGTGATGATAGTTATGCGGACATGAATTTGAATGGTTTTGAAGATAAAGAGGAGGCTGCATACAGTGAAGCTGTTACGGAGATTTTCAAGAAAAACAGGGGCTGGATAGAGGTGTTACTATAGTATCAATTTCAAAAGGGGTATATCTTCATATAAGTTTTTTTTATTATAATGTTTCAAGGATTGTTGTTTATCTGTCTGTTTGGTTAAGCATTCTTACTGCTGGTTCAAATAGGGTCTCAACAGTCAACACCTTCGCTAGTTCTAAAGTATGTTTTGTTATGATAGTTAATGAGCGAGCAAGTTAATTTACTCTTGGAGAAACCTTGATAAAAAGTTTTATATGTTGGGAAAAATACGAAACATTTTGATATCACATCTAGACTACGTTATTAGCAAGCACTGAAAAGGAGTTACTTGGTTGAAGGGGGTTACGCAGTAGTTTTTAGGTTATTCTAACTTATGAATGTTCATTATTTTGATATAGTTACTTTTGTTTAGGATTGTTGCAATAGTTTCATACTTACCCTATATGTTTGTTTTTCAAATTGGAAGATAAAACTGGTCTTCCAATCGATAGGGTTAAACCTTATTTGGCTTGCATGACTAGTCTCATATAGATTTTGCATTAAGTTTAAATATCAAGCAATTAAATCATAAATAACTTATTTCTTAAAGTATCATTACATTTGTCATTACTTCTTAATCTCAAAGTTACCCAATTTGTTTGTTTTTTAAGTTGGACAAAAATAGGCCTTCCAGTTAATAGGGTAAACCGTATTTGGCTTGTATGGTTAGTCTCATATATCTTTTCGAATGCATAATAACACATTAATCACTACTTGAAGCTGCATCAGGGCATTTAACATCTACCCATGCATTAATAAGTGAGATTTATTAGAATACTGCATTCTCATAATGCATTGAGTGATCTGATGTTTAGTTTCTATGCAATTGAATAATCAAGTAAACGACCCAAACATGATTGTGAACCAATTCTGATCACTAAATAGACTGTTTGTATCACGTTTATCAACACTGCTCAAAGTGACTCATCAGCTAGGTAACATATTAGGACCCTCTTCGACTGCAAATGATTATATGGGCGTCTAAGAATGATTTGTAATGTGTCTGTACTGGTACATTGCTTGTTAAGACTTTTTAACCTTTTACAATGTTATTATTGATATCTGGGCGTCTAGTATCTATAGATGTCTATGGGTCACTTTTTACATAAGAATTTAAAAAAATGGCATAGCCATTGATTGTTCATATGCATATTGCACTATCTTTTCTATGCCTACAGAAATAAGTATACAATGTGTGATTATATTAACGTAAAGCTTACATATGGAATCGGACGACAAACTTAAAACTGCGGTGTTTAAGGATCAATAATTTTTTGATTAAGTAAAACCTTGTTGCATAACACTTGCTGAATGATTATCATGATAGAAATACTTTTCTTGGCACACATTTTTTAGGCCTAATATGCCATGTGAATAACAGGTTCTTGAATGCAGAGAAAGTTTCCTAAGTGCTAATATTCTCATGACGTAAAGGTGCAAGTGGAGGTTGGTAGAAGTTCTAATCAGAGGTAGTATTTGTAGTAATAGTAGTATCTTCTTAACATTTTGATTGTAATTAGATATTATGTTATTAGTAGTTTCCGTTGTGAACTGTTGTCATATTTATCTGTTATTAGTAGCTTCTGGCGTGACTGTTTAAAGGTTAAGGTTTCCACTGATTTGGGTGTTTATCACGTTTTTCGCTTCGATAGTTTGGGATTTGACTAGAAATTTGATTTTTGGTCAAATCGTTTGAATTGGTTGAGGATTACTAATTGTAAATAGATATTATGTTATTAGTACCTTCCGTTGTGAACTGTTGTCATGTTTATCTGTTATTAGTAGCTTCTGGCGTGACTGTTTAAAGGTTAAGGGTTTCCAGTTTCCACTGATTTGGGTGTTTATCACGTTTTTCGCTTCGATAGTTTCGGATTTGACTAGAAATTTGATTTTTGGTCAAATTATTTGAATTGGTTGAGAATTACTGCTAAAGATTTGTTTTTGTGATACTCTGCTATGGAGTTGATATACTGAGTTTGGGTTTGATCCAATTTGATATGGGAATTGTTTTAAATAGCCTTTTTAAGGAATGATTTGGCTTGATTTCAATGTTTTCTGATGTATGACTTTTTTTACTTTGACTTTTATTCAGGCCTTCAAGGTCACGTTAGAGTGTGTAATTAAATTTTATATATGTGTTAAATTGTATAGCATCTAATTGTATTTTGAGGTGTTCAAAGGCTTTCATAGGTGCCATTAAATTAGCAACTAATCATAAGCTTCAAGTCCTAAGTCCGAACTGCACCTTCAGTTTTAAGTTTTCTCAAACAACAAACCTCTAAATTTCATATGGAACATTTGTGTCTCTTCTTTGCACATTATATATTGTTTGTAATCTTATTAATTAATAAAGTTACCATCGCGGAGACATGTTTGGGGGATGTGACGGCGGGGGCTATCTTGTCGCTTCACTATATTGGTTTCCCATTTCTGTAAATGGTTTTATTCACGGATTCGAGTAAAAGGGGAAGTTTCTATTAATGGGAAAATTCTTGTTGAAGCGAGGAATGTGCTATCTTCACTTTCCGGAGCCATAGGACACAAGATGCAACTTGTAAGTAGATGTGCTAGGATGAGTAAGTGTTATATCCGGTTGTTCGAGTTGACACTTTTAGGGTATGTGATTAAGGGTGTAACACTTCTTTTAATGCTAGGATGAGTAAATGTTATATCATTTTTTTCCTGGCTCGCGTGTTGCAGTGAGATTATATTAACATTGTTTTATTTAAAGCTAAGATCTTACTACTACAACAATATTATTTATTTGGTTCTAGTATTACACGAAAGATAACAAGTATATGGGTAAATTGTGATAAAAGCTAAAAATCAAATAATGCATAAAAACAGTTCACTTGATTATCACATTAGAGTTTATGGGCTAATTTTTCATTTCACAAAAGTTAAGGGGGTTGTTGACGTATATGACCTGACGACAAATGCCTCCACGTGTTCGAAGGACATTGATCTAAAGAACAGATCAGACAACCATAATAGAAGAAGAACACTCTTTTACCTAAAATTACCCAACATTCCGTATCAAGAACCATATTCAGGCAGCCTATTGCGGATATTGTTCCCTACGTAAACTGACACCTAACACCTAGCCTAGGTGTAACCCGACTTGCTCCATCCTTATGTTGTTAGATACAATAAGTTAGGGTAGTATAATGACTAGGGCTGGGCAAAGCGCTCGCCGCTCGTTCGAAAATTGCTCGGAAATTACTCGCTCGATTGTAAACGAGCCGCTCCGCTCGGTTCGGTTTGTAAACGAGCCAAGCATGAGCAAAGGTCTGCTCGGCTCGGATCGGCTCGAATATTTTTATTATATATATAAATATATTATATATATATTATATATGTATGTATTTATATAAATATAAATTTATCTTGTAACTATCATTCTATTAGATTTATGGATTAACATTTTTGTATTTAGCCCAAATAACACTTAGCCCAATTAAAAGTCCATCCAAAATCCAAAGACGTACACGTACACACTAAGGTGTCATTTGTTTTTTCAGAGTTTTTACCTCTTCATCTGCAAACCATGTCTGCAGAAGAAGAGGCACATCTAAAGTCTTCATCTGCATGGAAGAAGACTGTTTGTTTTTTGTGCTATTAAAGTACTTATTTCTTTTCTTTTCTTTTTTTTAACTAAAAAAATGGTCGAAAACGTAAAGAAACTGACGAAAACGTAAAAAAAGGTCGAAAACGTAAAGAAACCGACGAAAACATAAAAAAACGGTCGAAAACGTAAAAAAACGGACGAAACGTAAAAAACGAACGAAAACGTAAAAAAAACGATCGAAAACGTAAAAAAACATACTAAAACGTAAAAAAATTGACGAAAACGTAAAAAAACAAAAATGTATAATTCGAACCGAGCGAGTTCGAGCCGAGCCGAGCTGCTCGGTTTTAAACCAAGCCAGTTCGAGCAATGGTTTTCTGCTCGTTTCATTAAATTCGAACCGAGCCGAGCTGCTCGGTTTCAATTCGAACCGAGTTCGAGCAGATGTTCGCTCGGTTCGGCTCGGCTCGTAAACAGCCCTAATAATGACCCAAACCCCGTTTAATGCCAAACTAACTAATTTTCACGCATTTACTCGCATATTTATTACTTAGCCATTCAACCTATATTCATTACTTAGGGTGCGTTTGGTTTGTAAGTGGGATTGGAATTGGATTTGGATTTGGATTTGGGAATGGTTTGAAAGAAAAGTAAGAGAGAGACAATTAATAATTATATAATTTATATATTTGTATTATAAGTAAATTAGAATATTAAATGTTGACTTATAAACATTTGTAACAAAGAGACAAATAAAATGGGGGGAAAAAATGAAACGTGTTGTGGAGAAGCATTGTCAAATGGTATGTCAGATGGTATCACTCGATAGATACCATTTTGCCAGGGAATGAGTTGTAATTTCATTTCATTACTTTTTTTCAAAGTTGACGACCAAATAAAGGATTCAAGCCTTCATTGATTCAAAAACCCCTCATACCCTTATACCAAACACGCCCTTACTCTCACACTAGAGTTTGGTATTGAGACCAAACCAAAGACGAGGCTAACACGTGTTTGTCCTCTTTGTAGGCGCTCGAAGGACTTCCGATATTCATTACTTATTAGCTGCTTGGTATGGGGTATTGGGGGGGGGGGGGGGGGGAGAATGGGTAAGGGATTGAAAAGGGCCCACCACACTTGTTAAATGGTGCTTGGTTATTGTGTTCAAAGGTATTGATTACCCAGTACTGGGTAATCAACCATTATAGAGTAAATTGGGGGTAAGGTAATGATTACCCACCTCACCCATTCCTTTGCATTCCCTTACCCTTTCCCCTATACTTACCGAGCTGCCCCTTAGTCTCATGCTATGCTTTATCTGCATTGACTGTTTCAATCAATAAATTAAGTGGGCAAATCACTTTCCCTTAATAAAAACATTTTTCCCACTCTAAAAAAGGGGCATAACAGTCAAAGTCACGTGACCTTCAACTTGTCTCTTTGCTACAAGCCTACAACCTTGGAAAGCCGTCGTCACCGGTCGCCGATGGTTTGTTTTCATTTTCGCATAAACCTTTAATTTATGTGTTTTGAATTATATTTTCTATTCATCACTTTTGAATATTAATCTTATAAAAAATGTGAAAATAATTATTAGTAATAAATAAGTACAGTAGTACCTAAGCTGAAAATTTGGTTATGCAACATGTCATTACGCTACTTGTTACAATTAAGTGACAATATGTTTGTTCTAGTTTACTTGTATATTTTGAATGATTACATATTTTAAGCGCGGCTGTTATATCAGATAAAAACACCTAAATGATCATTAAACATCATTATTCTTCGGATTAGATAAAAATATCTAAGTGTGTTGTATATAAACTTTTTACCTAGGATGAATTAACATGTGTTGGAGGAATTGTGTTAATCTCTTTTTCTATATAATAATTGTATTTGGGTACATGCTCTAAAGTGAGGTCGTTATATTAGATCATTAACCATGTTGAATATATGTCGAATATTATCCAGTCACCCTTATATCTATTCTTAACATCTGTTTGGTGCAGGTCGTCACACAGTGTTCTCATTAACGAAAAATGTAAGTTTCACAATGAAGAAAATCGGCAAACCTGACCAATCTGGTGATTCGTCCTCATTCAGTTGTTTACCTGACGAAATTCTTCTCCAAATTTTAAGCAGATTGATCAATTTAAAAACACTTTGCCTTTGCAAACTCGTTTCCATTCGTTTCAACCATATTGTCCAACAAGTCAATGCCATTTCTTTCACTATTACTGGCGTAGACCATCCCAGTTTTGACTCCAACTCCTTGGGTGCCCCTAGCGAGCCTGATCATCCTGTTCATTTATTTAATTGCGAGTCTTTTGTGTCTGTGATGAAGTCTTTGCAGACATTTAGTGCACTCAAGTCTCTATGTATTGAGATTCCTCATTTGAGCCCTAGCGCTGAGTTCAATGATTTTTTATTCAAGTGGAAGTTTGAATCCGGTAACAGAACTCTTTCCTTTCTATTTCTATCACCAAATTCAGTTTGTGATATGAAGGAAAATGTTCAGGATGAAGAAGAACAAGAAGAAGAAAATGTGGAATTGAGTGAAAGGAAACGTATCATTGCAGCGAGCTGTGTGGTGGATGCTCTTTTTATATATTATAATATGTTGCATTACATGAAGTGTTTTCCATTGTTGGAAAATGTTACCATTACTGATGCTGGTAAAAGGGGGAGGGTTTCTCTTTGTGATGGAGTTATTGCTAATCAGAAAAACTGTCTATGTTCAATTACTAAACTTTTCCAAATGTGGAAATCAGATCTTGAACATGATACTTGTAATAGGGTTCGTCAGTGTTACGTCCCATTGTTAAAATTGCCAGTTTCAGGGTACATGATGAAGGGGGTAACTTTAGCTCTATTTGAGTTGGATGATCTTCCAGGTGATGATTGTTTTACGAACATTAATTTGAATGACTTTGAAGATAAAGAGGAGGCTGCATATGCTGAAGCTATGATGGAGATTTTCAAGAAAAACAGGGAACAGATATTTGGATAGAGTGGCTTCGAATATGAACTTCAAAATGGTAAAATCTTCGTATAAGTTTTCAGGTTTAATCTTTACTTTAAGGATTTTTTTTATGTGTCTATATCCAACACAGTTGACTCTGTTTTGGTAGTTTTTGGTTAAGCATTCTGATATGAACCGGCTACAATAATTGTTATTGAGTGAACATTCATTTGGAGTAACCTTAATAAAGAGTTTTGTATGTTGGGGAATATATATTTGGTTCGCTATGGGTGTGATTGTCAAATACGAGTTACTTTGAATATCACATTTAGAGTATGTTATTGGAAAGCATTGAAAGGAGTTATGTGGTTGAGTGGGGTTGGGCGGTAGTTTTTATGTTATTTTAACTTGTGAATAGGCCTTCCAGTTAATAGGGTAAACCATATTTGGCTTGCATGATTAGTCTCATATATCTTTTGGAATGCTTAACAACACATTAGTTACTACTTGAAGCTGCATCAGGGCATTTAACTTATACCCATGCATAAATAAGTGAGAATTATTAGAACACTGCATTCTCCTAATGCATTGAGTGATCAGTGATTTGATGTGCACAACTGCATGCATATATGCTTTCTGTTTCTATGCAATAGAAATAATCAAGTAAACAATTAAAACATGATTGTGAACCAATTCTGATCACCAAATAGACTGTTTGTATCACGTTTATTAACACTGCTCAAAGTGACTCATCACTTAGGTAACATATTAGGATCCTCTTCGACTGCAAATGATCATATGGGCGTCTCAGAATGACTTGTAATGTGTTTTTACTGGTACATTGCATGTTAACTTGTAAAGGTTGTTGCTGATAGGCCTTTGGTTAAGAGGCAGTTCTCTTTGATGTTTGTGTAAATGATTGCTTGACTTTTTAACCATTTAAAATTTTATTATTGATATCTGGGCGTTCAGTATCTGTAGATGTCTATGGGTCATTTAGGCTTTAAGTGAGAATTAAAAAAAATGGCATCGCCATTCATTGTTTGTATGCATATTGCACTATCTTTTCTATGCCAACAGAAATAAGTAAACAATGTGATTATATTAACTTAACGCTTACATTCGGAATCAGACGATAAACTTAAATCTGCGGTGTTTAAGAATCAAGATTTTTATTTATTTTATTTAGTTAACCTTATTGCATAACACTTATTGAATGATTATGTTTGATAGAATATGCTTTTCTTGGAACACATTTTTTAGAAGGTCTAATATGCCATGTGAATAACAGGTTCTTGAATGCAGAGAGTTTCCTGAGTGCTAATATTCTCATGACGTAAAGGTGATGTAAAGGTTGGTAGAAGTTTTTATTGAGGTAGTATTAGTAGTGTCTCCTTTACATTTTGATTGTAATCAGATATTATGTTATTAGTAGCTTGCGTTGTGAACTCTTGTTATATATATCTATGTTATTAGTAGCTTTCGTTGTGACTGTTTGAAGGTTAAGGTTTCCACTGATTTGGGTGTATATCACCTTCTCCGTGTGGATAGTTTGGGATTTGACTAGAAACATGATATTTGGTCAAATTGTTTTGAATTCGTTGAGAATTGTTGCTAAAGATTTGTTTTTGTAGTTCTCTGCTATGGAGTTGATATACTGAGTTTGGGTTTAATCTAATTTGATACGGAAATTGTTTAAAAGAACCCTTTTAAGGAATGGTTTGGCTTGATTTCAAAGTTTTCTAATGTATGACTTTTTTTACTCTGACTTTTATTTGTGAGTTTTCTTTTCCTTGGGTTAATAAATTGCAACAGATCATACATGGATTAATTCAGGCCTTTTGGGTCACGTTAGAGTGTATAATTAAACTTCATAAATGTGTTAATTTTATAGCTTCTATTTGTATTTTGAGGTGTTCAAAGGCCTTCATACGAGCCTTTAAATTAGCAACTAATCATAAGCTTCAAGTCCAAAGTCCAAACTGCACCTTCAGTTTTAAGTTTTCTCAAACAACAAAGCCCTAAATTTCATATGAAACATTTGTGTTTATTATTTTCACATTATATATTGTTTTAATCTTATTAATCAACATCGCGGAGAGATGTTTGGGGGATGCGACACTGCTTCACTTTTTTTTTTTTTTTTTTTTTTTGGTAAAGGGTTTTTACCCTGATAAATAGACACTATATTGGTTTCCCATTTGTGAAAAGGTTTTATTCACAGATTTGAGTAAAAGGGAGAAAGCTTCTATCAATGGGAAAATTTTTGCTGAAGCGAGGAATGGACTATCTTCACCTTCTGGAGCCATAGGACACAAGGTGCAACTTGAAAGTAGATGTGCTAGGATGAGTAAGTGTTATATCCCGTTGTTGGAGTTACAAGTTTCAGGGTATGTGATGAAGCGTGTAACACTTTTTCCAATGGCAAGGGAAGATGTCCCACATAAGGTTTTTGAAGATTGATGATGATTTGGATGATTTTGAAGATGAAGATGAGGCTGCATAATTAACATGCAACATTTTATATTGGAGGCTAAAGCTTTGGTCTTTTAAACAAGGTCAAGTGTTCAAACCTCACATCTTGCATTCTTTGTTTTTTTAAGTTGGTAATTTTATTCATAAGTAACATTTTTAACTTTAAACTTCTACAATTTACATGTAATATTGCAAGCTACATTAGTTTTGAGGTTTGATTTTGGCAATTACTATTTTACAACGAAACGAAGTCGTCCCCCCTTAACTTTAAATTTTGGCTCCGCCCTTGATTGAAATGGTAATCATCTTCTTAAATGTTTCAATTTTAATGCCTACTTATGTGTCTATATACCCGGTGACTTGGTTGCTTATAAAGCATGAGTTTTCTGGTTATTTTTGGTAAGGATCCGTAAATGCATAAGGACGATGCTTGTTCTCAAAGGCTACAGTAGTATGAACTAAAGTGGGTTTTTATCAAGATTGTTAACGAGTCAACAGGTAAATTAACAATGTTTTTGGGACAAACTGTTACAAGTTAAAAGTAATAAGGACCATAAATGTAACATCACAAGACTTGAATTGGACAAAAGATGTAAAAATTTGAAGACAGTTAGGAGTTGAATTGGCGCCCAAAGTCTGTTACACCTATCTTGTAGCCTTTAAAGGCAATTCTTACCCAATTTACAATTCATTCACTTTGTAATCAAACTACTTTCTCTCTTAATTCCTGTAACACTTCCATTGTTTAAATACATCAATCAAATAACAATCACTTTCATATCTTGTTTCTTCCTATAGATATCTAGGTGTAATTGTTGCAATTGAGATTTTATTCCTCATTTCTTAAGTGGCTTATGGAATAACACGTTTCAATTGGTATTAGAGCAGTCATCCTGGCTACTCTTGATTTTCCGGTCATCTTCTCCGGTTAAATTCCGGCAAGAAACAGAGATTTTCCGGCAAGAAATTAGTCACCGCTAATTTCACCTGTTCTATTACATCAGATCAGTGTCAAACATCTGTACGGTCACAAGATTAGCCTATAAGTGGTTAAATTCTCTAATCTTGAACAAGCTGATCAGAAGCAGTTGGTTTGAGTGATCAGAACATGCTAGATTGATATTATCACCCATAGTTGATGAGTTGTGATAATGTCAATTCAAGAATGGTGAACACAAGATCCAGTGATAATGGTGGAAATCCACATGAAGAAAAAGCTGGGAATCAGTCACCGGAAAGTCAAATGGCAATTATGATGTCTGCAATAACAAGTTTGAATGCTAATGTGATTGTTTTTCAAAATAAGATTGACCATGGTGAAGGTACTAGCCAAAGAAGAGATTATCTTGGTGGTCAACATGGCAGCCAACACAGTGGACACTGTGGTCAAAGTGGCAATCACAATGGTGGTTAATATGAAAGATTAACCAAAGTGGAGTTCCCAAGATTTGAAAGAGATGATGTACAAGGGTGGTTGTACAGAGTCAACAAGTTCTTTGAAATGGATAATATTGATGATGATGGTCAAAAGATCCAATTGGTGTCAATGCATGTGTTTGGAAAAGCTTTGAATTGGCACAAGAAGTTTATGCAAAGATTTGGGGAGGTTATGACTTGGGAAGTGTATGTGACTCATATCAAGAAGAGGTTTGAGTCAATCTTTGAAGATCCAATCATGGATTTGAAAAATATCAAACAAACCACCACTGTGTAGGTATACCAAGACTCCTTTGAATCGTTATTGACTAAAGTTGAATTGCCTGAAAAATATACTATTATTCTTTTCATTGGGGGATTGAAATAGGAAATTGCGTATGCTGTGAGAATGTTCCAACTTGCTACCTTGATTGATGCATTTTGTCTGTCTAAATTGCAAGAATCAAATAACTCTGTGTCAAGGAGTAGGAATGCACCATTGTTATCTACACCTAGGGCTAATGTGACTAGTAACTATAGCAACAGATATGGGGGGAAATGGTGTTAGGACTGCAACTGCTTTGCCTGCTACTACTACTCATGCTATGCCAAACAGGCCTTTTAAGAGGTTAACACAACAAGAGTTGGAAGAAAAGAGGTCTAAACACTTATGTTTTTATTATGATAAAAATATGCCCCTGGACACAAATGTAGTGGTCAAATGTACTCATTGGAAGTGACTGGCTATGGTGAGGAAATAGATGAAGATGAGGAATTGGTGTTGACCACTGAAGGAGTTGTTAGTACTTATGCTAGTCCAGTAGAAGAACCTCCTTGAATCTCTTTGAATGCTCTCTATAGTGCTAAAATACTTATAGAACTATGAGGGTGAAAGGATTTGTGGGAAAAAAACATTATTCATGTGTTTGTTGATTCTGGTAGTACACACAACTTCCTAGACTTGCAGACTGCTAAGAGACTAGGGTGCAGTCTCAGGAAAATGTGTCCACTAGAAGTATCTGTGGCAAATGGAAATGTCATGACTAGCCTGTATGAGTCTAAAAATTTCACATGGGAGTTCCAAGGTATTGCTTACACAACTGATGTGATGATACTACCTTTGGGAGGCTGTGATATGGTGCTTGGGATACAATGGTTGTCTACCGTGGACTGTATACTATGTGATTTCAAGAAGTTGGTCATGGAGTACACTTACAAACAAAAGAAGGTGGTATTAAGAGATACTCATTAGCCCACACTCAAGTGGATACAGGGGAAACAAAAGTGTGGAGAAGTCAAATCAATGGCCGCTGAAATTTCTATGATGTGAGTCTGTGTGTACCCTGCTACTTTGTTACAAATGGAGGCTGAACATTCTTGTCCTAAGCCAATTCAGAATTTATTGACTGAATTTAGTTCAGTGTTTGATGTCCCAAAGGAATTACCTCCATTAAGATCATATGACCATAAAATTCCCCTTACGCCAAACACTCCCCCTATTAACATCAGGACTTATAAACACCCTCCCAACCAAAAGGATGCAATTGAATTGATGGTAAAAGAACTTTTGGACTCAGGGGTGATCAGAAATAGTCAAAGTCCTTTCTCATCACCCATAGTAATGGTGAAAAAGAAAGATGGTACATAGAGGATGTGTGTAGATTACAGGCAACTTAACAAATACACAATCAAAGACAAATTCCAATACTAGTGGTGGAAGAATTGATTGATGAATTGAATGGGGTGAAGTTCTTTTCAAAGCTTGACCTTAGATCAGGGTACCACCAAATCAAGATGAGTGAAGAAGATGTGTACAAAACTGCTTTTAGGACACACGAGGGGCACTATGAGTTCCTTGTGATGCCTTTTGGACTCACCAATGCTCCCTCAACATTCCAATCACTTATGAATACAGTGTTCAAGGAGTTTCTCATAAAATTCGCCTTAGTTTTCTTTGATGACATCCTTGTATACAGTGCTAGCTTGGAAGAACATGTGGAACACTTGAGGCAAGTTTTGACTGTCATTAAAAAGAACTCTTTGTTTGCTAAGAAGAGTAAGTGTACTTTTTCTGCTACAAGTGTGGAGTATTTGGGACACATTATATCAGATAAAGGTGTGGCAACTGACCCTTCTAAAGTACAAGCTATGTTAGATTGGCATGTTCCAAACACTGTTAAGCAGTTGAGGGGATTCCTTGGGTTGACTGGCTACTACAGGAAGTTTGTAAGGAATTATGCTATTGTAAGTCAACCATTGACTGCTTTGTTGAGAAAAAAATGCTTTTCAATGGAATGATTTTGCTCAAAGGGCATTTGTGGCTTTGAAGACAGCTATGACACAGGCTCCAGTTTTGTCTATGCCAAAATTTGAAAAGGTGTTTACAGTGGAAAAATATTCATTAGGAATGGGATTGGAGCAGTCCTGCAATAGGAAGGACATCCCATTGCCTTTTTAAGTAAAACCTTGTCACCAAAACACCAAGCTCTATCCACATATGAAAAGGAATTCCTAGCAGTATTTATGGCATTGGAAAAGTGGAGGGGGTATTTGCTTGATAGGCATTTCAAAATTAAAACAGATCACTTTAGCCTAAAGTATCTGTTAGATCAAAGGTTGACCACTCCATTTCAAGCCAAATGGTTGCCAAAATTGTTAGGGTATGATTATGAAATCACCTATAAGAAGGGAAGTGAAAACATGGTAGCACAAGATGCTTTGTCAAGAGTCAATAGTGGGACAGAGTTGAATGCCCTGATTCTCACCTCTATTGCAACTGATTTAGTGGCACAAGTGAAGGAAATCTGTTTGAAAGATGGAGTATTGAAGGAAGTGTTACAACAACTGCAAAAATAACACTTATAAGAAAGATAAGTACTATTTGGTAGATGGCTTATTGAGGAGAAAAGGGAATATAGTAGTGGGTGATGATGTACAATTAAGAAATACCATCATCCAGCACTATCATTCAGATGCCATGGGGGGACATTCAGGTATGCACAAACTTGGTACCATGTTTTATTGGAAGGGAATGCATAAAATGGTCAAACGGTTTGTGAGAGAATGTGATGTATTTCAGAGGGAAAAGCCTGATCTAGCTGCATATCCTGGTCTATTGCAGCCCTTGCCAATCCCAGAGAAGGTATGGAGTTCTATTTCCATGGATTTTATTGAAAGATTACGAGTGTTACAAGGGAAAACAGTCATTTTTGTGGTAGTGGATAGGCTTAGCAAATATGCTCACTTTATTGCTTTGCAACATCCTTTTACTGCAAGCACAGTTGCACATGCTTTTCTTGATAATGTGTATAGATTACATGGGATGCCTGAGTCCATCATCAGTGATAGGGATAAGGTGTTTTTGAGCCATTTCTGGCAATCATTGTTCAAAACATTGAAGGTATAGCTCAAGCTATCTACTGCCTATCACCCCCAAACAGATGGACAGAGATAGATAGTTAACAAATGCTTGGAGTGTTTCCTCAGATGATTGACTGGTGAGAAGCCAAAAGAGTGGTTGATGTGGCTTCCCATGGCTGAGTTCTGGTACAATACAAACTTTCACAGTGCAATCAATACTACTCCTTATGAAGCCTTGTATGGTCAAGCCCCTCCTGTGCACATCCCTTATGTGGCTGGTGAAAGTGCAGTGGAAGTTGTTGATAGGACATTACAAGCTAGAGAAGAAGCCCTTAACATGCTAAAATTCCACTTGACAAGAACTCAAGACAGAATGGTGAATCACGCTAACAAGCATAAGAGTGACAGAGTTCTAGAAGTTGGAATGTGGGTCTACTTGAAATTGCAACCTCACAGATAAGTGACCATTAGAAAGGAACAACAACATAAGCTGTCATCCAAGTGCTATGGACCATTTCTAATTTTGGAAAGAAATGGAGCAGTTGCATACAAGTTGTAATTGCCATAAGACATTCAAGTGCATCCTGTCTTTCATGTTTCACAGTTGAAAGTTTGTAAGAGCAGTACTAACAGAATGGGAATCCTTCCTCATTGTGGTCCTAATGAGTTTTTGAGTGCTGAACCAGTGGCTATACTTGATAGGAAACTAGCTAAAGTCAACAATAGAGCAGTGGTCTATGTTTTAGTCAAATGGTCCAACCACACAGATGAAGATGCAACCTGGGAGCTTTATAGTGATTTGATTCCGAGGTTTCCAGAGTTTGAAAACAGTTCTTGAGGACAAGAAATTTCTGAAGGAGAAGGGATTGTTACAAGTTAAAAGTAATAAGGACCATAAATGTAACATCATAAGACTTGAAGGACTGAAGATGTAATATTTGAAGACAGTTAGGACTTTGGCGCCCAAAGTCTGTTACACCCATATTGTATCCGTTAAAGGCAATTCTTACTCAATTCACAATTCATTCACTTTGTAATCAAACTACTTTCTCTCTTAATTCTTGTAACAGTTCCATTGTTCAAATACATCAATCAAATAACAATCACTTTCATACCTTGTTGCTTCCTATAGATATCTAGGTGTAATTATTGCAATTGAGATTTTATTCCTCATTTCTTAAGTGACTTCTGGAATAACACGTTTCACAAACCTTAATACTAAGTTTTTTATTTTGGGTAAAACATATTTTGTTTGTTGCGAGTGTGATCTCATGTTGTACAGTTCAAATAAAAGTCACTTTGATGCCACATTTAAACTAACAAAAAAGCATTTATATTATTTGCTGAAAAACAGTGAGTGACAACTTTTCTGATAAAGTTATGTTTCTCTTGTATTGTGAAGTTCCCCAATTTGTCTCTTTTTAATTTGGACAAAGAATCAAAGATGACAGAATATACTTTAGTAAACCTTGTTGCATAACACTTGCTAAATGATTATCTTGATAGAATATACTTTTCTTGGCACACATTTTTTAGAAGGTCTAATAGGCCATGAGCATAACAGGTTCTTGAATGCAGAGAGTTTCCTGAGTGCTAATATTATCATGACGTAAAGGTGCAAGTAAAGGCTGGTAGAAGTTCTAATCAGAGGTAGTATTAGTAATAGTAGTATCTTCTTTACATTTTGATTGTAATAAGATATTATGTTATTAGTAGCTTCTATTTTGAACTGTTGTTATATTTATCTATGTTATTAGTAGCTTCTGGTGTGACTGTTTAAAGGTTAAGGTTTCCACTGATTTGGGTGTATATCTCGTTTTCCACTTCAATAGCTTGGGATTTGACTAGAAATTTGATTTTTGGTCAAATTATTTGAATTAGTTGAGAATTATTGCTAAAGATTTGTTTTTGTGGTTCATGGAGTTGATATATTGAGTTTGGGTTGATCCAATTTGATACGAGAATTGTTTTAAACTAGACGATTACCCTAGCAACGGGGTTTTAAAGTGCCATATAGTTATAATGAAATTATTGTTAAGTGTTTTGTGTAACTAAAACATCATTATAAGTATCTGTCGCTATAAATTCTCATTGCTATACACGTGTAATCGTGTAGTTTGTTGTAATTTACAAATCATCCAGCAATGATTAAAAAAAAGTAGATTTTTCAGAACTTCTGATGATATATTGTTTCTAAAGATATGGCCTAATAATAATGCTTGCTTGTTATTAGGCTGATAAAAGATATAATCTAGTCACGCTATAAGTTGGGCCTCAAAAAAGTCTGTGTTTATTCTTTGCACATTGTAATTGTTTGTAATCTTACTAATTAATAAACTTACAATCTCGGAGAAATGTTTGGGGGATGTGATGCTGAGGATTATGCTCATCATTTATATTGTTTTACTTGAATATATACTCTTATTTGTTAATGAAAATATATAAAGGTATGCTGGCCAGACAAACGTTACGGCGTAAATCCATACTCTACTTACGCTGTAACTATGATTTACACTAAGAAGACCAAAGTCAACGTAGCTCAACACTACGGCGTAACTTCACAACCTTGTTACGCCGTAGAAATCCAAAGACTTAGAAGAATTCTGTGGCCAAGAAGGCTACGCCGTAACCCACTTATAAGGTTACGGCGTACAAGTGGTAATTAATTTAACGAGAGTTCTACGATCGTAGCCTATTCTATATGTTACGCCGTAAAAATATTACTATGGATAAGATCGTCTGAGATATGAAGGTTACGCCGTAACCAAACTTTTGGGTTACGGCGTAACTAAAACGAGGCTATAAATACAAGCCCTAATTCTGCATTTTCATATAACTTCCCAACACACAAAAACCAAGGGACGTTTAGGGCTTCAAGAGGGACAATATTTAGCAGCATACAGAGCATTTCCAAGGGAGAATTCACGTCATTCACTACATAAGTTTTAGTATTTCATATCATATTCTTGTATTTGATTCGATGTCTTTCATTATGATATTAAACATTGAATTTTCTGCATTATTTAATATGATTGGCTAAACACCTTTGGTGTTAGCCTAGTTATGAAATTGAGGTTGCTATGATTTAGTTTTCTCATTTTCATATCGCTTTATGTGGATATTTTCTTTGCTTATTCGCGGACACCCTTGTTTCGGTAGTGTTAACGTTTGGTAGTATCTAGAAAACTAAGAGAATTGACCATCGGACCCTAGTGAAATAGGTTGCGAATAGTGGTAAGAATTGACCATAGGACTACCACTATCTTGTGTGCGAATTGACCATAGGATCACCTACCAAACGAAGATTCTTAAGAAGTTAGGGGGAGCCTAAGTTCCGAGAGGCCGGGTTTCATAGAATAAGTCTAGATTGTAGCGGTACTTAATGACTCTACATAGGTTAGCCCATGAACTCTTGTAATCGTATGGTTACGGAATAGGAACCTATGGAAATTAGGCTAGATGAATTTCCCCGAGGATTCTAGTGACATTTACCCCCTTGTGGAGCGATAGAAAACAGTAATAGGAAAACTTAATCATGGCATAACAAGATTAGTAATTAGGCTAACACATTTCTTCCTACTGATTATCTCTTTCATTTTAATTTGCTTTCGTTTTATTTAATTTCATTAGTTTAATTAATCAATTCATAAAACCCCCTTTAAAATCTGTGACATTAGAACTTAGATTAAATCCACACTCATAGCTCTTGGGACGACCTCGGCTTTACCGATTACTACACTACACACGACCGGGTACACTGCCCGTTAGTGCATTAGGTAGACCTTAGGTAAACGAGAAATTATTAATATTAAAACTTGGTCAGAAATCCTGCATCAAGTTTTTGGCGCCGTTTTCGGGGAGCTATTTTAGGATTTCATTTAAGTTTTAAATTTTTGTTTAGTTTTTCATCATCTCACAATTTCTATTTCATTAGTTTCAGGTACCATGGGTGAAGTTGACATTGATACGCTCACCCTCGAGGAATACCTCACTTTGACGCGAGATAAACAAGGGCCTTGGGTGGTTAGGCCAGTTATTGGAGCTGATGTTCAGTTTGAGATCAACAATCAGTTCATGCGGGAGTTGAGGAAAGACCCCTTTTCTGGAAGCAAGACCGAAGATGCTCATGAGCATATTGATAATGTCTTGTACATCATGAGCCTTTTCAACATTTCTGGTGTTTCTCACGATGTGGTTATGCTCCGTGTGTTTTCAATGACACTTATGGGAGCCACAAACAGGTGGATTGATAGGTTTCCACGGGAACCGTCAACACATGGGATCTCCTAAAAAGAACTTTCATTCAACGTTATTGCCCTTCTTCAAAGACGGAAAAAAAACTTGAGGAGATCCACAATTTTAAACAAGATGGTGATGAGACATTGTACCACGCTTGGGATAGGTACAATGATCTCCTTTACAGGTGCCCAACTCATGACCTTAACAAGCAACAAGTGGTAAATATTTTCTACAAGGGTATCAACATTGCAACAAGACAGATGCTTGACTCTCAGGGGCCAATCCCAAGGAGGATTCCTACTCGAGCCCTTGATGCTATCCAATACATGGCGGACCATTCGCAGAAATGGCATGATTGAGGCAGTAGTAGAAATATTGGTGGTAACATGGATGGTATTTCGGTGATCACCAACAAGCTTGAGAGTCTTGGTAGGGACATGAAGAAATTAAAAGAAAATGTGCATGCTATTCAAGTAGGATTCGAAACTTGTGGAGGAGCTCACCTTGCCAAAGATTGTCCATTGGACGAAGAAGATGAAAGAGTTGAGGAGGTCAAGTATGGAGAAAGTAGACCTTTTCAAGGAAACAACAATGGAGCAAGATACCGTGTAGGACCTCAAGCTTATTACTCAAGAGTTGACAACCGACCTCCTTTTGGGGAACGAAAATCTAGCCTGGAAGAATCGATTCAAAAGTACCTTGAAGATTCTGCTAAGAAGCAAACTGAGCGTGAGGAATGGTTGAGGAACTTTCAAGAAGGGACCAATTTGAATCTCAAGGCTCATGATGAAACACTGAGAAGTCTTGAGACAAAAATCGGGTTGCTGAAAAATGAGGTTCAAGAGCAAAATAAGAAGGAGAAGGCTAGTTTTTCTAAAGATTCTGGGGCATGCAAAGCAATATTTACCAATGATGGACAACCCCTTTATACACCTTTCCGATACTCTGAGGAAGAAATTAATTATTTTTCTAGTTTGTCTAAACAGGATGATCAGGAATCTGAGGGCGAAGACGGGGAAGAAGCTTACATGACATTTACTCGGTCATTGATGGAGCCCTCTCCTAAAAAGATCAGCTCAATTAATGACGATCCAACAAATGCAGGAGAAGAAATCAAGTTAAACGCCCGATGTTCAGCTGTTGTTCAGAACCAGTTAGCTCCAAAGGAGAAAGACCCAGGGAGTTTTATTCTTCCTTGTTTTATTGGTAATTTATGTGTTAGTAATGCCCTAGCCGACCTTGGAGCTAGTATAAGCATTATGCCATTTTCTATGTGCAAAAGACTTAATTTAGGACCAATCAAACCAATTTGCATGACAATAGAAATGGCCGATAGAACTGCTAGTATACCTAGGGGAGTAGTTGAAAACGTTTTGGTTAAAATTGATAAGTTTACTTTTCCTGTTGATTTTGTCATACTTGACATGGAAGAGGACCTTGAGATACCGTTAATTTTAGGGAGACCCCTCCTTTCCACGGCACATGTTGAGATAGATGTGTTTAATAAACTGATTTCTTTAAAAATTAATGATAGGGAACTAGTTTTCAATATGGATGCAGGGGGAAATGTCATCCAATTGAATATGTGTGTGTGATAAAGAATAATGAGAACGTAAGAAAGGATGTTAGACCTAGAAGTAGGGAAACTACTCCTGACAATGAAGCACACGAGCACCACGAAACTAATAATATCGATACTTCTAGTGATGTTTTGCAGGAAAATGAAGCAGGAACGAAAGACAGAAAGAAGTTACGCCGTAAGTCTATCAATAAGTTATGACGTAACCAAAGTTCTGATGTGGTGGAATCTCATTTACCACCAAGTACCAAATTCGTATTGGTAGAGGGAAATACTGAACTCAATGTAATTGTTAGCTCATCCTTGACTAGCAAAGAGACGGAGACCCTCACAAGAATCGCAACTCAATATCAGAAGAAAATTAATGATGCTTGGAGGAACACTGAGTTAAAATACCATTGGTGCGAAGCTATTCCGGTGGACCATGCAAAAGGATATGACTTATGGGCATCTTGTGACCCAAATATTGATCTATGTGATGGTGGGGGTGACGAAGTCAGGTTACGAAATAACAAGTATCTATGGACTTCCGCTAATGATCAAGATAGAAGGAACCTCAAATGGGAAGGTACAATACCCTTCGACGATTGGAAACGTATCGTGTATGGTAAGGGTGATGTTAGGAATAGAAGTGACGATCATTATTGAGTCAACAAGTATTGTAATAGGTTAACATGTAATAGTTAGTTAAAGTGCTAGTCCATTAAGTAAATGTAAAGCCTTAAAGGCTTGGCCCAACATGAGGTCCATGGTCTGGCCCATGTGGCATTTGTAAGAAATATATAAACCCCTCCTAAGCTTGTTAGGAGGGTGTGGGAGTTCATTAATCAAAGGTTTATTTACACACAGTTCTCTCCACCTCTCTCTACCTTTCTCTCTATATATTCTATCTCTCTCTCTTTAGCTTGTGTGAAGTGATAATATTGGGTCATAACAAGTGGTATCAAGAGTCTAACAATGATTTAGGAGTGTATTGTATTTTGGTTCGAAGCTTATTCATTGTTTTCTACACACTTTTTTTTTTTAAAAAAAGTTGCTTACTTTTCTTGTATTTTTTTGGGTTTTAGCACTTCTTTGATTACAAATAAGTGTTAGACACCTTTTGGAACAAGAAAGCTACAAGCTTTTTTGTTAAAATTTGATTTTTGAATTCGTACTATTTGTGTTCTTCAAACTTTCTAATATCTTCAAAAATCATTTAAAGTGTTAAAGTTTGCAACTTTCATTAAGTTTTAGTGTTTTTAAGGTTAGTTGTACCAGAAAATCTTGGTTAGAAACACTTCTTGGTTAAATTTAGGTGGTTTTAAAAATCTGACAAAAGTTTCTAGTAAGTAAAATGCTAGACTTTCTAGTAACTCTGTTCTGAAAAAGTTTCTAGTAAGTAAAACCCTAAACTTTCTAGCAACTCCAAACAGTGTTTTCTTTAAGATTGTTGGATTACTAAGTGCTTCACTCTCTTGTATAAGTTTGAGAAGCACTTCGACTCTTGGGAATACTTCTAATTTGTACAAATTAGAAAGTTACAAAAGTTTCTAGTAACTACCAAAGTTTCTAGTAACTGCATAAGTTTCTAGTAACTACCAAAGTTTCTAGTAACTGTAAAAGTTTCTAGTAACTACCAAAGTTTCTAGTAACTGCAAAAGTTTCTAGTAACTACCAAAGTTTCTAGTAACTGCAAAAGTTTCTAGTAACTGTAAAAGTTTCTATTAACTACCAAAGTTTCTAGTAAGTACCAAAGTTTCTAGTAAATACCAAAGTTTCGAGTAAGTGCAAAGTTTCGAGTAACTTCAAAGTTTCGAGTAAGTGAAAGTTTCGAGTAAGTGCAAAGTTTCGAGTAACTTCAAAGTTTCGAGTAAGTTCATTGTTTCGAGTAACTTCAAAGTTTCAAGTAAGTTCAAAGTTATGAGTAAGCCAAAGTTTTGAATTTGTTGACTATTCCGGCTGAGAGTTGAACTTTTACGACAAAACTTCAAACGGCCATAACTTTTGAACCGTAACTCCGTTTTCAGTGAAATACCTGTCAAAACGACCAGAACAGCCTGAATATTGTAACGTTACCTCACTGCGTCAGGTAACAAAATTTTTGAAGCCTGAAATCGCTCCGGAAGGAAGTTATCGAAGATTTTAAGATTTAAAACCAAATTTTCACTACAACAACTTGCACTAACCTACAACAAACATAACTCCTATATCGTTGAACCGATCCAAGATTAACTTTATCACACATCATAACTAAATGGAAAAGGAACTGCATTTGAAAGAGAGAGATTCAAAGAAAGCGTTTCAAGTGTTCAATTCACAGATTGAAAGGTTCATAAATACATTAGGTTATGATTTAAGGTTCGATCAGGCATTTGAATACTTCATCAGAGTCCGATTTCATAATTTCAAAGAAAAACTCATCCAAAACCTGAATCAACTTGAAAAACTACTTAATGGAGAAGAACTTCATACACGTGACTGCAAGGAAGCCCTTAAAGTGCTCAAGACACAACTTCAAAGTATCTTTAACCCTTGGTTATTGAATCAGTCAAAGTTTATCGGTGCTTTTTACCAAAAATACTGGGTAAACTATGACACTTTCAAAACTAAATGTTTTAGTAGCATGGGTGAACTCGAAAAGATACTTGATGAAGAGGAAGCTGAGTTAAATAAAATTGAGAAGCAAAAACGAAAAAGAGATCAGATTGAAAAAGATATGCAGTTAAAAGAAAGAGAGCTAATTGAAAGGGAAATGCTGTTAAAGGAAACAGAGGTGAATGAAAGAGAGACAGAAAAAGATGAACAAACAGAAGAGAAAACAGTCAATGAGGGTGCAGCATCAGATGCTAGTTTGGTTTTCACGGAAAGTGATACATCTTCAGAACAGCAGGTTGAAAGCAGCAGTCCAAGGTATGATTCGGATGCTGATGGTACTTACATAAATGAAGCTGTTTGGGATAACGAGGATGATCATATCAGACCTTCATTTGACACAGAGATATTGGCTACGGTACAAAATTCAAACGATCATGATAATGTTGTTGTGTTCGATAATGTGTTTGCTCATGATAAGACACATCCTGCGCATCCTGAGTCCATAAGCGACACATATGTGGTGGAACGGTTTGATAGTAATATCACTCCTACAACTCCAGATATGGATCCTAATGGAGGTGAGCTTGCCCATGATGGATCTACTTATGAACAAGATTGTGCCTTATTTGCTTCATTAATCAATAATTTCAAACATGAACATGATAAGTGCAAAGAGGACAATCGCGGAGCTAAGCAAGCGAATGTCTTATTGACCAAAGAGCTTGAGAGATTTAAGGAGATGGAAAAAAGTTTTGAAAATGTAACAAAAAGAGAAGCTGAACTTGGAATTGAAATCTCGAACCTTAAATCTCAAGCTCGGAAGTATGAAATGAATGGAGAGTCTGTCAAAGCACTTTTAAAACAAAAAGAAGAACTTGAAGTTGGTTATAGAGAAGTTGTTTTTCGTGAAAAACGTTCCATTCAAAAACTGGATGAACAAATGGTATTTAACAACAAAAAGGTTGAAGCGCTTTTAAAAGAGATCTCAGATTTAAAGAGTGAAAATTCAAAGCTTCAGAAAACCACTTCAAATTTTGAGATTGTTAAAACAAAACTTGAAAATGAAAATCAAGAGTTTTTTAAACGAACAAACGATCTTGAAGTAAAATTTCGAAAAACAGGACAGACTGCTCAAACTTTTCACATGATGCTTCCTAAAGATGAGGACGTTAATCAAGGAAAATCGAGACTTGGTTTTGAAAATACTGATCATTTGGAAAATAATTTGGAAAATGCTTTGAAAAATGAAAAACCTTGTTTTTTAAACAAAATGCAAAAGTTGACACCTATTTTGTATAACGCTGAAAATCTGGGAAAAGATTTGTCAACTGACCTTCTGTTTGAGTCTCAAGATATTTTTAAATGTGAAGAGGAAAAACGTTTGAAAGTAAAACAAAGAAAAACCGCATTCTCGTACTACGGCTTTGTGTATGGTTGTACTCAAGTGACAGATATACCGAAAGGACCTTTGAAAAGAGAAGACACAAATGTGAAAAGATATTTCAAAGAAGCTCAACTTGCTACTTATGATGCTAAGTTATGGAAAAATAAAGCAAGGAAACTGTGGAAAACTATAAGGGGGGTTGAATAGTTTTTACCGTTTTTAAAATTAATTCGCTTTGAATACTTAACATGATTTGAACTTATTGCAAATAATCAAACAATATAAATAAAGCAAGTAAGGAAAGAAACAATCAAACCACAACACGGATGTTTATAGTGGTTCGGTCTACAAGGACTCTCTTCCTTGCCCTACTCCACTCCTCGAGCCTCTAACTCGATAGTTTTTCTTTACTAAGAAACAAGCTCCCTTCTCGGCGGAGAAAACCTTCATACACGTCGCTTACACTTTTTTTGGTACAAAGCTAAATACCGAGTTCTAGTTCGAGGTAGAACCAACCTAACGTCGCTTACACTTTTTCCGGTACAAAGCTAGATACCGAGTTCTTTTACAAGGGCACAACCAATCCCGACACTCTACGTATTTTAAGGACTAAAATACTAACCGATCACTACTGAATGTTTGGTATAACAATGATGTGTGATAAACAACTAATCACACATTAACTACTCTAACAAGTCTTGCAACAGTATGTTGAAGCTTATGATGCGTTGATCTCTTTGCTACAAAAGAAAGATCACTAAGAATGAATATGTAATATGAATGGGTTAGTAATAAATGAAAGAATGTATGCTAATGTTTATGCTTATGAGTGATGATTAAACAAGAATGAGTGGCCTGCTATTTATAGGCAAAATGCCAAAACAGGCCACGGATTGGGCGGAACCAAATAAAGGGTTCCGTCCCTTATGTTGTTTGGTTCCGCCAGAACCTGACAACAAATCTTCACATATCTTTCCAAATCTTGTCAAGATATTACCAAATCGAATTATTTTCTTGAAGATCTTTCCATGATATTCTCTAAATCTTCAAGATATCCTAAAGATATCCAAATGATGTATGCAATGATGTCATGTACATATTTTTATTTTTAGAATAAAAATTTAAACATGTAAATGTATATAAGTATGTCCTATGTATATCCTAGTGATGAATGTAGCATGTTATGATGAGATTTAAAGGCTTATTACTATAAATGTAAAAGACTTTAACTTATATTTATGCTTTGCTAAAGATAAAGTTTATAATTGTCATTAACAAAATATAGCAAAGATCGTAAAATATAAATAACGTTTTTAGGACGATATTTGTATTAACAATCTCCCCCTTTTTGTTGATGACAAAACATAAAGTTTATTTTTAAGCAATGGAATAAGTAAAGTGTAAGTCTTTTAAAAATATAGATTAAACTAGTTTTATGCAAGTTTTGAAATCTATTTAGGCATAAAACATGTAATGAATGTAATGTATGAGTTTAATATAATCTCCCCCTTTTTGTCAAAACAAAAAGAAGAAATGCATAGCGGAATGTGGTGAATAGCTCTTGGTGATTACTCCCCCTAATTTGGAGTACCAAGTATGATGATTCATGGATTTTGAGAACTTAATAGCTCCCCCTTGGATAATACTCCCCCTAATTGGAGTGCTAAGTTTATGATGCATGAATGAACCTACGAAAACAATAGTTAGTGTATGATATGCTCCCCCTTGATCAATACTCCCCTTTGCTATGGTGCCAACGTATGTGATGCAAGGATTATGAATGCTACAAAACAAAGATTAGTACATGATATGCTCCCCCTTGATCAATACTCCCCGTTGCTAGGGTACCAACGTATATGATCCAAGGATGAGAAATGCTACAAAACAAAGGTTAGTTGTATATGATTCAAGCCAACCAAGTAATATGATGCATGAGTAAAGGTTCAACCAAGAATAGTAGTTTAACCTGTTTGACTATAAAAGTAAACTAAGTATAATTGTTCAAACCAAGCACAAAGTTCAAACCAACCATATAATATGCAAATGTTAGTAGTTCAAACCAACCAAAATATAATGCACAATTAGTAATCACACACAAGCATTAACATAACATCCTTCCATTGAAAATTATTTGTGATCAATGTCACAAATTAAGGTGTTACAAACTAAAAAGAAAATAACCTAAAGATAGAACTTCTAAAAAGTCCTATAAAAGAAAAACGATCCTAAAGATAGAGAAACTTCTAGCAGTTATTGTGGTGGGTGTTTGGATTTAGTGGAGACATGATGGAGGCAAGCAATGTGGATTGTAAATCCTTTGCATCACTTAGGTGGGAATTCATCATGTTTGAAGAGGCGCAGAGAGGATCAAGTTCCTCATTAATTTTGCCTTGAGTTTGTGGTTGGTTGATCCACATTGACTCATCAATGGCTTGGAGTGTGGCAAATAAATCAATGGGTTGAAGGTTGGGTAAATGAGGAGGTGATGATGATCTTGTCACTTGAGATGGTGCGGGTGGTGGTGTGGTAGCCACTGGTGTTATGGTAGGTGGTGAAGTGGTGATGATGATACGAGGTGGTGTTGGAGTTGATAAAGTAGGGAAGTTTTCATTAGTAATGGGAGATGAGATGTTCAAAGGTGATGATTCTTTGGATGATGAGTTAGGATTTACGAAACAGCATGGTCTGACACTTATTCTTGTTGTCCTTCTGTGTGGTCTGTTTGTGGATGAGTTGTTTGACTTAGGCATTGTTGAGAAGAGAAGTGATGGTGATATATGTAGAAATTGCTTTTAGAAATGATGGTGAGGGTGTGAATTGTGATCATCCTAAAGCTTCTAATTTATAGACAGTAAGGTTTATGGAAGTTTGTGTTTGGATTTGATGTTGATCCATAGAGAAATGTTGGTTCCTTATGATTTGAAAGAAGAAAATGAACTTGTCATATCACCAAAGTCAATCCATAGAGATGGAGTTGAGTAAGTTTGAGAAGATATGCAGTAAATGCAAATTTTGAGTGGGAAATCTAGTGATGTGATTGATCTACGGATTGCAAGGAACCAATTTGAGGGTTCCTTGCTTGTTACAGAAAGGTAACTTGAGTGAAAATTTGAATTTTCAAATTTTGGTGAGAAATTGTGTTCCTATTGGTCTAATGTTGCTAAGATGATCCTAATGTGGTGAAGTATCAGTAAAGGAATCCTAATTCAAGAATCAATGATCTAAAGTGCGGGATTGAACAAGGAATTAAAAAAAATAGCTGTTGATCCGCGGAACCAAACGATAACAAAGGCGGACCCTTGTTTTTGGCTCTGCGGAATCCGTGGGGTGTATTTTGGCGGCACCAAAAATTTCAACAGACGGAACCATAAATTTGGTTCCGCCATATCCGCCAAGCAGAATTTCTTTACAAAGGGCATTTCTAAGTACTCGAAACCCGTTGAAATCCCAAAAATTATCCTAAATCATATGTAATTAATTAGTTGTGATTGTTTGAAAACAAAACACATGTATAAACACATGGTAGCATATGGATCAAACCGAGGATTTTGAACTTACCATATATGGACGTTAAGCAAAACAGTGGCTTAAACATGAAAATTTGATAACATCAAAGTGTTATCATCCTACATAGTCAATTTAGTGTTCATAGATGTTTAACAACAAGATAAGATCCTAAAAACATAACAATTGAACACATCATTGTTTCAAATTGTTTGTACCAAACACTCCCTATTCCTACAATGCTTGTCGAGTTTCTTGTTTAGCTTCATTATCCAACGCCCAATGTTCTTGAACATTCCACGTGTCTGCTTGAATTCTTCACTTTGTTGCTCGATTGGTGGAAGTTGGCTCAAATATTCTGGAGGAGGAATCCTAGAGTTAGGAAGACCATCATCCTCACTCATGGATGATGATGATGAGGAGGTTGGAGGATGAGGGCATTTTCCCTTCAACTTGGCCACTCTCTTGTCACTTAGGGGAACAAAGGTATGTGGAATGAGAGAGTAGTCCGGACAAAAACCTTTTGTGTTAGGAGGAATGGGTGCAAAAGCTCTATAGAGACGGGTGAGAAGCATCCCGTATGGCATGGCAGTGGTTCCTAACACCGAAATGTCTGCCATTCTCTTGGCGACATAATAAGCTAGGTTGAAGGGTTGATGGGTGGACACACAACAGAGCATATAACAAAGACTAGCATTGAGATGATCCCTATTCCCTATGGTGCATAAAACGTTTGCTCGAAGAATTTCTTCCAACTTCTTGAATTGGGGCCTAAGCTCGTTTAGTTCCATGCCAAACGGGTCTCTATCAACCTCTTGACCTTTACGTTTTGTCCTAGTGTAGGTGGTCCTAGGTAGGAAGAGATGATCCCGGATGGTCTCTTTTGGAGTCAAGGGTGTGTCGTATGGAGGCATACGATCAACGATAGAATCTAGGCTTGACAACGACCACTTGTCGGTGTAAAGACAAGTACCTACACCCGGAATTCCTAAGACTTTCGTGAATTGGTTCAAAGGGATGTTGAATTGGTGTTGGTTGACTTTGAAGTGGATGCTTATGAGACCATAGTCATTGGAACTAAGAACGACACTAGCATAGAATTCTAGCACAAATCTAGGAACTATAGGTTCGTCTATGTCCAAAAGACAATCAAAGTTGATGGCGGCTAGTTATTGTCGGATGTTGGTTTCTTCTAAAAATGAGGGGTCTATGGTTCTACCCTCATGTACGTACCTCTTTTCTAAAGCCTTAAATATCTTAATTTGGTCGTTTGAAAGTCCCTTTGTCTTATGGTGTTTAGGTAGGTAGTTAAGGGTGTCATTGTGGTCGTAGTATGTTGCGGGAGGCATGATGTTATCCTAGACACGAAAATTACATAGTTTAGTTAAAACTAACGAGAATACGTATATAAAGTTCTAGTGTGTGCCTATATGGGGACAATGTGGAGGTGTAGTTATCTCGACTCCTTTTAATGCATGAAAATTTTGTTTTGTAAATTTTGTGACACAACGAGAGATAACCCAAACGCTCCTAATTCAATGTAGCTTCGTTTGAATGTACCCGAAAATACATATTAGTTATGTATTCCCTTTAGCATTCAAGAGACATTATGCAAATGATGTTTAAAACATAACGTTTTTATTTGTATGATCAATGTGCAAAAACCGTTTTTCCTAGTCGTGAGAAGGTTTTTATAAAAAATTTCTCATGGGGTTTTTAGTGAATTATGATAATGTCCTACAAGATGCAATTCCTAACTATGGAAAACATGATTTGTTATGTAATTCTGTGAATATGCTTCATGATTTTATAAAAATATGCATAAACCCCAAGTTTTGATTTTGTGCAAGAAATAGAAATCCTAGACTCAGATTAGGAATGTAGATATAGTTAGTATACTTACAGTGTGGATTAAAGCACAAGTTTGTTGAAGGGGATGACCTAAATTCTGTGAATGGGGTGCTATGGGTCGAGTTTGTGTTTCTTGTATGTTTTTGGGAAATGTGAGAAGAGGGTGTTTGTCTGATATATTAAAAAACAATCTCAGGAACCACGGATTTGGCGGAACCAAAAAGTGGGTTCCGTCCTTGTTATCGATTGGTTCCGTGGGAACCTTTTGGCAGTTGGTTGTTTTTGTCGTGTTTGGTTAAGCTAAGGTTTTAACTACACATTTGGTTCCATTAATCCTAAACCAAGTCTAAGAAGGTTAAATGGCTGTCTCTTAAGAGGTTTTGTGAGAATATCGGCAATGTTGTCTTCTGAGGATACTTTCTCGATTGAGATGTTTCCTTTTTGAACATTGTCGCGAAGAAAGTGGTGACAAATTTCTATGTGTTTGGTTCTAGCGTGTTGAACTGGATTCTTGCTAAGGTCGATAGCTCCTATTGTCGCAAAGAATAGGAACGTCGTTGAGTTGAATTTCGTAGTCGACGAGAGCTTGTTTCATCCAGAGAGCTTTTGGCAAGCTTTTCCTGCTGACACGTACTCGGCTTCAGTTGTTGATATTGCTAGGGCCGTTTGTTTCTTAGCAAACCATGAGGTGAGGCAATGCCCAACAAAAGTACAAATACCACTTGTACTTTTTCTATTGACATAGTCACCGGCATGGTCTGAGTCGGCATACACTATGGTTTCGACACCCGTTCCTTTAGGATACCATAATCCTAAATGTGTAGTACCTTTAATATATCTAAATATTCGTTTGACGGCTTCAAGATGTGATGTTTTAGGATCTTCTTGAATGCGAGCACATAGACAAATACTAAACATAATGTCCGGTCTACTAGCCGTGAGATAGAGTAAACTATCAATCATTCCTCTATATTTAGTGCTATCCACGGATTCACTTTCATCATCCTTTGTGAGTTTGGTTTCAGAAGACATGAGTGTTTTCATAGGTTTGGAATCTTCAAGACCAAATTTCTTAAGCATATCTTTAATGTACTTAGATTGGTTGAAGAATATCCCATCTTCTAATTGTTTTATTTGGAGTCCTAAGAAAAGGTTTAGTTCTCCCATCATACTCATTTCAAACTCGTCATGCATGATTGATGAGTGTGTAAATACTCATCATTTTATACCCATAAAAGACACAGAAAATGACCAAAAACACCCAAATAGACCTAATATTGTTGCAAATATTCGTGGTTTGTGTTTTTTATGTGTTTCAGGTACAAAAGGATTGAAAACAGGGCAAAAACAGACAAAACCGAGCTTGGATGGGAAAAAGTGCAAAAACGGACATTGCCGGATCGACTCGACACCATTTGAGCATTTAATGAAGAAAAGAAAAGTCAAAGTCAAACCCGGGATGAGGCATTTGGATGAGCATGAAAAAGCGAACCCGACATCAAAAATCCCATTTTTACAATTTACCCTCACCTATTTATCCTAACCCTTTTTACCTTAAACCTATTACCAAAAATAATTCAAAAACAAATATCAACCAAACCCTTTTATCCCTTTTTAACTAAACCTAATAATCCCTACCCCTTAACCCAGCCCATTACAAAACCAAATTAAACCCACAACCCGTTTTTTGTTTTAGCTAAATCCAAGGTCAACAAAACCAGGGTCAACCCCTTCTTCAATACCATTAAACCCGCCAATACCATTTTCTTTTCCCCAGAAAAACCACCATCCCTGACAACCAGACAAGCAATGTCTCCCATACCTTTCTCTGGCACACGCTTTTCCCCCCACCTACACTTAGCTACTCACACCAACTCCCCATGTGCTATTTTTCAATAAAAAAAACCCACTATCCCATTTTTCCCGCCAAAATGCGAATGTAGGGCTGAGATCAAATGAAAGATATTCAATGGTTGGGATGAATTCGGAATGAGGAGAGAAGGATTTTGGAAGTATAAAAAGGCCTCCTCAAGAGCACAATCGTGTAGTAGATTTTAGTTTTTAATCAGTAGTTAATTTTAGGAGTAGTATAATGTAGATTTTAAAGTCAAAATTAGATAAGCTTATTGTTTACCTTAAATTCAGTCCATTGTAATCTCAATTTCAATTTCAGTTTTAGTTCTTAAGCTTTGTACTTTTTCAGTGGTAATTCGAGTTAATGTTAATTCAGTAATCTCAGTTGTTGTTTAAATTCCAATAAGCTTTCATTTATGTTTCATTGAGCTCTTATGAGCTTATTATAGCTTCTGATTGAAGTTAATTCAGTTCATTCAGTTTTAATTTTAAAAGTCAAAGAATAGTCAATATTAGTCAACAATCAGTCTTTTGCTTATCAGCTTATTCCAGTTCTGTATTATCAGTTTTTATAGCTTATTCAATCTTATTATGGCTTTATATGAACCTTTCTTTCAAGTTTTCAGCTCAAAATAGCTTACAACCAAAACAGCCTCACATAAAGGATTGTTTGGGTCAATGCCTGTTATGGGTCAAAATCTGGTAAGTCACTGTTCATTTGCACTTTGTTGAATTTTAATCTTGCTTATTGTAGTCCAGAGTAGGTGTTAATAGAAGCCCTTAATCTGTTTTTGAGAATCTTAATGATCCAAGTTGAATAGTATTAGTTTTAGCCTAAGTCCTGATCTGATAAGCTCAGCAAAGCCATAAGCTATTTCTGTGACTAGCTTTTGGTATTTTCTAGTCAAATTCAGTGCATTAAGTAAGTTCACAAGAGTTGGATTCTTGGTAACAGGTTTTGGCTAATCCTAGTTCTTAACAGTCCCTTTATCATTTTTCCCTTTATCAACCCTTTTCAATGTCAATTTTAAGTTAGTTAAAGTAGGATTTAAAATCTGATTTTTGTTTTACAAGTAGTTTGTAGATTAATATTAATCTGTTTAAGCTTATTTAAGGATTTAGAGCTCATTTGAGAGCTTATTTTAGGGCTGCAAATAGCCTCAGCAGCCATGTCAGTTCCCCTGCATCAGTTAGATTTTTCCCCATTCAGTTAGTTTGTCAGCTTAATTTCTGCTTATCCCTTAGTAGCCTAGGTCTGTATTTTGGTTTATATCTAGCTTATAGTACTATCTTTAGGTCTTTCAGCTTATTTAGATCTTGTGAGCTTATTTAGTTAGTGTATTTTGGCCTGCAAGTAAGCCTTTGCAGCCTGCTTAAGCTTTAATCTGTCCTTGTTGCTTATTTCCATTTAAGTGCTTATTAGCTTGTTCTTGTAGCTTATTCTATTTTTATTTTTCCCTTTAGATTAAGTTTACCATAGTTTAGCTTATTTCAGCTTTTCCTTAGCTTAATACGGTTTTATTTAACCTTGTTTATAGTCCTTAGCTTATTCCCAGCTTATTTAAATAAGCTAGGACCTTTTTAGTATTTTTCCTAGGATTGTCTTGTCATAAAGTATTTTCAGTAAAATTTCCAGATTTTAATAAACAGTTTTAGTATTTTTAATAATTTAATTAGTTTAAATCAGTTTTTAATTCATATTAAATAATATAAAAGTCAAAAAAATACAAATCTTTTTTCCAAAATTTTCTTTTATCATATAGATCTTAGGAAAAATAAATTTGTACTTGTAGGATTAGTTTTTGAAAGATTTTACGTTTAGGCTCGGTTTTCCTGGTTTAAACGTACGTTTTCAGTTTTCCTTTACGTTTTTAATCACACGTTCCTTAGATTATCGTTTTTCTAGATTATTAAATCTTTTTTAATTCATGTTCACTTATTTTAGCGTAAAAACCCAAAATCCCATCTTTTTCACTATTCAAACACGCAATCACGAACCGAATCACGAATTCCATTCAAACCTTCGTTGGGGATAACGACCCGGGTTACACATTTTTGAGAAATCATCGCATAACTCTTGACAAGTTGATTCGAATATAATGTCATCTACATATATTTGAACTATGATTATATGTGATCCCTTTTTCTTAGTGAAAAGAGTGTTGTCTACTAGGCCCATGGTATACTTATGTTCAACCAGGAAAGTCTTAAGTCGATCATACCAAGCTTTTGGTGCTTGCTTAAGTCCGTATAAAGCTTTTTTAAGTTTGTAGACATGATTAGGTTTTTCAAAGTCGGAAAAGCTAGGAGGTTGTGCGACATACACTTCCTCATTAATAAAACCATTAAGAAATGTACTTTTGACATCCATTTGAAAAAGTTTAAAGTCATGTGCACATGTATATGCAAGTAGTATTCTAATTGACTCGAGCCTAGCAACCGGTGCAAATGTTTCGTCGTAGTCTTTACCTTCTTGTTGATTGTAGCCTTGAGCTACTAGCCTAGCTTTGTTTCTAGACACTACGCCATTTTCATCCATTTTATTTCTAAACACCCATTTTGTTCCAATTATGGTTTGACATTTATGTTGAGGGACTAATGTCCAAACATCATTTCTAACAAATTGATTTAGTTCTTCTTGCATTGCTATAACCCAAGATTCATCTTTTATGGCCTCGTTTATATTTTTGGGCTCAATTGTTGAAATGAAACAAAATAAATTACTTTGATTTTTAACTTTTGATTTTAAGGTTCTTTCATTAATTTCTCCTATGACGTTATCTAATGGATGACTTCTAGATTCCTTGATATTGACTATTTCCTTATTTAAAGGTTCATCTTCTTTATCATTATCTAGATTTTTTTGGTTTTCAACCATTCGACTTTCAACTAAGTCATCATCTACCAAAGGTGATGTCTTAGAGGGAGGTGGACTTTCGTCGAATGTTACGTTCAACGATTCCTCGACTCTTGAGGTTTCTTTGTTCAAGACGATATATGCTTTACTATTTTGTGAGTATCCAAGGAACACACCTTCATAAGACTTTGGGTCAAACTTGGTGAGGTAATCCTTAGTGTTTAAAATGAAGCACTTGCTTCCAAAAACTCTAAAATATCCTAAAGTAGGCTTTTTGCCTTTATAAAGTTCATAAGATGTTTTATTCAAAAATGCTCTTATTAGGACTCTATTTAAGATGTATGTGGATGTGTCAATGGGGTTACACCAAACTTTTATGAAACACATGTTTCTTTAATGGCTTTACCCTTTTTTAATCGTAAAGCTTTTTCTTTTAACCAATAAACTTCGTTTTCTAAAAATTCCTTTTTGGTTTTTAAAAACTTATTTTTGTTTATGATTTTTAGGGTAATTTCATACAGTTTGTTATATTCTATTTCTAAAGTGTCATCATCAATAGAGGAGTAAGATGAGTCAGATTGTACCTCATTAGAGTCATAAGCCATAAGAGCAACTTCGTCATTCTCGGGCTCTTCCTCATCATCTTCACTGTCACTCCAAGCACCACTAACAAAGGCTCTTTGAGTCTTGTTCTTGGGTGGCTTCGGACATTCTCCTATTAGATGACTAGTATCCCCGTACCTAAAGCACTTCCTATCTACTTTTCCTTTCTTATCATCACGGTCTTTCCGGAAGGATTTCTTTTCTTCTCGAGGTTGTCTAACAAACTTTCCTCGTCTTCTGAAGAACTTTTTGAAATCTCTTACGGCCATGGCATACTCTTCGTCATCGCTACCTGAACTAGACTCTTCATCATCACTTGACTCTACCCTAGCTTTTAAGGCAATGGACTTGATCTTTTCCTTTTTTCCTTTGACTATCTCTGAATCTTTTTCCATTACCATCTCATGAACTTTGAGATTTCCTATGAGCTCGTCAAGTGGCATGCTTGAAAGATCCTTGGATTCTTCAATGGCCGTCACCTTTGCTCTCCACTTCGAATGAAGTGCTCTAAGAAATTTCCTGACAAAGTTCTTACTAGAAAAAGAATCGTCAAGTGCTTCAAGAGAAGTAATAATAGTATTAAACCTAGCAAATTCACTATCAATGGTCTCATCTTCAGGGATAACAAATTGTTCATATTGTTGAACAAGAAGATCAATTTTGTTATCCTTGACTTGTGAGTTCCCTTGATAAGTGATAATTAAGGATTGCCAAATATCTTTAGCTGTTTTACACATAAAGACTCTTTCATATTCTTTCCTAGGTAAAGCATTATAAAGCATCATTTTAGCTTCATTATTTTTGGCAATTAATTTCTTTTCCTCATCACTGTGACGAGTAAGAGAAATATCCTCATCCCGACCACTTGATATATCCTTAATTATGGGTTTATGGTCACCTTCTACAATAATGTACCACAGATCTATATCCTTTGACTTCACATAAGTTTCAAAGCGGTTTTTCCAATATATAAAACTATTTGGTTCAATTAGTGGTGGTCTTTGCATAGATTTCCCTTCTTTGAAAATTTCAAAATCCATGGATCATTTCAAGTTTTAAAATACAATATATTTTAAAGATCTTGAGTAACGTAGCTCCTGATGCCAATTGTGGAAAACTAGAAGGGGGGTTGAATAGTTTTTACCGTTTTTAAAATTAATTCGCTTTGAATACTTAACATGATTTCAACTTATTGCAAATAATCAAACAATATAAATAAAGCAAGTAAGGAAAGAAACAATCAAACCACAACACGGATGTTTATAGTGGTTCGGTCTACAAGGACTCTCTTCCTTGCCCTACTCCACTCCTCGAGCCTCTAACTCGAGTGTTTTTCTTCACTAAGAAACAAGCTCCCTTCTCGGCAGAGAAAACCTTTATACACGTCGCTTACACTTTTTCCGGTACAAAGCTAAATACCGAGTTCTAGTTCGAGGTAGAACCAACCTAACGCCGCTTACACTTTTTCCGGTACAAAGCTAGATACCGAGTTCTTTTACAAGGGCACAACCACTCCCGATACTCTACGTATTTTAAGGACTAAAATACTAACCGATCACTACTGAATGTTTGGTATAACAATGATGTGTGATAAACAACTAAATCACACAGTAACTACTCTAACAAGTCTTGCAACAGTATGTTGAAGCTTGTGATGCGTTGATCTCTTTGCTACAAAAGAAAGATCACTAAGAATGAATATGTAATATGAATGGGTTAGTAATGAATGAAAGAATGTATGCTAATGTTTATGCTTATGAGTGATGATTAAACAAGAATGGGTGGCCTGCTATTTATAGGCAAAATGCCAAAACAGGTCACGGATTGGGCGGAACCAAATAAAGGGTTCCGTCCCTTATGTTGTTTGGTTCCGCCAGAACCTGACAGCAAATCTTCACATATCTTTCCAAATCTTGCCAAGATATTACCAAATCCAATTCTTTGCTTGAAGATCTTTCCATGATATTCTCTAAATCTTCAAGATATCCTAAAGATATCCAAATGATGTATGCAATGATGTCATGTACATATTTCCATTTTTAGAATAAAAATGTAAACATGTAAATGTATATAAGTATGTCCTATGTATATCCTAGTGATGAATGTAGCATGTTATGATGAGATTTAAAGGCTTATTACTATAAATGTAAAATACTTTAACTTATATTTATGTTTTGCTAAAGATAAAATTTATAATAGTCATTAACAAAATATAGCAAAGATCGTAAAATATAAATAACGTTTTTAGGACGATATTTGTATTAACAGAAACAGTTTTGTAATCTTAAACATCATATTGAGCAAATGTTAAAAGTCATTTGTGTTAAGCAACAATACACCAATAATGATTACTCTAATCTTCTTTCCTCGGATTCTCGCCTAAAAATAGAAGTCGGTAAGATTTTAAAAGATGAGATTGAACCTCATGTGAAAGATATCAACTCAAGTTTTGATTACTTTGAAAAGTATCTTGTCACTCAAATGAGAGAAGATTTAAAGTACATCCATTCTCTTGAAGACGAATTTGATGAAAAATGTTTAATACCTGATATTCAAAAAGAATTTTTCACAACTCAAATAGAGTCATTTAAGTCAGTATCTGTCAGCTATGAGTATGAGAATGTGAATTTTAAACAAACATCTTCTTTGAAATCTAAAAATCTTTGTCTCAAAAAGAAAATGAATGAACTTTCAAAAGAAGCTGCTGATGTCAAAGCAGAATTATCAAAATGAACTGCACAGTTTGTAAGATCCCACGAAAATCCGTCCTGATAATCTGTGTTAATTAATTATAACCTCGACTTACCGTTTAACCAAACCCATTTTTACGGGGGAATTTAAAAATTTTCCGATTATTTTATTTACACCGCAACTCAACATCGTAACGAGTAACAAATATCGGCACGAGATCTCGGCGCACCTTATGAAACATAATTACTTCGCAACGACTAATAGATCACAAGTTACCATTTACACCATTTACAAATATTAGTTAAAACCAATATCACTATAACATAATTTCAAAAATCACATTTCACTAATGAAAACCAAGCAAACCAAACGGATCAAAGCCCATCACCACTTTACCACAAACAGCCCACCATCACCACACGAGCGTTTAGCATAAATTCAGAAACCAAAGCACTTGAATATTTTTTTTTTTCGTATATCTACTCGACTTATATAAAGTCCATGAAACAAACCACTTGGAAACCAAATTTGTTTAACCACAATTTACCAGTCCATGCTCCACGAAACCAACTTCAAACCTAATCCTTCTTTCCTTAATATTACATGTACTCCGATCAAATGATCATCTACAAAACGCACCTCGTGCTCTTATATATTAAACACGACTTACACCAAAATTAGCATCATCTTACTCACCGCCCACGCGACTTCATGCATGCCAAGTACCACAGTTAGATATCAAGAATTCCTATAATTTTGAAAGTTCATGTGGTTGTCTCAAAAACTACTTGCACGTATAAATAAAAACCACTAGAGCTCGACTACTTTAAAATTCGATATTTCCTACATTTCCTAATGCTCTATCCAACAAGTGAGGATGTTTAGCAAGCGACGAGGACAGCAGTAATGGAATTAAACCTGTTAGCTCCAAATTTTGAAATGCAACAATTCCCAAATCATGTTCATGCACAATACCAAAACAAAGATAGAAAACTATCCACGTCTCACATCCATGAAATGTCTTACTATGTCGGCAAAACCATCCAAGTGTCCCATTATCTACATTCTCCCCAATGATTGATCTTATCTATCAAACCTCCTATATATTCTACTCTTCACCCTCACCTCACTCTCCACCTCTCTCATCACCAACTCAGTCTCACACATATTTTATAGATACAAGGACAAGAAAATCTAACAAAATCCTCCACAATCACTGCCACTAAATCTTCCTTGTGAGATCTTGTACAATATCCTTGCAAAATAACTCAAACCGTATGCATATATACGCATACATACATTCTTTATTTCCCACACACTCACTCTCATACGTACACAAAACATTCCCATAATCCCTTTAACCCATCTTGCTAAGACACTGAAATCCTGAAGCTCCAAATCAGTCGAGTGCCAAGACATCTAAGTCGAAGGGATAAAACTTCGTATACACAGTTTTGGATTTTTGGCATGATCTTTCATTTCTGCCTCTTCCCACACGTAGACCATCCTATATCTACGTATTGAAAGTCCTTTGTGAGCATTCTTACTTCGTATTTCATACTTATTCGTAGTCATGCAAAAATTCTATTTAGTTTCTATTTGTATTCCATTTTATTACGTATAGGCTTTTGAGCTATTTAATCACATGCATACATGATAAGTTAAGCACTTGCATACACCTCAAAATATCACGCTCTAATTTATTTCCAGTCAATAAGAACACAACAACAACCATATTAGTCAAACCGAGTTAACGATTTAACTAAGTATAAACTTATTATGTATATGTATCTCGACCCAATAGAACTCTCAACTAATTACTATTTTTGTTTAAACATCACGTAAAAATAAGCTCATCTCGACACGTAAAAAGACCCATTTTAAATCGCTATTCAAAAACCAAGTTTACAACTTAGAAAAATTCTAAGTCTTTTTTTTTAAACATGAAAACTATCTCAACATGCCTATAAAACGATCTCGTATTTTCATATTAAAATGAACAACTACCTAATGTTTTTACATATCTCGAACGATGAGATAGAAGGCTACATATTTGGTGTTTTTACATCGATCACATGATCTCGTTTCTACACTTAAAAACACCCCTTTTGATCGACAAAACCACCAACCATATAATTTAATTTCAGAAAGTAAAATTTTTAGAAATTACTATTCCGAATTTGGGCTTATTTAAAGCCCAACAAGATTTAACGATCCATAAGCCTACTGGGCCCATACGATACATTTTTAGAACCACAAAAATAGCCCGAGTTCAAATCCAAAACAAGTTTCATGCCCTCGCCTCTAAATTTCTTAACGGGCTAAAGTACATTTCGTTAATAAGCCCAATAAGCTAAAAATAAGGTGTTTTCAGAAATAAGCAGTTGACCTAAGCTTTAATAAGATTGAATAAGCTCCATAAATTTTTAGATAATCTTTCCTATGATTATTGTACGAAAAGGACTAAAAATGTAACGCGAGTTAACCGTAAGGACCAAAACTGCCAACCCGTGAAACCCATGGACTGAAGCTGTGAAAACAGTTTATAAAGGACTTAAATTAACATACCATTGAACTCCGAGCCTTATATGGACTTTGGACTTAACCGAGGACTAACGACGTAACGCAACCACAGTTAGACTAAGAAGGATAAAATCTGAAAAGAACAAGGACTTATTTAATTTCACTTGACATTCTTAGTTTATTTTCATTTTACACCCTTCATTTCATATGCATGTTTCATTTTAGTATGCATTATTTAAGGTTTCGCTATTAGGAATATTAGCAACTTCACTTGCATATTATTTCATCATATTTCGAGAAAGTAATATTTTGAGTCGTTTGAGATAAGAACCGAGATAATATTATAGATATATTATATTGAAGCATTTTAGGCATATCACACACTCACATCACCGATCAAATCGTTATACGATTTATCCTTTCCACATTCGTTATTAATCGTAAGTTAGAATCTTAGACTTTGCTTATACTCAGGTCTCGTATTGAAGAAGTTTTCGTGATCGTTTACTTGGTCTTATAATTTCGTCTTGCCAGATACGCTCCAGGTGAGTCGTGGCCCCTACTTTTCACACTTGTTTTTAATAACTCTTTTGGGGGAGATACATGCTTTAACTGTTTTATATTACTTGAAAACTCTCATGAATTGCTCAAAACTATCAACTATGCTTTACCTATTTGAATTATACTTGAAAGGAAAACATGCTCAATATATGTGCAAATTGTCTGTTTAGCTTAAACACGGAACTTGAAACATAACATCTCTGAACTACTTGTTGTAATATGATACTGAGGCTTACTGTATGCATTCATGTGACAAATGAATGAACTGTTACTTATTATAATATTTCTATATTCCACTGGAAATAATTGCCAAAATCAGAATACGTGTATTTTATGAACCTTGAGACCTATATTGCCTAAGCACACTTTATTGCCATAAAGTCCCTCGATCATGAGCCATTAATCACTGCGGTGAGCGCGAATATAGTGAACAGCTTCGAAACCTGTTAAAGGCTGACGACCTATCCCCTAAATACTGTGACGGAATGCCTTATGGTTAGTCGTATTTAGCAGTGATACACTATATTTGAGAAGAATAGGAATTGGCAAATCACCTATTAACTTGAGGGCCATAAATCACCCATCAGGTAACCCTGGTGGGACACCCAATTGTTAACGTTTTGCGTGTCATGAGGCTTAGGGCAATATAACTTTATGAATATATGAATGTTTCATATATATCCTAGGATACAGCTGTATTTAGAAGACCACCACTTTATACTGATAGACTTCAGATTCTAGATTATCATTCCCACTATGTGATATGATTGTGAATTCCGTACTTGAACTTTAACTGTTACCATATGTGACTTAAATGAGAATTCTGCACAAATTAACTCAAAATGCTTGGTATATCATTATAGTTAAAAGCTGACGCAACAGTCTATATTGAGCATATAACAACGTAGCTCATCTGCACTCATAACTTGAAACTCATGATTTTGGTGGTCATACATGATTTACTTGCGAATTTTATACAACACAACTTATTAATTATTTCATGAAAGATTACCATTTAATTCAACAATCACTATACACCTTTCGAAGAAAGTTATTTCTATAAACTTCACGAACTCACCAACCATTGTGTTGACGTTTTAAGCATGTTTGTCTCAGGTAATTAATGGAGCAGGACAAGACACGGAGCGGGCATCTTTTACTCTGATAACTTAAATGGTGTAAAATCAAATATGTCATTCCTTTCAAATTATCACATTATTTTATGGGATATTCAAATCAAATATTTCGCTTTCATATTAAGAATATTATTCTGAATGACATATAACTTTCAAAACACCCCTTCCGGGCCGTTTTCCTGAAATTTTGACTCGATCCTCACCGTAACACCCTAATTATTTTTCCGCTGCCACAAACCAAATTAGGGGGTGTTACACAGTTTGAGAAAGATTTAACAAAACTCGAAGCACAAAGTATTTCTTTCCAACTCAAACTGCAGGAAAAGAAAATGTCTTTTGAAAACTCTTTGACATCGGTCCTTAAAGGAAAAGAAAAGATTTTTGAGGAAAAGTGTGATGATACCAAAAAATATTGAATTGGAACATAGTGTGGCATCATTACAAAACGAAAATGAGCATTTGAAACAGATTTACAAAAAACTTTTTTAATTCAATCAAACATTCACGAGGTCAGACACAAAACTCTAACAAGAAACATCAAGAGACAGAAAATTTGAAGTCTCAATTGTCTGAAATTGCTGATAAAAAGTTTGAAAATGTTTTGGAAAAGATTGAATCAATGAAAATGAAAAAGTTTGAATCTCAAATCACAAATGATACATGGGAGAAAAATGATCATCTTTTTGAAAATGAAAAATGTGTGCTTCAAAAGAAAATTATCAAATTGGAAAAGATTTTAGCCCAACAAGCATAAGATTTTGATGGGTGAATCTCATGTTTCAAACAATTCAACACCAAAAGTAAGTGTTTCGGAAAAGGTTTACATGGGTGAATCTTCAAAACCATTTTCGGAAAAAGTTTCTCAATTTACGACCTATTCTTTGCAAAAAGGAAGGAAGTGTTCAAAGAGACTAAATTTTTTCGAAACAATTACTCCTCTAAAGTCTTCAAGGTCAAATACTTCACAAGAAATGAATCAAGGTTTTCAAACTCCACACTCTCATTTTACACTGGTAAAGCTAGTGTGGAAACCAAAGCAATGTCGTTCAAAACCTTTGAAACATTGAAACTCTGAAATGCTTCCGCTACAACACAAAAATGGCTCTGCTTTGGATATTCCAAATACCTAAAAGTCTCCATTCATCTCAAAAACAAAATTTTGAAATGAAACACCGAGTTTCAACAATGGATGGAAAACTTCATCTTCAAATTTTAAAACTTCAAGAGAGACACCGGGTTTCTCAAACAATTTTCACAAGAAAAAGAGTTTCAAATCACTGTTGATTCCACGAGTATTATTTCAAAATGAAACACCGGTTATCAGCCCTCGTTGGAATTCAACTTCTTTGTATCGGATTGACACAACTTACAAATGGATTTCAAAATATGGTAAACCCATTGGCGCCGTGCTTAAATGGGTTCCAAAGGTTGTTATCTAATCTGATCACATAATGGCTTCTGATGCACTCAGCTCAGAACCCGCGCTTAAAATAATGGCTTGTAAGTATTTCAGCATACAACCTGAGCTTAAGCATTGTGGCTTATGTACACAGAACAGTGCATAACCCAATTTTCAAAGAAAGGACCCTGTTGTACGTTTTATTGCGACAATCCTAACAGATAATAAGTTCTCACGGGAAGCTTATCAAAAACTTCTTAATCTTGAGCGAAATGTATTCAGATTTTTTCAAAAGGTTTTTCAAAACTTTACAAGATTTTGCTCAAGATTTTTTCAAAACTTTACTCCCCAATTCACTCCAAAGTTTACAATTTCTCAAAATAATGCAATTTTTGAGGGGGAGTAAAAGAGATTAAAATGAAAACATCAAATCTCTTAAATGATTCTCAAAATGATTTATTCATCATTGAAGTGAAAATGCTTTAAAAGTGAAAAAGTGTTCCAGTGAAATCATGCTTGACTATTTCTCCACATTAGTTTTCCAAAAGTACAACGATTTTAATCAAATGATATCAAAAATATCATGGGCATGCTATTTTTGAGGGGGAGAAATATGATTAAAATGATCACATCTTAATCATTCTGAAATCTTTAATAGTTAGAGAGGAAAAAGGGAACATTTGGGATAACTTGAATCGCTCGCATGAAGATGAAACCCCTATCCCCAAGGACGACCATGAATCACATGAAATAGAGCTCACTGACAACAAAGTTGTAGAAAGTCCTTCAGGTGAACTTAAGGATGATAAAAAAAAAGAACAAATGGAAGAGAACATTGGTGCAAGAAGATTAGGATTGGAGATGCTAAAGGGCACACATTTTGGGCTTTTTGTGACCCGTATAATGAAGACTGTGATGGAGGAAGTAGCAAAATAAGAATTGGAAATGATGAGTACTTTTGGACCTCTATCAACTACAAAGGAAGAGTTGAATTACCATGGGTGGATAAATTAGGTTTTAAAGATTGGATCAAAATAAGATACGGAAAAGTGGATGCTTTAACTAAAGAGAAAATTTGGAGCGATTGCATGAAAAAAGACGCTCCAAGCAAAGGCGTTGATCCAAATGATGAAAGGGATAGGAATGAGTACGCAACAAGGTGGGGAGAAGAGAAATACCGTTGCAAACTTGAGATTATCGAGAATAAGCTTGATGACGAATGGTTTAATGGGACAGAATCCGACGATGATGACTTGGAAGGAATTATGGACTACCTTGATATACAGGGATACGATGGATTCACAGACCTTGATGATGAAGCATACGAACAACGGAGATGTAAGCTTTTAGGCATACCTTACAAAAGACCACCTCCGATTGTTGCAGAGAAATTTGAAATTACTAGGTACCATGTAGGACAAGATGAGAAGTTTGCAAAAGTACAAAGAATTGAAAGGAAGGAATTTCTTCGTACTACAACCAATGTTGCGTGGGTAAGAGAAAATTTAATGAGAGAGATTGATGAAGTTGGACAAGTCCATCGGCAACCTTAGAACACCATGGCCTTGAGTCTAACTTAAAGACTCGTTAATAAACAAAAGTGTTTTTTCGGGAGACAACCCGAATTATCCCTTTCATTCCTTTTTAGTAGTATAGACTGGTTTGGTTTGTTTTGTTATAACTTTTTGCAGGTATTGGAGGAAGTAGGATGGCTAGAAAATGCACCACGGAGTTTTTCACTCCTGGAATTCATCTCAGAGATTTTCTACGGCGTAACTTTGTGTTATGGTTACGCCGTAACCATCCTAAGACATTAGGAATTTTGTCAGGTTTAATTACTTACGGCGTAACTCAGTCCATGAGTTTACACCGTAATCTTCCCCTATACCAATTTTTTTTTTTTTTAATTTAAAATAACTTGCATTCCATGACCTTGTATTAGTTTTAAATGGACTTTTTGGGTGTGTTCCCTGTAAACCCTCACGAGACTTCACTCGTCCACTCGGGACACCGAGTGGTCTAAAAGGCTTGTTGCATACGATAAATGCAACCGTCATTCCTACGAAAGTGAGTTAGGTTTTTATTTGTTTTTCCTTTTTATTTTTTAGATTTATACTTGTTGGTAGTGTCGTGATTTTAGGGATTTGAAGTTTGCTCATGGAGGCGAAGTGTAGCAACCGGCATTTTAGGGCAACACTTATTTATAAAACTCGAAACCAGTTGCGGTAGACGATGATTTTTCCAAACTTATTTTAATAATAAATTTCATTTATTATTACCTATTATATATTTTCGAGCTTTTTGGACATCATTTGAACTGAAAATGAGATATTTTCTTGTGAAACGTGAAAGTATATCACAACGCGAGTCGGCACGAGTCTAAACCTAATAACACATGAAACAATTGGTTTTTACAAGATAACACGAACCTAGATGTATTTATAGTCAGTTTTAACGGAAAAACAATTTTAAAAATATTGACGCAACTTAGAGAGTCATACGAGCATTTTTGGTACAATAAACAAGCCCATGAACGTTTTTATTGAAAGTTTACCAAAATTTCATCTGTGGTCCTTGTGATTAATAACCGGCCGCCCCCTTGACTTGTGAGAAATGACAAACCGCCCCCCCCCCTTTTGTAATAAAAACCCTCACCCACTATCTCTCTCTCTTCATTTATCAAAACCATAACAAAATATATACTCCCTCCTCTCCATTAATAGCCGCCACCGGCCACTTCACAAACCACCACCACCGCCACTCACCACACCACACCGCCACCACATAAACACCCCTTGTGACTCGCTTGTCATGTCGAGCTACCACACGTGCCACATCACCCCATCACTCACGCGTCACCACCGCCACCTAACACTTGTACAACCGTGTAGATCAAGAGCTTTGGAGGCGAGATACACCGTTTCACACGCGTGTATGACTCGGTGTGGGTCAACTCATGACTCAAAGAGTCGTTTTTATTTATTTTATTTAGATCCGGGTATAAACACGTGGGTTAACGAATTTTAATGATTAAAAACTTGTAATAAAAGGTGCTTGGTATCGTGGTTGTGTCTGTGTCGAGTTTGGTTAGGTTCGTGGGTCATGCATTGGGTTATGCGCCGAGATAAGCTCGCAAGAGCTTATGTCGAGCTTGTGGTTTATTTGTTTTTCTTAGCTTGTGGTCATATTATCTTTTTGGTTTGTCCGTATAATGGTTAACAAGGGCTTGGTAAACCCTCGTTGTGGTTTTTGGTCATTTGAACTCGCGACGTGGTTAGCCGTGACCCTTGTGGTCTCGACCAAAATTGTTTGAGGTTGTTTGATTGTTGCCGTGACATAGAAACTCAAGCCGTGACCCTCGTGGTCTCGGCCGAATACTTGTGGCTATGTTCGATTGTTGTTGTGGCCATTTGTGTTGATAGTCGAGACTTGGTCTCGACAAAATAAGTATAACATGGACTTGATATATATTGTGGTTGATATTAATATTGAAAGTGGTTTAAAGGACTCGAGCCGTAGGATTAGTGTTGGCCGAGGTTTATTGTTGAGATTGTTGGACTTGGAAACTTATACTTGTGATGTTTTGAGCCAAGTCGAGTGCCACCGAGACTTTGTAGTCTCGGCATGGCCTCAACAAGCCGAAAATGGATATTAGACTCTAATTGAACTTGTGACTATTACGGTTGACTATTTGACCTGACATACGGTCGTAAGGATTATGGAATGTAAATTGATACGTTGTCTAGTCTCGTGACATATTGTGAAACGGAAACGAAAAGGAACTTCAAACGACTAATAAATAAAGTTATAATAGTTAATAAATAATAATAAACGATATATATATCTTTTTGGAAATGTAATTTATGAGATAACGGAAAAACGCGAGACTATGAGAACGTATCGTGGCACATTACCTTGGTATACTAATATTGGAATTTGGAACATTGTTTGGATTATATTTAAAGTTACGGATCGGTTTAACATTAATATAACCGACCGACACGGTTATCGAACTTATTGGACTGACGAGCCCAATAAGAGCCCGACAAGTGTGTCGAAGGACGTATTAGTGAGAAACTTATCCTTATGACTTACCCCTTATCACTTGGTTTTGTTTTATTGTTACGAGTTTAGTAATAGAATTCGTTTAGGATATTGCAACCACATGGCGTAGTTGTTATTGGAGAGTTGTTTTGCGAGTCATTTTCGTTTTGGTCATTTATTTTGGCGTATGTACACTTGAGTCAACATTATGTCACCACTACATGCACGATGATACCAAACACTAGTAAATGGATTGAACGAAAATATTTTGGAATTGAAAGTGGAATATACTTGGGAATAGTAAACTTTTGGAAACTGTTATACTTTTAGATATACGTTAAGATAAGTTTATTATAAATAGGTTGTGCCGAGTCTGTCGCGTTGTGATACTAGTTGCTGTTGTTCCGTACTACTCGTGTTTGTGCTGTATTGTGCTTTGCTTTTGAGGTGAATTCTCGTAGCCCCACTTTTTAACGTGTTTTACCTTGGGGTGGAAATGGTACTCAATTCTTTTGAATGTTTTCATGCTGTGACCCACTGTTTTCATGATTTTGGACAATATGTGTGTTTTGATTGCAATATGTGCCTTACTGCGTGGATTCAAATTGTGTAACTTGGCTTGAATGTGCGCAACTGTTTAGTGATGCATTGTTAGTATAATTTTGGGAAGTGGCACCCAGTATATAATTTTGGGAAGTGGAACCCAGTATATCATTTTGGGAAATGGCACCCAGTCTATGTGTGGATCAATTACGCGTGTTTGCAGTCTGAGATAGTTTGCGATCTTTACTATATGCTCACATTTGTATATCTTGCTCACTGTTGTCCTACACTTCATTATTCATAGCTTCGTGGTTTAACTTTCAAACCTACGAGCTCACCAACATTATGTTGACGTTTTCTAGTACCATTTTCAGGTGGATCATTGTTAAGGTATTTGAAGGCACGTTTATTGGAGTCAGACTATTTGTCATTCTGCTACTATGTTTTCAAGACAATAAGATTTCAAAAGGAGACACTTTCACTATCAAGAGTTATACAAGAATATTTTGTAATGATGTAAACTACTACTGAAGTTAATATATGGTGTGAACTATAATGTTATGCAATGTGCCTTCTTCATTACATCTCGTGTTTCCGCCATTGACGGGGTGTGACAAAATGGTATCAGAACCTAAGGTTATAGAGAATGCCGGTTTTTCTAAAATAAAAACCTCAACTATAACCAGACTAAAGTTTTTATAAAACCCCAAACATGGTACAATTTGATTAGCCCGAGCATTTCATCATTTTTCCTAAATTATGCATAGCCTGATCAACTATGCTTAATTCAGGAGCGATCATAGGATAATGGGGGTAGTTACCTTGGATCGTGTTTGGTTGGAGTCGGAGTCTAGATCACCTGAAAATGCATTAGTTTATGTGTGTGCATCTGCCTTACGTGTTATGTGTATCTGTGGTTATGCTGCTTTGCCTTCTGTGTGCTGAAGCTTTTAGCTTCTAGGACAATATATGAGCTTTCAATTGCGTACCTAAGTGCTTTGATTTGATTTGATATTGTGTGACGTGATCCGATATGTTATGATGTGTTTTGAGTTGAGTTGATATGACATGGTTTGATTTGGTTGAGCTAGAGTATTTCCTGTAGTATCCCCCATACTTGTGCGCTTAATGTTAGTTATCCTTATACGCAAACAAAACTCATACTATATATTTTGCTAAATATATATAGCGATACGTTATTTTGAAAACGTTACTTTGGGTAGGCTATTTTGGATACGCTAAACAATTTTGAATACTACTTTGGACGGTCAACATTGGTTTCGCTATTTTGAAAATGTGTTATATTGATATGTTATTTTGAGAACTATTTTGGGACATACTATTTTGGAATACTATTCGAAAGCTATTTCGGAAACATGATTACTCTGGTATTACCCTATGCCGTTATGTCACATGCCTTGTCTTCCCACACTACTCCTCTTATTAGAAAGCCTGAACACACCACATTATAAGCCGATGATTCGGTTGACACCATTAGTTGTCTTAGGAAGCAACCCACCAATCAAAATGGACACATTAATGGTTTAGTCGTATGATTACAACCTTGGAGACTACAAGTGAGATAATAGGACTCATGAGAAGCAGTGACCTTGTTAATTGAGTTGTTTGTGTTGACCATGATAGCGAGGTTCGTCTTAGTGTTCGCGTTCCGGAGATGGTACTGATTTAGATAATTCGAATTCTGTTTGTCAAAATTTTTGGTGCAAATGAAAGAGTTTCTTACGAATGTTATAAAGGAGGATGAACTGGTAATCTTTGTTAATTGGACCGTGTTATGATGTTTCTTGTAAACAAATTTTGGTTGACAGTCGAAATTGTTTTAGAATGTTTTGAAATAAATTTGTGATTTCAAACGGTTGGATTGTTTTAGTATAAAAATCGTTTCAAATGTTTGTCCAAACGTAAATTTTCTTGAAAATCAAAAATCTAAACCATATATTCAAATTATAAATTTTGCAAACATATCTTTTCACATGACTTAACCATCGCAAAATTTCAAACAAAGTTGCGCCAAAATACACTAATGGTCAAAAGTTTATAATGTCTTACTCAAATAAATGCTAATAACAATTTCAAAAACCATGCCTCCAAGAGGGAACACGCACCATTCATGAACAAACCTCGAGAACAATCACAATGCCTACAAAACCATGCGACCTTAGAAGTAAACCGAACACCTCTGACCGTGACTATCAGTAGCAGTGCGCCGTGCCTTGACACTATTCTTTTGAAGCACAACTTTCGTACTCATCCCAGAAGATAAGACTCTCATGATGATCGAAGCGCGTTGGATTAAACAGTCAGTGTGCAATTACTTAAGAGACAACGTGGCCTTTCGGAGTCCTAGTGCAATTACTTAAGAGACAACGTGGCCTTTCGGAGTCCTAGTCAAATTGGGACATGACATCGCTCTTACCTTTGGATATCAAGAAGTTTTACCGGACCATAAGACCTTTGCCTTTCACTTGTAACAAGATCTCTCAATGTAGTATTTACGTGGCAACAATTTTGAGTCATTATATATATTGTTGGTCCACAAATTATATGGATCACTAAGTAGTCTTGAATACCTAGTAGATGGTTAGGATAAATCCGAACCAATAAAGTGAGAAACCCTAGGTGATTGTTGTTGTTAATGCGGAATCTTAACAAGAACAATGAAGAACACACAGGAATATCACTAACTTCGTATATTGATTATAAAACACAATTGTGAACTCGTACAACTCACACACATTACTAACAACCTTTAGGGATCCTTTTATAACACAAGGAAACCCTAATACTAACCGACTCAGAAGATATTCACAAATCTTCTATAAAGATACTTACACGTTTAGTATCTTTTCCTAACTTATCTCTAACAGACTTTCCTATCTTCACGACCAGACTTAACTTTATAAGTCAACCAGACTTAAGCATACTACCAGACTTAACTTTACATAACCAGACCTAATTACAAAGCCAGACCTAACTCTGAATATACTACCAGACCTAAGTTGTCTTCTCTTGATTCGTATCATAATTCCCAACAATCCTCCCCTAACTTGATCTTCATGCATCATGAACTTCAAGTTCTTCTGATTAAGCCTTCTGAGGATTGAATCTTGAACACTTTGAACTGTATTTAGGTCTTGTTCCTTTCTAGCAGCTTGAATCTTGATAAGCTCTTCTGATATGGTCTTTGCAGCAACATTGACTATATGTACATCAAATTCATTTAAGTTCCAGACTATTCTCATCACTTCCAAATGTGTTACCATCTGTGAGAGGTGAATCATTGAAAATGTAATGGATTTAAAATCTCTTTACCAATAGCCATTACCACTGGAGTAGCCAATGTTTTGGTGTGTAAGACCATGGTACATTAATAACCATATGATTTTTAGCAAATCATCAGCTTATCAACGGATTTGTTAAGTCTTTACCAAAAGCCGTTTGCTTCTGGACTAGTCAATTCTTTGATGGAAAAGCACCTCATCATGGTGAATTGATTACCATTTATGGTTTTCCACAGCCTTTACCACAAGCCATAACCTTGTGGGCTAGCCAACTCTTCACTTATCTTAGATATGGTGAGTTGAATACCATACAATTTTTGGCAAATTGTCAGCCATAAACGGATTTGACCAATCTTTACCTGTTAGCCGTTTGCTCAGGATTAGCCAGTCCTTGTGTTGATGAGACAAGGTGGACTGATAACCTTTTGATGTGTTAGTGCAAAGCACCTCCACCAAGTGAGAAGTTCCAATAGTCTCACTCAACAACTTGTGAAAATTCTTTCAAACATCCTTAAGCTACATCTTTCAAAGACTGCCTTTTAATTAAATCCAATAACATCTCATATCCTTCATCCTTTTTACCAGTATACAACTTTTTGCTCATCATTTCCTTGCAAACATTTGATGATAAAGGATATTCCACTTCTGCAAGCATATAAATATCAACATTCTTTAATGAAACACAATGTACCTTGCAGGTATGAAAATATCTCCAGCTGACAATATTTTGCTCTTCAGGAAGTTTCCACACTATATCAGACTCAGTTGGTGGCTCAAACATCACCTTCAAATTGCCCCAAAAGACTCTTTCAAATTCATCTTCAGGTGGATGATCTCCATATTTAATGTTCACCAACTGATAAAGTTCCTGTAGATCCTCCCTATTCACATCATTTAGAATTCCAGCAAAATTCATATAAACAATGTCAGAATTATCTTCCCTTATTATTTGATATGCAACCCTCTCACCAGTCATTATTAGTTGATACTTGACAACCTTAGTTGGTTCCTTTGTGCTTTCAATAGTCCCCATTGTGGCTCCTTCAGATGAAGGTTCTTCATCTAATTCCTCTTCAACAACCACTTTCTTGGATTTACTTTTCCTTTCCAAACCTTTTCTTCTTTGAAACACAATAGGCTTTATTACTTCAGCTTGCACTTCTTCTGTTGACTTTCCAGCTTCAGGTTGTATATCAATCATTTTATCAGGTTCAATGACCTTTTCAATCTCTTCATCAACAGACAAAATTAACCTTCTTCTTTTCCTATCCTGTTTAATTTTGCCCATTGATTGAGCCAAAGTCTCTGCAACTTCCAGTGTCTCTGGCTGATGGTGGTGACATTATCTTGAACTAGAGGTTCTTGAACTGGTGTTTGAAGAATATTTTCTTGTTCTTGTTCTTGCTCCAAATTCCTCCCCTGTTTGGAAGAATTCTTTTGGAGTTGAGGAACTATGATAAGAAGATTTTCCATAGTAATGGGTGCAGGTTCCTCCTCCCTTGCAGGACTTGGAACATTTGGGTGTGGGATAGGTGAAGGTTGTGGGATAGGTGAAGGTAATCTTGCAGCAGATGGTGAGGAATCTGGTTGAGATGATGGAGTTGGGGTAGGTGTAGGTGTAGCAGACCTAGATGATGCTTGGTCTTGTTCCTCATCAGGGTGCACTTGTGCAGCTCCAGAAGTACCTGCATTGTTAGTACCAAGCATAGCAGCAAGCAAAGGTTTGTCTGTCCCTTGAAAACTCCTTTTTAAATTTGCAAAAAGTTTGGAAGTAAAGGCCACACAGATGTAAGGCACTTTATCCTTAGTTTCATAATTCAAGATCATTTGCAAAAATCGTGGATACATTAAAAATTTTGGGTCTTTAGCATTTTTCATCATTCCTTCAAAAATTAGTTTTGAAAAGTTAAATTTCCTTCCAAGTGATAAACAGACCAATGCAGAAGCAATTCTGCTTCCAAATTGATCCCATCCACCACTTTTGGGACTTAAGCTCTGAAGTAAATGATGTACTAAAAACCTCCACTGAGGTGTAAAATAACTTTTCCAAAATGTAAAACTTCCATCAGTGGGGTACCCAATGGTATTCAAACCCTCCAAAATATCATCACTAGGCAAATCAAATTCTCCTAAAGCATCATCCAATTGGAGACTTTCCCTAATGGATGCTTCAGTAATGGTAAAGCCATTTTTATCTATAATTGCCCTTAAACATGGTGTCCCATCATCAAGAGTCTCAGAGGTAACCGACCCCCAGAACTGCTTGACAAGGGACTGATAAATAGTAGGATTATGAATTAACGAATAACAAATGTAAGAACCTTTTAGGAAATCCACAATCCCCTCGAAACCTGCACTTTGATCTGGCTTCTTCAAGAAACCAACTTGATTATGCTTGTCCACAAACTTGAGGTTAGCCATAGATGAGTAAACGATTTAGGTCTGGTTGATTAGAAGGGTAGGGTTTTTGAAAATATGAGCGTAGAAACAGAGTCGTGAAAAATAAAGATGATTTAAATTTGGAAGTAAATAAAGAATAAAAGGAGATAAAATATATCAAATTTTAATCTTATATACTTCATAAATATCTCTTTTTACCGAAAATAGTGCAACGGTAATATTTTAGATAAATCTTTATTATTCTGACCAGATCTAACGGTCAAAAATATAACACTACCCGACCTAAATAGTCAACCAGGCCGAATCATAAACTTACCAGACCTAACCAAGAGAGTGGACTTACACACTGAATATAGCGAATGCAAGGCTTTACATCATCTCATTCCAATCTTTTCTGCAAGAATTAGTTGAAACAACAAGAAAAAGGAGACAAAAACCAATCTTTGCAAGACATACAAGCTACCAGATTTAACACTTAAGTTTACCCGATTTAAAAACATGTAAAACTTGTACATTTGCCTCCCCTTAAGTGTAAATCTCCTTTCTTTTTTTTTTTTTTTTTTTTTTTTTTTTTTTTTTTTTTTTTATCTATACTTAACCAAAATAAAACCTGTGGTCAACTTTCCAAAAATACAATTAATAACTCTTTGCCTGCAAGTATTAACCCATACACCAACCGAGCATTAAATGACATTAAACCTTGATTTTCCCTTGTTAAAGCCACACAAGCATGATCATTTTTAAACAATTTTGAAGGCAAACCTCTCACAAGGTTATTCTTCACAAGTTTATTCATGTTTTTGAAATTCACATGGCCTAACCTTCTGTGCCACAACTTAGATTCATCCAATGTAGCTTTTGCAATTAAACAGGTAGCACCTTTTGCAGGATTAGATGCTTTCATATCAAAACTGTACATTTTGTGTTGTCTGGGAACTTTAAGAAGAATCTGATGTTCTTCAGGCATCTTAAAGTCCGGAGTCAACACAAGACAATCAGTTTCAGTAAAAAGCACCTTATGCTGAGTATCACAAATTTGTGATATTGAGAAAAGGTTGAACTGCCCAAGTTCTTTCACAAAAGATACATTGTCAAATTCTATGTTGCCCACAATAATTCTTCCTTTACCAGTTATATGTCCCTTGCTTCCTCCAAAAGTAACAGAACCTCCTTCGAATTCATGAAAATCATTAAGATAGTTCTTGTTACCAGTCATGTGCCCAGAGCATCCACTATCAAGAATTCCTCTATCTTCCATATAGCAAAGTGGATGATCCTGCACAAAAAGAAGAGAAATTAGTTTCTCTTAGGAACCCAGGCCTGAGTAGGCTTGGGTCCGCCTTGTGGATCAACATGCTTAAATTTCTTAATTAAACCTGATCCACTGTTGTTTTGGGATTTATGCATTGATTTATTTTTGTTTGAATCCCAAGACATACATGCTGAGGTCTTAACAGCAGACCCCCCATTCCCCTTTAAAGGTTTTGCTGTTTGCTTAACAGCTTGTCTTCTCACAGGTGAATGAGTTTTATAAAAATTATTTCTTTGAAAATTTACATTCACCTGAGGTTTTTGAAAAGGTTGTTTGGGTCTCACAAAACCAGTGTTCACATTAGGCCTCATAGAATTAACATTTTGCCTATTCACATTAAAGTTCCTGTAGCCAGACCTAAGATTTTGTCTACCAGAATTAACATAATAGTTAGGTCTGGTATAGTTATTGAGTTGGACAGGTTTGGGAACAAACTGATTGGCATGATTAATTCTACTAGTATCATTCCAAACTGGTTTATTTGAACTATGACCCATATTAACATTCCTTCTCTTTTGCTCAGCCTCTCTTTTCATTCTCTTTTCATGGAAGTCACAATCTCTTATTAAATGACTTAAACTTCCACACACAAAACATCTTTTAGGAGCATAAGTATAACCACTCCTACTTTCTCTGTGAACACTATTGCTTCTAGGTGACTCACTCATTTTAACAGATTCCCTAGGAGTTTTTATGTGATTAACACAACTAGGTTTGACTGTCTTAGCCTTTGGTTCAGTCACTTCAGGTTTAGTAACAACAGGTTCACACTTCTTAATAACCTTAGGTTCAGGATTCTCTTTTATCTCACTTTTTGACTCAGACTTAGAGTGATCAGAGGAACCATCAATAGATCCTTCAGAGTCATTAGATTGACAAGAAGAATACCTACTGGATTTGTCCTCTGATGTGGTTGGTTCAGGCACTTGAGGACCTTTCTTACCATACACAAAGAGTGAATCATCCAACTCTTCTTTTTCAAGAGGAGTATAGCCATCACTCAAAGGTGGTGGTACTCCCTTAAAGTCACCAGTCTTAACAAACCTATTATACAAAGGCTTATCAGTATAGTCCTCTTCTTTATTCTTAAATATAGCCTTATTCTCATTTTCCTCATATCCTAAGCCACATTTTTTATTTGACTTTATTTGAGAATCCCAACACTTAAACAGGTTATTATTTGAATTGTTCCACTGATCTACCCTTTTTCTCAACTCATCCCTCTCCTTCTGAATTTTAAGGCCCAACTGTCTATACCTTTTAAGCTTTTCATCTTGTTCATATATTTTATTAGCTTGAAAGTATAGTTTTTCATTTAAAGCAGCATGTTGGTTTTGAAGGGTGACCTTTTGTGCCTCTAAAGTTTTTACAGCATTTTTATGTGCTAATAAATTTACTTCTAGATCACCTATTTGTTCTAGCTGCTCATCACATAAAGCCTTAACATGATTATATGAGTCAGTACATAATTTAGAGCATAATGATACCTCATTACCAATGGCCATGAGAGCATGATCAGACTCCTCATTTACTCTTGGATGTTCACCCCAGTTGACTCCTCCAGCTTCCATTGTCAGCAGGCTCATCTGATTCTTTTCCATCTTCCCATCATCATCTCTTTTCCCATCAGCAGGCTTCTTCTCTGGACAATCTCTTGAAAAATGTCCATGCTTGTGACAGTTGTAGCATTCAACTGTCCTCTTTGTGTATCCCACTGGTGATTTGTTGTTGAAGTTGATGGTCCTTCCATATTGCTTCTGAAATCTTTTGACCCTTAAAGCAACCATGGCAATGTGCCATTTTATGTCCATCTCCTCAACTTCAGCATCATTAATCTGTTCTAGGTCTTCACTAATAAAGCTTTCATCTTCCGTTTGATTGGCAAAGAAAGAATGTATCACCTCATCAGTAAAACTTGAAGCAGACCTTTCACTTGAAGGAGTTTCATAGATACCAGACCTAACACTACCAGATTTAACCTTATAAGTACTGCTTTTGTTTTGTGACACAAAAGCAACATTTGATGAACTGGTTGAAGCCTGAGTATTGTTACTGATGTCCCTTTCAAACATCCTGAGATTATTGTATAGGTCATCAGGTGTCATTGAATCTACTTCCTCCTTAATTCTCATCGCCACAGATACATTGCCCCATTCTGATGGTAAAGATCTAAGGAACTTGTGGTTTGCATCCTCATTTGAAACTGCTGCACCATGAACTTCCAGTTGTGTTAACAGATGTTGAAATCCGTCATAGCCCTTCTCCAAACCTTCAGTCTTTGAAACACTGAATGTCTCAAATTGCTGTTTAAGAACAGCCTTTTGCATCTTCTTGGAGTTTGCATTGCCTCCAAATCGTTTCTTGATAGCCTCCCACATCTCCTTAGCATCAAGTATGCCATGAAACCTTTGTAGATGTTCCTTAGGAATAGCCATAAGAAGCAAGGTTCTGGCCTTCTTTTCCTTCTCCACAGCCCTAATCTCCTCAGCAGATACTGGTGGCATTATTCTGATCTGCCCATCATTCCCTTGTGAAATTCTTTTCTTAGAATTTCCCTTTTGAATAACCTTCCATACATCACTATCAATGTACTCCAGATAATGTTCCATCTCCATGGCCCATATATCATACTCTTCTCTCTTTAGTAATGGAAGTTTTATGTTTGAGATTGTGGTTGTGGAAGGGATGGGTTGTTGTTGTGTTTGGGAGTTACTGGTTTCGGTTTTTCCTTCATCTTCATGGTTTGACTTCTCATCCTCACTGTTATGGATTGAGAAAGTTTCAGGCTTATCGAATTCAGACATTGTGTAGGGTGATTTGAGTGAGAATTAGGTTTTAGTGTTCTTCGAATTCAGAGTCTCTCGCCTTGCTCTGATACCACTTGTTGGTCCACAAATTATATGGATCACTAAGTAGTCTTGAATACCTAGTAGATGGTTAGGATAAATCCGAACCAATCTAAGTGAGAAACCCTAGGTGATTGTTATTGTTAATGCGGAATCTTAACAAGAACAATGAAGAACACACAGGAATATCACTAACTTCGTATATTGATTATAATCACAATTGTGAACTCGTACAACTCACACACATTACTAACAACCTTTAGGGATCCTTTTATAACACAAGGAAACCCTAATACTAACCGACTCAGAAGATATTCACAAATCTTCTATAAAGATACTTACACATTTAGTATCTTTTCCTAACTTATCTCTAACAGACTTTCCTATCTTCACGACCAGACTTAACTTTATAAGTCAACCAGACTTAAACATACTACCAGACTTAACTTTACATAACCAGACCTAATTACAAAGCCAGACCTAACTCTGATATATTACCAGACCTAAGTTGTCTTCTCTTGATTCGTATCATAATTCCCAACATATATCTTAGTCTTGCGTAAAGGAATTGAGCATTTAGACATAAGAGTTTCGCCTAATAATGATCTTCGAGCGTTCCAGATCATTGACACCAGGTTCTGCCCATAGACCTTTTGATTCATAGACCATCGTCTTCAACTATTCGTGCGTACCTGATGATACGTTCTTCCCTGATGTTTTCACACCAAGGGTTTTTCCCTTAGAAGCCTTTTATCAGCTGTGAGGCTATTAATGATCTCTGTCCTCGTTGATTGAACTCTATTGGATTCTACTCTTTCCTTTCGGATAAGTACGTCAATAAATCTTTCCTACATGATAAGGACACCAACATCGAAACTCTTCACTAACCTCGTTTACACTTTTGCCTAAGTATGATGACCTCCTCACGAAACATGTACATAAGACTCTTTTGATCTGTGCGGATAAGATACTGCGTACCATGCAAACACCGCCTTTTATGATATTACTTCGAAACCACGACTGCCAACTCCTTGTCACGAGTTGGGATATTCCTCCCCATTTCCTTCAATTGCCTTGGAACAACTTTCTTCACATTAGGAAGCATTCATTTTTACTTCATCAACCTTCATGGACGTCGGACGTTCCTTCATTCGGAGACATAGCCTTGACGATTTTTCTAGCACGTATGATTTTCTCCCCCTCGACTGTTGGTCAACAACTCTCTCCTAATAGCCATAGTAAATTCACTTAACTACACTGTAAATTTATTTCACCAGATTTTCTCCCCATCAATGCCCCTGAGAATACCATCAACGATTCCTTCAGCAATAAAATTCCTCTCCATCCATAAAATTTTCAGCTAGCGTTCCATTTAATTCCTTCGATCCACGACTCATGCGACGACATGAAGAAGAAATCGCAAAGCATCTTTTGGCACCAGACGTCGGACGGAAGCAAGTATGTTACAGACGAGGAAGATACCTACACAACACCCGGTGCTACCCTTACTTTCTCATCAATCGCTTTAAAAGCTCGTCCTTTTCCTTAGACCCTCCATTTTCTTGTCATGTTGATTCTTCCCGATAGCAGATCATATCATAGTTCGCCTCTTTGGAGAATACATCTACTCTTGTGAGTCGACGGAGACCACAATCTTCACAATTCAACTAAGTTGGTACAACCTTACGTAAAGCGACCTGGATGGCTACACTAGTATCAAGTGCTTGTGCCAAATCTATGACGTGCTATACTCATACACCATTTCGCGTCTGTAGGTCTAAACTTCAACTGACTTGTTTTCATTGTTACGACGTTAGAGATCTCTACTACTTGTACGAAACCTCTGGAACAGCAAATTCTTCAACCATTTTGAATCTTGATGAAGGCTGGTTAGATAACGACTAATTCCCCTTTCCTCATGGATACTCGACGTTCTATAAAGCATCGTGACTTGATGATAATTCTTTACATACGCCATGGCTACTTCAGCCTGTCTCTTCAAGTTTAGGAAGCCTCCTTCAAGCCTACCTACGTAGTCTCAAAAACAGAGTTTCTTTCCCTGTCGCCCCTACCAATATTCATTGAGTGACACAATTTCCTCAACGGTACCCTTGATTTTCTTCGCTAATCCCACTAATTTTAGCCGTAAGTACATATTCGTTGTTTTTAGCGAGTCCTTAACTGAGCCAAATCATCGAAGATGTTAAATTCCCCTTTCTTAATGACTTAATCTCGTGACAGTTCTTGTTTGATGAGTTGCGAGATTAAGCTAAAATCAAGTTGGTACTTAGTTTAAGGTTTCGATGATTTTGCTCGAAGACGGAAAGGCTTATTCCATCGAATTTAGCCACCCGATAGTTACCTTCGACTGCCCGTCTCATTTCACTCAGAAGTAAAAATTTGGACTAAGACGACATAGGTTACAACTCTTAGTAGTATTTACCTTTGTCACATAAGTTACGACCGCGACATTGGATCCCTGATTCGAATTTTAGTGCTCATGTCATAACTCTGACCTTCGTTAGGTTCTACGTACAGGCGAAAGCCTATTTCAGTAAGAGTAGGCATAATCGTTGATTCTAATATAGGTGGCTAGATCGTTTACAGCAGACTAGCAGTTTCGTTAACAGAAATCGGTCGTATGGATTTACGAGAAACCTATGAATTTTAGTGATTAACGTGTGAGGAACCATAAGTAAGGCCTAGCTGGTGACCAACCAGTTATCATCCCATAAGATGTCAGCTTGTTGATCTATTTTGTGTTGTGAAAGAGCCAACCAGAACCCTCGATAGAGAAGTGAGCAATTTAGATGAGACAAGATTCTAATTATAAGTCGTTAGAACTTAAACTGTGGACATGAGTTAATTGGGAACGTAAGGACCAGGTGAGAATTGAGTTAACAGTGGTACTAGCTGAATTTTGGGGACAAAATTCCTATAACGGGGATGTACTGTAGCAACGGGCATTTTAGGGAAATACTTATTTATAAAACTCGAAACTAGTTGCGGCAGACGATGATTTTTCCAAACTTATTTTAATAATAAATTTCATTTATTATTACCTATTATATATTTTCGAGCTTTTTGGACATCATTTGAACTGAAAATGAGAGATTTTCTTGTGAAACGTAAAAGTAGAGCACAACGCGAGTCGGCACGAGTCTAAACCTAATAACACGTGAAACAATTGGTTTTTACTAGATAACACAAACCTAGACATATTTATAGTCAGTTTTAGCGGAAAAACAATTTTAAAAATATTGACGCAACTTAGAGAGTCATACGAGCATTTTTGGTACACTAAACGAGCCCAAGAGCGTTTTTATTGAAAGTTTAACAAAATTTTGTCTATGGTGCTTGTGATTAATAACCGGCCACCCCCTTGACTTGTGAGAAATGACAAACCGGCCCCTCTTTTGTAATAAAAACCCTCACCCACTCTCTCTCTCTCTTCATTTATCAAAACCCTAGCAAAATATATACTCCCTCCTCTCCATTGATAGCCGCCGCCGGCCACTTCACAAACCACCACTACCGCCACTCACCACACCACACCGCCACCACATAAACACCCCTTGTGACTCCCTTGTCACGTCTAGCTACCATACGCGCCACTAATCATCACCCCATGACTCACGCGCCACCACCGCCACCTAACACTTGTACAACCGTGTAGATCAAGAGCTTTGGAGGTGAGACACACCATTTCACATGCGTGTGTGACTCGGTGTGGGTCAAATTGTGACTCAACGAGTTGATTTTATTTATTTATTTTAGATCCGGGTATAAACACGTGGGTTAACGAATTTTAATGATTAAAACTTGTAATAAGAGGTGTTTGGTATCGTGGTTGTGTCTGTGTCGAGTTTGGTTAGGTTCGTGGGTCGTGCATTGGGTTACGCGCCGAGATAAGCTCGCAAGAGCTTATGTCAAGCTTGTGGTTTATTGGTTTTTCTTAGCTTGTGGTCATTTTATCTTTTTAGTTTGTCCGTATAACGGTTAACGAGGGCTTGGTAAACCCTCGTTGTGGTTTTTGGTCATTTGAACTCGCGACGTGGTTAGCCGTGACCCTTTTGGTCTCGGCCAAAATTGTTTGAGGTTGTTTGATTGTTGTCGTGACATAGAAACTCAAGCCGTGACCCTTGTGGTCTCGGCCGAATACTCGTGGCTATGTTCGATTGTTGTTGTGGCCATTTGTGTTGATAGTCGAGACTTGGTCTCGACAAAATAAGTATAACATGGACTTGATATATATTGTGGTTGATATTAATATTGAAAGTGGTTTAAGGGACTCGAGTCGTAGGATTAGTGTTGGCCGAGGTTTATTGTTGAGATTGTTGGACTTGGAAACTTATACTTGTGATGTTTTGAGCCAAGTCGAGTGCCACCGAGACTTTGTAGTCTCGGCGTGGCCTCGACAAGCCGAAAATGGATATTAGACTCTAATTGAACTTGTGACTATTACGGTTGACTATTTGACCCGACATACGGTCGTAAGGATTATGGAATGTAAATTGATATGTTGTCTAGTCTCGTGACATATTGTGAAACGGAAATGAAAAGGAACTTCAAACGACTAATAAATAAAGTTATAATAGTTAATAAATAATAATAAACGATATATATATCTTTTTGGAAATGTAATTTATGAGATAATGAAAAAATGCGAGACTATGAGAACGTATCGAGGTACATTACCTTGGTATACTAATATTGGAATTTTGAACATTGTTTGGATTATATTTGAAGTTATGGATCGGTTTTAACATTAATATAACTGACCGACACGGTTATCGTACTTATTGGACTGACGAGCCCAATAAGAGCCCGACAAGTGTGCCGAAGGACGTATTAATGAGAAACTTATCCTTATGACTTACCTCTTATCACTTGATTTTGTTTTATTGTTACGAGTTTAGTAATAGAGTTCGTTTGGGATATTGCAACCACATGGCGTAGTTGTTATTGGAGAGTTGTTTTGCGAGTCATTTTCGTTTTGGTCATTTATTTTGGCGTGTGTACACTTGAGTCAACATTATGTCACCACTACACCCACGATGATACCAAACACTAGTAAATGGATTGAACGAAAATATTTTGGAATTGAAAGTGGAATATACTTGGGAATAGTTAACTTTTGGAAACCGTTATACTTTTGGATATACGTTAAGATAAGTTTATTATTAATAGGTTGTGCCGAGTCCGTCGCGTTGTGATACTAGTTGTTGTTGTGTCGTACTACTCGTGTTTGTGCTGTATTGTGCTTTGCTTTTGAGGTGAGTTCTCGTAGCCCCACTTTTTAACGTGTTTTACCTTGGGGTGGAAATGGTACTCAATGCTTTTGAATGTTTTCATGCTGCGACCCACTGTTTTCATGATTATGGACAATATGTGTGTTTTGATTGCAATATGTGCCTTACTGCGTGGATTCAAATTGTGTGACTTGGCATGAACGTGCGCAACTGTTTAGTGATGCATTGTTAGTATAATTTTGGGAAGTGGCACCCAGTATATAATTTTGGGAAGTGGCACCCAGTGTATCATTTTGGGAAATGGCACCCAGTCTATGTGTGGATCAATTATGCGTGTTTGCAGTCTGAGATAGTTTGCGATCTTTACTATATGCTCACATTTGTATATCTTGCTCACTGTTGTCCTACACTTCATTATTCACAGCTTCGTGGTTTAACTTTCAACCCTACGAGCTCACCAACATTATGTTGATATTTTTTAGTACCATTTTCAGGTGGATCATTGTTAAGGTATTTGAAGGCACATTTATTGGAGTCAGACTATTTGTCATTCTGCTACTATGTTTTCAATACAATAAGATTTCAAAAGGAAACACTTTCACTATCAAGAGTTATACAAGAATGTTTTGTAATGATGTAAACTACTACTAAAGTTAATGTATGGTGTGAACTATAATGTTATGCAATGTGCCTTCTTCGTTACATCTCGTGTTTTCGCCATTGACGGGGTGTGACACGAAGTAAAGGCACGTCTTTTCAACGTGATCCTTCTATCATTTTTAGAGCAAATTTCAGGGGAGTTCTTTTTCCAATTCTACTTTTCTCCTTTTATTATTACATAGTTGCGTAAAAAAGAGACTTTGTACATTCAAGTGGGAGGACGGGAGTAGAATTATAACTTGGACTTTATTTGCCCATTTTTCTAGTTTATTTTGAAAAATTATGCCATTTTGAAAATTTTTGACATGTTTTTCTTAACCGAACTAGAATAGACCTTAGCCGAGCACACTATAACCCTTGATTCTATTGGTGAGGTTTAGCTTTTCATTTTCCCCTTATTACTCAAATCCACCAAATATTGAGTGTGCTGGTAGTATTGTAAACTTTAGAACTTGGCCTTTACATCATTTCGAGACCATAGACGAGTAGTGTGTTGAGTTCGCTTACTACATTTGGGAGGGACATTTTGGGAAGGCAATGTTAGGATTTACACCAAATAGCCCATATGTGTATAATTGTGTGCGTTTATCGATTAGTCACCTCGACTTTTCGACCCCCGTGTTAAACCCTTTTGTTGCACTCACCTTTAGTGCAAGATACCCCTAGTTACACCCTTTCGAGCCATTCTTTTCGTTTCTTTACCCATATAATGTATTGTTTCGTTACACCTATTCGACTTACCCTACCATGTAGTCTTAGTTTATGATTAGGAAGTTGCCGTTTGCCTAAGTTTGAGGTTCGGGTTTAGAGATTCGGGAATCACGCCTACATTGAAGACATATTTTTGAAGATCATTGAAGACCCCCATATTCCTCATATATGATTCATCTCAAGTGAGGGGATGTCTATTTATTGTTTATAGTTATGGAAAAAAAATAGTAGTAGTTCATTTATTGTTATTTGTAAAGGATAGTGCAAGTGTTATAAGCACTATTCCTTAGCTATTATTTATTGGACTAGTATCGGGGAGTTTGCCTCGGTCATATTCGTTTGAAGACATGAGTTTGTTGAAGACCAAGTTAGTGTGTTCCTCATCTGACATCTACTTATGGCACACTAACTTGTTACATTATGATCCGATTTTCGCATCTTGAAACTTGGATTTTGGATGGACAGTGGGCGGTAACGACTTGGTTGTAGGCTAAGACTATTTTCTTGTAATTTTTATTTTTCACCATTTATGTGCATCCCATGTCTTATCCTACCCTTTAGTCATGGATCATGCTTAGGTGAGGTAGTGAGCAGTCATTGGTGTCTTGGCCATGGATTTGGTCATGTATCGATGGTCTTTGTCGCCTTCACCATAACATGTTAGTAATGACAATTCACCCTAGCCTTATAAGTTTGTTCACCTAACATTTCCTTTAAAGATTGTCTTGACCTTAGCTCTAGTGGTGGAGATTTGTGTAACCGCCAAGCCTATGATAGAATACATACTATGACTGTGCAATGAGTGACCACCCCGAAATTGACACTTAGAATAGAAAGAGTATGAGTGTTTTGTTCCCATTTCATGAGGTGTTCGGCTTTGATAAGTTCTAGCATTGGAAATTTTTAAACTCATATTTTCCAAGTCTCTTGGGAGATATCTTATTAAGAATAATTCTAATAAGGTCTACTTGAGGGCAAGTAGAGTTCAAGTGGGGGGATATTTGATAACATCAAATAGTCCTGATATTTTAGTGTCAATTTCCCCCTATTATGCTCATCATTTATATTGTTTTACTTGAATATATACTTTTATTTGTTAATATTTCATTTTCAGATAATAAATGAGCATAGGAATGAAAAGACACGGAATTGGAAGGTTCTTAATGAAAATATACAAAAGTATGCTGGGCAGACAAACGTTACGGTGTAAATCCATACTCTACTTACGCTGTAACTATGATTTACACTAAGAAGACCAAAGTCAACGCAACTCAAGACTACGGCGTAACTTCACAACCTTGTTACGCCGTAGAAATCCAAAGACTTAGAAGAATTTTGTGGCCAAGAAGGTTACTACGTAACCCACTTATAAGGTTACGACGTAAAAGTGGTAATTAATTTAACGAGAGTTCTACGATCGTAACTTTTTCTATAGGTTACACCATATAAATATTACTATGGATAAGATCGTCTAAGATATGAAGGTTACGGCGTAACCAATCTTTTGGGTTACGCCGTAACTAAAACGAGGCTATAAATACAAGCCCTAATTCTGCATTTTCATATAACTTCCCACCTGATGCGCGTGTGCGCAGTGCTCTAATTTATACCCACAGTATGTCGTTGTGGTTTTAGCAGTATTCAAGTTTTAAATTTATATTTAGCCGACTTATCAATAACACACACACTTTAACGAGCAGTGTACCCGGTCAGTATGAATATAATGGTAAGTAGAGTGTCGATCACTAAGTGTGGAACGTATTATCTAGTTATCCTAATCAGTATTTTAATATCTTAAGTTAGCTATACAACCTAATCTAACGCAAGGGGGTTTCAGCCTGAGAGACTGGCACGGTTTGGTTGTGATTAAATAATAAACTAAACAAATAAGCACGAATCAGCGAATAGCACACACGTACACAGATAAATACTTGAGACAATAAGAAGACATGTCCTGATAGTTAAGTAGTTTGTCACTTGTTTTATTGCTAGTTTTATATGAAGTGTATAGTTCGATGCAACGCACCGAGATTAAGTCCTTTCTCGTTGGTTCTAATCTTATCGGCGAGTAAACCCTTAATGATTACTTATGACTATCCTATTTACCTTTTCTTCCTACTTTTCTACAGACGATAGAATGCATAGGCGATAAAATAAATAGGCGAGGGCAGAGGCATGGCGACCCGATCAACGCTCAGCTAGACACAGAGGTTATCAATGCACTAATAAAAGTCACCAAAGACATCAACATATAAACTTTAATTAATGGGAAAGCAATATTAAGAGGAGTGCAATCTTTCCGTTGTCACATTACACAAGCCCATCAATCCTGACCAATTAAAGTGTACTAATACAATAAAACAAAACTACTTAATGAATTAAATACATGCAGGACCTTCTTACAGCTCTTGTATCTTCGTTCAAGGTGTGTCTTGTGCTGCTACTTCGACTGAATTCGGCCTTAGGGTTTCTGTGGTCTTCGGTCTTCTAAATCGTCGAACTGTCCAACCTCCTAAATTCGTCTGGTCTTGGGGTATTTATAGTTTCTGTCTGAGGGTAAGATGCGGCGCATCTAATAAGTAGATGCGGCGCATTGACTTAACTTCGCGTGGGGTCCAAGATTAATATATTCAGGAATATTCGTACACCGCCAGAAGATGCGGCGTAACTCCATTTATAGATGCGGCGCATGTCCTTGCTGTCTTGGATCGTATCTTGTGAAATCTTGATAGTGATGCGCCGTATATAATAAAGTAAGTCAAATAAATAGGATAAATGATGGTAATAAAATGTACTTATTTGAGTTCATCAAATATCCCCCCACTTGAACTTTACTTGTCCCCAAGTAAACCTTAGAATTAATCTTATGAAAATGTATCCTAAAAGATATTAGGATTTATTTTTATATTTAAGCATGTATTCATTTTTGTCATAATCACACAACCAAACACTTAACGAATTAGAAGTAAAATAAAATAATTTGATAAAAGCAAATCTAATCGTTTAACTGTCCAGTCGTGACGAATATTCTATCATAAGCTTGGCAAGTATACGCATCTCCCCCACTAAAGCCAAGGAATAACAAGTCTAAAACGGTAAAAAGGGTTTGTAGGTTAAGGGTTAATCATTCTTCTTAATCTCTATCGATTTCAAATTCCAGAAAAGGCGACAAAATCACAAATACATGATCGAATCCACGAACACGATACTTGCAATTGCTCAAATCCTTAACTCGAATAGGCTAAAGATAGGACCAAGTAATCTTTACCAATAATATTATATTAAAAAGAGCGACAAAATCATAAATACATGATCGAATCCACGAACACGATACTTAAGATTGCTCAAATCCCTAATCTCAATAAATCAAAGGTTTGGATAAAGAATAATATAAGGTATGGATAATATTTGGGATATAAATTGGTGTAAAATGAAAAATAAACAAAACAGATCAATTAAAATCCTAAGTGTGGTTAATCACTATCCCAACCATCCCATGAATAAGACTCATATCACTGAATAACTCACGCTTTAACACTTGAAACACACGCTTTAGGTAGACACGAATTATACTCAACAAGATCTCAATCAAAGAATAACCTTAAGTTGGCGTTCCCATAACGTCCAACTCCCATTCAATCCATAGATATAATATACAACAAATAGTGGTGATATCGACCACTTAATACAAAACTTTACATAAGTTGGTTAAAACAAACATCCAACTCCTCCTTTTTCTTTTTCTTTTCTTTTCTATTTTTCGATTTTTTTTTTTTTTTTTTTTTTTTTTTTTTTTTTTTTTTTTTTAACATAAACATAGATGTGTAAAATTTCACAACTTTTCTATCACTTTCTTTCCGGATAATTTTTCCATACTTTTCATACTTTCAGAAATAACGGTAATAGTGAAAGTAGTAAACACACGAAAAATAAACTCAAAGATATACAATATTTACTTTCACTCTAATTGCATTGTGCAATTTCCCGACCTAACCATAGATAATGAATTACGCACGCGAACACAGGTAATGTAAGGAAACACACTTTGCCTAAAGCAATTAACCAACCACGGATTTTAATCTACAGGGTAGGCTAAGGTGTAAGGGTGTAACGAAACATTATAAAAAAGGTGTAAGAAATGAAAGGAATGGCTCTGAGTGTTTTCTAGGGGTATCTTACTCTAAAAGTGAGAGTAACAAAAGGGTTTATACGGGGGTTAACTAACCAGTGTGGTTAGCTAATAACACATAACATATAAAGGCTATTTGGGTGTAATCCTAGAAATTTACCAATTTAGACAAGTCATTCCAATTATAAAAATAATACTTATTATGGTGGTCTCGAATAGTATACAAGCCAAGTTCTAAAGTTTACAAGTCACCGGCACACTCATAGATTTGTGAATTTTTGAAAAGTTCACAATTTTTGAAAATAACGTCATGTGTGCAGCTATGTAATTTAGACTTTAAACACAAATATGCTAAAAATTTTTAATTTTGATAAATTAAGCACATTTTAAGTATATTTTGAAAAAGTTTAGGACAAGTAAGTGTTCTAATTCTCCAATCCCCCCACTTAAGTTAAACAACGTCCTCGTTGTTTGTATAAAAGATTAAAAACTGGAAAATAAAAGAATTAGAACAGAAAAACTCCCCTGAGATTTGCTCGGTATGATCCTCCATTATTTGTATAAGAGCAAAAATCAACTTTCTTGTGGATTAGAACGTTTAAGCTTCATATTTGATGTATCCACAGGAAATGCAGGAATCTATAATACCACCAAGACTTTAACACACCTAAGTTAAGAAGGTTCAAACTTGCATAATACATTAGTAGTTAGAAAAAAAATAAAACTTAAAAATTAAAATTAAAATCATCAGGTCTGTCGATACGCCGTATCTTATGGAAGAAGATGCGCCGTATCGAGCCTGGAATAATTACGAATCAGAATAGAAGATGCGTCGCATCCTTAACCAGGGATGCGCCGCATTAAAATAAACTGACAAAAAGTTTTAAAGTCAAAAGTAAAAATGCAGAAAATAAAGTAAGATATGACCAGTGCAGGAGATGCGTCGCATCTAAGGATTCAGATGCGCCGTATCTTCTACGGGCCTGACTGACTCGACACAAAATCAGAAAATAAAATAAAAGATAAGCATGGGTTGCCTCCCACGAAGCGCTTGTTTTTGTTCGAGTCACGAGCCTGACTCCACCCTTATTTACTGTGTAATAGGGCGTTGTTCCCCCCACTTGGGATCAAGTGCGGGTGATAGTAGCAATAAACACGAAAAGAGTGTAAATTTGCTATTAAAGATGGAAGAAATAAATAAAGATCATACCTCGGCAATATATGTACATCTTCCCTATTCTTACCCGGTTTGGTTGATAAATTAGATGACTTGACCATTCCATCTGAAAGAGTAGTGTGTTGAGGAAAAATGAGTCTCCTTTCTTCTTGGTTAGTCTCTTTGGTAGTAAGGCGTCCCTTGACTTCCGCAGAAGATGAGAAAGGGTCTTTAGCAAGTAAAAGTTCGAGTTCCTCAATAACCTTCATAGGGTCGAAATCATTATCTTCATCAATCATAGCAATGTTTAAGAGCTCATCACCAAACTCTTCCTCGAGCTCCACCAAATACGGGTTGATCACAGGTGCTTCAATAGGTAGTGTAATAAATTTCACCTCAGCATTCTTTTGTTTTGCAACCTGTTTAGGAAAACTAGCAAGATTATTAGTAACGGGATTAATAATATTAAATAAATTAGTACCACTTTGTGTTGTAAGTGACTCCAATTCATCTTGTGAATCTCCATCTTCAACTAGTGGTCTTTCTATTTCAGCATCGTCCCGAATTTCATCCTTAAATAAGTAATCCCAGATTTCTTCAAAATCCCTCGTTGGGTCAAAATCTGGTTGAGGTATGTCATCATAAACTATGGCGTCAAATGGTTCGAAATCAAAATTAGAATACTTTTCATCTTCATCCGTTAGATTGTCTAATGGTGGTAATACGATTGCAGAATATTCTTCATCGTAAGGTTCCGTATACACATCATCATGAGCAATCTCCGGAGAAAAAGTACTATCAAGAACAATTGCCGGAATAGGTTTCACGGTATATGAATCTTCTTCATCATCATTTGACATACACCAAGTGTGTTGAAACGGCAACCTATTTCTTTCTTTCTTTGACTTAACCATTTCCAGTAACAAGTATTCTTCCATCGTAATATCCGGATCGTTCATCTTCCTGAAATAAAACTTACTCGTGCAAAAGAAGAGTGAAACGATCAAAGTAAAATAAAAGTTGCTGATATCAGCTGTTGATGCGCCGTATCCTATAAATGGGATACGCCGTATCTTAATACGTTAAAAATAAATCAGACTTTTATTCAGAAAAGCAATACGCCGCGCTCGATAAATCAAATGCGCCGTATGTTTAAATAATCAAAAATTAGTTATACTTATAAAAATTTTAATGCGCCGTATCAGCAAAAACTAATACGCCGTTACTTCGTTACGTTTCAAAATATAAGATTTTTGATTCAGAAGATACGCCGTATCGACAGAGATCGATGCGTCGTATCTGTTTAATAATTCGAAAACTGTTTTTAATTAAAATAATAGATACGCCGTATCTGCTAAAGCAGATGCGTCGTATGGCGTTATCGTTTAGAAAATTTTTTTTTATTAAAAACAGATACGCCGTATCTTGGGGAAAGATGCGTCGTATCGAATTTATTAAACGCGTTGTATTTTATAAAAATTAAACGCAATACGCCGTATCTATGAAAATAGATGCGCCGTATCGTTTATATTAGCTCAGTACAACGATAGCAGAATAAGAAAATACAGAAAATAAAAACAAAAATAAACAAACGAAAATAAAAAACACACAAAACAGAAAATATGCAAATAATACAATGAATGCAATTAAACTAATATACAACAGAGTTAGCGGTTAGAGTAAAAATTAAAAAGAAAAACCTAATTAAAATACTAATCAAATTAACAGATAATAACAATTCACTCCCCGGCAGCGGCGCCAAAAACTTTATGCGCGTGTGCGTAGTGCTCTAATTTATACCCACGGTATGTCGTTGTGGTTTTAGCAGTATTCAAGTTTTAAATTTATATTTAGCCGACTTATCAATAACACACACACTTTAACGAGCAGTGTACCCGGTCAGTATGAATATAATGGTAAGTAGAGTGTCGATCACTAAGAGTGGAACGTATTATCTAGTTATCCTAATCAGTATTTTAATATCTTAAGTTAGCTATACAACCAATATAACGCAAGGGGGTTTCAGCCTGAGAGACTAGCACGGTTTGGTTGTGATTAAATAATAAACTAAACAAGTAAGCACGAATCAGCGAATAGCACACACGTACACAGATAAATACTTGAGACAATAAGAAGACCTGTCCTGATAGTTAAGTAGTTTGTCACTTGTTTTATTGCTAGTTTTATATGAAGTGTATAGTTCGATGCAACGCACCGAGATTAAGTCCTTTCTCGTTGGTTCTAATCTTATCGGCGAGTAAACCCTTAATGATTACTTATGACTATCCTATTTACCTTTTCTTCCTACTTTTCTACAGACGATAGAATGCATAGGCGATAAAATAAATAGGCGAGGGCAGAGGCATGGCGACCCGATCAACGCTCAGCTAGACACAGAGGTTATCAATGCACTAATAAAAGTCACCAAAGACATCAACATATAAACTTTAATTAATGGGAAAGCAATATTAAGAGGAGTGCAATCTTTCCGTTGTCACATTACACAAGCCCATCAATCCTGACCAATTAAAGTGTACTAATACAATAAAACAAAACTACTTAATGAATTAAATACATGCAGGACCTTCTTACAGCTCTCGTATCTTCGTTCAAGGTGTGTCTTGTGCTGCTACTTCGACTGAATTTGGCCTTAGGGTTTCTGTGGTCTTCGGTCTTCTAAATCGTCGAACTGTCCAACCTCCTAAATACGTCTGGTCTTGGGGTATTTATAGTTTCTGTCTGAGGGTAAGATGTGGCGCATAGGATAAGTAGATGCGGCGCATTGACTTAACTTCGCGTGGGGTCCAAGATTAATATATTCAGGAATATTCGTACACTGCCAGAAGATGTGGCGTAACTCCATTCTTAGATGCGGCGCATGTCCTTGCTGTCTTGGATCGTAGCTTGTGAAATCTTGATAGTGATGCGCCGTATATAATAAGTAGGATGCGGCGTATCTGGAGCAGAATGGTCTTGATCTTGTACATTTCAGTAGACTCTTAACTTCTTGCATGTTTTGCTCCACAATTAGTCCAAAATTGCCAAGTTTCACATAATACTTGTTTTTACCTGAGAATTACAAAAGTAAACATTAACATATCAATTCTCACAGATAATATAATAAAACAAGTCAAATAAATAGGATAAATGATAGTAATAAAATGTACTTATTTGAGTTCATCACCAACACACAAAAACAAATGGACGTTTAGGGCTTCAAGAGGGACGATATTCAGTAGCTGTTGTTCCCGTTACACTTATAGAAATAACTACAAAGTTATCCTAAACGTGTACTAAGACTGATATAATGTAATGATTAATTTTACCAAATAAGTAATAACGTAAAGATAAAAACAACAAAGGTTTTTCAACGTTTAAATTCTTATTAGAAATTAATCAAAAGAATCTATTACCCAAGTGTTTTGCGGAATAAACACTTGGGATTGAATAGACAAGGTATGGTGTTCTCCTCTCTAAACTCAAGCTGTCCTTGAGTGACAACAAAAAGACCCACTGAGCTATCTCAGGGATGTGTTGTTCTTTTGGAGGAGAAAAGTGGTTTTGTGAAAGTCTAAGCTTTTAATGCACAAAACTTATCCCACTTTTCTCCCCATCTATCCTATTTATACACAAGTATAAAAGAACAACCCGTGACTAAAAGTACAAAAGAAAAACCTAGTCTAATCTGACAAAAGCACTACAGTCTTTTGTCAGTTCCAAGAATCTATTTTGGGATGGCCATAAAGAAGCTTTCCAATTTTCAGATATGACACTTCACATCCTTAAGCCATATAAGGTAAGTTTACTTTGGCGGCGATAAGACTCATCCTAATCTCCTTTAAACTTTCCCGCTCGATCCGCCTTTCTTTCAGGCTATAGATTCAGTCTTGGTCTTCAGTCTTTAGTCATCAGTCTTCATTGTTGTGAGGAGACTGAGGGGTTCAGTGAGCTCTTGTCAGTACTCACTGAACCCGTCATCTTCTTCTTTGGCTTAAGTCACACTCAGGGAATCCCGCCTTCCTGAGGAGTGAATCCTTCTTCTTGAATTCTCCTTAAGCTTCCTGAAGATGACTCACTGAGTTACTGTTCACTCAGTGACTTGAATTGTTCTCGGTTGATAAACACTTGGCTTAATTTGTGTTCAAATCCTGTTTAAGATAATTGGGTATTTACGAACCCAACAATCTCCCCCTATTTGGATATAAATTATGCCTAAGTGTTTTTATTAGTATGAGTGAGCTAAAGGCTTCTTCTCATACTGAATATACAAGAAGACAGTTAAGGACACTGATATAACATAAACATGGACCAACATTTTATTCATATTATTACAAAGTCCTAACATCTAAACAAAATACTCAAGGTTCCTGAAGGATACCCATGAGTTCAAGTTTCACTTTCTTTGACGCCAACACCTCCTTATCAAGTCGTTCCTTCATCATTTGATCCATCAGCCTGACAAACTCCTTATTATCAGAACTCCTGATATTAAGCGCCATCAGCTTGTAGGCAAGGAGTGTTGTCGTTTCCACTTTATCAATGTCAGAGACTCTCTGAAATGCTTCCTGACCAAATTCATCCACAAAGAAGATACCATACTCAGGTTTCTTGATGACCAGGTTGGGACAGAACTTGACTCCCTGAGGAGGAATCCTGTTGCAGTGAAGTGCAGCTATGTATTGTTCAGGTTCTAGAGCCACAACTTTTCTTTTCTTCCCGGTCTTCTGAGTAAGTTCAGGGATAGTCAGTCCCTGAGAAGCAAGTGCCCTCTCGTGGTCAATTCCAAGACTTTTGGCCACTTTTGAGAGTTCCTCATACTTAGCACTTAGAGACTTGATGAGGGTAGGGGTATTCTTGCTTGAGGTTTTCTTCCTCAGGATGGGCATCATCATATCCCATTCTCTTAACCCATAGTCTGAAAATTTGATTGTTGGAAGATGTTCAGACTTTCTTGGCCCCCTATGAATTGTTATGCTTAGGGGTTTGGTGTTGTGAATGGTGATGTCAGTGATTGTGCCTTCATCCTTGGTTTTGGTCATGTGCCATACGTACCTCTCATATATTCTCTGCCTCCTTTCTTCCTTAAGTTTAGCTTGTTTGTTGTGTTCTTGAAGAAGTTGGGCTTGTAGCCTGATGAATTCATCTCCCTAAATTTCTTTATCAGACTCCTTGATTTCCTCCTTGGCGACCTCATAAATTATAGACCTGTTGAGTTCCTGCTCTTTCTCTTGGTCCTTCCTGAGATCTTCTTGGTATAAGATTTCAGCTAATTCTTCATGAGTCCCATAGACCCTTTTTCCTCCCTCTAAATCAACATAGAACGGTGCATCAGGATCTGCACGTCTTTCAGTTGAAGCCTTAACTAAGCGTGCTTCAGGAGGAAGGTTTGTTTCAGTCACCATGATTTTCTTCCCTTTGTCAATGGGAGGGGGTTGACTGGTGGATGTTTCAGGGACAGTCACCAAAACAGAAGTAGGATCAGGGATCGGATCATCATTTTTCTCCCCCTCAGCAGGTGGTGGAACTTCAGTGGAGACACCTGCTGACTGAGGAGTTGGAGTAACATGAGAGGCCTGAAGAATGGATAGGATGCTGGAGACCATAGACTTGGTTTCAGAAGTCTCATTCTTCAGGGCACTTAATTCGGCAGCCATTTCCTTTTGGTGGGTTGAGAGTTCATTGACATGGGTGGTGTAGTGGGTGATCAGCTCATTATGTGTTGTTGAGAGCTGATCATAGGCTGAAGAGATTTTGATCAGGTGCTCCTTGGATGCAATAACAGCCTGATGAATTGACTCCTGCTGTGTCCTTAGACCTTGAAGATCTACCCCCTGAAGGAGCTTTAGAAGCTCAGTAATGTTGGTGGAGGTGGAATCCTGAGAGGCCAAGTAGGCATCCAGTCTTTTGATTAAGATGGGATCATCTGCAAGTTGTTCTTGGACTGATTCAATAGCCTTGATGATGTTGGAGAGTTCCTGATGCTGTCCAGTGGCTATTTCATCTACAAATTTGTTCAAGTCGCCAAGTTGTTTATCAGTGAGTTTGGCGGTTTGAAGAATCTTATCCTGAGATTCTTCTACAGAGGCCCTGAAGTCGGCATAGGAGGCTGCCACTTCAGTGTGCTTATCCCATTGCTCATTCGTGAGTACATTGTAAAGACCATCGTTGGCTTTGCGAAGGAATTTGGCCAGTTGCCTTTCAGATGCCGGACGAGCATTGTCATACTTTTGCAACCACTCAGGAGTGGCTGAAGCACCTGATGATGATGATGATGAGGTTGTTGGGAAACTGGGTGGTTGATCCTCAGGAGGAGGAGAAGAATGTTGTTGCTCAGAGTGCTGAGGAGGGTTTAATTGCCCTTCCATTTCCTCCTCAACATCAGGGATATCATCATCACCAAAATCAATCTCCTCCTCTGACTCATCAGCTAACAATTTTTCATAGTCAGCCAGAGAAGGAGCCTTCAGGATATCCGACTCCTCCTCAGAAGAGGGCTCACCTTCGTTATGGCCAGGTTCTGACTCTTTTGTCATAATAACTGGTGGGGTTTGACCAGCCTGACTAGTCATAATAACGAAGGGGGGGGGGGGTTTTGCCCAGCCTGACTTTTAGGGTCAGTTCCCGAGAGAACAAAAGTGCCTGAGATGCCTGAGGTGGTTTTGGGTTCCGTATCGGCGGGTGGTTTATATCCCTCCGAGTCTTTGTCCCCCTGAGCGCCTTCAACCACTGATGGGTGTTTTCCAGTGGAATCATGAGGCACTCCTTGTGAAGATTTATGGACCCCCTTCCCATCAGGATTGGACTGTCCTTTTGGGGATTTAGGGTCCTGAACTCCCTGAGACTCTGAGTGTGATTTCTCAGAGACGTTAGCGGGATGTGAGTGGGTGTAGGTCCCCTTCTCAGTGGAGTAGTGCTGCCCCACTGAGGATATAGAACCCTGTACTCCCTCAGGCTCTGATTGTGATTTATCAGTGCCTTCATTGGGATGTGAATGGGTGGATGTTCCTGATCCCTCTGACTTGTTTATGTCAAAGGAAACATGCGAAAAGGGTTTGTCCGAGGACACTGAGGATGATTTCTCAGTGACCTCCGGTGACGGTTGTTTTGTGGTCAGAAGGGTCTCTGTAGTGGGTGTCTCAGAGGTCTGGGCCACAACTTTAAGGGTGCCTGATGCAACAGTCTCAGTGACGAGTGGTTTTGCGACCTTACAACAGGTTTTACCTCTCGAGGGATCTCGAGAAGCTTGCAATCCCCACCAGGCAGTGTACCTGACCGATGTAGTATAGTGAAGTGGCAAGTACCGGGGGATTGATCGTTCAACTCAAAGAATAGTGTTCGTTAGGATTGAAATTTATCTACTAGGTCTAGAGGTGAGGGATGATTCTTTTTGTATTTTTATATTTTATGGAAAGCAAGTAAAAATCTCGGGTTTTGGAAGGAGAGGCGGAATTAGTTGCTAATCAACTAACCCAAAAACTACTACTTAAACTAATGTGAAGGAAAGTAAACTAGGGTTCTACAAGGGAAGTGAAGCATGTCTACCTATGATGTATTACTCCTTGCTAGCTATCCAATTCTACCTATTGAATTGTAACCTTGTTTTAATTGACGGGTTGTATTCCTTAATACCATTCGTGGGGTGGCGTACGTACTTCCCCAACTCTATAAGCTCCTACTTCACTCCTATGTCGAGCCGGCTAAGAAGCTCCTAACATGGGATCACTAGAATTCACTCATGCATTAAATACAACCAAATAAACCTAGTACGCATTGGTTCATGTTTCTTAAGACGTTCAAGCAAGTTACCGTATAGGAGGTTAGCCAGTTTTCTTAATCCTAACATCGATATCACCCAATCAAACAAGAGACAATAGGAAACAAGAATTATAAGCTAAACCAATAAGATCTATTGAAGTGTCACACCTTTATTGATGACGATAGACACATACATCAACAAGGAATCAATAAGATCTAATTAATTATATACAAGTTTCACACAATCATAAGTAGACACAAGGTGAATTAGCAAAGCATGATCAATGAAGGGCAAACAAACATAATAATGAAAGACATAATTAACTTAGAATCAACAAACCAATATTTGATGGTTATGAAGTGATTGAAACCCTCTAAGTTGCTGGAAAAACACCTACCTAAACCCTAGAATCGGACTTAGGGTTTAGGGCTTACAAATAATGAAGTTATAAGGTTATATTTATAGGTAACTTTCTGTCGGCCCGATCTAACGGCGTCAGCCCATACACTTGACGGCGTCAGATCCCCTTTTTCACCAAATTGTAGATTTCTTCGTCCCGAATCCGTAGCCTTTTGAATCACCTAAATCCGAGTTCGTATGAGGATTTTATGGCCAAAACAGTAATAGCTACTCCGCGCGCGAGTTGTGATTGTCTTGATTAACTTGTGGCGGTTTCACTAAGGTTCCTTCTCGTGTAAGAATACTTTGACGCCGTCACTCTATATCATCTGACGTCGTCAGGTCTATGATCCTGACGTCGTCACCTTCAAAAATCCTCTGGCCCGTCTCTCTTTAACTTAACACTTGACGGCCTACATCCATTAACACGTGACGCCGTCACAAAACCTTCTGGCGCGTCACGTGTAAATTCATATTCATCCTTTTGCCAGTACGTGACGCCGTCACCTACAAAGCGTGACGCCGTCAAGCTCTGTTTCCAGCTTGATTTTTGGAGACTTTGCCGTTTTCTTCACTTTTCGCTCCAAAAACGTCCAAAATGCTTCCTTTTCCAGATTTCTTCTCCAAAGTACCTAAAATGACAAAAGGAACGATTTAGGGCAATATTTGATCAAATAATCACGAATTAGGGCTTAAATGACCCCTTAAAAGCGGTACACTTTTCGTCTCATCAGTGCCTGAGGCAACAGTCTCAGTGACGAGTGGTTTACGTCTAACCACCTTACTAGACTGTCCTCCTTTCTTCTTCTTCACCTTTTTGGTTGGTGAAGGTACTGGGGAGCTTGCATTTTCACCCTGAATGACTACTAACATGTAGCTGGTCAGGGCGGCGGGTTGTACCTCAGTGATGTCACTACTAAAATTGGTCTTATGCAAGACGTCAGGTTTTGTACCTTGATCGTCAGACCTTAAGTAGTCATGATGCGTGGTTTTGCGACCTTACAACAGGTTTTACCTCTCGAGGGATCTCAAGAGGCTTACAACCCCACCAGGCAGTGTACCTGACCGATGTAGTATAGTGTAGTGGTAAGTACGGGGGATTGATCGTTCTCCACAGGGAATAGTGTCGTTAGGATTGAAATTTATCTACTAGGTCTAAGGGTGAGAGAAGATTCGTTTTGTATTTTTATATATTTTATGAAAGCAAGTAAAATCTCGGGTTTGAAGGAGTGGCGGAATTAGTTGCTAGTCCACTAACCCAAATAACTACAAATGCAAATAAAATAAAATAACTGAAAATGAAAAGGTTGTGAAACTTATGTGGAGAGAAATGTGTTTACTTAGATTTTCTTACTCCCTAACTATCTTTTACCGGTTGATTAGTGTGTATTAATCGCGTGGATGACGGGTGTATTCCTTAATACCAATCGTGGGGTGGTGTACGTACATCCCCAACTCTATGAGCTCCTACTTCACTCCTATGTCGAGCCGGCTAGGAAGCTCCTAACATGGGATCACTAGAATTCGCTCATGCATTAAATACAACCATAAAAACCTTAGTACGCATTGGTTCATGTTTCTTAAGACGTTCAAGCAAGTTACCGAATAGGAAGTTAGCCAGTTTTCTTAAGCCTAACATCGATAAACAATCATCCAATACAATTAATAACACACTAATAACCAATAATCAATAGCTAGGTTTCATTAGATCTAAGCAAACACAAGATAAATCTAGCCTAGCATGTTAATCAAAAGACAAGAACGAGATATAATCAAACAACACATAGACATATTGATTGATTAAACAATTACTTATCTTCAATTAAACATGGGAGATCCAAGGGTATGAAAACCCTTAAAAATGGTAGAAATTTGTCTTAGGGTTTCTCCTCACAAAGTTGCACACTAATGACAAAAAATTGCAAAACTATATATAGAGTTTAAGGGCTGACGGCGTCACGTTATAGATCTTGACGCCGTCACCTCGCCGTGTCTAGGGTTCCCGGATGGCCTTCCTGACGCCGTCCCTCTTTAGACCTCCAAAATCCGCTCTGGCTTATCAAAGCTTGACGCCGTCAGAAATGAGCTTGACGCCGTCCCTCTTTAGCTTAAACCGTGACGACCTTGATCACTTCAAAGGGTGACGCCGTCAGACTTTCCATTGTAAAATTCTCTGGCTTATCATGAGTAATTTTCATATCCACCTTTTTTGCCAAGCCGTGACGCCGTCTGGAACAATCCCTGACGCCGTCAAAGGTACTTTCCAGCATAATTTTGAGACTTTGTCGTTTTCTTCACTTTTATGCTCCAAAAACGTCCAAAATGCTTCCTTTTCCAGATTTCTTCTCCAAAGTACCTAAAATGACAAAAGGAACGATTTAGGGCAATATTTGATCAAATAAATACGATTTAGGGCTTAAATGACCCCCTAAAAGCGGTACACTTTTCGCTTCATCAAATACCCTTACACTTGAGATTTGCTTGTCCTCAAGCAAATGTGCTTTTATTCTAATCAAAATACAAGTTAGGGGTCATTTAATGCTAATATAAAAGTAATTACAACAAATAATCGTTCCACTTTAACCATAATAAGCATGGAGATTACAAACTAGCACCTCACAAGTAGTGTTTAGGTACTCACATCTCTCAGGTGTCATCAAAATAAATCTCATAAATGAAAACGGATAATATCTCTCACTACCTGTCATAGCAAATAGATTACCATAAGCTTGGGAAAGGATCGAAAACCTCCTCCACTAGGCGTAAGCACCTAAGATAAACTATCAAAGAGGGCTTTTAAATGGGTTATAACGTGAGGTGTAGGGATATGATAAACACGGTTTTGTTGGATAAGGGATATTTTACTGGTGGCGAGTTAAAGATCTTGATTAATTACATGAACAATATGGCGTTGCTAAGCCAAGACTAGACTCGACTTAAGCTAATGAAAATAAAATAACAAAGACATAAAATAAACATAAAATGAAACGGGATGGTAGTCCGTATGTTTTTTTTTTTCCTATTTTTCTTTTTCTCATTTTTTGTATTTTTCTTGAATTTTTTTTTTTCGATTTTTTTTTTTTTTTTTTTTTTTTTTTCATACACTCTTGCCCTACCACTTACACTTGAACTTTTACATAACTTTACAAATAACTATTCTAATTACTCGAATTAAGATAATTGAAAAACTTGGAATACTTTTAAAATATTTAGCACATATGGGGGTAATAAACGATGTTCTTCCCCATTACTCCATTACACTAGTACTTTACCCACGAGTCCCAATCGTCCCAAAACAATATGTACAAGGATATGACTCGACTTAGCAACCATGTAATCAATTAGATAATTAACTTGGGTTTCAAACAAATGTTGTCACAATAATGCACTAAAAATGAGTGCATACAAGGTAGGCTAAGGCGATTTGGGTGTACATTTAAGTGGGGTGTAACAAATTCTTCCTTTAAGTAAAATGCTTAAAGGTCGAAACGAAAAGATAGGCTCTGAGGGGTGTACTAGGGGTATCGTGTACTAAAAATGAGTACAACGCAAAGGGTGTGGGAGAATTACTTGACCAATGTAGCCAATGTAATTATAACAAAAACACAGGTGTAAAACAATGGGTTAATCCTAATGCCTCTTATCATGTAGTAAATCTAACTACACGAATGTAGTCTCACTTGTGGCCTCGGAATGGTCCTAACGCAAGTTCTAGAATCTAAGTGCTACCGGCACACACATCATAGCATAAATGCTTTTCCTACCAATTCTAGGGGCGAACTTCACATATTTGGGGGTGGAAAATTTTTTTAGTGGTACGGTTTTTTGTGCTAGTCATATAACTCCTATCCGTGAGATGCTCATTAAGACCAAAGTTTCACTCCTATATGTTGTAAAAAATTTTAAATTTGGCACTAAAATTGCCCTAACAGGTATTTCTCTCAGTTTTATTACACATCTACTATTAAACAAACAAAAATTAAGCGTAATAGCATTCTCTAAAGTGTCATACTTTTACCCCCCCCCCCCCCCCCTTACACTTAAGATGAACATTGTCCCCAATGTTCAAATAACAAGATGTAAAAGAAAAAAGGTAAGAGAATAAAATCAAATACTCCCCTGATTCGCTCGGTGGATAAAAAAGTAACACGGTTAGATCTTCTTCCAAGAGAAAGTAGAAGCTCCAAGGCTAATGCATCGCCATAAGCTTGATTCCACATATATTTCCTTGTCCAAAATAACCTGTTAAACCTGAGAAAACAAACACGAAAACCTGCATAACATCGGCGGGATAAATTCTATATAAGGATATAATGCTTGTGGAATGATTATTTTGCAGATTCCTGGAGATTATAAGTTAGAGATTTAATAAAAACTTTTTATGAAAACAAAACTTTCAAAAATTTCAGAAAATTAAAACCTGACGCCGTCAGAAATGATCTGACAGAATTCTCATGTTAAGTTTTCGGAAAATTTCTGGAAAAACCTATACCTTACTTCCTGGAATTCCTGCAAAACATCATTATGACTCGATACAAGCATTTGACTCAAACAAATACTAATATGTATGTTAATTTATTATTATTACGATTCATGTTCATTTGTTCTAATAAACCGATTTGGATTTCCCTTACACTTAACTTTTGCAAAATACCTTTATATGTAGTTAAGACGAAGTTAAAAACAAGATAAAGCATTTTCACAATTTAGTTTTGAACATGAATCAATAATAATAAAAATTAAACACACATACGGAAACAAATAAAATCAAACAAACAAATAAATAAACACACAAAGCAAATAAAGCTTGGGTTGCCTCCCAAGAAGCGCTTTTCTTTATTAACGAGTCTTGTAGCTAGACTCAAAGTCACCGTACATTACGTGACTTCTTCATCAAAAGTTATGTCTTCCTCATTGATCATTTCATTACCATTCTCTTGATAATGCTTGACTCGTTGTATATTCACAGTGAATTCTCTATCTTCGTTGTCAATCAACACAACGGCTCCGGTTTTAGAGGAGCTCCTTACGGTAAAAGGTCCATACCATCTAGATTTAAGTTTTCCAGGAAATAGTCTTAAGCGAGAATTATATAATAAGACCTTGTCTCCTTCTGAAAACTCCTTGGGTCTCTTAATCCGTTGGTCATGCCATCTTTTTGCCCTTTCTTTGTATGTAATGGAAGATTCATAAGCCTCTAATCTCAATTCATCGAGCTCTTGGAGCTGTAAGAATCTATTTGTTCCCGCAACCGTATAATCCAAATTACAAGCCTTAAGTGCCCAATATGCCTTGTGTTCCAGTTCTACTGGAAGGTGGCATGCCTTGCCATATACCATACGGAACGGGGTTGTCCCGATTGGTGTCTTATAAGCGGTTCGAAATGCCCACAAAGCTTCATCGAGCTTAAAAGACCAATCTTTTCGGTTTTGATTGACCGTTTTCTCTAATATTCTCTTTATGGCTCTATTAGTGTTTTCGACTTGACCGTTGGTTTGAGGATGGTAAGCGGTGGAGAATCGGTGAGAGACTCCATATCTTTTCATAACTTTCTCCATTTGCGAATTGCAAAAATGGGTTCCCCTGTCACTAATAAGAGCCTTCGGAATTCCGAACCTAGCGAACAATTTTTTTAAGAAATGAATGACTACCCTAGCGTCGTTAGTCCTAAGGGGTTGTGCTTCCACCCATTTCGAAACATAATCAATGGCCACCAAGATGTATTCATTCCCACCTGAAGATGGGAAGGGTCCCATGAAATCAATTCCCCAAACATCGAAAACCTCGCAAACTTGTATATAATTCTGTGGGGCTTCATCCCTCCTCGAGATATTCCCAGCTCTTTGACACGCGTCACAGGTCTGTATCATTTCCTTCACATCACGAAATATTGTAGGCCAATAGAATCCCGCGTCGAAGACCTTTCGTGCAGTAGTGTTCATTCCGTGATGTCCTCCCGATGGACCTGCATGACACTCTTTCATAATTCTGACAGCCTCCTTTTTCGAAACACAACGCCTGATTACCTGATCCGGACATCTTCGGAATAAGAAAGGTTCATCCCAAAAGTAGTACTTTAATTGATTGAAGAACCTCCTTTTTTCATGCCTGCTCATATGCTCAGGAATGACTCTACTTGCCAGGTAGTTAGCATAATCCGCATACCATGGTTCAGAATCATTTATTGACATGAGCTGCTCTTCAGGAAATGACTCCCGAATCTCACTCTTGTCAGATTCAGCGAGGCTAGGGTTTTCGAGACGAGAGAGATGATCAGCCGCAAGATTCTCTGCTCCTTTCTTATCACGAATCTCTATATCGAACTCTTGCAATAGTAAGATCCAACGGATTAACCGCGGTTTAGCATCTTGTTTAGTGAAAAGATATCGAAGAGCTGAATGGTCCGTAAAAACAACCGTTTTAGAAAGGACAAGATACTGGCGAAACTTATCAAAAGCAAATACCACGGCTAGTAATTCCTTTTCAGTGGTAGTGTAGTTTTCCTGGGCAGGATTCATGGTTTTGCTAGCGTAGTATACTGGCTGAAAGTGTTTGTTAAGCCTTTGGCCTAATACTGCTCCAACAGCATAATCGCTAGCATCGCACATGATTTCAAAGGGTAACTCCCAGTTAGGGGTGACCATAATTGGAGCTTGGGTAAGTTCCTGCTTCAATCGATCGAATGCATCCTTGCACTCTTGAGAGAAGTCGAACGGGGCATCCTTCATGAGCAACTGAGTCATTGGTCTAGCTATCTTTGAGAAATCTTTAATGAATCTCCTATAGAAACCAGCATGACCCAAGAAGCTACGGATTGCCTTGACAGTTGTTAGATAGGGAAGTTTGGATATAGCTTCAATTTTTGCCCAGTCTACTTCAATTCCACTTCCTGAAATTTTGTGCCCTAGCACAATCCCTTCTTTTACCATAAAGTGGCACTTTTCCCAGTTTAGTACCAAGTTAGTCTCCTCACAACGTTTGAGCATTTTCTCAAGGTTAGCAAGACAGCGATCAAAAGAGTTTCCAAAGACCGAAAAATCATCCATGAAGACGTCCATGCTGTCTTCCATTAACTCATGGAAGATTGCCGTCATGTAGCGCTGGAAAGTGGCGGGGGCGTTACATAGTCCAAAGGGCATTCGCTTGTAAGCGAAGGTGCCATAAGGGCATGTGAACGTAGTCTTTTCTTGGTCCTCAGGAGCGATAGGAATTTGGAAATACCCTGAGAACCCATCTAGGAAGCAGTAGTACTCATGCTCTGCTAACCTTTCCAACATTTGGTCGATAAATGGTAGAGGGAAATGATCCTTTCGGGTTGCATCATTCAACTTCCTATAATCGATGCACACACACCATCCAGTTACTGTTCGTTGAGGCACTAACTCATCCTTATCGTTCTTCACCACCGTCATTCCTCCCTTTTTTGGTACAACCTGTATAGGACTTACCCATGAACTGTCCGAAATTGGGTAAATTAGCCCTGCATCTAGGAGCTTAATGACTTCCTTTTTTACGACCTCCTTTATGTTGGGGTTTACTCGCCTTTGAGGTTGCACGGTGGGTTTATAATCTTCCTCCATGAGGATTTTATGTGTGCAAAAGGTAGAGTCAATCCCCTTGATGTCGGCTACACTCCATGCTATAACTCCTTTATTATTTTTTAAAACTCCTAAGAGTTTATCCTTTTGTTCACTTTTCAAAGAAGAGTTTATGATTACCGGAAGTTGATCTTCTCCTTGGAGGAAAGCATATTCAAGGTTGTTTGGGAGTTCCTTGAGTTCTAACGTAGATGGCTCGATGATGGAAGGTTTAAGTTTGTTCTCGGGTTTACGAAGCTCAAGCTGTTCGATTTCTTGTCTGGGATAGAAGGAGACTGCATTCACATCCATAGTCTTCTCCTCCTCTAAGATGGGTAAGAAAGCTTCATCTCGCAACCAACCAGCTTCCACCAGTTCATCTATACAATTGTCAATCTCGTCGGATAGTTCATTGATTTCTCCGATGAAATACAGCTGATTATCTGCTTCGAGAGAAAGATTCATTGTGTCCTTGATGTCGAAGGTTAAGCTATCGGCTCCTACTCGTAAGGTTAGTTTGCCGTCATGAACATCAATAACAGCACGAGCAGTTGCAAGGAAAGGCCTCCCTAGAATGATGGGCACTAGGTCATCTTCTTCCATCTCTAAGATGACGAAGTCAACTGGAAATTTGAACTTCCCTACCTTAACCAACACATTCTCGCATATTCCTAAGGGGTATTTGATTGATCTATCGGCTAGTTGGATGTTCATACGGGTGGGTTTCAATCCAGAGTACCCTAATTTGAGGAACATGGAATGTAGCATAAGATTGATACTTGCTCCTAAGTCGGCTAAAGCATTCTTGACTGAAAGAGATCCTATTGAGCAGGGCAAGGTGAAACTACCTGGATAGTCCACCTTCTTTGGCAGCCCTCGTTGAGTCACCACAGAACATTCTTCTCCTAAGGTCACAAGACCCTCGAGCCCTTTTCTGTTGGTTAGCAACTTCTTGAAGTATGTACTATATTTGGGCATATGGTAACATGCATCAAGAAGGGGTATGGTGACGACCGAATTCTTCAAATATGACAAGAATCTTTTATTATCATTTTCGACCTTTTGATTCTTGAGACGGGACGGGTATGGGACTTTAATGGGTTGTTTGGTTGGAGTAGGTGGAGAGGGAGTTACCGGAGGGGTTTGTTCGGGATTCTCATCGTTCACATTATCTTCCTCCTCATGAGGGATGTTGGGTTCCATGACGTTAGATTGTTGAGCTGGGTAAGGTGGATCCTTAGTAGTTGTTCCAGCACGAGTGGTGATGGCGAGTAAGGGATCTCTTTGAGCTTCGCCAAGGCCGTCGAGAGTGGCGTTGAGTTCTGCGAATTTGGCCCTCATGTCGTTTTGTTGGCTATTGATAAGGTTGTCGAGACCATTTAGTTGCAGATTCTTTTCAAACGTGAAATGCCCAAGATCATCCTCAAAAGTGCTTCTAACCTTATAGTCAGGATATTCTCCTCCTCCCTCTTCTCTCACAAGATTTCCCCAAGGGGTGAAATCATTGTTTTGGTAGAAAGTTAAGAGCGAAGGATCATCGAAGATGTCGTGGCTTGACAAGCATGCTTGTTCGGTGGTGGTATCATCCCCGCATTCCTCCACTTCATGCGGGCCACCACATTGGTCGCAGATCAAGTATGGGTTTGACAACCGTTTAGTTGGTTGTGACTTGTCTAAATAAGAGACTTGATCATTCATTCTACTCAACCGGCTAGCAAAAGGAGGCTCTTTCATGATCTTGGAAATGCTCATGATCGAATCGGGTTCATCCCAGGTATCGTCTTGATCATTTGCGTATTCCTCAATTCTATTCCATCCTTCCTCAGCGCTTAGGTTGGCTATTTTTCCTTTTACCGAATTATTAATGCCAAATTGGTCGCTTTTAGGGACACTATCATAAAAGATTTGGACAAGAAGCCAGAGTTCAATGCCATGATGAGGGACTTGTCTAATCAGATCTTTGAATCTGATCCAGGATTCGTGAATGGGTTCAGCTGGTCCAACATGAAAGCGGAAGATTTCGTCTCTTAATGTTGAAGTTCTTCCTATTGGAAAGAATTTCTCATAGAATTTTGAGACAAGTTGTTCCCATGTGAAAATGGATTCGGAGGGAAGTTGGTTATACCAGTCTCCGGCTTTTTCATAAAGGGTGAAGGGAAAGAATCGCAGCCGGGAGGTATCTCTAGTGGCCCCGTCCGTATGGAGGGTATCCACTATTTTCAGGAAGTCCTTGATGTGTTGGATTGGATCTTCAGTTTTCAATCCGTGGAACTTGCATACACTTTGGACAAGCCAAATATCGGTTGCACGCAAGACCCCATTCGTGTGTTCATTTGGAAAAACGATAGCATTGGAAAAACCACGAGGGGTGGGAGAAGAGTAGTCCATGAGGCATTTAGGAATTGGGTTTTCGAGAACCTTCATATCGTGATTGGGTTGAGGGCTAGGAGGTGTAGAATGATGATTGGATTCTTCCTCGGAGAGGGCATCATCAGAGTTGATGGCAAAGCCAAATGGTTCGGGTGTTGCAAAGAGTCGCCTTAATCTTCGCATTTCCCTATCAGGTTCTGCGTAGGGTAGAATAAGGTCGCTTAGTGAACTACGACTCCTGGTGACTCTGAGATTGGAGAGATCTTCGTTTACCATGATGGCCAAGGAAGATTTGAGCAATGGATAGAGCAGAAAAAGATAGACTAAAGAAAACCTAGAAAAAGAAAATAAAAATCTCACTAGAAAGGAATCTAGTGAGTAGACCTAATAAAATAAAAATTCAACCTAAACAATAACTATTCCCCGGCAGCGGCGCCAAAAACTTGATGCGTGGTTTTGCGACCTTACAACAGGTTTTACCTCTCGAGGGATCTCAAGAGGCTTACAACCCCACCAGGCAGTGTACCTGACCGATGTAGTATAGTGTAGTGGTAAGTACGGGGGATTGATCGTTCTCCACAGGGAATAGTGTTGTTAGGATTGAAATTTATCTACTAGGTCTAGAGGTGAGAGAAGATTCTTTTTGTATTTTTATATTTTTTATGAAAGCAAGTAAAATCTCGGGTTTGAAGGAGTGGGCGGAATTAGTTGCTAGTCAAATAACCCAAATAACTACAAATGCAAATAAAATAAAATAACTGAAAATGAAAAGGTTGTGAAACTTATGTGGAGAGAAATGTGTTTACTTAGATTTCCTTACTCCCTAACTATCTTTTACCGGTTGATTAGTGTGTATTAATCGCGTGGATGATGGGTGTATTCCTTAATACCAATCGTGGGGTGGCGTACGTACTTCCCCAACTCTATGAGCTCCTACTTCACTCCTATGTCGAGCCGGCTAGGAAGCTCCTAACATGGGATCACTAGAATTCGCTCATGCATTAAATACAACCATAAAAACCTTAGTACGCATTGGTTCATGTTTCTTAAGACGTTCAAGCAAGTTACCGAATAGGAAGTTAGCCAGTTTTCTTAAGCCTAACATCGATAAACAATCATCCAATACAATTAATAACATACTAATAACCAATAATCAATAGCTAGGTTTCATTAGATCTAAGCAAACACAAGATAAATCTAGCCTAGCATGTTAATCAAAAGACAAGAACGAGATATAATCAAACAACACATAGACATATTGATTGATTAAACAATTACTTATCTTCAATTAAACATGGGAGATCCAAGGGTATGAAAACCCTTAAAAATGGCAGAAATTCGTCTTAGGGTTTCTCCTCACAAAGTTGCACACTAATGACAAAAAATTGCAAAACTATATATAGAGTTTAAGGGCTGACGGCGTCACGTTATAGATCTTGACGCCGTCACCTCGCCGTGTCTAGGGTTCCCGGATGGCCTTCCTGACGCCGTCCCTCTTTAGACCTCCAAAATCCGCTCTGGCTTATCAAAGCTTGACGCCGTCAGAAATGAGCTTGACGCCGTCCCTCTTTAGCTTAAACCGTGATGACCTTGATCACTTCAAAGGGTGACGCCGTCAGACTTTCCATTGTAAAATTCTCTGGCTTATCATGAGTAATTTTCATATCCACCTTTTTTGCCAAGCCGTGACGCCGTCTGGAACAATCCCTGACGCCGTCAAAGGTACTTTCCAGCATAATTTTGAGACTTTGTCGTTTTCTTCACTTTTATGCTCCAAAAACGTCCAAAATGCTTCCTTTTCCAGATTTCTTCTCCAAAGTACCTAAAATGACAAAAGGAACGATTTAGGGCAATATTTGATCAAATAAATACGATTTAGGGCTTAAATGACCCCCTAAAAGCGGTACACTTTTCGCTTCATCAAGTCAGAACCAAGAAGGTCCTGAAGCACACAGGAAATGAACCTAGGATAAGACATGTGTCTTTGCCTATGTTTCCCTGAGAGCTTGGCAACGAGGTCACGGAAGATTATACCTCCGATATCAATTTTTCTACCCTCCAAGAGACTGAACATCATCAATTGCTGTGATGAGTTCACTTGCTCAGTGGAGGATTTATTCCCTCCGAGGACTTGAATGACAAATGTCATCATGAGTCTCCAGATGGGGTGAAACCATGTCTTCACTATGGGAGCCTTTTCTAACAAAGCTTCAGGAGACAAAGTAGGACGCTTAGCGTCATGAGGCCCTAGGAATAGCATTTCTGCTTTAATTTCCTGGTCAGTAGGGTTGGCCTCAAAGGTCTGGGCGAAATCAAGACCAGTGGCCTTGAGAAAGGTCATGTAGTTCAGGGAGAGGGGTTTCTTCCCATTCATCACAGTGAATGTGATGATTGATTCTCTGGTGTCCTTAGGGCTAGTAGCCGTTGCGGTACACCAGAACTCCCTGAGGTAGTCATGATAAATGACTGATGGGGTTTTGGTAAAGGCCGTGGTGAGGAAGCAGTTTTGTAAATACTTAACCACATCCTTGTACCCCTCATATTGTTGGGGGTAGTGGAAATTTCCAACCACATTGTTCTTGGTCATATCCACGCCCTCCATTGTGAAATTCACATTTGGGGCAAGGGTGATAGCATTAGAAGATGCCATTTTGTGTTAGGGTTTTGGTCGGAAAAAATGGTCTGGGTTTCTAAATGCTAAGAACACACACAATTTGTTTGATAGAGAAAAGGGCAAGAATTTTGCTTATGATTTCTAAATAAAACGTGTGTGTGTTATCTTTTGTTTGGGTTTTTATAGGGAAGTGGAGGTTGAGGGTATTTTGGGCATAAAGCGGTTATTCTCAAAATTTTGAAAATTGTTTTATAAAACATTTGAAGTCCGCATTTAATGCCACGTTTCCACTTCCCCATGTATTCGGCAACTGTCATGGTGAACAGTTGTGCCGTCTGCAAAAAGTGTAATTTGCAGAGCTGAGTCATCACATTTCTATTATGTGATTGGAGAGGCATTTAATGCCAAGTGGGAATGTGGGGGCCCAAGATGTGTATGCCAGAAAGGTAAAAGAACATATATTCCTATATTAAATAAGAGTTCAGTTATCTACCTAGGACATTTACTAACTAAATACTTAGAGCATTTAAGTTAGCATTGAATGACATCTTGAGGGCCCTGAATGACAATTCATTCACTGAGGGGTTCAGGAAGGGTGATTCAGTGATCTTGTTCACTGACGAACACATTGAGTCAGGGACCTGAGGTTTTAAGAATTTACACTTCAGTTGGAAGGATTCAATCAGTGGACTGATTCTCGATATCCAACATTCCTAATTCAGCTTTCAGTCTTGTGAAAGTTGGTTCATCCAAAGGTTTGGTGAAGATATCAGCTAACTGATATTCAGTAGGGATGAAGTGTAATTTAATGTCACCATTCATGACATGGTCCCTGATGAAATGATATCTGATATCAATGTGTTTTGTTCTCTGATGAAGAACAGGGTTGTTGGATATTGCAATTGCACTTGTGTTATCACAAAAGATGGGTACCATCTTATACTGAATGCCATAGTCACTGAGCTGACTTTTCATCCAAAGTACATTTGCACAACAGCTAGCTGCTGCAACATATTCAGATTCTGCTGAGGACATGGCAACTGATTGTTGCTTCTTGGCACTCCAACAGACTAATTTTACACCAAGAAATTGGCAGGAGCCTGAGGTGCTTTTCCTATCCATGTTGCAACCAGCATAGTCAGAGTCTGAGTATCCCTTGAGATTAAAGCCTGAGCACTTAGGATAGTATAATCCAAGGCTTGGGGTACCTTTCAGGTACCTGAGGATCCTTTTCACAGCAGTGAGATGAGATTCTCTTGGGTCAGATTGATATCTGGCACACAAACATACTGAGAATTGGATGTCAGGTCTTGATGCAAGGAGATACATCAGTAACCCAATCATTCCTCTCAATAGAGTTTGATTGACTGATTTACCAGTGAGGTCAGGACCAAGGTTGTTTGGAGGAACCATAGGAGTCTTGACTGAGGCACAGTCACTGAGATCATACTTCTTCAGTATGCTTCTGACATACTTCTCTTGACTGATAGAGGTACCTTTATCAGTCTGCTTGATTTGCAATCCAAGAAAGTAAGTCATTTCTCCCATCATGCTCATTTTAAATTTCTTTGCCATCAGTTTTTCAAACTGTTTGCAAAGTTTGTAACTTGTTGAGCCAAAGATGATGTCATCAACATATACTTGTACAAGTATGACATCATCATTTGTCTTGTAGATAAACAAGGTGTTGTCTATCTTGCCTCTGACAAATTTGTTTTGGATCAGGAAGGATGAGAGAGTTTCATACCATGCCCTGGGAGCTTGCTTCAGTCCATAAAGGGCTTTGTCAAGCTTGCAGACATAGTCAGGAAACTCACTGCTTTCAAATCCAGGAGGTTGTTGGACATAAACTTCTTCTTTCAGTGAGCCATTTAAGAATGCACTTTTAACATCCATTTGGTACACTTTGAAGTTCATGTAGGTTGCAAATGCAAGGAAGATCCTGATGGCTTCCATTCTTGCAACTGGTGCAAATGTTTCCTCATAGTCAATGCCTTCTTGCTGGTTATAGCCTTTGGCAACCAGTCTGGCCTTGTTTTTGATGACTATGCCATTTTCATCAGATTTGTTTTTGAACACCCATTTCATGCCAATGACTGTAACACCATCAGGACACTTGACTAAGGTCATCACCTTATTTCTGTCAAATTGTTCCAGTTCATCATGCATGGCCTGAACCCAACTAGGATGAGTAAGTGCTTCTTTGACACTTTTGGGTTCAATGGTGGAAATGAAATCCACAAATAGGCATTCATTGGCTGAGGCTGCCCTTAGTTTAGCAGCCATGCTTCTAGTGAGCATGCCTTCAGTAGGCTCTCCAATGATGTTGACAAGTTCTATGTCCTGAGACCTAGTCCAACTGTCCTGAGGTCTAGGATACTGATTGGAACTTGTGGAGGCCTGATTGGGTAGAGGTGTAGGATCAGGTTCAGACACTTGAGAATTTTCAGGATCCTGAGTGTCTGAATGGGTTGGCTGATCACTGAGATTGTTTGGTTCCTGAGCCCTTTGAACAGACTGATTTAATGTATCAGTGTTTGTTTGTGCTTCAATAAACTCAGTGATGGTTGGGTAAGGGAGGTTGTGAGGGATAATGTGATAGGAGATATCAGCATTTGCTTGATACTGATTGGAAGGATTGTTGTCAGGATCATATTCATCAGGAGGATATCTGGATGAGTCATTGATTCCTATTTCTTCCACTGAGGCACTTGAGAACCTGATAGCTTCAGTGCTCTCATCAAAGGTAACATGGAATGTTTCCTCAGTTTGTTGTCTCCTTGTGTTGAACACCCTGAAGGCTTTTGAGACAAGGGAATATCCTAGGAAGTATCCATCATCAGCTTTGGCATCAAATTTCCCTAAGTGATCCTTGTGATTATGAATAAACACAGGACACCCAAAGACATGAAAGTAGCTGATGTCAGGGATTCTTCCCTTGAATAACTCATATGGAGTTTTGCTATGTCTCTTGACAATGATGGATCTGTTCTGAGTATAACAGGCAGTTTTGACTGCTTCAGTCCAAAAATGTTTGGAGAGGACTGATCCATTTAACATTGTTCTTGCAGCTTCAATGAGTGTTCTGTTTTTCCTTTTTGCCACACCATTTTGTTCAGGTGTGTAAGGTGAGGAAAAGTTTTGATGGATACCTTTCTCATCATAGAAACTTTCAAGTTCATGGTTCCTGAACTCTGTCCCATTGTCAGTCCTAATCTGTTTGACTTTGATGTCATTTTGATTTTCAATGTTCCTGACAAAGGACATGATTGTTCCTGCTGCCTGACTCTTTTTGGTCAGGAAGTAAACCCAAGTGTATCTTGAGTATTCATCCACAATGACCAGAGTATACTTCTCATAGTTAATAGATCTAGGACTGATGGGCCCAAAGAGATCCATATGGAGAAGATGTAGGCAGTGTCTGATGGAAAAGTTGGTTTTGGTTTTAAAGGATGCTCTCTTGTGTTTGCCTTTTTCACAAGCTGAGCATGGTTTATCCTTTGAAAACACAAGAGATGGTAAGCCAAGGACCTTGTTTTGTTTCACAAGATGATTTATGTTTTTGAAGTTCAGATGGGAGAGTCTCTTATGCCAAAGCCAGTTGAGGGTCTCAGTGGCCTTAGCAAAGAGATAAGTTCCATTCTGAGTTAGACTGGTCATGTCTAACACATAAACATCTTGCCTTCTTGGTGCAATAAGGACAACTTCCTTGTTTGCATTGAAGATGGTTCCTTGCTTATCATCAAACTGAACTATGTACTTTGCATCACATAGTTGACTGACACTGATCAGATTATACTTAAGGCCATTTACATAAGCTATCCTAGTAAAGACTATACCATTGCAGTTTACTGAACCATACCCTTCAGTGAGACATGATGAGTTATCAGCAAATACCACCTTGGGTCCTGGTTCCTCTACATATTTGTGCAGATATTCTTTCACACCAGTCATGCTCCTTGAACATCCACTATCTAGATGCCAAATTGGCTCCCTGACATGTCTCTACACAAATTGTAAACTGAATTAGTTCTTTCTAGGACCCCTCTTCTTGGAGGGCTTGGCTTTAATAGCCTGCTTAAAAGTAGAAAATGATTCATGGTCAGTGGTGGAGTGGACTGAGCTCCCATAAATTTTGCATTTGATAGCAGTGGATGACTCAGCAGACTGAGAGGATGGCTTGGTCATTCTTCTTCTTGCCTGAATGACCTCCTCATGTCCTGAGGTGTCATGAGTGGGATCACCACATAAGTCACAACATGTGTCCATTAGGCAATACTCAGGGAGGTGGTCATTGAATCCACAATGAGGGCAAGGTTCAAAAGGCTTTGCCTTTTGTTTCATTTTCTGCTTTGAATCAGATGGATACTTATGAGCAACTGCTTTAAAGTTTGCCATCTTTGATGAGGCTGTGTATGATTGATGATAAGATGTTCTGTGATCTTCCTTTTTGCATATCATGCAATAAAGGATTCTATAGCAATCATCAGTGGAATGATTGGTAAAGTGACACAGCTCACATTTCAGCAGAGGTTTGGTGGACTTTGGTTTTGGTTTGGAACTTGTGGAAGCTGATTTTGTTTCCTTAATCTTAGATTTAGGAGTTTTCTCAGAAGATTCTATCTTCTCACTCAGCTTCCTGACAAGCTCAACCAACTGATCAATTTTTGAGTCAGGGCTTTCTGTTTTAACTTCAGAAGGGACTGAAGTTGATGAGTCATCAGTATTTACTGAGACCTCAGGGATTTGTCTTTTCAGGATTGTTTTTCCCAGTCCTAATTTCTCCTTTGGAGAATGTTCAGAATAGATCAATGGTGTGAGGTCTGAGCTAGGAGAAGCTCCCTGAAGAACGTTCAGTGGTGGGAGAGGTGCAACTGATTCTGATTCTGACTCAGTGATTGACTTAGTACTACTGGGTTGATCAGTGAGTCCTAGCATACTTTTCAGAGCCTGATTTTCAGAAAGCAAGATTTTCCCAGTCTCAAAGTTGGGTAACTTACTGACTGGGTTGTCCCTGACAATCCAGTCATTTGACTTGGGTTTCATCTCTTGCTCAAAAGATAAGCCAGCTGGAATAAAATCCTTTTCTTTGTCAGTCTCACTAGGGTGTCAATGAGTTGGTCTCCTCCTATGATTTTCTTATTTTCACTAGGAATTAGACTGACAGATTCATAGACTCTTGGGTTCTTTTTAGTCCAGCTTTCTATGACAGCCTTTTCTTTGTTAAGTTCATTTTGAAGGGCTTGATTCTTTTTCAAAATCTCAGTGTTTTGAATTTGTAGTGTGACAACTTCTAATTTGGTTTGTTTAAATATAAGCAATTCATCTCTACATTTATTCAATTCTAACACAAGATTATTATATTTTGAAAGCAAATTCAGCCTTTGTTCTTCTACAAACTTAAGATCTACAGAAATATAGTTCAAATAAGACTGCCAATCAGAATCATCATCCATAGAAAGTAAAATGTTTACCTTCTTCATTGTGATGTTGACCCATTCTTCATTTCTAGCATGGCTCTTTCCAACAGCTAGCTGATCACCATCAGAAAGTGCCATCAGTGCACTCACATGAACTTCTTCATCATCAGAGACCTCTTCTTCATCCCAGTCATAAACTTCAGCCATAAGGACCTTGTTCTTGGTCTGAACAGGTTTGGGAGCCTGAGCCTGAGAGACTGAGGGAGTGGCCTCAAGAAGAGCAAGCTTAGCTTTTGCTTTCCTATACTTAGTTTCAAAGTCTTTTTGACTACTTTGAGAGGTTTGAGAAGACTGAAATATTTTAGGTTGAAACTTGCTAGTTCCTGAAGAAGAACTGTTTCCAGAAAATTTGTAAGAAGGTTCTGAGGTTGTTTTTGAATAACAGTCTTTAGCAAAATGACCCTTTTTACCACATTTAAAACATTCAGTGGTCTCATTTGCTTTAGCTTTTGAAAAGTTTGATTGATTTCTTTTGATAAACCGTTTTGAATTTGCAAGGAGTGCCCTTTCTTGGAATTCCAAGTGTAAGTCACTTAGGTACTCCTCACAGGTTCTATCATCAACCTCATCATCAGAATCCTCTTGAAAATCCTGCACAATACCATTAGAATAGAAGGCAGTTGATATGGGTGAGGAAGTCAGGGCCTTTTTGGTCTCAAGGGCTTTCTTTGAGTCTGGGTATCTCCTTGAGATTAAGTTGTCTTCATAGACAAACTTCCCATAGATCTTAGCAAGCTCAAGGGTCTGAATGTGATTTGCATTCCTAAGGCCCTGAGAGAAGTTTAGCCACTTCTCAGGGAGACTGTTGACAAAGCCAACATTGATCTCATGCTTAGACAAAACTACACCATCATTGGACAACTCATTTATCAGGGTCTTGTACCTGGTATAGGTCTGAGAGAGACTTTCAGAGTCTTTGGCCCTGAAAGTATTATACTCAAGTTTAAGATCCATGATCCTATTTTCCTTGGTATCTGAGGGACCTTCGAAGCTATGAACCAAGTCAAGCCATGTTTGTTTGGCTGAGGTACAGTTAATGACTGATTCCATTATATCATCAGGGAGACAAGATATAATGATGCTTCTCAGGCGCTGGTCTTGGTTGACCACCCTTCTCTCATCAATAGTCCACTGAGCTTCAGGTTTGATTAACCCTTCAGCAGTTTTTGGGACATAGGGACCTTCATTGATACAAGTGATGTAGTATGGTTCCATACCAGTCAAGTAGCAAAGCATGCGCTTTTTTCACTTGCTAAATTTTCCAACTTCAAGTCTGGGAGCAACAGCTGAATAGCTACCTCCCTTTTTATCGACTAGCTGGGGCACATTGATATCAACCATAGTAGGATCTTGGTTTTAAAAACCTTGAGCACTCTTAGTTTTGAAAAGATTTTATAAACCAGAGGCTCTGATACCACTTGTTGTTCCCGTTACACTTATAGAAATAACTACAAAGTTATCCTAAACGTGTACTAAGACTGATATAATGTAATGATTAATTTTACCAAATAAGTAATAACGTAAAGATAAAAACAACAAAGGTTTTTCAACGTTTAAATTCTTATTAGAAATTAATCAAAAGAATCTATTACCCAAGTGTTTTGCGGAATAAACACTTGGGATTGAATAGAAAAGGTATGGTGTTCTCCTCTCTAAACTCAAGCTGTCCTTGAGTGACAACAAAAAGACCCACTGAGCTATCTCAGGGATGTGTTGTTCTTTTGGAGGAGAAAAGTGGTTTTGTGAAAGTCTAAGCTTTTAATGCACAAAACTTATCCCACTTTTCTCCCCATCTATCCTATTTATACACAAGTATAAAAGAACAACCCGTGACTAAAAGTACAAAAGGAAAACCTAGTCTAGTCTGACAAAAGCACTACAGTCTTTTGTCAGTTCCAAGAATCTATTTTGGGATGGCCATAAAGAAGCTTTCCAATTGTCAGATATGACACTTCACATCCTTAAGCCATATAAGGTAAGTTTACTTTGGCGGCGATAAGACTCATCCTTATCTCCTTTAAACTTTCCCGCTCGATCCCGCCTTTCTTTTAGGCTATAGATTCAGTCTTGGTCTTCAGTCTTTAGTCATCAGTCTTCATTGTTGTGAGGAGACTGAGGGGTTCAGTGAGCTCTTGTCAGTACTCACTGAACCCATCATCTTCTTCTTTGGCTTAAGTCACACTCAGGGAGTCCCGCCTTCCTGAGGAGTGAATCCTTCTTCTTGAATTCTCCTTAAGCTTCCTGAAGATGACTCACTAAGTTACTGTTCACTCAGTGACTTGAATTGTTCTCGGTTGATAAACACTTGGCTTAATTTGTGTTCAAATCATGTTTAAGATAATTGGGTATTTACGAACCCAACAGCAGCATACAGAGCATTTCCAAGGGAGAATTCACGCCATTCACTACATAAGTTTTAGAATTTCATATCATATTCTTGTATTTGATTCGATGTCTTTCATTATGATACCAAACATTGAATTTTCTGCATTATTTAATATGATTGGCTAAACACCTTTGGTGTTAGCCTAGTTATGAAATTGTGGTTGCTATGATTTAGTTTTCTCGTTTTCATATCGCTTTATTTGCATATTTTCTTTGCTTATTCGCGGACACCCTTGTTTCGGTAGTGTTAATGTTTGGTAGTATCTAGGAAACTAGGAGAATTGACCATCGGACCCTAGTGAAATAGGTTGCGAATAGTGGTAAGAATTGACCATAGGACTACCACTATCTTGCGTGTGAATTGACCAAAGGATCACCTACCAAACGGAGATGCTTAAGAAGTTAGGGGGAACCTAAGTTCCGAGAGGCTGGGTTTCATAGAATAAGTCTAGATTGTAGCGGTACTTAATGACTCTACATAGGTTAACCCACGAACTCTTGTAATCCTACGGTTACGAAATAGGAACCTATGGAAAATAGGCTAGACGAATTTTCCCGAGGAGTCTAGTGACATTTACCCCCCATGTGGAGCGATAAAAAACAGTAATAGGAAAGCTTAATCATCGCATAACAAGATTAGTAATTAGGCTAACACATTTATTCCTACTGATTATCTCTTTCATTTTGATTTGCTTTCGTTTTATTTAATTTCATTAGTTTAATTAATCATTTCATAAAACCCCATTTAAAATCTGTGACATTAGAACTTAGATTAAATCCACACTCATAGCTCTTGGGACGACCTCGGCTTTACCGATTACTACGCTACACATGACCGGGTACACTGCCCGTTAGTGCATTAGGTAGACCTTAGGTAAATGAGAAATTATAAATATTAAAATTAGATCAGAAATCCTACATCAATTATCTTGTTGCTTCACTATATTGGTCTCCCATTTCTGGAAAAGGTTTTATTTCACGAATTCGAGTAAAAGGGGGAAAGTTTCTATTAATGAGAATTTTTTTGCAAAAGCGAGGAATGGGTTATCTTTACTTAGTCGTTATAGCTATAAAACTATATTATTAAATGTCTTTTTTTTTTTTTTTTTTTTTTTTAAAAAAAAAAACAAACAACTGGTGCTTCTCTCTAGTGCTACCCGCCGCTGCTATTTTCGCCAAAAGCGTTTATTTTGCCCAAGTCTTAGGATGTCACCGCTATCAACTAGGATAGAACAAAGGTGGGTCTTAGAAGTCACGGGACACCCATGAATTTCTGCAGCATTGAGTTAATTTTTGTAGAAAGACTCGGTTTTTCCTAAATACACTTAGACCTAGTCCAAAAGAATTGTGGCTTTAATTTAGTTTAGTTTTTATTAATTGCACGTGATTAATTTAACTTCGACTCGATTAACCATCATCTATATATAAAGATTAGGTCCTAAAAAACATTGGGGAGTATTAATGACACCAATTAAAAATTAATGACATGATTTTTGGAGTGAAAATGTGTGAAGAGTAATGTCGTGCATGCCAAGTGCCGATGTAGTTATTGAGAGCCATGCGAAGGGATCGTGTAGTTATTGAGGCACTAATTAACCATTAATATAAGAAAACCAAAAGATTATAACCCCTTCATCTCTTTGTCTCCCATGACTTACAACTTACAAGCAAACTATACTAAACCATTATATAAAGAGTTGTATGAGAATGTGTACTTAGTTGGCGGTGGAGGTGGCGATGGCAGGGAAGGATCGGTTCCATCTCTAATATCAGTTCATTTACAGTGCGAGATTGGGTCCAATTTCCATCACCTGAAGTAACGAAAAAGTTCATCTAAGTTATTTTTTTATTTTTATTTTTATTATTATTTTTTTTTTACTATATATTGCTGACTCCCATTTTAGGCTATTTGAGAATCTAAATTTGTAAAGTCAAAAAATATATTTTTCCCCTTATTTCTAATTTTGTTTCCTGCAGTGCTTTTGAGAAATCACTTCAAGCTCGATTGGTTAAGGTGAAACATCATGTATATATGTTCTTTTACCTCCATATGGTTGACCCCCCTTTAGATTTCAGTAACCATCATGCCTTTTATTACGTTTACAGATGAACCCTATGAAACATACTGCAAAAGTTTGAAGATGATGAAACCACTGGGCTTCAGACTACTTCAAGCTCAATTGCTAAGTTACGAGTACGAAGTACTATGCTATATAGTTGCCATCAACTTTAGAGTTTTATCTCACTGTCTCTTTTATTACAGCTTCGTATTTCAATTCTTGGGCTGACATGTTTAAATAAAGTACAAAGACAAACAAGAACGTCAGTAGCAATGGATCATTCCGATCGGTTTTCATGCATGCAGACGGTTTTCCGGCGAATATGATGGGGCAAAGTCGTCCGTTTTTCCGGCGATGCAGTAGGCCATTTGTTTTTAAATGATGGTGACGGTAATTGCGTGTTCGTTTTCCGGCATAGTATAGTGTTTTGTAGATTGTAATAGTGAAAGGATATTATTTCATGTTAATATGTATTAAACTAAAACAAACTGAAACATATGAATGGTCTTGGTTTAATGATGAAGGGATATTTGCTTATTGTGCAAGTGTTTTGTGGTTGTTGAGTACTGTAGTCGCACACTCTAAAAAGATTGGTCTTAAAATGTGGTATACCTTTTATTTGTATATAATACTTCCATATTATTTTGTGTCTTTTGAACACCATTGCAGAATCATCTTCGTTATCTAAGGATGTCTACACTGACACAATTAATAAGGTTTCGGTTGAACTATGCATTCTTATATTATTACCAAATAACATGGTTGGCAAGATGGAAAATTTGTTTCCGCTAATTATTGTATAACCCAAGCTTATACTGATTATGGTATACAAATCTAATGGTGTTTGGGCATCGAAATTTGATTGTAGTTCTAGAATTTAGACTAACCAGTTTATTAGACATGTTGCATCAGTATGTACTATAGTTATTTGCATGTATGTACACTCATGCGTGTCATTCTTTTTTATTTTGTATCGAGTAATTGTTAAATTGCTTTGAAATTCAAGAGCTATGCCAACACATCACGACGATAATTCAAGTGCTATATACGGCATACACATTACGAGGTGATCTTTGATGGTTAATGGGATACGGAGATAAGATCTTGGTGTAAGCTTGGATTTTATGTTCTAATGGTAGTAGTTGAAACATGTTGATATTTGTGTTTTGTTTTTTTAATTTTTAGATTTACGTAGAGGTGGAAGGCAAACGGACAACAAGTTGCGTCGCTAGCCCTTTTTGGATTGCAAAACTTATTCTTTTGAAAACTACATCTACGGATCCAGGTGTCATAACATTACTATGCATAACACGTTGGACTCTGTTGACGAACTCCACTGCCTCAGGTGCAAGGAAACCAAAAGTGTCAAACGCGAAAGGAATAAAAACATGTTGACACTTTGTTGTAAAAAAGAACAATAGACTTTAGGCCTTCCGCCAACACATAGATGTGGCAAAACGGGCGGGCCGGGCAGGCACGGGCCATGGTCTAAACGGGCTCGGCCCCGAACAGGAACGGGCTTAAATGGGCACGGGCTAAACGAGCTCGAACCCATTTGTAAATTATATTAACAAATTTAAAAAAGTTAAGTGTAAGACATAAGCAAGAGTTAAATAAAGTCTAAACCCATTATACTATAAGCTCATTGTCTAAAACTTAGACTAGAAACATAGAAAAAAATAAAGAAACATAGCAAGAAGAACTAAACTGTAAACTCAACAAAATAGTTGCATCGGGTCTTGAGGCAACCCAAGTTATATATGACGAAAATTAGCGCCAAACATTACTCTATGAACACTTAAATACAACCTGTGTGCATCGCACGAGTCTGAATATCATTTTGAGTTTTTGACTCGATCTCAATTAAAAGTGACGAAATAAAGGCACCAACAATTTTCATGCCATGCTAACAAACACAACTTAGAAACTTAATTCACACACTTGATTTGTTTTCCCATGCAGAAATATCAAATACGTTTTTGACAATAAGTTTTGCAATAACATATAAAACCCTTTCACTTATGATAAAAAGATTCTTAAAAATTACACATAAATTTGGCAATATAACATAACTAACCCTCAAAGTTTGCCAATTATGATAAAGATCTCCCAAATACACTAAAAAAACATTATCATACCAAAACATCTTAATTATTAAATAAATAATATATAAAATCTGAAAAACTTAAAATAAATATCAAAACTTCATTGCGTTCAACTTCTCGATAAAAGATAACAGTGCGCAAAGACGAACGTCCTTTTCTGTTACCACGAACATCAACCAATCAACTTCATCCAACAAAATCCATCAATGATCAAAATGACGAAAATTATTGCTGAACAATACGCTATGAACATTTAGATCGAGCACGTGTGCATCGAGCGGGTCTGAATTATATTGATATATTTAATTACTTTCCACAAAAAATGTGCTAACATCAAGATCTACGAAAGTATCTATTGTTTACGTGAGTTATTTAGTAATAAATGATAAATGTTCCGATATATAAAACTTATATTGCAAACATTGACGCAAACTTGATAAAAAGTATATAAACATCTGCACAAACATTACGTACACTACACATAGAAATTCAACCAATGACACATCCGGTGCATCGCACGAGTTCGTAAGGCCTCGTATCCAAGTATGACCACCTTATTCGCTTATTAGTAAATTGATTTGCACACAATGTATTTAGATTTACACACTGTTGCAAACAGATAAAACAAAATATAAACTTATTATAATTATGCAATGCATAACATGATATAACCAAATCTATATTTTGAATTGAGAGCAATGATAAAAACTTGTCTTACCGTTCTCGAGTTCTATTTTAAAAGGAAAGGGAAGAAAATAATAAAAAAATTTATTGTGTTTTTGAGAATTTTTTTAACAAAATGGAAAAGAAATAAAAGAGAAATGACTGGAAAATTTTTAACATTTTACTTCAAAAAACTTTCGTCCAAATATTGGCGGATCTAGACGAAAACAAAACAACACCCAAATTATTGAGTATATAATCATGAGTGGTATTTACTAATATTCAAATCGAAAACCATAAATGTAATTATTTGTTTATTATTACTCCCTCCGTCCCAGTAAAAGTGTCCTACTTTGAATATTCAAAGTCTTTGTTTTTCAACTTTGACCGTAAATATTTTTGTTTGTATTATATAATACTTGATGAAAAGTATACCCAATGAAAACACATCTAAAACTAAATCAATTCATATAACTTTCATCAAGTATTATATAACACAAACAAAAATATTTACGGTCAAAGTTGAAAAACAAAGACTTTTAATATTCAAAGTAGGACACTTTTACTGGGACGGAGGGAGTATTTTTTTTCGAACTCCATAACACAACATTCTTACTTTTTATTTCATTTTAGGGTAAACACTATAAAATAACAACTTACTTTCTCTAATTTTTCGAGTTGAAACACATACTTTTTTTATTACTTTACTTACCAACGTACTTTCAAATTTTGTTCCGACTTCACCCACATACTTTTTTTATTACCTTACTTACCAACGTACTTTCAAATTTTGTTCCGACTTCACCAATATGCATAATGAAGAAGACAGGGGTATTATAGTCATTTCAGTGATTACTTTAATATAAAATGGTTATATTGGTGAAGTCGGAACAAAATTTGAAAGTACGTTGGTAAGTAAGGTAATAAAAAAAGTATGTGTTTCAACTCGGAAAATTAGAGAAAGTAAGTTGTTATTTTATGGTGTTTACCCTTCATTTTATTTAGACTTAAGAACAACTAGTGGTAACGGGTCACCGTTTGGCTATAGTCTGGCGACGAGTGTAATTTACCCTTCATTTACTCAAGAACAACAACTAGTGGTACCGGGAAATGAAAGAAGCCGAAGGGGAAAACCAAAAAACACACAACCCCTATAAACCCTAGCCTTATCTTCCGGAAAAAGGGGGAAATAATTAGTGCCTAAGTTGAATATATATAAACAAAAAGGGGGGCTGTTTCTTTAAGCTTATATTATATCTGGGCTTATAAGCTTATTTGATTTCGGCATAAGCCCCAATTTTCTAGCTTATTTTGAGACTTGGGCTTATGTAAGCAGTGTATATCATAATAAGCTTAATATAAGCCGGAAAATTGGGGCTTATGAAATATAATTTTAAATCAAATAAGCTCATAAGCCCACACATACGCATAAACAAACAGTCTCTTAGTCCAATACACGATATATCTCTTGTCCGTCCTAGGTGATGTCTGATGTGCTTAATGTGTTACCTATTACTTGGTAAAATATTAAGCTGTTTGAAGCCATGACAGGAGATCAATCTTTATAAGCCTAATCGAAATACAAGTTGAACTGGATATATGACTTGATTTTTGTGAGATAATAAGCTTGTTTTTATAAATGCAACGTGTTGCCAACATATGACAGTATATTATCTTCTATTCTGGGTGAATTATCACGTGTCATAAGTATTGTGTTTTCCCTTATTTTAGTTCTGCTTAATGGTATATGAGTGGGTACATGTTCTAAATCGAAGCTGTTATCTTAGATGAAAACACCCTATACCGTCACTAATAGAAGCTCATTGAGTTGGTTAATCTTAAAAGAAAAAGATGAAAGAATAGAATACTAATACTACTAACACTACCGGAACATTCTCTGATTCTCATTAACCACGCCAGCTACATTTAAATAGGAAATAAAACTTGTAGTGGTATCCTAAAATTTCACGAAGTGGTCTACTAGTGATTCCTAAAATTTCACATGAAACTAGCTAGTTCAATTGTGCATGTGGAAAATAAAGAGATCATGGTTGCTTGTTTTCTTCATGCACATATCAGTCATTATAATGCATTTCGCAGAACTAGCTGTAATTAGTCGGATGGAAGAAGACACTTATACATACTCTGTTTATCGGTAATTGTAGGTTTTACAGGCACTCAAACGAACATGTTGATCTTGACAAAATTTATGTTAATTAAGGCATGGCAACTAAAGTTATTCAGATGATGTAAACATTTTCCATACCCTTACTCTCATCTCACATTTCTCTCAAATTAGTTTCTTATACGATTGTGTAAATTTGTTTTTATGATCACAAAAGTAGACAGGAAATATATGTTGAATACCATCCAGTCATCCTTATATATATTCTTAACACTTGTTTGGTGCAGGTGACTGTACAAAATCTTCTCACTAATGAAAAATGTGCGTTTGAAAATGAAGAAAATTGACAAACCTGATGAATCTGCTGATTCGTCCTCATTCAGTTGCTTACCTGACGATATTCTTCTCCAAATTTTAAGCAGATTGATCGATTTAAAAACACTTTGCCGTTGCAAACTTGTTTCCAATCGTTTTAACAATACTGTCCAACAGGTCAATACCATTTCTGTCACTATTACTAGCTTAGACCATCCCAGTTTCGACTCCAACTCCTCGGGTGCCTCTAGCGAGCGTGATCGTCCTGTTAATTTATTATTTAAGTGCGAGTCTTTTGTATCTGTGATGAAGTCTTTGCAGACATTTAGTGCACTCAAGTCTCTATGTATTGAGATTCCTCCTTTCCATAAAGCTGCGGATAATCGTATTTTATTCAAGTGGAAGTTTGAATTCGGTAACAGAACTGATTCCTTTCTATTTCTATCACCAAATTCTGTTTGTGATTCGAAGGAAAATGTTCAGGATGAAGAAGAGAATGTCATATTGACTCAAATGAAGTGTCTCATTGCAACGAGATGTTTGATGGATGGTCTTACTATACGTATAAAAATGAGGCATTACATGAAGTGTTTTCCATTGTTGGAAAATGTTACCATTACAGATACTGGTAAAAGGGGGAGGCTCTCTCTTTGTGGTGAAAAACTTGTTCCTGAAACTATTGAACAGACGCTGAAAAGTTTTCGTAGTAATGAGAGGATGCGTTGGTGTTACGTCCCATTGCTGAAATTGCCAGTTTCAGGGTACATGATGAATGGGGTTTTTCTAGCTCAATTTGAGGTGTCTGATCTTCCGGGTTATGATAGTTCTCTGAACATGAATTTGAATGATTTTGAAGATAAAGAGGAGGCTGCATACAATGAAGCTGTTATGGAGATTTTCAAGAAAAACAGGGGCTGGATAGAGGAGTTACTATAGTATCAACTTCAAAAGGGGTATATCTTCATATAAGTTTTTTTATTATAATGTTTCAAGGATTGTTGTTTATCTGTCTGTTTGGTTAAGCATTCTTACTGCTGGTTCAAATAGGGTCTCAACAGTCAACACCTTCACTAGTTCTAAAGTATGTTTTGTTATGATAGTTAATGAGCGAGCAAGTTAATTTACTCTTGGAGAAACCTTGATAAAAAGTTTTATATGTTGGGAAAAATACGAATCATTTTGATATCACATCTAGACTACGTTATTAGCAAGCACTGAAAAGGAGTTACTTGGTTGAAGGGGGTTACGCGGTTGTTTTTAGTTTATTCTAACTTATGAATGTTCATTATTTTTGATATAGTTACTTTTGTTTAGGATTGCTGCAATAGTTTCATAGTTACCCTATATGTTTGTTTTTCAAATTGGAAGATAAAAACTGGTCTTCCAATCAATAGGATTAAACCTTATTTTGCTTGCATGACTAGTCTCTTAAATCTACCCATACATTAGTAAGTGAGAATTATTTAAAAACTGCACGAATGTAAACAACCATAACATGATTGTGAACTGCGTCTGATCTCTAATAGATTTTACATTAAGTTTAAATATCAAGCAATTAAATCATAAATAACTTATTTCTTAAAGTATCATTACATTTGTCATTACTTCTTAATCACAAAGTTACCCAATTTGTTTGTTTTTTAAGTTGGACAAAAATAGGCCTTTCAGTTAATAGGGTAAACCGTATTTGGCTTGCATGGTTAGTCTCATATATCTTTTGGAATGCTTAATAACACATTAGTTACTACTTGAAGCTGCATCAGGGCATTTAACATCTACCCATGCATTAATAAGTGAGATTTATTAGAATACTGCATTCTCATAATGCATTGAGTGATCTGATGTGCACAAATGCATGCATATATGCTTTCTGTTTCTATGCAATTGGAATAATCAAGTAAACGACCAAAACATGATTGTGAACCGATTCTGATCACTAAATAGACTGTTTGTTTCACGTTTATCAACACTGCTCAAAGCGACTCATCAGCTAGGTAACATATTAGGACCCTCTTCAACTGCAAATGATTATATGGGCGTCTAAGAATGATTTATAATGTGTCTGTACTGGTACATTTTGCGTGTTAAGACTTTTTAACCATTTACAATGTTATTATTGATATCTGGGCGTCTAGTATCTATAGATGTCTATGGGTCATTTTTTACGTAAGAATTTAAAAAAATGGCATAGCCATTGATTGTTTGTATGCATATTGCACTATCTTTTCTGTGCTAAAAGAAATAAGTAAACAATGTGTGATTATATTAACGTAAAGCTTACATATGGAAAGGGACGACAAACTTAAAACTGCATTGTTTAAGAATCGATAATTTTTTTATTTAGTAAACCTTGTTGCATAACACTTGCTGAATGATTATCTTGATAGAAATACTTTTCTTGGCACACATTTTTTAGGTCTAATATGCCATGTGAATAGCAGGTTCTTGAATGCAGAGAAAGTTTCCTGAGTGCTAGTATTCTCATGACGTAAAGGTGCAAGTGGAGGTTGGTAGAAGTTCTAATCGGAGGTTGTATTAGTAGTATCTTCTTAACATTTTGATTGTAATTAGATAGTATGTTATTAGTAGCTTCCGTTGTGAACTGTTGTCATATTTATCTGTTATTAGTAGCTTCTGGCGTGACTGTTTAAAGGTTAAGGTTTCCACTAATTTGGGTGTTTATCACGTTTTTCGCTTCGATAGTATGGGATTTGACTAGAAATTTGATTTTTGGTCAAATCGTTTGAATTGGTTGAGGATTACTAATTGTAAATAGATATTATGTTATTAGTACCTTCCGTTGTGAACTGTTGTCATGTTTATCTGTTATTAGTAGCTTCTGGCGTGACTGTTTAAAGGTTAAGGTTTCCAGTTTCCACTGATTTGGGTGTTTATCACGTTTTTCGCTTCGATAGTTTCGGATTTGACTAGAAATTTGATATGGGAATTGTTTTAAATAACCTTTTTATGGAATGGTTTGGCTTGATTTCAAAGTTTTCTGATGTATGACTTTTTTTTACTTTGACTTTTATTCAGGCCTTCAAGGTCACGTTAGAGCGTGTAATTAAATTTTATATATGTGTTAAATTGTATAGCATCTAATTGTATTTTGAGGTGTTCAAAGGCTTTCATAGGAGCCATTACATTAGCAACTGATCATAAGCTTCAAGTCCTAAGTCCAAACTGCACCTTCAGTTTTAAGTTTTCTCAAACAACAAACCCCTAAATTTCATATGAAACATTTGTGTCTATTCTCTGCACATTATATATTGTTTGTAATCTTATTTAATTAATAAACTTACCAGCGCGGAGACATGTTTGGGGGATGTGACGCCGGGGGATTATCTTGTTGCTTCACTATATTGGTCTCCCATTTCTGTAAAGGGAAAATATTTTAAAAAAATATCATACTTGACACTATTTGTTTTTCTAGGTAGCGAACAATTTTTTTTGCTTAAAATTATACTTTTCTTTAAAATTCATGCTTTTTGAGGTATTTTGCGACATTTTTTTGACATTTTTTCCCTTCGAAAAAATAAAATTTCTATTAGCTGAAAGGAGCAAAAATGTCAAAAAATGTTGCAAAATACCCAAAAAGGCTAAATTTGAAAGAAAAAAAAATACCCGTAAAAGCAAAAAAAATTGTTCGCTGTCTATAAAAATAAATGGTGTCAAGTATTGTACTTTTTTGAAACATTTGCTCTTCTGTAAAAGGTTTTATTCACGTATTCGAATAAAATGGGAACTTTCTATTAATGGGATTTTTTTTTTTATTATTATTATTATTTTTTTATTTTTTATTTTTATTTTTTTTTATTATTATTTTTTTTTTTTGAAGCGAGGAATGTGCTATCTTCACTTTCCGAAGCCATAGGACACAAGGTGCAACTTGAAAGTAGATGTGCTAGGATGAGTAAGTGTTATATCCGGTTGTTCGAGTTGTCAGTTTTAGGGTATGTGATTAAGGGTGTAACACTTCTTTTAATGCTAGGATGAGTAAGTGTTATATCCCTTTTTTCTGGCTCGCAGTGAGATTAAATAAACATTGTTTTATTTAAAGCTATGATCTTATTACTATTAGCAATATCATTTATTTGGTTCTAGTATTACACGAAAGATAACAAGCATATGGGTAAATTGTGATAAAAGCTAAAAATAAATAATACACAAAAACAGTTCGTTTGATTATCATATTAGAGTACGGGTTAATTTTTCATTTCACCAAAGTTAAGGGGGTTGTTGACGTATATGCCCGGACGAAAAATGCCTCCACGTGTCCGAAGTACATGGATCTAAAGAACAAATGCCAGACGACCACAATAGAAGAAGAACACAGAAGATCTTTTTACCCAACGGTCCGTACCAAAGACCCTACTCGGGCCGCCTATCGCGGATATTGCGGGATATTGTTCCCCACGTGAACTGACACCAAACACTTAGGCTAGGTGCAACCCTGCTTGCTCCATCCCTATGTTGTCAAGTACAATAAGTTGAGGCAGTATAAAGACCCTAACCCTATTTAATGCCAAACTAACTAATTCTCACGCATTTACTCACACATTTATTACTTAGTCGTTCGGCCTATATTCATTACTTACTCTTACACTAGAGTTTGGTATTGAGACCAAACCAAAGGTGAGGCTAACACGTGTTTCTCCTCTTTGTAGGTGCTGGAAGGACTTCCTTTACCTAGTCCGAAAGAACCTACACGTGCACAAAACGAGAAGCCATTATTTACTTCAACAAATTTGGGCCATCATCCATGACTGATTAATTGCTAGGCGGTAACCGTTACTCAAATAGGCACAAGCCTAGCCATTTCCACACCTTTTAGAAAAGGGAAGTGTTACTCAAATTTGCACACTCGTAATAGTTATGGGGACACTCTTTTTTTATATTTTAATTTGTTGTACAAAACTCATTCAGTAGCTTAATCTGCTTGTACTGTGCGACTGTTTCATTCAATAAATTAAGGGGGCAAATCACTTTCCCTTAATAAAAACATTTTTCCCACTCTAAAAAAGGGGTATAACAGTCAAAGTCACGTGACCTTCAACTTGCCTATTTGCTACAACCTTGGAAAGCCGTCGTCACCGGTCGCTGTCCGACGCCGATGGTTGGTTTTCATTTTCGCATAAACCTGTAATTTATGTGTTTTGAATTATATTTCCTGTGTATGAATTCGGTCTTGTTATTGTTTGTCTATTCATCACTTTGAGTATTAATCTTATAGAAAATGTGAAAATAATTATTAGTAATAAATAAGTACACTAGCACCTAAGCTGAAAATTTGGTTATGCAACATTTCATTATGCTACTTGTTACAGTTAGGTGAGATCCCTGGCTGATATGTGTCAATTTTAGTCCAAGGAATTGCAAAGGAAATATGCAAAACCCGAGTCGTTTGTCCCGACGAAGATCGAATGGAATTTGTGTTCCCGGGACGTGATTCGTGTAGTGAATGAGAAAAAGAGTGATTGATTTTGGATTACACTACTAATATTAAAATAACAAACAAGATAAACTAATTAAACTAAGCTAATGAAACAATTAAACTAAGCATTTAACGAAAATTGAATTTAAAAACGGAACGCGACGTATTATAAAAACGTGAATAAAAATGATTTTTTAAAATTCAAAACCTAAAAATATAAAAATAATTTTCCTATATTAAATCTGATAAAAGAAAATTTTTGGAAAAAGAAAAATATTTTTTTTGACTTTTTAATAATTTTTTATGAATTAAAAACTAATTAAAACTATTTAAATGATTTAAAAATAGTAAAACAACTTGGAAAAATCTGAAAATTTTTGAGTAATTCTAAAATTAAATTCTAAGTCTAAGAAAAATAAATTCAGAAACTAAATAAGCCTAAATAAGCTGAACAGTCCAAATAAGCACTTATGAATAAGCCAAAAATAAGCAATACAAGTCCAAAATTTATAAGAAGTACAGGGATCATGCACAGGACTATATTAAGCATAAATCAACTCAGAAAATCCAAATAAGCCCAAGGAATAAGCTCTAATCCAGCTGCACAGCTTATTAAAATGACAGATTTGGGACCAACTTGCAGCTTATTTTTAAGTAGTTTAATAAGCTCTAAAGTGAAACCTAAGGGGGCAAAATATAGCTTATACTACAGGCTACTAGAAACCACAAAAGCCCTAAAAATTAAGCTCAGTTGCTGCTCTAAATAAGCCCTAAATCAGGTGGTGATGGGGTGGTCTGCTGGTGTGCAGACTTAAACAGTCCAGGGAAGGCTTTTTTAGACCAAAAATAAGCTACTAGATAAGCTCAAAACTCAAATACCAGATTATTGACCCAAAGTTGGCTATTTAAACTACTTATAAACCAAAAATGAGGGCCTCAAATGAATTAAATAAACCACAATGAAAGCTAGATCAGCAGCTCAAAACTGGGTTCTGCACTAAGTTCTGTGACAGCAGATTTAGAAAAAATTGGCGCAAAAAACTATTCCAATCCTAACCAGACTTTGCAAATACCCTCAAATGCCTACTAACTACTTGAAAATCCAAATAAAACCTCAAAGCAAGATCAGCTTATTGCTAAGCTTATTAGGGACAGTTTAGGGCTCAAGAGATCAAATAAAGGCAAACTGATTCTAATGAACTCTAAACCTCAAATCTCACACTGATCTAAGCTTAACTTATGTCACCATAGCTTAACCAATCTCAACACAATAGCAATTGAACATTATTATCACAGAAATACTATAAGCCAAACACACCTATTCTAATCTGATTTTGCAAATTCTCAAGTAATGGACCTTTAAAAGCTGTAAAACACATTTCAAAATAACACTGAACTAATTTTGATTTTAGAAAAGTAACTTTAAAAAGTAGAAAAGCTGAATAAGCAGGATGAGCTAATTTGACTTTTTATCTTTGACCAAAAGCAATAAATGAGAAATTAGCAGCAGAAGCTCATAACCAACACATGATATCAAAACTATACCTAAGAAGCAGAAACATTCAAAAAATATAAGTACTAACATGAAAATTAAGCTGATGAACAGTTTTGTTGACCAAAATTGACTTTCATTAAAATGAAGAACTGAGTACAAAATTGGTCTGAAAATGTAAATTACCAAACTTGACTGTGAAGAGAGGGCTTCTATTTATAAGCTTCCTCAGAACCTTCTGGGTCTTCCAGCTCATCAATCCGTATGCTCCTCAGCTGCTATCTACCCTTAGATCGTTTCTTGCTCCCTATTCTTAAATCACAGCCGTATGATCAAAGGTGTGAGGTGGCTCAACCAATAAGCGACACCCACGTGTAATTCCTTGGTGTCAGGTGCTCCCTAGATATGCGTGCAAGTACCCATTTGCCCTTATTCTCGGTAATTTTTTGGATTGGGGATTTAGGGTTCTACCTACAGTGATTTCTCTGGGTTAATTGGGGGTAAAAAGGCGGGGTGTGTGTTTTGTTCTAGTTTTGTTTGACTGATAAGAGTTATTAGAGGGTGTTGACCGGGTCTTGGGTTTTTGACCGTGGGTGGGATTGGGTATAAAGGGAAGTGGTGGACGGGTATCTATTTTGGGTTGGATCGGGTAAAGGATTTAAAAGGAGTTGGGCTGGGTTTGGTGATGGATTGGGTTGGGTTATAGGATATAAAGTGTGGGTTGGGTTAGTTATGAAACCGGGTAAAAGGTTTTAAGAGGGTTTAGGGATTTAAGGGTTTAAATGTCTAGGGACTAAATGTGTAATTTGCTGAAAGTTAAGGACCGTGGCTGCCATTTTACAAAAGATGATCTAAGGGCTGAAATTGACAACTTCTGATAGTATGAGGACCTCGGTTGACTTTTTGACCATATTTTCTTCCCGGATCCGGTTCTGAGCCGTTTCCGTATCCCGTGCTCGTTTTCCCGTGTTTTCCGCTTGATTTTGTCCTCTTCTTCGATATCCGTGCCTGCATATGTAAAAACACAAAAACACGAGATATTTGGCATAATTTGTTAGGTTTTTGGTCTATTTGGGCCTTAATTTGGTAAATAAAAGGTATGTGTTTAAGCACATACCACTGGCATTCATGTATTATCTAAAGAACAAACAATAAGATCCCAACCATCCATTCACCTTTCATCCAATGGCTGAGATTAAAGCCAAAAATTACAAACAAAGGCACATTAGTAATTTCTCTTGTCTCTATAAAAGCAAAAAAATATCGCAATCCATCTCATTTCATACATCACTTTCTCTCTCATCAGGAAAACCTAGATCTACTTTCTCTCTCATCACTCGTCGGAATCACCATAACACCACCGAAAAATCATCGGAATCACATCAAGACCGTCGGAATCACACGAATCACAATAAACCACCGAAAAATCACCATAAAACCACCGGTATCACACGAAGGTGAGGTCGGTGACGGTGGTTTTGTCGCCGGAAAGTGATCGGAAATAAAACCAATTAGAAACAAACTGACCACCACCAAACGACATCTCCCGCTGCTTCTCAACCCGATATGGTTGCCGGAGCTTCTCCATCTTATGACGGCAATGAGCGGAGGTTTTGTGCGGCTGATGCGTGGTTTTGCAACCTTACAACAGGTTTTACCTCTCGAGGGATCTCAAGAGGCTTACAACCCCACAGGCAGTGTACCTGACCGATGTAGTATAGTGTAGTGGTAAGTACGGGGGATTGATCGTTCTCCACAGGGAATAGTGTTCGTTAGGTATGAAAGACTACTCTAATAGGTCTAAGGGTTAAGGAAGATTCTTTTTTTATGTTTTTATATTTTTTTATGAAAGCAAGTAAAATCTCGGGTTTGAAAGAGTGGGCGGAATTAGTTGCTAGTCAACTAACCCAAATTACTACGAATGCAAATAAAATAAATAACTGAAAATAAAAAGTTGGTGAAAACTTATGTGTAGAGAAATGTGTTTACTTAGATTTCCTTACTCCCTAACTATCTTTTACCGGTTGATTAGTGTGTATTAGTTGCGTGGATGACGGGTGTATTCCTTAATACCAATCGTGGGGTGGCGTACGTACTTCCCCAACTCTACAAGCTCCTACTTCACTCCTATGTCGAGCCGGCTAGGAAGCTCCTAACATGGGATCACTAGAATTCGCTTGTGCATTAAATACAACCATAAAAACCTTTAGTACGCATTTGGTTCATGTTTCTTAAGACGTTCAAGCAAGTTACCGAATAGGAAGTTAGCCAGTTTTCTTAAGCCTAACATAGATAAACAATCATCCAATACAACTAATAACACACTAATAACCAATAATCAATAGCTAGGTTTCATTAGATCTAAGCAAACACAAGATAAATCTAGCCTAACATGTTAATCAAAAGACAAGAACAAGATAGAATCAAACAACACATAGACATATTGAATGATTAATTGATAACTTATCTTCAATGTAACATGGAAGATCTCAAGGCAAAAAGCCTTGAAAAAGATGCTAAAATCGTCTTAGGGTTTTCTCCCAAAAATTCCACACTAAGTTCCACACTTATGACAAAGAATTGCAAAACTATATATAGATTTTTACATCTGACGGCGTCACGTTATGGAGTGTGACGCCGTCACCTCGCCGCTTTTAGGGTTCTCGGGTGACCTTCTTGACGCCGTCCCTCTTTAGCTCTCCAAAATCCGTTCTGGCTTATCAAGGCTTGACGCCGTCAGACCTTGAACGTGACGCCGTCCCTCTTTGAATTAAGCCGTGACACCCTTGATCAGGTTAAAGCGTGACGCCGTCAGAATTCACATGCAATTTTCACTGGCTTATCATGAGTAAATTTCACATCCACCTTTTCTTGCCAAGCCATGACGCCGTCTGGAGTAAATCCTGACGCCGTCAAAGGTAACTTTCAGCCGATTTTTGAGACTTTGCCGTTTTCTTCACTTTTATGCTCCAAAAATGTCCAAAATGCCTCCTTTTCCAGATTTCTCCTCAAAAGTACCTAAAATGACAAAAGGAACGATTTAGGGCAATATTTGATTAAATAAATACGATTTAGGGCTTAAATGACCCCTTAAAAGCGGTACACTTTTCGCTTCATCAAATACCCTTACACTTGAGATTTGCTTGTCCTCAAGCAAATGCGCTTTTATTCTAATCAAAATACAAGTTAGGGGTCATTTAATACTAACATAAAAGTAATTACAACAAATAATCGTTCCACTTTAATCATAATAAGCACGGAGATTATAAACTAGCACCTCACAAGTAGTGTTTAGATACTCACATCTCTCAAGTGTCATAAAAATAAATCTCATAAATGAAAACGGATAATATCTCTCACTACCTGTCATAGCAAATAGATTACCATAGGCTTGGGAAAGGATCAAAAACCTCCTCCACTAGGCGTAAGCACCTAAGATAAACTATCAAAGAGGGCTTTTAAACGGGTTATAACGTTAGGTGTAGGGATATGATAAACACGGTTTTGTTGGATAAAGGATATTTTACTGGTGGCGAGTTAAAGATCTTGATTAATTACATGTACTATACAATGTTGCTAAGCCAAGACTAGACTCAATCTTAAGCTAAAAACAAAATAACAAAAAACATAAAACAAACATAAAATAAAACGGGATGGTAGTCCGTATGTTTTTTCTACTTTTCTTTTTCTTATTTTTTTGTATTTTTCTTGATTTTTTTTTTTTTTTTTTTTTTTTTTTTGCATACATTCTTACCCTACCATCCAAAATAATACATCATAGGGGCATTGCATCCCCCTTACACTTAAACTTTTACATAATTTTACAAATAACTATTCTAATGACTCGAATTAAGATAATCGAAAAACTTGGAGTACTTTTTAAAATATTTAGCACATATGGGGGTAATAAATGATGTTCTTCCCCATTACTCCATTATACTAGTACTTTACCCATGAGTCCCAATTGTCCCAAAACAATATGTACAAGGATATGACTCGACTTAGCAACCATGTAATCAACTAGATAATTAACTTGGGTTTAAACAAATGTTGTCACAATAATGCACTAAAAATGAGTGCATACAAGGTAGGCTAAGGCGATTTGGGTGTACATTTTAGTGGGGTGTAACAAATTCTTCCTTTAAGTAAAATGCTTAAAGGTCGAAACGAAAAGATAGACTCTGAGGGGTGTACTAGGGGTATCGTGTACTAAAAATGAGTACAACGCAAAGGGTGTGGGAGAATTACTTGACCAATGTAGCCAAAGTAATTATAACAAAAACACAGGTGTAAAACAATGGGTTAATCCTAATGCCTCTTATCATGTAGTAAATCTAACTACACGAATGTAGTCTCACTTGTGGCCTCGGAATGGTCCTAACGCAAGTTCTAGAATCTAAGTGCTACCGGTACACACATCATAGCATAAATGCTTTTCCTACCAATTCTAGGGGCGAACCTCACATATTTGGGGGTGGAAATTTTTTTTAGTGGTACGGTTTTGTGCTAGTGATATAACTCCTATCCGTGAGACGCTCATTAAGATCAAAGTTTCACTCCTATATGTTGTAAAAAATTTTAAATTTGGCACTAAAATTACCTTAACAAGTATTTCTCTCAGTTTTATTACACATCAACTATTAAACAAACAAAAATCAAGCGTAATAGCATTCTCTAAAAATCGTACTTTTACCCCCCCTTACACTTAAGATGAACATTGTCCCCAATGTTCAAATAACAAATGTAAAAGCATAAAGTAAAAGAATGAAATCAAATACTCCCCTGATTCGCTCGGTGGATAATGAAATAATACGGTTAAATCTTCTTCCAAGGTAATGTAGAAGCTCCATGACTAATGCATCGCCATAAGCTTGATCCAAAAACATTTCCTTGTCCAAAATAACCTGTTAAACCTGAGAAAACAAACACGAAAACCTGCATAACATCGGCGGGATAAATCTATATATATAAGGATATAATGCTTGTGGAATGATAATTTTGCAGATTCCTGGAGATTATAAGTTGGAGATTTAATAAAAACTTTTATGAAAACAAAACTTTCAAAAATTTCTGAAAATTAAATCTGACGCCGTCAGGTTATAAACCCTGACGCCGTCAGAAATGACCTGACAAAAATTCTCATTTTAAGTTTCCGGAAAAATTTTGTAAAAACCTATACCTTACTTCCTAGAAATCCTGCAAAACATCATTATGACTCGATACAAGCATTTGACTCAAACGAATAATAATATGTATGCTAATTTAATATTATTATGATTCATGTTCATTTGTGTTCTAATAAACCGATTTAGATTTCCCTTACACTTATCTTTTGCAAAATACCTTTATATGTAGTTAAGACGAAGTTAAAAACAAAATAAAGCATTTTCACAAATTACTTTTGAACATGAATCAATAAGAATAAAAATTAAACACACATACGGAAACAAATAAAAACAAACAAACAAACAAATAAACACACAAAGCAAATAAAGCAAATAACGCTTGGGTTGCCTCCCAAGAAGCGATTGTTTTTGTTCGAGTCATGAGCCTGACTCTACCCTTATTTAATGGATAAAGGAGAGGTTTTCCCTACACTTAGGATTAAGTGCGGGTGATAGTAGCGATACACACCAGCTCGGTAGGAGTATGCCACGTGAGGAAAGAGTGGTGGATGAATTATATGCTCAAAGGGGTGTGCTCCTTTCATCATAACCTTGCCTAGTTCACTTTGGTCAATGGGTGATTTTGAGTTTCCTCCTAAAAAGGGATCATCTTCTATCAACTTCGAGAGACTCCTAGTTGGGAATCCATCTTGACCTAATAAACCCGGTTTAAACCCATAATGTTTCTTGTGATCAATCATGAATGGGTGATGTAAGTATGTAAGGTCATGTTTCACTCCTATATTGGCTTCCTCTTATCAGGCTTAGAGTCTACTACCTCCAACGTAAAACTACCCGGACTATATGGTTTGATGGGTGGATCGGGACCTTTTTCATTTCCTAAATTCACATCTAAAGATGGAAGATTAGGTAACGGTTTTGGTTGAGGCTCTGGTTCATCAAAACTAGGAACTTCCATAGAACTAAGAGTAAGGTTGTGATCACTAAAAGCATTCAAACCTATATCCTCTAGTTGTGTTTGGTTCAAAGGTTCTACCTCTATTGGGGTTCCTATAGTCTCTTCTACTTCTTTCGGGTAAGTCACGAGCGGTGTATGTGCCTCAAATGATGGTAGGATTTGTGGGGTATTTAGTGGTCTTACATTTCTAACCTCATTCTCCATAGTATCTAAATCACCTATATTTTCATCATGTGTTTTGGTAGGATCTAACCCAAACACATTCCTAAGTATCTCAAATCCTTCTCTAGCCATTTGAAATTCTAAGTCCGATTCATAATAATATTCAACTTGATAACTATGTTCCAATTGCCTAAAGGATTCCTCATGCGTGTCATATTTTTTGGTGAAATCTATCCCACTCATGCAACTAGGTAGTTCAACACTAACCATCTCACAATCTTGGTCCAATTCAAGGTCCATGTTCTTAAAAACTAGGTCTTCTTGCTCATGGTACCTATAGTCGGATAAATCATCCTCATTTGTTTCCTCAAGTTGTGATGTATATAAACCCATCAATTCATTCAACTTATGGTTCACGGTTAGGAAGCTTTCCTCAAATTTTTTCCAAAGGGTTTCACTAAAAGGAGTTGATCCTAACAATGATTGTTTAATAGAAGCCGCACATGCACATAATTCATCAAACCTATCAAACTTTATACCCATCTCATCTTGTATATATCTAAGATCACTTAAAAATTCATTGGAACAACAGGAAGCAAATCTATCCGTGTAAAATAATTGTTCCTCTATTGTTAATGATCTAAATGGAATTTCATCCGCCATGGTGACAAATGAAAATGGTTTTACAAACAAAGGGCACAAAGAAAAAGATAGACTAAAGAAATCTAATAAAAAGAAAATAAAAAATCTCACTAGAAAGGAATCTAGTGAGTAGACCTAATAAAATAAAAAATTCAACCTAAACAATAACTATTCCCCAGCAGCGGCGCCAAAAACTTGATGCGTGGTTTTGCAACCTTACAACAGGTTTTACCTCTCGAGGGATCTCAAGAGGCTTACAACCCCACCAGGCAGTGTACCTGACCGATGTAGTATAGTGTAGTGGTAAGTACGGGGGATTGATCGTTCTCCACAGGGAATAGTGTTCGTTAGGTATGAAAGACTACTCTAATTGGTCTAAGGGTTGAGGAAGATTCTTTTTTTATGTTTTTATATTTTTTTATGAAAGCAAGTAAAATCTCGGGTTTGAAAGAGTGGGCGGAATTAGTTGCTAGTCAACTAACCTAAATTACTACGAATGCAAATAAAATAAATAACTGAAAATAAAAAGTTGGTGAAAACTTATGTGTAGAGAAATGTGTTTACTTAGATTTCCTTACTCCCTAACTATCTTTTACCGGTTGATTAGTGTGTATTAGTTGCGTGGATGACGGGTGTATTCCTTAATACCAATCGTGGGGTGGCGTACGTACTTCCCCAACTCTACAAGCTCCTACTTCACTCCTATGTCGAGCCGGCTAGGAAGCTCCTAACATGGGATCACTAGAATTCGCTTGTGCATTAAATACAACCATAAAAACCTTTAGTACGCATTTGGTTCATGTTTCTTAAGACGTTCAAGCAAGTTACCGAATAGGAAGTTAGCCAGTTTTCTTAAGCCTAACATAGATAAACAATCATCCAATACAACTAATAACACACTAATAACCAATAATCAATAGCTAGGTTTCATTAGATCTAAGCAAACACAAGATAAATCTAGCCTAACATGTTAATCAAAAGACAAGAACAAGATAGAATCAAACAACACATAGACATATTGAATGATTAATTGATAACTTATCTTCAATGTAACATGGAAGATCTCAAGGCAAAAAGCCTTGAAAAAGATGCTAAAATCGTCTTAGGGTTTTCTCCCAAAAATTCCACACTAAGTTCCACACTTATGACAAAGAATTGCAAAACTATATATAGATTTTTACATCTGACGGCGTCACGTTATGGAGTGTGACGCCGTCACCTCGCCGCTTTTAGGGTTCTCGGGTGACCTTCTTGACGCCGTCCCTCTTTAGCTCTCCAAAATCCGTTCTGGCTTATCAAGGCTTGACGCCGTCAGACCTTGAACGTGACGCCGTCCCTCTTTGAATTAAGACGTGACGCCCTTGATCAGGTTAAAGCGTGACGCCGTCAGAATTCACATGCAATTTTCACTGGCTTATCATGAGTAAATTTCACATCCACCTTTTCTTGCCAAGCCATGACGCCGTCTGGAGTAAATCCTGACGCCGTCAAAGGTAACTTTCAGCCGATTTTTGAGAATTTGCCGTTTTCTTCACTTTTATGCTCCAAAAACGTCCAAAATGCCTCATTTTCCAGATTTCTCCTCAAAAGTACCTAAAATGACAAAAGGAACGATTTAGGGCAATATTTGATTAAATAAATACGATTTAGGGCTTAAATGACCCCTTAAAAGCGGTACACTTTTCGCTTCATCAGCGGCGTTACTCTGGGACAGATCCGGCCGAGGTCTTCCGCCACCACGTCCCAGTCAGCCGTACGGAGACATCTACGGCGGAGAGCGTGCCATCGGTCACGGTAAGCTTGGATTAGAAAAAGAGCTTCTTCTTGTGACTAGCATAACAGCGGGAACTTTCTGGGTGGTTTGGTGTCGCCGCCGTTGCCGGAGATGATGATGCCGTTGCCGGACATTGAGATTTAAAATTTAGGGTTAGGGTTAGGGTTTGGTGTGTTTTTGTGTGTGTGTTTTTAATAAACTAGGTGTGGTTAAAAGAGGGCCACCGGGTGGGTGGTGGATGGTGATTCATCCTGAATCCCAAGTGATTGACTAATGAATCACTTGGGATTCATGCTGAATCACATATGATTCATTATGAATCCCATGGGGTTCAGGATCAAATAGTCACATGTTATTCAGCATGAATCTCATGTGAATCAGCATGAAGCCCATGTGATTCATTATGAATCCCATGGGATTGACTAATGAATCACTTGGGATTCATGTTGAATCCCATGGGGTTAAGGATCAAATAGTCACATGTTATTCAACATGAATCTCATGTGAATCAGCATGAATCCCATGTGATTCATCATGAATCCCATGGGATTGAATAATGAATCACTTGGGATTCATGCTGAATCACATGTGATTCATTATGAATCCCATGGGGTTCAGGATGAATTTTAATTCTTTAATTCTTGTGTTTTAAAAAGGTATTGTGTACTATAGAAGATTGGTCGGTGGTATGTACTTGTAGACATTTTGCCCGATACGGTTTTCTATGCCGACACATATTCTGTGTCTTCAAGAATCGTGATATTAACGTCATTCCAAAACAATATATTTTGAGGCGTTGGACAAGGGATATAATACCACCTGAATTGAGAAGGAAAAGAAACATATAACAATCCAACAAAGGCAAGAAACAAAGGGAATGTTACAGAAGGAGAACGCAATAAAAGGCGAAAGAGTGAAAGAGAATAAGCACTTCAAGTTAAAAAGAAACGAATGAAGTCTTGTGGCTATTCTGGAGAGAAGACCAACTTGCATACGAAAACAACTTGTCCGATGAACCCAAAGGCAAGGCGAAAGGCGAAACCAGATGATGTTTGAACAAACTTAAGTTACTTATATTCTTGTTTTTTGTTAGTTCTTCTTCTTCTTTACTTGAATATTTAGATGATTTGCAAAGAAAATTCTTTTTTCTTTGAATATATCTTGTTTACTTTGAATGTATCATGTTTGTTACTTATATTCTATTTCAATAACTTGATCACATGGGTAATCTGTATGAATCACATGCGATTAGGAATGAATTACAAGTGATTCATTAAAAAAATCCCATGGGATTCTGTATGAATCACATAAAAGATACTCGTCAAGTATCTTTTATGTGATTCATACAAAAACTACACTACTGTTACTTGTCAAAAATATCAGATACCATCAATAACTTGATTAAATGGGTAATCTGTATGGATCGCATGGGATTCTATATGAATCACAAGGGATCATAGAGAATCCCATGAGATTCTGTATAAAATCACATAAAGATACTTGACAAGTAAATATCATAAAAAGACAGATTTTTAAGAAACTACACAACAGTTACTTCACCAGTAAATCATAAAAGATTAGTTATGGTACTCCTGTTCTACCATGGACATAAAGAATAAAAGAAATTTACATCTGCTCGTTTTTTTCTGGTAGCCACATGTAATGCAGTAAAACCCGACTTGTCTGGCAGCATAACAATAGCTGCATCAGCCTCTAGCAGCAACTTTACAGCCATATGCAACGTCGTTTGTCCTTTCTTGTCTGTCCTTCTAGCCAGTAGTGGATCTTTTTCCAGTAAAGCCTTCACAATCTCAATATGCCCTGATCTAGCTGCTAGATGCAATGCATTTTTACCATTGGTTGGATCTGAAAACATATATCAAGCTACGGTCTTTTGATAACAACTCCTTAACGACAGCAGTGTGCCCTCTAGTGGCTGCAGTTATAAGAGGGGTCGCGTTTCCTTGGGATCTTGTTTGGCATAGTGATGGATCAGGGTCAAGTAGTAGTTGGACCACGGCTGCAATAGCATGTCACCATATATAAGTTTGCATAAATTCATCAAGCATAAATGAACACATAAATCTGTCTTTTTAGTATATTTTCTGGTCAAGTATCTTTATGTGATTCATACAGAATCCCATGGGATTCTTTGATGAATCATTTGTTATTCATCCCTAATCCCATGTGATTCTATATGATCCCAAGCATATATCCAGACATGAACTCATACAATTGACCCAAGCAGTACATGAACTCATACACGTTAGTCTGTAACTAAGCAAAATTCTAACTACTAGACCATAAATTCACTATTTCATATATCAGTACAGTCACAAACATATGAAAATAAGTAAAAAAAAAAAAAAAAAAAAAAAAAAAAAAAGCTAATCAATCACACAATTCAATATACTGTTTCCTATAAGCAAAAAAATAAGCTACTCGGTCACAAAACTTCAATCCACTGGCTAAAAATAAGCTAATCAAAAAACTCATTTCATCACAATTTCAATCTACTGATTCATATAACTCATCACCAAAAATGAAGAATAAGCAACATCTAGTGACTAATATAACAAAATAAGCTAAGAAAATATACCAGGATCTTCATTTCAAAGCTTATTTTGATCGGAAACTATAGATGCATCCGATTTGGCTAATGAATCGCCTTTAGATAGAGCTATTTCGTATCGTATGTCCATTTTAATTTCTAAAAACACACAAAACCAAAACTAATCAATTAATCAACCAATCATTTATATAACCAATTTAAAAAAAAAAAAAAAAAAAAAAAAAAAAAAAAAAAAAAAAAAAAAAAAAAAAAAAAAAAAAACTAGTTAATTCAATAATCTATTAATCCACCTGTTTCTGTAACCTAAATAAAATACGGTGATCATCTAACAGAGATAGAGCAAGATTCCGTAACAGATCAATGACGTCATCAATACAACCGGACTGTAACAACCGCCTGATTTTAATTGAATGATTTTTCACAATTTGGGTTTCGTGATGGTTTGGGGATCTTAGAGAGATGAGAGAGACGAGTGTGACTATGTGTGTGTACAGTGTGTGTGTTTAGGGGGTTAGGTAGAATGTATGGAATGACTAAAATGCCCCTCAGTATATTTGTTCATTTTAATCTAAACCGTTGGATGGAAGAATGATAGATGGTTGAGATCTTGTTATTTGTTCTTTAGATAAATGTTGTTTCGTATTGAACTTTTCTCATGTGACAATATGTGTGATGAATATAATGCACTTATTAAAAATAACACTTGGATTCTTGTGCCACGACCACCTGACACGAACATTGTTCGCTCTATGTGGTTGTTTAAGCACAAGTACTTTGCAGATGGATCCCTTAGCAGATACAAGGCTCGCCTAGTTGCTAGTAGTAGCGGTCAATAGATTGGGGTTGACTACGACGAGACTTTTAGTCCGATAGTTAAGCCGGCAACCATTCACACTGTGCTCAGTCTCGCGGCATCTCGACATTGACCAGTTCATCAGCTCGATGTCAAGAATGCCTTTCTTCATGGCCATCTTTATGAGACTGTATATATGCATTAGCCACCTGGTTTTCGGGATCCACAACGTCCCAACCACGTGTGTCTTCTTTAGAAGTCTCTTTATGGGCTTAAACAGGATCCCAGGGCCTGGTTTCAGCGATTTGCAGGATACGCTACCCGGGTTGGATTTACTCATAGTCACTGCGACTCTTCACTATTTATTTACCATCAGGGTTCTGATATTGCTTATTTGTTGATTTATGTTGATGATATTATTTTGACCGCTTCATCTACAACATTGTTACAGCGGATTATTACTTCTCTTCACAACGAGTTTTCGATGACTGATCTTGGCCCTCTACATTATTTTTTGGGCATTTATGTTACTCGTGATGCTACAGGTATGTTCCTTTGTCAAAGGAAGTATGCCTTGGAGATTTTGGAGCGCGCAGGTATGCTTAATTATCAGTCATGTCGTATACCTGTTGACACCGAGTCTAAACTCGGTGCTGATGGCCCTCTGGTTTCTGATCCAACACTTTATCAGAGTCTTGCGGGTGCACTTCAGTACCTTACCTTCACGTGACCTGATTTATCATATGCGGTCCAACAGATTTGTTTATTCATGCATGATCCTCGGGAACCTCACCAGACAGCTCTTAAAAGGATTTTACGTTATGTTCGCAGTACACTTGATTATGGACTTCAATTGTTTTCCGCTTTATCCCTTTCTCTGATTGGTTATTCGGATGCCTATTGGGCTGGTTGCCCCACAACTCGTTGATCCACCTCAGGCTATTATGTCTTTCTTGGCAACAACTTATTGTCATGGTCGTCTAAGCGTCAAGCTACTCTTTCTCGTTCCAGTGCATAGGCCGAGTATCGTGGTGTTGCTAATTGATTTGCGAAAATCAATACATAAATTATTTCCAAGGAAACACAAGTGAAGTATGTGTAACCCGGTTCGTTATCCCCGATGAAGGATGAATGGAATTTGTGAGATCGGGTTTGTGAATCGTGTAGTGAATAGTGAAAACGAAGAGATTTTGGATTTTGATGAAATTTAAATAACCTACAACTACGGGAAGCATAAATAGGCTAAGGGAAACTTATACATATAAATCTACAAAGCATATATTAGCAAAACGCAAAGAAAACAAATAACGTAATTAAAACCGGGAAAACGCGAGACTAAAACGAAATCTAAGAAATATTAACCCTAGGGATGTAAAATTAATTTTCCTAAATCCTAAATGATAAAAGAAAATTTTGAAAAAAAGAATTATATTTTTTTGACTTTTATTTTATTTATTATGAATTAAATACTGAATTAAAAAGAAAAATGAATTAAAAATACTAAATGAACTTGGAAAATTATGAAAAATTACAGGAAAGTCCTAAAATAAGCACTGATTCTAGGAAAAATAAGCAGGGGAAGCTAGCTTATCCAGATAAGATGGAATAAGTAAAACAGATAATAATAAGCTAAAGTAAAAAAAATCAAGGCTAAGCAAGAGACCAGGGTTCGAATCCTGGCTCAGTCCTTAAGCTAACTATTTTATTTTTTAGATTTTCTTATACCAACTGAATCAGCACTTGACAATGAGCAAATTTTACAACTACAACTAATTATGAAAAGCTACAATAAGCTCTCAAATAAGCCCAAAAGGACTGATCAGAGGGTTAATACTAGAAAATAAGCTGAGGCTGATGGAAATGGCTGATTAAGCTATGTTTAAGCTAACTGAAAATTGAAATAAGAAAAGTGGGATAGAAATGATCTAACTCAAACAATAAACTCAGATTAAGCAACAAATAAGCAATGAAATCCACACAAATAAGCTAAGAGTCCTCTGAGATCAGCATGTGCAGGGCAAAAAGTGCCTGAATCAAGCTGATCAAAAGCTACTAAAAGCTAATCTTAAAAATCAAAGAAAAATGGGAACCACTAGACAAGCAGACCAAGCTTATCTGAGCCAAATTATAGCTTATGAGGGCTTAAACTGAGAAAATGAAAAATCAAAGAGAAAGGCTGCAACTAGGAATGTTCAACTGATGCAAGGACTGTTGTGTTCTAAAATCCTCAAATCCTAACCAACTGATGCCAGACCTTTCCAATTCACTAGATAGACCAAAGTGAGTATGAAGAATACAAAAACAAGTGCTTAACTGAGCTTATAGCTTCTGAGAGCTTATTGGATCAGTAGCAGCCCTATAAGTGTACTCATGAACTCAAATCCTATAAATCATTGAAAACAGGCCAAAAGCTCCTAAATAAAACTTAAATATGCTAAGTTAATCAAGATCAAAACTGGGCAAAATGCAAATGAACAGTTTTCACCCAAAATGACCCATTTTGGGTCTTAACCCAAACACACCTTAATGAAACTGATTTTGAGATTTTAACTACCACCTACTGATTTAAGCTATGAAACTTATTCAGTTTTGATTAACTAACTTAATTAACCCCTAATAAGCTACTTCTACTTTAGAAATAAGCACTAACAGGCTAATACCTAAGTTGACTTGCTTTGGACTGTTTTTCTGGCTTTTTTAACTTTTTAAGGCAAACTGAACATAAGTTAATAAAAACCATCAATTTAACTCCATATAACATTAATGATATCAGAAAATCACAAAGAAGGAAAATAAGCACATGAACAAGCTGTTGAACAGTAAATAAGCTAAAGGTTATTTTTGGAATTTCTTGAGTAATTAAACTGAAAACTGAATTAATATTAAAAAGAGTAAATTACAATTCTCGAAATAAGCTAAAGATTACAATACCTTAAAATAAGCTAAAATAAAACCTAAGTTTCTACTGGCATATTACTATGTATTTATACTACTCTAAAAACTAAGGGTCTTTAGCTTTTGTGCTTCTTCTGTGAGTAGAAATAGCCTTGGATACCATTTGTGCTTCTTTTGATCATTTCCCACCATTGGATTGGTGTTAGCATCATCTCAGCCTTCGGATTACATTTTGGCGCCCAATTGTACATACGGATTGATGACATGGATTGGTATCTCGTGAAGTATTTTTGGTTTGGAGTGGGGTGGAGTGTCTAGGAGGGGGAAGGTGGAGTATGGCAGTGATAATAGCAGAGGTAGAGGTGATGATGGTGTTAGGTGATTAGCTGGGTTCCATAGGCGAGAAAGGGGAAGGGTGGTTTTTATTAATAAAAGGGACGGGTTGGGTATTTTGGGATTGGGTATGTGTAGTGGGTTGGGTTTATTTAAGTAGGATAGGAAATGGATTTGTTTTTAAAGTTTAAGGACCATTCATGAAAAATCTGAAAATCCAAGGACTAAGGCTGCCAAAGACTGAAAATAATTTCCAAGGATCAATTGTGTCATTTTGTTAATTTTGGAGTTGACTTTGACTTTTGTTGATCAAATGCACAATGTTGTCGAGTCGATCCAAAAATGCCGGTTTTCGCTCCGTTTTCAATCCTTTGTACCTGAAATGCATAAAAACACAAACCAAGGATATCTGCAGTATAATTTGGTATATTTAGCCATTTTTGGCTATTTTTGTGTCTTTTATGGGTGTAAAATGATGAGTATTTACACACTCATCACTAATGTTGTTGCCGAGACTGCTTGGTTACGTAACCTATTATGAGAGTTACACTCCCCATTACAGCATGCTACATTGGTTTACTGTGATAATGTTAGTGCTGTGTATATGTCCTCCAATCCGGTAAAACATCAGCGCACAAAGCATATTGAGATTGACATACATTTTGTTCGTGACCAGGTTGCCGCAGGGCATGTTCGTGTCTTACATGTCCTTTCTCGTTACCAGTTTGCAGATATCTTCACCAAAGGACTACCATGTGTGTTGTTTGATGATTTTAGATCCAGTCTGAGTGTTCGTCCCTCTCCCGCTCCGACTGTGGGGGCTGTTAGTAGTATGTATTGTTAGGCCCATGTATGTATTTAGTTGTTATTGGGTCTAGCCCATTCACCTCATGTATTATGTATTTATACTCATTTAGTTAATCATAATGAGAGACGGGAACAATATAATTCTACAATTTTAAGCGCGGCAATTATACCAGATAATAACACCTAAATGATCATTAAACATTATTCTTCGGTTCAGATAAAAACACCTAAGTATGTTGTATATAAACTTTTTACCTAGGGTGAATTAACATGTGTTGGAGGAATTGTGTTAATCTCTTTTTCTATATAATAATTGTATTTGGGTACATGTTCTAAAGTAAGGTCATTATATTAGATCAATACACTCGAATACTACCCAGTCACCCTTATATCTATTCTTAACATCCATTTGGTGCAGGTCGCTACACAATGTTTTCATTAACGAAAAATGTAACTTTCACAATGAAGAAAATAGGCAAACCTGGCGAATCCGGTGATTCGTCCTCATTCAGTTTGTTGGGTCAAAATTTTGACCATTGGCCCTGACAAGATTTGAAAATAAAATAGCCTATCTTACTCACTGATAAATAAATTAGTGAGTATTGTATAAAGCTCTTTGTACTAAAGAAACACTTTACTAACTGATGCGGTGTCAGTGAGTAAAGTATATGAGCCACAAACAACTCCACTATCATTGAGATTTGACAAATGTCTCGGTGACACTGAAGATGCTATCTCTACAAACAGACTCAAAAGTATGGGCGGGAACTTCCAAAAGGAAAGTCAAATAAAATACAAGGAATTGCCATTAAAGTGGGAACAAGTGACCTCACTATTTGTAGCATGGTGGTTGCATTTCCAAAAGAGGAAGATGAAGAGGGACTACAAAGAGTGGATGACAACTCATACCAACCACCCCACATGTGACATGTCTTTGTTTTTACCTATATATATGTTTGTCTTGTAAGAGAGATGGTATTTATTCTAAACAAACAAATAATACTTAGTATTAGTTGATAAGATCATCCTCTCATTGAATCTCAAGCATAGCTTGGATCAATGAGAGTTTATTTGTCATTTAATGGGGATAGTATTCCGCAATTATCCCCTTGAAGAAGCTGAAGATGTTATCATGTAGTAAAGTGGGTATTGAGTAAACTTGTAATTATTGTTCATAATGAATAATGAACTTGTTCTTCATTTCATAAAGATTTACTCAATTTACATGGACCAACAAGTGGTATCAGAGCGGGTGGATTATTCTTATGATCTAGATCCGTTCAATTGGCTGCTGATGACATTCTTCAATGTCAAAAATAAGTGTGAGAATATCTTCAAAAACTGCTACTGTAATAGCAATTTTTTGAGGGGGTGAAGCACACTGTATTTTGACAATAACCAAACAAAAAACCATCCCTGATTGATATAATCAGTCAAAAACCGACATACACACACACACACACAAAATCCTATCCCTACCAAACAAATCCTATCATCTCCCAAATCCATCACACACAAAAAATCGATAAACACAAAACCAGGTCTTCATAAAAAAACAACTATCATCACAAAACAAACAAAACCCACACATCAAGATCTAAACAAAAGCAAAAGTCACCTCATCACCTACAAACACAAAACCGAACACACACAAAAAACCCCCAAGATAAACAACACTCAAAAATCATCACCACTCTCTCGATCTATATCATCATAAACAAAAACAAAAAACAACAAAAAGTCCTCATCTTATCCACATACACGAAAACAAGAAAACCGAAATCATAGATTCATTATCATAATAAAAACGAAACCCACACAGCTATTCAAGAAACCTAAACTAAACCCGAAATAGTGGTTAAGTACTTAACCCGATTCTTTGTCGATCTGTGATGGTGATTTCACAAAAAGCGGCGGCGGTTATCAAAATAACAACAAAACCATGTCAGATAAATGACACAGATTTCAGGTGAGGTCAAATTTGATAGAAGGTTATTCGGGGTATGAAAGGTAAGTGGCTGAGATGGTAAAAAGTATTTGATATGAGTTTGTGTTTTGGGAGTATAGTTGTTAAGTGGATAAGGACAGATTACGAGTAGGTTGATGATTGGGTCGGTTAATAAGTACCTCAGGAAGTGACAAAGATTATACTTGTAATTTTTGGGGTATGATGGTTGCTTTTAACTGAACCTGAACGAATGGTAAAAGAATCGGGTAGGCATAAATGTCAGGGAGTGGGTTTTAAGTAGAGAAGATTGTGTCAGGGTGTAACAAAGATCAGAGGATGACAGTGTTTTTGGGCTGAGCCTGAGAGTTATGGAATTTACAAGTCAGCTGATGTTTGACTCAGGAAGTGATTACTCAAGAACCCGAAAGAGACTGAACCCGAGTCTCTTAAACAAGGCCTTGAACCTGAAATGGTTCTCAAAAATAAATGAACCCCTCAAACTGAAACCCATCACTGAACCACATCAATGAACCAGTCACTTTCACTCATTGAACCCCGACTATAAACCCTAGGTCCCTGAACTATAGATAAACCTAGTCACTGAACCCTATCACTAACCCTGAACTCGGTCAGAACCTGGTCACTGAACCAGTCACTGAAATTCAGCTAGTGAACCGTATTGCTGAACCTAGTTCAAACCTGAACCCCTTTCCATGAACACCAAGTCACTGAACGGTTCGTAACTCTGAACCCTTTTTGCACTGACCCTAGTCGCTGAATCCAGACCCTGAACCCCCCACAACCTGAACCCCAGTCACTGAACCTGATGATTCTATAAAACACTGATGATTCTTTGAAGCCTGATTCGAATGGTTCCATGAAACCTGAAATCGTGAACGCATGAAGACTGAACGAGTATGTGTCCCTGAACAAAGAATCACTGAGTAAAAAGTCTAGTGCCTGAAAAATAGGGAAGTAGTTGTGTGATGAATACAGGTATGGGTCATATATCAGGGAGCGTAAAGGTTAAGAATGAGTCAGGGACACTAGTTGTAATCTCATACGAGAAGGTTGTGCATCTGGAGTGTTAATCGGGCTGAGCTTTTGCAACTCAGGGAATTATTGCAACATCAGGGAGTGGTTAGCAGCACACTGGATGAGTGTGACTCAGGGTATGATAGAGCTCTGATGATGATGTCTTTCGGGCTGAGAACAAGACTGAAAGCTCAAGTCCCTGATATCCCAAGCTCTTGTAGCACACGTATGAACCTGTGAACCTGAAAACTAAACCCAAGTCCCTGAACAAATATGTATAAACCTGAAAACCAAACCCGAACCTCAAATATAACCTGTATAACCAAAAACCATAACCAGATTCACCTCGGCTATTTGTATATTCAAATAAGGGGAGACTGTTAGGTCAAAATTTTGACCCAATTGGCCCTGACAAGATTTGAAAATAAAATAGCCTATATTACTCACTGATAAAAAAATTAGTGAGTATTGTATAAAGCTATTTGTACTGAAGAAACACTTTACTAACTGATGCGATGTCAGTGAGTAAAGTATATGAGCTAAAAACAACTCCAGTATCATTGAGATTTGACAAATGTCTCAGTGACACTGAAGACGCTATCTATACAAACAAACTCAAAAGTATTGGCGGGAACTTCCAAAAGGAAAGTAAGATAAAATTCAGGGAATTGCCATTAAAGTGGGAACAAGTGACCCCACTATTTGTAGCATGGTGGTTGCATTTTCAAAAGAGAAAGATGAAGAGGGACCACAAAGAGTGGATGACAACTCACACTAACCACCCCACATGTGACATGTCTTTGTTTTTACCTATATATATGTTTGTCTTGTAAGAGAGATAGTATAGATTCTAAACAAACAAATAATACTTAGTATTAGTTGATAGGATCATCCTCTCATTGAATCTTAAGCATAGCTTGGATCAATGAGAGTTTATTTGTCATTCAATGGGGATAGTATACCGCAATTATCCCCTTGAAGAAGCTGAAGATGTTATCATGTAGTCAAGTGGGTATTGAGTAATCTTGTAATTATTGTTCATAATGAATAATGAATTTGTTCTTCATTTCATAAAGATTTACTCAATTTACATGGACCAACACAGTTATTTACCGGACGAATTTGTTCTCCAAATTTTAAGCAGATTGATCGATTTAAAAACACTTTGTCGTTGCAAACTCGTTTCCATTCGTTTCAACCATATTGTCCAACAAGTCAATGCCATTTCTTTCACTATTACTAGTGTAGACCATCCCAGTTTCGACTCCAACTCCTCGGGTGCCCCTAGCGAGCGTGATCATTATGTTTTTATTTTTGAGTACGAGTATTTTGTGTCTGAGGTGAAGTCTTTGCAAACATTTAGTGGACTCAAGTCTCTATATATCCTTCCAAATACTTAAAATTGTCAAATATATCCAAATGATTATTTTACAAATATTTAATAGAAAAAAAGTCTGATAATTCTAACTTATTAATAAAATGACGATTATACCCTTGTTCTTATTTTTCTTTTATAATGACAAATATATCATTTGTTTAGATTTTAAGAAAAGAAAAAGCAACAACTTTGTTAAACATACAAATTGACTAATAACACCAAATACAACAAACAATTATAGGCCAATGATCTTACATCAATTATGATACATACTCATCAAGTTAACGAGACACAAGCACATACTGTGCTTAGTATGAGTTGGTCTTTTAATGTGTAAAATAGCAAAATAAAAATAAACAAGAAATCTTATTGCTACATGTATTATTAGGACAACAACAAAGAAAAACAATGGCTAAAAGATTAAAAATAAAAAAAAAAAAAAAAAAAAAAAAAAAAAAAAAAAAAAAAAAAAACACTAAATATATATAAAATAATCATTTGGATATATTTGACAATTTTATGGCTTTGGATAGATATATATGCAATTTTGAGTTTTGTCGGATATATATGCAATTATGAGCCTTTGGAGGGATATATATGCAATTGTCCCTTAATATTTATTGTCTTAGAGATATAGAGGAAGTAAGAGAAATATGTGGGTCTTACTTAAAAAAAATACTATTAAATGTTTTGTGGACCCAATCACTTAGCTAAGCGTAAAAAGAAACATATCATAAGTGTTATATCCCTTTCTTCTGGCTTGCGTGTTGCAGTGAGATTAAATAAACATTGTTTTATTTAAAGCTAAGATCTTATTACTATAACAATATTATTTATTTGTTGATGTATATGTTCGGACGAAAAAATGCCTCCACGTGTCCAAAGGACATGGATCCAAAGAGCAGACGCCAAACGATCACAAAAGAAGAAGAACACTCTTTTACCCCGAAGATCTTTTTACCCAACAGTCCGTACCAAGGTACTCGGGCCGCCTATCGCAGATATTGCGGGATATTGTTCCCCACGTCGACTGGCACCTAACACATAGGCAAGGTGTAACCCGGCTTGCTCCATCCTTATGTTATCAGGTGCAATAAGTTGGGGTAGTATAAAGACCCCAACCCCATTTAATGCCAAACTAACTAATTCTCACGCATTGACTCGCACATTATTACTTAGCCGTTCATCCTATATTCATTACTTATGTGACAAATGGTAATTTTTGCACTTTATTTTAATAATAAATTTTGATTTATTATAATAAATATTGATTTATTATTTCTAAACCGAGCATTTCTATGCATAATTGAACATTTTTGAGCATTTCTGAGCAATTCGGGAAGCTATCCCGCGTATTGTAGCTTACAATCACTGCTGAAACTGTCTATTTTTGTCAGTAAAAGTAAATTATTCTATTTCTGATAGTTACTGACAAGTTACGTATTTAACTGAGAAGCTTTCTCGCATTTACTGAAAAACAACCCCATACGCGTACCGACACTACAGTAGTTATAGTAAAAGTCAAATAAATACATTTTTGAGCAAATTATAATATTTTATTATTATTCTTACAAAAATGTCGATAAAAACTTTATTTTACGTATACGTGTCCAAAAAGGCCAAACCGGGACTTTACGGTAAAATTTAAGCTTAAACCGACACACGATATATCCACAATGCTCCAAATTTCGGATCCCCCTCCCTTTGACTTATGAGATAACGCCAAGAGCCACTAGCAAACAAAGGAGATCAAGTCTTTTTAACCTATTATGACATTATATACTTTGTAATTTACTTAATTAGCATCACATATCAAAACACACATATACTTTCATCATCTAAACTTACCTATCTCATTTTCACTCTCAAAACTTTCGAACTAAGCATAATTTCAAGATCTAAAACAAATCTTTGAGTTTCAAAGAAATCGGGTTGTACTTTGGAGCTTTTGGGAACGATCGGAACGTATTATGGGTAAATTTGAAGCAATTTGGGTTGTTTTCTCTTCTTGTAGGTCTCGACTTTTATACAAAACTTTGTAAGAATTCTTAAAACTTGTTCAATCTTGTTCATTACATGTTCTTATGATGTCTAAAGGTGATACAAAGTGTTAAATGTATACATTTTACAAATTTGAAAAAGCTAGGGTTTAGTGTAAAACCCCTAGTGCTTGGCCTTTTTTTGTGTTCTTTACAAATTGTGTTAATTCTTGCTTGTATGGTGAGTCTTGTTGCATGTTATGCTAATTTGATAATACAAATGAGTTTTGAACTAATTACGCGAATTTAAGTAACATATGTGTTAACTTGTGTTTATGTACAAATCGACACACCTTAAAAATAAATAACTATTGGGGTTTTGAAAAACATGATTTTGGCTCTAGTGGTGAAAAGGTGAAATTAGTGCTTAACAACTTATTTGGAATAACTTATTGAATAAGATTTAGCTTATTGTTTTCGGCTTATAATTTTGGTCTATGGGTCGTACGAAACAAGTTTGGGTCGAACACAACTTGTTTTGACCTTGGTTGACATTATTGACTAATTACTTATCATTAAGTGCTTACTTGGTTAATTAAAACTTAATTACGAAAACTATTTGGACCTAAAAGGACTTAAAGGTTTGAACCTATTTTTGGGCTTATGTTGGTCTCGACACAAAATGGGCCGAGCCCATGCGGTTTCGGCAAATGGTTGACTTTTTGACCAAACGACTTATTTGATGTGCTAAATTGATTTTTAGAAACTTAACGATATATTTAACGTAACCAAAAAAGGTTAAATTATTTTCGGGCTAAACTTGGACTTTTGGGCCCATTATGGCCTACTCGGGCCAATAGTGGTTTCGGGTGACAAAAATGAGTTTTGGAATATTTTTAGACATTTTATAAATGTTTCGACATAATAAAACGTTATATATCAATTAAAAACGTTTTTGAACTCGTATTGACATTTTAACCAAATTTGGTTACCAAATGGATTTTCGGCCCAATATGATGATTGTTGACTTTTTATTGACTTTCGGGATTATTTGGACTAAACATTGAATTTTATTTCGCGACCTATAAATATTATGGTCATAAACGTTAGTTTAACTAAAACTTAACGAAATATATATTTATAACTAAATATATGAGTTTGGACTAGATTTGCAATTATTAGTAACGTAAGGGACTATTTGAGTAAATTGCAACACTTGGGAAAAATAAAAAAGTTCAAATAAACGAACGGGTCATGCTCGATTTTTCTAGAATTCCAACACTTAGAATATTTTGGATAAAAACCGACTAAATGACAAAATATATTATTTTCATATTAAAAATATTAATTTTCCTAAATTCATATTTTTGGAATTCATAAAACTTAGGAATATATTTTATATATTCATATACTTACACTTTATTTAATTTTTCTAAATTAAATACTTATAGTTTCCTTTTATAATTATATTATAAATAATTATAATATTTATAATATAATAATACCCAACTATCACCATTATTATATTAATTTATCCATATTTATTTAATTAATTACAAGCCCTAATTAATTAAATATTTAAGTTAGTAAACTTTATTTAAAATATATATAAGATAATATATATATTACTTGCGTACTTTCCGACGACGAGTACGAAGCATGGACGATCTCGTCACACCTATTTTCACCTTACACTTTCACCATGAGCCATCACTGAAGAAACTTTTACGATAAACCACTTTTGAAATATACTTTACCACACGACAAGCAAGAAATACACGAGCACTTTGACACACACAAACCTTTCAAATGAGTCAAAATGTTTAAAACACGAATAGTACATTAAGACTTACCATACTGATCTAGGTCGCGTGTCGGAGCGGTTGCACTGTGTTATTTGTTTACTAGCAGATTGCTACGGTTAAGGTGAGTTTATAGCCCCATTTTTATATGAACTGTTTTATAAACCTTGGGGTGAGAAACATGCAAAACTGTTTTCATGGACCTAAACTGAACTTTAATTTTTACACACTAGTATGCGGATAACCTAAGTATGTATGATCCCACTATTGCCCAATAGCATCAACCGTCAATTCCTACGGGAAGCGCGTATGATATAAATATATCTATTGGGGGTGACTCCCCCGTTCGGTTGGCCCGGCAGGTCAACGCATACCATGTCGAATTTGCTGAGTGTCTGGGGATTAACACTCGCGGGCACCTTTGTTATGCTATGCCGATTAGGCATATTGTTTGTCGTAGCCTCGGTTGTATGAGCTTAGTGTTAGCATGCGGTTAGTGTGTGCCTGCTGATTTAATTGATATGGTCCATATGTGCTTATTTACTATAAACCTATGAACTCACCAGTGTTAACTGACTTTTAGCATGTTTTTCACATGTGTTTGAGTATGTATTTGATGAAGGCATGGCATGGCATCGGTCGTAACTACCAACAGTGTTTTTACACATGAATTAAACTCTGATTGGGACAGTCATGTTAAATGGGCCTTGTTTTATTTAAACTGAAGTTGATGTATGGCATTTTAAATTTGAAAATGCAAACTATTCTCAAAACGGATTTTCAAATTCATTCTCTATATATGTGTGTTGTGATTACCAATTTAGTAGCACCCAAATATGTATGCTTCCGCAAATTCAGATTTTTGGGGGTGTTACAACTTACTCCCACACTAGAGTTTGATCTTGGGAGCAAACTCAAAGCGAAGCTAACGCATGTTTGTTATAGGTGCTCAAAGGACTTCCTTTACCTAATCTAAAAAAATTTACAAGTGCTCAAACCGAGGAGCCATTATTTACTTCAACAAATTTACGCCATCCGTGAAACCCTTTATTAACCGCTACTCAAATAGCGCCTAGCAATTTCTACACTTTTAGAAAAACATTTTTCCCTCTCAAAAGGGGTATAATCTAGGTTATATCAGACCTTTCAAGATTGTAGCAAATTTACTTAGCCGTGACCTTCAACTTGCCTATTTGCTACAACCTTGGAAAGCCTTCGTCACCTGTCGCTGTCCGACGTTGATGGTTTGTTTTCATTTTTGCATAAACCTTTATTAAGGGGGTTGTTGACATATATGTCCGGAAGAAAAATGCCTCCACGTGTTCGAAGGACATTGATCTGAAGAACATATGTCAAACGACCACAATAGAAGAAGAACACTATTTTACCTAGAAGATCCCTTTACCCAACATTCCGTATCAAAGACCATATTCGGGCAGCTTGTCGCGGATATTGTTCCCCATGTGAACTGACATCTAACACCTAGGCTAGGTGTAACCCGACTTGCTCCATCCTTATGTTGTTAGACACAATAAGTTGGGGTAGTATAAAGACCCAAACCCCACTTAATACCAAACTAACTAATTCTCACGCATTTACTCGCACATTTATTACTTAGCCGTTCGGCCTATATTCATTACTTACTCTCACAGCAGAGTTTGGTATTGAGACCAAACCAAAGGCGAGGCTAATGCGTGTTTGTCCTCTTTGTAGGTGCTAGAAGGACTTCCTTTACCTAGTCCGAAAGAACCTACACGTGCACAAACCGAGAAGCCATTATTTACTTCAACAAATTTGCGCCATCATCCATGACTGATTAATTGCTCGGCGGTAACCGTTACTCAAATAGCGCCTAGCCATTTCCACACCTTTTAAAAAAGGGAAGTGATTTGCACACTCATAATAGTTATTGGGACACTCCTTTTTTATGTTTTAATTAGTTGTACAAAACTCATACTGTAGCTTTATCTTCTTGTAGTGTGCGACTGTTCCAATCAATAATTAAGGGTTAATTCCATATATCCTAAATTAAAACCTTTTGATGTCATATTTGTCTAACCAAAACTTATAATGCCATATATATCCAATTTAATTACTCCATCCGTCCCATAATAGTTGTCCACTTTAACTTTTTTGAGTATTTCTTGTTCAACTTTGACTATTAATATTTTTATTTATGTTATATAATACTTAATAAAAATTATACCAAATGAAAATACATTTAAAACCCAATCTATTCATATATTTTTCATCAAGTATTATATTACGCAAATAAAAATATTTATGGTCAAAGTTGAATAAAAAAGACTTAAAAAAGTTAAAGTGGACAATTATTATAAGACGGAGGTAGTACAAAATTTGTCATATACCCATTCTATTACTAAATCAATTAAACATCAATTAACATTATTAAGTACCTATTTTACCCTTCATTAAAATATATCTCCAAGTCTTATAAAGATACAAATCAGTTAGGACTACCTAGTAGTTACCATCAGATATACTCTCAGGTAACGATATTGGACTGTGTATTACTAAACCAAACTAGCCAAAGAATCATTATAAACAATATTGGATTGTGTACATCTCTATGTTTATGTATGTTTTAGTTCATACAATTTACATAGGTATGCTTGTTGCTGTATTAATCATGAACTAACAGCGATAATCCTTAATAATGTTATTCCTTACTAGAGATCCCAGAAATCATAACTGTCCAAAAAGAACGAAGGTTACCCTTGTTAGGATACAATGTGTTGGGTCCGTCAGTACCCAAGCGTCCTGAAAACAGGATTTGAATACAAATTAGCCCAAGTGTTAATCGATCGTGAACACTCTCAGGTCACTGAGTGAACAATCACCCGGTGAGTTTCCTTCAGGATGCTTAGGACGAGTTTAAGAAGAAAGATTCACCATTCAGTGAGACGGAACTCCCTGAGTGTCACTTAAGCCAAAGAAGAAGGTAATGGGTTCAGTGAGTGATGACAAGAACTCACTGAACCCCAACTCCTTAACAACAATTATTATTGAAGACTGAAGACTGAAGACCAAGCTTGAAGAATCTGAAGTCTGAAAGAAAGGCGGGACAAGGCGGGAAGAGTTTGAAAAGATAAGGAGATGTCCTTATCAGGGCAAAGTCAAACTTTCCCTGAATGGCGTGAGAACAAGACCAGTGCTATCACTGACACTTGGAAAGCAGTTTCAACCCAGTCCCAAAATAGATTCTTGTAACTGTGACAAAATACTGTTGTATTTTGTCCAGACTAGCTAGGTCATTCTTTTTGTACTTTTAGTCACGGGTGCTCTTTTATACTTGTGTATAAATAGGATCATAAAGGAGAAAAGTTGACAAGTTTTGTGCATTAAAAGCTTAGACTTTCACAAAATCACTTTTCTCCCCCAAAGAGCAACCTAGTCTCTGAGATAGCTCAGTGGTTCATTCATTGTTGCCACTCAAGCATAGCTTGAGTTTAGAGAGGAGAACATACCATACCTTGTCGTTTCAATCCCAAGTGTTATTTCCGCTAACACATGGGTATAGATTCTTTTGATTAATTCCTAATAAGAATTTAAACGTTGAAAAACTTGTGTTTTATCTTTTACGTTTTACTTATTTGTTTAAATTAATCAATAAATTAAATCATTCATGGAACACAAATAGATTAACTTTGTAGTTATTTCTACTTGTGTAACGGGAACAACACAATGAATTAGCTTTGTTAAGCTAAAGTTACCACATCAAGTGAAAGAATAAAAAATGATCAACATTGAGCCAAAATCTTTTTGCTATGAACGCAAAAGTGTAAATGATCCCTAGATGATTGCCACCCATTAATAATGGTAAAATAGTCTATACATTTTAAATTGATCATTATTAGGATTTTTAAAAAACTTAAAAGAAATAAATTATTAAAATGGGTAGATATGTCAAATTTTGTGATTAAATTGAGTATATATAGCATTATGAGTTTTGGTTGAACAAATATAACATTAAAATATTTTATTGGGTATATATATGAAATTAACAAGTAAATTAACCGTGCAAATCACTTTCCCTTAATAACAATGTTTTAAAAACCGGACCGGACCGGCCGGTTCGACCGGCCTCCGGCTGGCTGGCCGGTTTAAAAAACCCCGGTTTTTTATAGTCCCGTTTACTGTAGCGAACCGGCCGGTTTTTCCGGTTTTGGCCGGTTTTTCCGGTTCGACCGGTCCGGTTCAACCGGTTTTGACTTTTTGACTTTTTTTTTTTTTTTTTGTTGGGCGGTTCGGCCGGTTCAACCGGTCCGGTTCGACCGGTGACGGAAGCATGGCCGGTTCGACTAAAAAACCGGTTTTTAAAACATTGCTTAATAAAAACAATTTTACCTCAAAAAGGGTATAACAGTCAATATAAGTCACGTGACCTTCAACTTGCCTGTTTGCTACAACCTTGGAAAGCCGTCGTCACGGGTTTCTGTCCGACGCCGATGGTTTGTTTTCATTTTCGCATAAACCTTTAATTAATTTATGTTTGTATATTTGTTTTGAATGATATTTCCTGGATATGTATCAGTCTTGTTATTGTTTGTCTATTCATCACTTTGAGTATTAATCTTATAGAAAATGTGAAATTAATTATTAGTAATAAGTAAGTACAGTAGTACCTAAGCTGACAATTTGGTTATGCAACATGTCATTATGCTACTTGTTACAATTATGTGACAATATGTTTGTTCTAATTTACTTTTATATTTTGAATGATTACATATTTTAAGTGCCGCTGTTATACCATATAATAACACCTAAATGATCATTAAACATTATTCTTCGGTTTAGATAAAAACACCTAAGTGTGTTGTATATAAAGTGGAATATATGACTTGTTTTTGCGAGATTATAGCTTAGTTTTCAATGGCGGAACTAGGAGCCAAGTTCAGGGGTAGCGAAATACGAAAATTTGTTTAGGGGTAGCGAAAATTTGTTTCAAGGGTAGCGAAATCGCCAAAAATCGCCAAAAAACGTAAAAAATGGCCAAAAATTCCACTACCGGGTAAAAGTTCAGGGGTAGCGACCGCTACCCCTGGCTTGTACATAGCTCCGCCCATGTTAGTTTTATAACTGCTACCTGCTGCAAATATGTGACGGAATATATAAACTTTTTACCTAGGATGAATTAACATGTGTTGGAGGAATTGTGTTAAATCTCTTTTTCTATATAATAATTGTATTTGGGTACATGTTCTAAAGTGAGGTTGTTATATTAGATCAATAATACACTTGAATAGTCAGTCAGTCATTAACCATGTTAAATATATGTCGAATGCTATCCAGTCACCCTTATATCTATTTTTAACATCCATTTGGTGCAGGTCGCTACACAGTGTTCTCATTAACGAAAAATGTAAGTTTCACAATGAAGAAAATCAGCAAACCTGACCAATCTGGTGATTCGTCCTCATTCAGTTGTTTACCTGACGAAATTCTTCTCCAAATATTAAGCAGATTGATCGATTTAAAAACACTTTGCTGTTGCAAACTCGTTTCCATTCGTTTCAACCATATTGTCCAACAAGTCAATGCCATTTCTTTCACTATTACTAGCGTAGACCATCCCAGTTTCGACTCCAACTCCTCGGGTGCCCCTAGCGAGGGTGATCCTTATGTTTTTATTTTTGAGTACGAGTCTTTTGTGTCTGCGGTGAAGTCTTTGCGGACATTTAGTGGACTCAAGTCTCTATGTATTGAGATTCCTTCTTTCCATAAAGCTTCTGATAATCGTTTTTTATTCAAGTGGAAGTTTGAATTCGGTAACAGAACTGATTCCTTTCTATTTCTATCACCAAATTCAGTTTGTGATACGAAGGAAAATGTTCAGGATGAAGAAGAACAAGAAGAAAATGTGGAATTGAGTGAACTGAAACGTCTCATTGCAGCGGGGTGTGTGGTGGATGCTCTTATTATACGTTTCACAATGTTGCATTACATGAACTGTTTTCCGTTGTTGGAAAATGTTACCATTACAGATACTAGTAAAAGGGGGAAGGTTTCTCTTTGTGGTGGAAAAATTGTTGATCTGCGGAAATGTCTACGTTCAGATCTTGAACAGTATAGTTGTAGTAAGCTGCATTGGTGTTATGTCCCATTGTTGAAATTGCCAGTTTCAGGGTACATGATGAAGGGGGTAACTTTAGCTCTGTTTGAGATGACTGATCTTGTGGATGATGATAGTTTTACGAACATTAATTTGAATGACTTTGAAGATAAAGAGGAGGCTGCATACAATGAAGCTATGATGGAGATTTTCAAGAAAAACAGACAATGGATATTTGGATAAAGTGGCTTGGAATATGAACTTCAAAATGGTAAAATCTTCGTATAAGTTTTCATTTTTAATCTTTACTTCAAGGATTTTTGTTTATGTGTCTATATCCAACACAGTTGACTCTGTTGGTAGTTTTTGGTTAACCATTCTAATACGAACCTGATACAATAATAATTAAACAACCATGGATCATATCACATTCTTTCTGCTAGTACTAAAGTATGTTTTGTTATAATTGTTAATGAGTTATCAGGTAAATTTGTATTGGGATTAACCTTAATAAAGAGTTTTGTATGTTGGGGAATATATATTTGGTTTGCTATGGGTGTGATGTCACATTGTACCTGTCAAATACGAGTCCCTCTGATGTCGCATTTAGACTGTTATTAGAAAGCATTAAAAGGAGTTATGTGATTGAATGGGTTCAGGCGGTAGATTTCGGTTATGTAACTTGCGAATGTTCATTTTTTTGATAAAAATTGCTTTTGTCCCAGATTGCTGCAATAATCTCGAAGTTACCCAATTTGTTTGTTTTTTTAAGTTGGACAAAAATAGGCCTTCCAGTTAATAGGGTAAACTGTATTTGGCGTACATGATTAGTCTCATATATCTTTTGGAATGCTTAGTAACACATTAGTTACTACTTGAAGCTGCATCAGGGCATTTAACATCTACCCATGCATAAATAAGTGAGAATTATTAGAACACCGCATTCTCGTAATGCGTTGATTGATCTGATGTGCATGAATGCATGCATGCTCTCTGTTTCTATGAAGTTGAAATACTAAAGTAAACAATCAAAACATGATTGTGAACCACTTATGATTACAAATTGACTTTGTTATATTGTAAATATCAAAGAAATTCAATCACAAAACAACTTATTTTTTAGAATGTCATTAGATTTATCAGCACTTCTTAAAGTGACTCATCATTTAGGTTTCATAATAGGACCCTCTTCCACTGCATTTGAATACATGGACTCCTAAGAATGACATATGATGTTTTTTTTGGGTACTTCGCCTCAACACTTTTAAAGATTGTTTGCTGATATGTCTCTGGTTAAACGACAGTTCTCTCTGATGTTTCTTTGCTTAAGTTCTTGACTTTTTAGTTCCATTATTCATATCTACGCATTTAACATCCAGATGCCTATGGGTCAATGGCTTTAAGTTTAGTTCAAAAAATAAATAAATTAGGCTTTAAGTTATTTTTAAAAAAATGCATTCACATCGACCGTTTTCTTGTTAAATTTTTCTCAAAAAGGTTAATCGTATATATAAAGATATCAAATATTTACAAGCTACTCAGAATTCCTCAAACAGCCCTTGAGGAACCTTGAATAACTCCATACACACAAGCAATTTCTAAGCTTATTTAAATACAACATGAAATTCAAACTAACAAGAATGCTACTAGCCATTCTATTTTCAATCCATAAGCAATCTTCGTCATTCTATATCAGCGGTCGATCTTAGCATCACACCCACAAGGCCCAATTAAAATGGATCATATACTGTGATTTACTCTTGCTGGTAACTGCATTCACATCGATTGTTCTGATATGCATATTGCACCATCTTCTTTTTATATGCAACAGAAATAAGTAAACAACTTGTGATTAAGAATCAACTTATCGCTTACATTTGGAATTAAACTATGAACTTAAGAATCTGTGTGGGTGTATAAGAATCATTAGTTTAACTTATTGTATAACACTTGCTGAATTTTGATAGAATATACTTTTCTTGGAACACGTTTTTAGAAGCTCTAATATGCTACTGTATATGAATAACAGGTTCTTGAATGCAGAGAAAGTTTCCCGACTGCTAATATTCTCATGACGTAAAGGTGCAAGTAAAGGTTGGTAGAAGTTTTAATCAGAGGTAGTATTAGTAAGAGTAGTAGTTGTATACTTGTATCTCCTTTAGATTTTGATTTTCATTGTAATCAGATATTATGTAGTTAGTAGCTACCGTTGTGAACGGTTATTATATCTATGTATACATAGAAGTTACAGTTACAGATTGGAGTTGATGACTCTTTGAAGATTAAGGCTTCTGATGAATTGAGTGTTTCTCACGATTTTCGGTTCGATAGTTTGGGATTTGGTCATTTGACTAGAAACTTGATCTTTTGTCAAATATGTTTTTGTGGTTCTCTGGCTCTCTGCTATGGAGTTGATGGTTTTAAACTTTTAATCTAATTTGATATGGTCAATTGTTTTTGTGGTTCTCTTGGCTCTCTGCTATGGAATTGTTTTTGTCAAAGTTTTCTGATGTATGACTTTTTGTTACTTTGACTTTTATTTGTGGGTTTTCTTCTTCTTGGGTTAATAAACTGCAAAAGATAGTGTGTAACTAAATTTTATACATGTGCTGATTTTATAGTATTTTGAGGTGTTCAAATTGTTTCATGCGAGCCATTAGAGCAACGGTGTGATAACTTAAGTTATGGAATAACCCTGCGTTACGTCAGCGCCACATCAGCTTTAACATTTTAACATTAACACAAAAAAAACACCCTTTATCATAACATCACAACACCATCTTTTGGGACCCACTTTTTTTAAAGAAAATACAAATTACAAATGAACTATTTTCATTCATTAAAAAAAAAAAAAAAAAAAAAAAAAAAAAGTCAGCTCATCTTCTCCAAAAATATCACGCCTCCCAAACCAATCTATTTAACACAGATCTGTTCTTCAAACGCAGGGGTGTGTTTTGTATTTTTTTTTTATTTTTATCAAGCCACTCCAAAAATATCACGCCTCCCAAAAAAAAGCGTGCGTTACAACGCCACCACCGCGGTATGGTAATGCAGCCATAACGCTGCTTCAAGCGTTACCGTACCTGATGCTCTTAAGTTAGCAACTAATCCCCTTCGGTTTAAGTTTTCTCAAACAACAAATTCGTAAATTTATATGAAATAATTGTATTTATTTTGTCAATTATATTATTTGTATACTTATTATTATTTGAATTATTATGATTATTCCATACGTGGTGCGTTTGGTTTGTTACACGGAATTACAATGGATATATGTTCGACTTAATGGAGACTTAAGTTTTATGCTATGCCATTGTAGTTTGAAAACATATATAGTTATATACACAAGAGTTGTAGTTTCAAACATAATTACGCTATAACATTTTTTTAGAGCAAATTCTCAAAATATTACAAAAAGTTCGGTTGTGGTCAACAAAAAGTACAAAATTAACACATCTTTCCAAAATGGTCATGTGCGAATGTGTGACTCAATTGGATGTTAAAAGACCAAAATACCCTCATTATTTATTTAAAATCATCTCTTAGGGTGTTGGCAATAGAGGCTAGGCCGCCAGCGGCTTGAGGGAAATACCCTCATTATTTATTTAAAACCATCTCTTAGGATGTTGGCAATAGAGGCTAGGCCGCCAGCGGCTTGGGGGAAGGCCGCCGGTGAACACCGCCGCCAACCCCCTTGCCGCCAGCGGCTGGTGCTTAGGAATCTTGGGGAAGCCGACTCGGCGTGGAGGAGGAAGGCAGAAAAGACAAAAGCCCAACGGCTATTTTTTAGACCTTTGGGTAAGGAAGATTCAAACGTAAAAATATGTTGAAGAAAATGAAGGAAGTATTTATGGTGATGTTTTGTTTACAGAGAGGAGGTTCTTTGCATGGTTGTCAGGATCCCGATCCTGATCTTAGGATCTTAAGATCTAATACGATCCGATCGTACTTTTCTCGAACCACAAACTAAAAAAAACTAAAAATTTATGGAATGTATTCTGTAAAAAAAAAAAAAAAAAAAAAAAAAAACATGTTATTATTCTTAAAAATTTTAAGACAACATTTCTATGAAATATTTACATAATTTGTGTTTATGATATATATTAATTTATAGATTTGTATGATATTACAAAAACTATTAACAAATGACATTATAGTAGGATCTTAAGATTCCGATCCGATCTTACGATCTCGATCTTGCAAAGACGAAATCGATCCTAAGTAGGATCCCGATTTTGAAAACCTTCGTTCTTTGTTTGAACTTCGATTGTGGAAATATTTATGGTGCCTTTTCGCTTTACTAAACTGCCCATGCTTCTGGACGTATTCTCACTTTTGACATTTTCTGTAATATTTCGTTAATTTGTCAAAATATTTTTTTTTAACTTGACCATTAACCGTGCATAATCACGGTATTATATGGTAACTTTAATTTGTGTTTACATATAATTTTTATTTTTATTATTTATAATATTATATATAAATAATAAATAAATAAAATGAGTCATGATTCCGAATCCTCTATAGTCCTTCACTGCCAACATTTTAGGATTCCGAATCCTCCTTTTTTTTGCCACATGGCTGTCCGTGATTGATCAGTGGAATCCTCCCATGATTCCGAATCCACATTGCCTACACCCTTACTCTCCACCACCACCTTCCACACATCTCTTTCTTACTATTCAAGCACCACCTTCCACTACCACCACCAGCAGATCTGACACCATCACCATCACCACCCCGTTGCTCAACCCAACAGATCCGACACCATCACCATCACCACCCTGTTGCTCGACAACCACACGCCACCAGATTAATAAAAAAACACCACTTGTACAGATCCAACACCATCACCACGCTTCACCTACAGATCCGACACCATCACCACTCTTCACCCACTTGTACATCCCGCTTCACCACTTGTACATCCCGCTTCTAAGATGGGGTCTTGCTTCTAAGTTATGGGTTTGCCTAGAAAACCATGTTAGATAGATCACCACTTGTACATCACCACTCTCCATGACCGTCAAAAACAACATAGAAAGAACTTGGCAAAGGCCACCGGTAAAGCACACCCAACTGGTTAGATAGATCATCGATTCGAATGTGCTCATCTTCATTGGAGTTGCGAGGTCCAACGTCTGTATGACTTCCAGATCGAATGCTTGGAGTGAACTTTGTTGAAGATTTTACCAGTATAGTCTTAATAGTAGTTGCACAGCTCACAGCCTGTATATGAATAAAGAAAAGGGTTACTACCTCCGTCCCATATTAATTGTCCATAATGGAATCTTGGGATGTCTCAAATTAAGTATGCAGGGAATATTTTCAATCAATGAGAAGAGACTTGAGTGGGTAATAGTGATATTTGATTGGTGAAGAGTGTAGTTAGTGGAATTTCCTAAAACTTTGTGTATTTAGAAAATGAACACTTAGACGGAGGGAGTATTATTTATCAACAGTTAACCTCAACAAGGTGAGCACCAATTTATAAAATTTTCATCTAAAAGACTCTGCCTCAATCTTTATGACATGACTCCACTTTCATCTTTTGAGTCATCTTTGAGTTACACGTTAAATAGGTAGTAGGGGAATTTCTAGTTATAGTGCACGTTAGAAAGGGTCGGACTCGCCACACCAGCCTAAACACATTTTTTGTCCCCTTTTTTGTTGGAATTCTGGGTTAGCGAACAATTATATGTTGGGTTGAGCAATTATCTAGCGGTGCCGTTGACTGATCTGGTGGTGATTGTGACGGATATGGTGGTGCTGGAGATAGAGAGAGGATATGGTGGTGTTTTTAGTGAAAAGATAAGGTTGGTGGTGGTGGTGAGAGAATAAAAAAGAGAATACATGTAAAAAAGAGTATAAAAAAGAGGGTTTTTTTTTTCGGACGTCCCAAAATTATAGTCACATACCCAAAATAGAAAGTGAATAGATAGTGGAGTTTGGTAAAGTTTATTATATTACCCTTGGTGGAAATTAATATTGCAAACTTTAAAGAAGTGTTAATTAATTGGTTGGGTAAACTTGTCATTTTGCAAAAAAATAAGAGAGAGAAAGTAGTGATAGTGACATTTTTCTAAAAGAATGTATTTTTTGTCGGGTGACAATAATTTTGAGACGGATGGAGTAATAAGATAAAAAAGAATATTTTTTAAATGTTAATATTACCCATAACATTGTGTACTTTAATATATTAAATAGAAGATAAATGACTGACAATGAAAACAACTACCCTATTAGCCTCTGCACGCTAAGATAATATTACCAAAATTATACATTTTCTAGACCAACATCATTACGAAGTATTACGGAAAAAGTGTGAAACGAATCCCTCTTATTTTTACTACCTAAACTAATCCAAATATAATTTTTGTTGCGATACTATTACGAAGCGTATACACTTTAAAGTATTTAAAATTATGAAAAAATCATGCAAATATTTAATACACAAAATAAACATCCATTAAGATTATAAACATTTTCAATAACATTACAAAAGATGATTGGTGACCAAAGAGTAAGGATCATAAATCCTCTTTGTTCCGTTATTTGATCCTCCCACGTTGCTATTTTATTTTTTTGAATCTCTATTGCTTCGATCAAGTCTTGTATGACATCTTCATATCTTTTGTTTTCCAGTTTCAAACGCTTGATTAATTTGTCATACTTTTCAATCAAAAGCAATTTTACGGCATCCATACCTTTGTTGCAATTATCCCAAATTTCTTGATAGACGCCTGCGGATGGGCAAAGATTTGGTGCTTATGTTGATGGTGAGGGCACCATTGATGCTGATGGTGGTGGTGATGGAGTTCTTTGTCTTTTTTTTATGTTGATGATTGTCTTTTTGTTGGAAGAAGAGTAGGAAGACGCCATTGCTTAAGCTTTGCTTAAACTTTGCTGGAACAAGAGGAGGAGGAGGAGGAAGACGATGATAATCTTTAAAAGTGAGAAATGATGGTTTGTTGGTCTACAACAGTTTGAACAATTGGTGTGAAGTGGGTGTAGAAAGATAAACTCAACAAAATGTGATTCGCTGTCATAGTTTTAGCAATATGTCATAAAGTTGAGGCTCGCTGGAAATAAGGGTCATCTCTGGTCACCAAAATGCAAATTTCCCTACAAAATAGTTAGAACAAATGCTTTGTAACTAAAGGTAATGTGTCATCTAATAGTAACAGAGTTTCATGATTTCAATTATATCACTCAAACTTCATATCAATCATAAAAAACCTTTTAAGTTTCAATATTGTTCCATTCTTATGAAAATATTTAAAATAATTATGTTTAAAGTATTCATATATGCATTATCAGGTTGTACATTAGTAATAAACTCTCACCCTTTGAATATAACTACTCCCAACCAACTTTTATATATAACCAATTTATGCCATTCTGAGCAAAAAAATAATGACCAAGTTTGAGAAATGTACGGTTCAAGTCAGTAAAGCAAAAAATTCAAAACAATATAATACTATTAAAACTTTAAAATTTTGAATTGTCCTATAATTAAAGTAAAATTAGGGTGACTAAGGTGTAAAAAATCTCAAACTTGATTACTATTTCATGATTTATACCCAACAATAAACTTCGCAAAAAATAAACTAAATGCGCTTCAAAAAAAAAATTGAAAACATGAAAAGTCGCTAGGAAAAATTGCAGTTAACCATTCCCGTAGACCCCACTAGGATATGACAAAAACTATTCTAAAGCAAGGATTATTGCTTGTATCATTCTATATCTAGGATGAATACAAAAAGGTATTCTAAAAGTAACATTACAAGCTTCTTATTTACTGTATATAGTTTTATTTTGTATACATCATTTTTTTTTTCACCAATTAGTCTTAGATTGTTGTTTTTTTTTAAACTGTAAACTAGTGTAGTTATTAGTAAGCAAAATCAGAATGTAATAAATAAATAGATATGTCTAGTAATAAATGAACTATTGTAAATACAAACGCAATAAACTAAAATCAATTGATGCAGAAGTAGGGCCGTTCAAAGCGCTCGCCGCTCGCCGATCGCTCGCCGATCGTTCGAAAATTGCTCGGAAATTGCTCGCTCGATCCGTCGCTCGATTGTAAACGAGCCGCTCCGCTTGGTTCGGTTTGTAAATGAGCCAAGCATGAGCAAAGGTATGCTCGGCTCGGATCGGCTCGAATCAGCTCGAATATTTTTATTATATATATAAATATATTATATATGTATGTATTTATATAAATATAAATTTATCTTATATATATAAGTATTTATATATTTATGTATGTATTTATGGATTAACATTTTGTTATCCATAGCTTAATTAGAAATTATGCATAGTAAATTCGAAGAATATGATGTGACAAAATTCTATTTTCTAGATGTATGTTCCTTAATAATATTTTTCTTATTATCTTTTCACGATATAAATTTTGAGACGGCTTCAGTTTTATTCGAGTTGGGTTTGTTAGTGTAGAGGCTTAAAAAAGCATACTCAAATCCGACCTTAGCAAGTTTTCGAGTTAATCTCATACGGGTCTATTCAAGCCTTGTCCATCTAAGTTATGAACTTATGACCAATTAAATATGAGTAAATGTAATAAAGTGAATGTGAATCGTAATAAGCAGATAATGAAGTACTACTTTGATAACATAATACTCCGTAGTTCAGATGTGAATATATTTATGTTTCAAATGTGAATTTGTGTTGCAAATATCTGAGACATGTTATTATAAGCTAACAAAGATAAGACATGAAAATGTTATTAAATCGAGTGAGTTCGAGCCGAGCCGAGCTGCTCGGTTTTAAACCAAGCGAGCTCGAGCATTGGTTTTCTGCTCGTTTCATTAAATACGAACCGAGCCGAGCTGCTCGGTTTCAATTCGAGCCGAGTTCGAGCAGACCCTCGCTCGGCTCGGCTCGGCTCGGCTCGGCTCGTGAACACCCCTATGCAGAAGGCAAATTCTCATTTGGATATAAGTTGTTGTTTTTTTTTTTTTGTTTTTTTTTTTTCAGCATATGGATTTGTGGAAACAAAATGAATGGAAAGAAGATAAACCTTATCTGTAATTTATGTTTTCATATGTTCTGTTCGTCATTACTGCTCAAATAATGATTATTGATACAAATACAAAAGTCAAATGAAAAAGGAGAGTAAAGTGTACTGAATTGTAAACATTGAATACTGTAATTCATTTTGATAGCAGAGGGTAAAAGTAAAAGACACTGAAGATAATAAGTAGGTATAAAAAACATACAAGTAAAAGTTGAATATCTATATTATCTATAAATCATTTACATCATTTTTTTTAATCTTTAATTTTAAAAACTTAAAAAATCATTTCAGTTACAAAAATACCGCTGATTAAAAATTGTAACAACACACACTACTAAATTAATATTTTAAATATTGTTTAATTCTCAAACTTTTATCATTTTTCGTTTATAACTCATAAACTTTTTTTTTTTGCTCGCAAGTGACTATATATTTGAACTCGTAAGTTGCATAAAGGGTCACCCAAAACACAAGTTTGCAAGTAAAATTATTTGCCGTTATACACCGTCACTTTGCGCGAGTATTCGTCTGGCATATAGTATACTAAAATGCCAAACTTGGAGACTTGGCATTGGTGAATAAAATAAGAAAATAAAAGGATCCTAGTTTTGGAACACTTTTTGAAACTAATTTTAGTTATAGAATTGATTCCAACTTTTCATTGTTTCTTCGAAAAATAACAATGGTATAACATTGAAGACTTGTCAAACCTTAAGTATGTCAAAAACAAAACATTAGAAATTTCAAAACATGGAACGTGGTCCAAATCATAATACTTGCACGTTAGGTAATAACACTATAAACATGCAAAACGAATTCGCTAATGTACAAACATGAGGACATTTCAAGGTTGATATAGTTGACCAACCACCGGCAGACACTTCTTTAACCTACTATAAATACTTGAAACCATTTCATGCAAAAACATATATTATTCGATCATTTAACCACAAGGAAGCATATTAAGCAATTCTTTTTTATAGTAGCACATAACTAAAATACCAAATAAGTTTGATCATTTGAAGATAGCTAGCCATGCACATGCATGTTCTCGTCCTATTGCTGTTAGCAGCTCTTTGTTATATCCCAGCACAAGCAGCTCTGGTTCGGCATACGTTTGTGGTAAGCTTTGTGTTATTCAGGTCTAGCACGTTGTGGCATTGTAGTTTTTTCTTCTTCCTTTTTTGGGTTGAACTATTGGCATTCACTCATTAGTATTTATTTTCGTATTGCTGCAGGTTCAAGAAACTAACTACACTAGACTATGCAGCAGCAAGAATATCTTGACAGTTAATGGACAATACCCTGGCCCAACTATTTCTGCTCGTAGAGGAGACACCGTCATCGTTGATGTTATCAACCAAGCCACACAAAATATCACAATTCATTGGTAAATATATCAATCTATGTTTCTGAGAAATTAATTGTTTGAGTAGCTTCTTAATATGCACTTTCGACTAAATCGTATGTTTTATGCAACTATTACAGGCATGGTGTGAAACTGCCAAGATATCCATGGTCTGATGGACCTGAATTTATCACACAATGTCCGATTCAGCCTGGTTCTCGTTTTAGCCAGAAGATTATTCTGTCGGACGAGGAAGGCACATTATGGTGGCATGCACACAGCGACTGGTCTCGAGCTACTGTACATGGTTTATTAGTTGTATCTCCCAAGATTGGTACTACTTACCCATTTCCCAAACCTCATGCAGAGGTTCCTGTCATCTTGGGTACTTAGTTACTTCCCAAATTCCATGTCAACTAATATATATCTTCATCTAGTTTAAATATTTTGTAAGAAATATAATTAATAATTGAAAGTGCAGGTGACTGGTGGAAAAATGATATACAGACGGTGATGGAGGACTTCTTGCGTAGAGGAGGTGATCCAGCAGCCTCCGATGCTTTGACAATCAACGGTCAACCTGGCGATCGTTACAACTGCTCTCGTCAAGGTACTACCTTGTTTTTTGCATCTTTCTTTTCATTTAATCCAAATATCAGCTAGACTTGTTTTCAGATAAACAAGCTTCCTTAATTTCTGTTTTTTAAATATTAATGTCTCCAGAAACAACAAAAGTAAAGGTGGATCAAGGAAAGACTTACATGCTCCGTATGGTCAATGCTGCAATGAACAACATCATGTTCTTTGCAATCGCAGACCATCAGCTAACAGTCGTAGGAAGTGATGGAGCCTACACTAAGCCATTGAAAACGAATTATGTCACTATTTCACCTGGACAAACCATAGACCTGTTGTTAGAAACAAACCAACCCCGCAATCACTATTATATGGCAGCAAAATTCTATAATAGCAACCCTCGAAGTCTGTTTGATAACACCACCACCACAGCTATCATCGAGTACAATGGAAACTACACCGCATCTCCATCACCTCTTTTCCCCCTTCTTCCTGCTTTTAATGACAGAAATGCGTCTTTCAACTTCACTCGTAGCTTAAGAAGTTTAGCAAGCACTGATCATCCAGTTGACGTTCCAATGAAAATCACGAGGAAGTTATTATATACCCTATCGATTAACACATTACCTTGTGGTAATAACTCTGTATGCGGGGGACCACAAGGTAGAAGATTTGCTGCAAGCATAAACAACATTACATTTGATGCTCCAAAGACTTCCATACTTGGAGCATACTATCGGGGAATGAATGGTGTTTATGGGGACGACTTTCCTGATAATCCACCGTTCATCTTCAACTACACATCAGATAGTCTGAATAGCTCGGTACAAACCCCAATGAACGGGACAGAGGTGAAAATCCTGAAATATAATGATACGGTAGAACTTGTATTCCAAGGAACAAACGTGGTTTCAGGAATAGATCATCCCATGCATTTGCATGGACATAGTTTCTACGTGGTTGGATCTGGAATTGGTAACTTTGATCGACAACGAGATCCTTTGAATTACAATCTTGTTGATCCTCCTCTTCAACAAACAATTGCGGTTCCTCAAAATGGTTGGACAGCCATCAGATTCAGAGCTAACAATCCTGGTATTAATATTAATTTTCTTTCATTTCTAGTTAATAATTCTCATTTCAAATTAACAAATATGTGCTCATCTAATTTAAAACATAAACTTTTCAGGAGTATGGTTCATGCATTGTCATTTCGAGCGACATGTAAGTTGGGGAATGGAGATGGTATTCATTGTAAGGAATGGCAAGACTTCGGATGCAAAAATGTTACCTCCTCCACCTGATATGCCAAAATGCTAGAAGATTTATTTTTTCATTTGTTAAAATTACCTCACTATATAGTGTTTGTATTCTTTTAAGATGATCGATTAAGTTCTTTGGTTTATTATTTTGTTATATTCGTTTCTAGCAGAATAAGCTAATTGTTTTTTAAATGTGATTATGTATGTATGTATTGCGCACATGAATAAAGAAATGTATTGCTCTGGTTTAGTAACATCCCTTGCCTTTTGCAACATTATGTGCTAGCTTCTGTAGTCTTCTCTTCTGATATATTTTACTTATAGCATAAATGTAAATAAAATACATAAATAATACATCTTACTCTTGCAGTCTTGCAGGCTAATGATATAAAACAGAACATATCTACTATATTAAAAGGAGAAATCAATTCCACATGTCACCACATTATACTAATGAAACAATGTATATCTACACTCGAGCGTGTCATGACAAGGCTTTAAAAAAGCAATTTGTAATGGCTAAAATACTTTTACATGGGAAGGGGAGGATAGGTTGCAAATTATGTCCCTAATGTTTTTGAAAATTGCAAAAAAAAAAAAAAAAAAAAAAAAGAAAAAAAAAAAAAAGAAACCCATCGAAAATCACTTTTTATCGATTTTGTCCCTGAAGCTGACGTGGCGTTGCAAAATGGCCGCCGAAACCTAACGAGCGTTAGTTCTCCCGTTAGTCAAAGTCAAACACATGTGAAATGACTAATATACCCTCATTTTCTTTTGAATTTGCAACTTTATTTTTATCCCACCACATCACAAACCCACCCAGCACCACCACCCTCTACTACCAAATCGAGTTGTTAACCTCAACAGCAAAGATAGTTCAAGAACCAAAACATAAATTGACAAATAATAGACCATCATTCAAGCTTGTATGATGATAACTTGATAAGACCAAAACAAAAAACCATCATTAATGACTACAAACAAAACGGTTGGCTCTTAACTGTACTCGTAACCGTATGAGTACGTTTAGTGAGTCGTCGAAGAATAGTAGAATTCAAGCTGGGATCACGTCAAACATTGCTCGTGGTTTATGTTCATGTTCGTATGCAAGTTGAGTTTTGGGTCATGTTGGAGAAGCAACTTTCCTTCGTTCAAAATCATGGTCTGCGTTGAATTGGACGTGGGCTTTGAATGTTGATCAGGTTGCATCGAATCGTAGTGTTCGTGATCGAGTTGGTGTTCGTACTCGATGTAACACCCCCAAAATCTGGTATAGCAGAAGCATACATGATAGCGTAGCGGAAAGATCAAACCCTAACGTCAATTACCAACGTTAGAATTAAACCTGGATAAACCTTAATCGCCAATTACCAACGATTAAGAAGGATCAAACACCAATTACCAATGTTTGATTAAAAACCCTAGAGCCAATTACCAACCCTAGAAACTTGGAATAACCTCCAAATAATAATCTTTATTAAAACTCAACCAAAACTTAAACAAGCAAATAAGTCTTTATATAGTAAATAACAGGAAACAAAAGAAATCAAATAAAACCCTAAAGGGGCCGGCTCCAAAGGAGGATTCATTGGGCCGGTCTCCGGGTTAAAAGCCCACGTCTCGTTTAGCCACTTTCGTTTTGAATCGAGCCCAAAGACTCGAAACCCAACTCTTGTCCCTCGCCATCGTCCTCCCCGACTTGAAAAGGACTCGTCCCCGAGTCATCATCATTGAAATCGCCCTCGTACGGAGAAAGATCAGCAACATTAAAAGTGGCGGATACCTTGTAGTGTCCCGGTAAGTCTATTTTGTAAGCATTATCACCAATGCGTTGCAGAACACGAAACGGACCATCAGCGCGAGGATGAAGTTTACCAAACCGCCCCTGAGGAAAACGCTCGCGACGCAAGTGCACCCAAACCAAATCTCCGGCTTCAAAAACTACTTGCGTCCGATGTTTATTAGCACGTTCCTGATACTGTAGATTATGTTTAGCAATTTGAGCACGAACTTGTTGGTGTAATTCTTGTATTTGAACAGCACGAACATCACCATCAGTACTAATAGTATTCACGTCAAGTGGAGCCGCTAAATCAAGAGGAGTAAATGGGTTACGACCATAAACTATAAAAAACGGACTCTTACCAGTCGACTTATGAGAGGACCTGTTATAGGCGAACTCGGCTTGAGGCAAGACCAAATCCCACTGCTTGGGTTTCTCACCAACCAAACTCCGAAGCAGATTACCCAAACTCCGATTAGTGACTTCAGTTTGACCATCGGTTTGCGGATGATGGGAACTTGAAAATTGCAATTTAGACCCCAACCGTTTCCATAGAGTACGCAAAAAATGTCTGACAAACTTAACGTCACGATCTGATGTAATAGTTTTAGGGATACCATGAAGACGAACAATCTCAGCAAAATATAAACGGGCTTCCTGAGAAGCGTCAAAAGTCTTTGCACAAGGAACAAAATGCGCCATTTTGGAAAAGCGATCAACAACCACCACGATTGAATCTTTCTGTCGTTGTGTACGTGGTAACCCCAAAACGAAGTCAAGACTGACATCCTCCCATGGTCCCTGCGGTACTGGCAAAGGAGTATAGAGGCCCTGATTAGTATGCGTCGTTTTTGCAATATGACATACTTGACATCGCTTCAACAAACTAGTAACATCAGCGGCAAGTCTTGGCCAATAATAACATTCACGAACTAAGGCAACAGTCTTATCCCAACCGAAGTGGCCGGATAACCCACCGGTATGGCTTTCAAGTATGATTGCAGCACGAAAAGACGATTGCGGGACACAAACCTGCGTCCCTTTAAACAACAGCCCCTCACGACGTGTAAACAGCCCCCAAACGGACGTACTGGTATTACTCCAAGCAACCCAAAAATCTGGATCATCAACATATAAATACTTCCACGAATCAAGCCCGGGAACATGGATGGTAACACTAGAAAGAAACGATGGACGACGACTAAGAACATCAGCCACAGAATTCGCGGTACCGGCTTTATGCCGTATCGTGAAAGAATAAGCCTGTAAAATTTCAACCCACTTTGCATGTCGAGGATTCAACTTGGCTTGTCCCTGTATATACTTCAACGCTTGATGATCAGAAAACAAAACAAAGTCATTGGGTAACAAGTAATGGCGCCAGTATTCAAGACTTCGAACGATAGCATAAAACTCCTTATCATAAGTACTATAGCGTTGTCTAACGTCATTTAATTTTTCACTAAAATAAGCTATCGGACGCCCACCCTGACTTAAAACGCCACCAATACCGATCCCGGAAGCATCACATTCAACTTGAAAAACATTATCAAAATTTGGAAGTGCTAGGATCGGCACCTGCGTAACTAACTGTTTAAGCTCATCAAAGGCTTTCTAAGCTTCAGTCGTCCACGAAAACTTCGATCGCTTGAGCAATTCAGTCATCGGCGCAACAATGGAACTAAAATTGGGAATAAAACGCCGATAAAAGAAAGCAAGCCCATGAAAACTACGAATATCATGTAAGGTAGTGGGAGTCGGCCAAGTAGTGATAGCAGAAATCTTGTTTTCATCCATTCGAATACCCGCACCAGAAATAAGATAACCCAAAAAAACAACTTCACTTGTAAGAAAATGGCACTTTTTGGCGTTTGCAAACAACTGTTGGGTTCGTAAAATCGAAAATACCAGACGAAGATGCGCTTGATGTTGTTCCAAATTCTGACTAAAAACGAGTATATCTTCGAAATAAACGACGACACAAGAACCTATCAAGTCACGAAAAACATGGTTCATGAGGCGCATAAACGTACTCGGAGCATTAGACAAACCGAAGGGCATAACCATCCACTCATACAACCCATCGCGAGTTTTAAAAGCTGTTTTCCATTCGTCCCCCGGTCGTATACGAATCTGGTGATACCCACTTCGAAGATCAATTTTTGAAAAGACTTGGGGACCATGTAACTGATCAATCAGGTCCTCAAAACGTGGAATAGGAAAATGATACTTCACAGTTATTTTATTAACAGCACGACTATCAATACACATACGATACTTACCCCCAGGTTTAGGCACCAAGATAGCTGGAACAACACATGGACTTTTGCTTTCACGTATAAAACCTTTGTCGAGTAACTCAGAAACTTGCTTATGGAGTTCTTGATATTCTTTCGGGTTCATCCTATAAGCCGGTTTGTTTGGAATGCTCGCCCCTGGCTGAAAATCAATACAATGCTGAATGTCACGTTCCTGTGGCAAACCAGACGGGATATCTTCGAGGAAAAGGTCGCTAAACTCGGCCAAAAGAGGCTGAATAACCGGCGGTGGGGCCGGCGCGGATGGGTTTTCTTCAAGAACCACCAAACTGAAAATCAACGGTGGTTTAGGATACATAGCACAACTCAAAAACTCCGATTTAGATAGGATCAACGCCTATGTCTGTGTTTCCTTTGGATTAAAGGGTGCCAACGTAATATTCAATCCATCCTTTTGAAAACTATATGTGTTTCGAAAACCATCATGTTTTACCCGTCGATCATACAACCAAGGTCGTCCCAAAAGAATATGACAGGCATCCATCGGGATAACCTCACACCAAAGTTCATCTGTATATTTATTCCCGATAGAAAATGAAACTAAACAACGATGTGTAACTTTCAACAAGTTACCTTTCTTTAACCATGTTAACTGGTACGGATCGGGGTGGGTCTGCAAGGGCAACCCCAACTTTTCAACTGCAGACACCGCGATCATATTATCACAGCTACCCCCATCAATAACAACATCACATACTTTACCCTTCATTGTACATTTGGTGCGAAAAATATTGTGACGTAACCACGTAGTATCGTCCTCGTCGATGGCCATAGAAGCACTAAGAACCCGCTGTGAAATCAAAGCCTCTCCACGGTCTGGGTAAAGAACTCCACCCTCAGCATCGGAACCATCATCGTTACGAACATCAGAAGTGACCTCGTTATCATTCACAAAAACAACCATTTGTGTATTTGGACAATCTTTCTTTAGGTGACCCAACCCATGGCATTTATAACATCGTATCGCCCCCGGATTCGGGTTTGACGCCGGTGTTGTGATAATTGGTTCGGGCACCTTCGGTTGCGTTGCAGAACTTGCAGCCCCTGTTGGCAACCCCCGGCTTTGATTGGGCCGTGAAGTTGTGAACCGACCACGAGTCTTGAGCTGTTTTTCAACGCGAGACGCCAACCTGCATACATCATCAAACGAATAATATTGGGTTAACTGTACCGCGTCTGCTATTGTAACACCCCCAAAATCATAATATTCGCGGAAGCATACAGTTTGGGTGCTACTGGATTGAAATCACAACATAAGATATAGCGAGCGGATTAAATTCCGTTTTAAAACATTTTACATAAGTCAGGTTATGTAACAATACATAAAAATCATTTCAGATGAAAATGAAGCCCATTTAAATTAAAGAGGTCCATTTGTCAGAGTAAACGCATTAAAAACATTTCCATCATTCATTGTGACCGACGCCATGCTCTGCACTCGGCTAAACGCATCTCAGTTTCCTGAGAAAAACATGCTAAAAGTCAGCTAACGCTGGTGAGTTCATAGGTTTAAATAAATAGCACATATGGACCAATAGCAATATCTCAAAAACGATTCAGCCGATACACACTATCCGTTATGCAAACACTAAGCCTCATCCTACCGATCTATGACATGCAGCACGACTAGCGTTAGCAAATAAATAAGGGTGCCCGCGAGTGTTAATCCCCAGACACTCGTACTATTATTCGATTTGGTATACGTTCGCCTTGGCTATGCCGAGCAAATCGAACGGGGACGTCACTCCCAATAGATCTATTTATAACAAACGGCTTCCTAAACAGGAATTAACGGCAGATGATAGTGGGCACAAAATGGGATTCAGCAAACTTAGGTTTCTCCATACTAGTGTGATCTTAAAAGCAAATTCATTTCTGGTCCATGAAAACAGTTTTGCATGTTTCTCACCCCAAGCTTATAAAGCAAAAATCATATAAAATATGGGGCTATAAACTCACCTTTCAAATACAGCAATTCAGCTAATCAATCAAAATAATGCAACCGCGCCGACCAGCACCTAAATCAGTACGGTAAGTCTTAGCAAAACTTTCGTGTCTCATGTGTCTTTATTATATTTGAAAAGTTTTACGTTTTACCTGTGCTCGTGTATTTCTTGCTTGCTGTGTGGTAAAATATAGTTCGAAACGATTTATGATTGTAACTCTTGGTGAGAATACGTAACGGAACATCCGTGCTAGTATTCACGATTTAAATGTACAAGTGTTATATATATATATATATATATATATATATATATATATATATATATATATATATATATATATATATATATATAGGGAAAAGTGAATATGGGGTTGTCTCACATCTAAGCTTACATGCGAAACCATTAAAAATCACTTAAAAATACATCATATTGGTTATTATTTTTTCAAATTTGGGTAGTGGAACTAATATATGCATAGTAAAACGCATTTTAATGGTGAATTAAATTAAACCATTATTGAATCTATAGCTAATTTGTTAGTTAATGAAATCACCTAACAATATGATGTAGAAAATGCATGTATCAACGTGAACCCAACTTACGTGATGTTGTGATGAAATCAAGAGAAAACACTAATATTGTGAAGGACATGATACAAATGAGGTAGATTTGATGTTTTTCTTGTAAAAAAGATGGAATTTTTAATGGTTTCGCATGTAAGCTTAGATATGAGACAGCCCCATATTCACTATCCTCATATATATATATATATATATATATATATATATATATATATATATATATATATATATATATATATATATATATATATATATATATATATATATTATAAGTTAATTTCTCATATATTTAATTAATGGAGATTAATTAAATACGTTTTGAAGAATGGTTAATAGGATATAGTTAGTGAAAAATTATTATATTTAGAAATATCGTTTATTATTTTTGTTGCAACTTTTATTATAAGAAAACAAGTTTTGTTAAGTAATTTCATAAAGTTTACTTAAGTTATGAATTTTCACAAAAATATCCTAAGTGTTGGATTTTTAGAAAATTTGGGCATGACCCATTCGTTTATTCAACGTTTCCATTTTATCTCAAATGTTGCAACTTTTACTCAAACATTTCACTAACTAGTTTCGCGTGCAAAAATACTTTCGTGATGTATATATTAAGTGTGTGAATATCTTCATAGTTATATTATTCGTTATCTTCATTTTTAAGTATTAACCTTAGGTTTCGACGTAAAGTCAATATTTTGTCAAAAAGTCAACAAAGTCAATCTCAATGTCAATTTAGTAAAAATGTCAATTTTTACCATTTCGGAGACTAAACGTCCCAAAACAAGTCCAAAATTAGTTATCGTTATATTTATCGCTTCGTTAAACATTATTAACTTCAGCGAGTCGGAAAATATTCCAAAAATCAAATTTATCATTTTTATGGCTCATTGGGCCGAAAACTATTGAAAAAGTCCAATAACCAATTTTAGCCCAAAACACGTTTTTAGTTATAACGTATATATCGTCACGTTACTAAAAATCATTTTACTCGCTCAGTAGGTTCGTTTGGTCAAAAAGTCAAACTTTCAAAAATACATATGGGCTTTGGCCCAACAGTAAACTCATGGGCTTTTTGGTCCAAAAATCCATTTGGTCCAATTTGTATTTATTTGTTACTTATTAGTGATTATTAGTTACCAAATACACTTTTTACTTATCAAATAATTTCTAATAACTAAGTTACTTAGTCAAAAAGTCAAACATGACTATTTTATGGTCTATTCGACCCATATGATATATCTCAACTTATTTTCACCTTTTTACTAGTTATTTTTAGTAACTTATAACTCATTAATTAAGCTAATCCAAATAAGCACTTCACTATATTTTTCCACCATTTCACCACTTGAGCCAAAATTTTATGTTTTTCAAAACCCCAATAGTCTCATATTTTTATATATAGCCGATCCATGTATAACCTCTAAAAATCAATATAGTGCTTAAATTAGTGTAAAAACCATAACTAATGTTTGTATTATCAAATAAGCACTATATGTAACAATATTTACCACACAAGCAAGAAATCTACAAACTAACTCATATACATCAACAAAAGTCGAGCACCATAAAATATAGATCAAACCCTAGCTTTAATCATATTATCAAAACATACACATTTAACATTTTTAAACATCATTATACACCAAATGAACAAGAGATTAACAAATTTAGAAAAGTTTTGTGAATCCTTACAATGGTTTAATGTTGTACGTGTGATAGGAGACCAAAGAACACCCAAAACCTTGCTAATTTTACCCAAATCAAGCTCCAAATTACCCAAAACCTTATGTAAACACTTATGATCTTGATCTTTGTAGTGAAAATTTTTGTAAGTAAATGTTTGTGTGTGATGAAGTTGGCGTACAAATGAGGTAGAAAAAGAGATGATCATAGTTATTTTGGGTAGTAATAAAGGATAAGATCTTAAAAATCCAAAAAGCATTTTACCATATTAAGCAAAACTAGATTACATTTAAGGATAGAATGATTAGGTGTCCCATGTGCTTTGGTGTGGCTTATGTGGCCGGCTAGGGGTTATTTAGGGGAGGGCAAAAATAGTTTTTATCCCGCTTTGGTGTATAGTGTGTCGGTTTGAGCTTAAAAGTTACCGTAAAGTCCCGGTTTGACGTTTTTGGACCCGATAACGTAAAATAAAGTTTTTAACCACGTTTTAGTTAGAAATATAATAATAAGTCATTACTGACTCAAAAATATATTTATTTGACCTTTACCATATGTACTGTGTTGTCGGTACGCGCGTGCGGTTGTTTTCCAAAAAAAATGCGAGAAAGCTCTCAATTAATTTTATTACTCGTCAGTAACTATCAGAAAATGTGATAATTTAACTTTACTGACAAAAATATACTTTTTCTGCAGTGACTGTAAGCTACAGTATGTGAAACGTCTCTCAAAAATTCTCAAAAACACTCAGAAACATGCAAATGCGCATAGAAATGCTTAGCTTAAAAATAATTAATACTCATATAATATTAATTAACAACGTGAAAATTACCATTGGTCACAGCTATATCCGATCGTAGACCACCTAAAAACCGCGCAATAACTTGTTCATCCTCTTCGTCGGTACCACACCGCATACGTAGTCTTTCAAACTCTAGAATATATTCGGCCACCGTTAAAGTCCCTTGCTTCAAAGTGAGAGGTTGATCGATACACTTGAGAGGGTGTTAAACCTTTGTAACATGTGTATATGATATATTGAGTTAATATGATTAAGTATGCAGAATCTACTTAACCACACTTAGAAGGTAATTTGGTTATGGAAATGGAACAGTGATGTTTGTTATTGAACAAGGAACATATAAAGTTTATCACCAAACGATTCAATATTATTCAAGATAATACGAGTGATCTTCACTATCACTAGGGTTACAAAACCCTGAATCTTAATGTTTCTATGACTTGTGATATTGTTCTAGTTTAGTTGTTCTAAGCATATGAATTAAGCACATACAATTTTCACATACATTATCTAAGTCTAAGATCTTTCTTTTATAGCACAAGAAAGATCTTTACAAAGTTGATAAGACAAGTCGAACACATGCAAACTTATCTTATGTGTGTCAGTAACTAAGATACAACATGTATCTGAATATACAACTTGTTACTAAATACTTTGTCTAAAGATATTATCTACCATGTATTGTTGACTTTAATACACATAATATCCTTGTATACTTATCAACTCAGCAGCAGAATACTTCGATAGTTATCCACTTAGTAGTAGAAAGTTCTTCACCTGCAGCAGAATCATTCAGCAGTAGAATGTTTAACGCTAGCAGCATAATCAAATGCTCTAGCAGTAGAATGATACTGAAGAGTATTTCTTGAGCAGAACCCGATATTAATCTTCTTGAATATTTAATTCCCAACAATCCTCCCCTAAACATGTGAATCCATTTCAACATGTTTCTGAATTAAATTATGGATTGTGAAGATCTTTCAAACACTTCTGTAGTCAGATTCTTGATCTGAGCTATTCTTTGTTCTTCAAGATTAACTATCTTTCTGTCTAACTCATCTGCTTTCTGTGAATCTTTTTCAGCAATAACATCATCTTTCTTTGAATTGAAAACAAAGAATACCTTGAATAAAATATGGTGCAATTTCCTTGGATGGAGGAATTATAAGAGGCAATGGTGCTGTGTATCTTGGATGCTAATCTACTCTTAGCATGACCTAGATAGAACTTTCTCCATTTGAATGCTTCATCCCTTCTGAATATATATAATACTCCAGAATCTTCATTTGAAGAGCTTATTCCTTGTATCCATCAGCTGAAACAGCTTATTCCCAACATCCATCAACTGAATGCTCATTCTTATTATTTGCAGAATAATAAGACATTTTAGCTTCTCAAAAAGCTAACTTCATCATCTTGTATGCTCTTGTCTTTTCTGATTGAACTTGATCTGCTATGGATCATTTTCCTCCCCTGAATTCTAAGCATACTTCCTTCCCTTATTGGTTAATCTTCCTCCCCTGATTATATTATCTATCCTGAGCTTGGAAGATTTCTCACCATGTACCAAAATATTTTCTCCCCTGTGAGTGTTTTCCTCCCCTGTTTGGAAGATCTCTCACCATCATTTCAGCATTATCTGATCTACCAATCCTCCCCTGAGAACATGTTTTCAGACAATAGTGTACATGTTGGCCATCAATTCCTTAAGAGTTTAAGTTTCTGCCCTCATCACTTCTAGGTGTGTTAACTCCTATGAGAGGTGATTCATTGGACATTTGACTCATGGTCCATCATTTGATGGTTTTTGTGAGTCTCTTTGAAAAATCCTTTTTAAGAAACTTTTGCCAGAACAGTATGAACTTGATTTTATGATAAGAAAAATCATACTGTTTACAACCATTTTGAAGGGATTAAGTGTGGAACAGACACTTAATCAACATTTCGGTTTAAAGTAACCTCTGGTTGTGTGAGAACCAATGTTTTCAGTTATAAATAACTGGCTGTGTGCAGATAAACTCATTCAAAGAGTTTTCCTGACAGGGTTTCCAGCTCATAGCAATTGTTACCTCTAACACAAGTGTTAGATTCACTTTAGCTAGCTGTTCTTTCTATCAGATGTCCTTAGACTTGCTCATTATACTTTGAAAGTATAAAATGATAGAAAGTGAGTTGAATCAGTTACTGTCTGATCAACTGAGCCATCAAGTCAATGTGAAATATGATAACTAGGTTTCAAGAAAGAAGTTTTAAAGAATCAATTTACTTAGGTGTTAACCTTTGTTAATGAATTTCCAAACTCAGTCCATCATAAACCTATTATGTAAGCAACTGGAATCATTTTGCTACTTCCATTTCACTTGAAACTTCCTTTTTGTTCAATGTTCATACCTGAAAATGTTAGTCCAAAACCAAGAAACAAAATGCAAAGCATTTGTCTTATAGCAGTATCATAGAATGACTAACAAATATGAACTTAACAAAAAAAAATTTGTACCAGCAGCAAAAAACTTTTTACTAACAGTAGTATCTTATAAAGCCAGTAGTACAATCAAAAATTTATATACAAAAACACATAGTTTAAAATCATTGAGGATTAAACATTCCAATACTTGCTACCAAGTACTGAAACCTTCCAACATCAAAAGCTTTTGTAAGAAGATCTGAAAAGTTATGATCAGAATCAATTTTAAGAACTTGAATCAACTTTTTCTCATTGCAATCTCTAATAAAATGATGTCTAATTTCAATGTGTTTTGTTTTAGAATGTTGTACTGGGTTTTTAATTATGCAAATAGTACTACTATTATCAATATGTATGACAGTGTTCATGAAATTGTATCCATAGTCAAGAAGTTGGTTTTGAAGCCATAGGACTTGACCACAGCAACTTGCAGCAGCTACATATTCAGCTTTAGTTGTTGAAGTAGCCACAATTGTTTGCTTCTTACACTGCCATGAGATAAGTCTACACCCAAGGAATTGACATCCTTCAGTTGTTGACTTTCTGTCCAAGCTAGCACCAGTATAATCACTATCCGAAAATGCTACCAAATCAAAAGGTGATTCCCTTGAATACCATAGACCCAACCTTGGTTGACCCTTAAGATATTTCAAAATCCTCTTGACTGCTGTTAAATGAGAAACCTTTGGAGTTACTTAAAATCTTGCACAAGCACAAACAGAGAACATGATGTCAGGTCTTTTTGATGTGAGATACATCAAAGAACCTATCATAGATCTGTAAGTGTGTACATCTACATTGTCTCCATCTAAATATTTAAGAATTGGCTTCTCAGAGTCCATTGGTGTGCTTGCCATTTTTGAATCAGCAAAGTTGAACTTCCTTAGTATCTCAGCAACATATTTATCTTGACTAATAAATATGGCTTCACATGATTGTTTAACTTGCAAACCCAAAAAGAATGTAAGTTCCCCCATGGAACTCATCTGAAACTTATCATGCATAAGTTTCTCAAACTCCAAACACATCTCCTTCCTTGTAGATCCAAAGATGATATCATCCACATACACCTAAACTAACAAAAGATCACTCTTCTGCTTTTTGATGAATAATGTCTGATTAATCTTGCCTCTTTGAAATCCATTTTCAATTAAGTAGGAAGCTAGTGTTTCATACCATGCTCTAGGTGCCTGATGTAGGCCATATAGAGCTTTAACTACTCTGTACACTTTGACTGGATGTTTTGGATCAATGAAACCAGGAGGTTGTGTAACATAAACCTCCTCATCAATAGTTCCATATAAAAATGCACTCTTGACATCCATTTGATATACTGTGAAGCCCATAAAAGAAGCATAAGCTAAAAATAACCTAATTGCTTCAATTCTTGCTACTGGAGCAAAAACCTCTTCATAGTCTATCCCTTCTTGTTGTGTGTACCCTTGGGCTACTAATCTAGCCTTATTCCTAATCACTATGCCCCTATCATCCCTTTTATTCTTGAAAATCCATCTAGTGCCAATTACCTTTTCATCCTTAGGTAAATCAACTAGCACCCATACCTTCTGAATCTTGAACTGAAGAAGCTCTTCTTGCATAGCCTCTACCCAGCTTGAATCATCTACGGCTTTGATGTGCGTGGTTTTGTAACCTTACAACAGGTTTTACCTCTCGAGGGATCTCAAGAGGCTTACAACCCCACCAGGCAGTGTACCTGACCGATGTAGTATAGTGTAGTGGTAAGTACGGGGGATTGATCGTTCTCCACAGGGAATAGTGTTCGTTAGGTGTGAAAGGCTACTCTAATTAGGTCTAAGGGTTGAAGAAGATTCTTTTTATGTTTTTATAATTTTTATGAAAGCAAGTAAAATCTCGGTTTTGAAGGAGTGGGCGGAATTAGTTGCTAGTCAACTAACCCAATTTACTACAAATGCAATAAAATAAAATAACAAAAATGAAATGTGGTGAGAAACTTATGTGTAGAGAAATGTGTTTACTTAGATTTCCTTACTCCCTAACTATCTTTTACCGGTTAATTAGTGTGTATTAGTTGCGTGGATGACGGGTGTATTCCTTAATACCATTCGTGGGGTGGCGTACTTACTTCCCCAAACTCTACAAGCTCCTACTTCACTCCTATGTCGAGCCGGCTAGGAAGCTCCTAACATGGGATCACTAGAATTCGCTTGTGCATTAAATACAACCATAAAAACCTTTAGTACGCGTTTGGTTCATGTTTCTTAAGACGTTCAAGCAAGTTACCGAATAGGAAGTTAGCCAGTTTTCTTAAGCCTAACATAGATAAACAATCATCCAATACAACTAATAACACACTAACAACCTATAATCAATAGCTAGGTTTCATTAGATCTAAGCAAACACAAGATAAAATTAGCCTAACATGTTAAACAAAAGACAAGCATAAGATAGAATCAAACAACACATAGACATATTGAATGATTGATTGATAACTTATCTTTCAATGAAGCATGGAAGATCTCAAGGCAAAAAGCCCTGAAAAAGTAGCTAAAATCGTCTTAGGGTTTTTATCCCAAAATTCCACACACTAAGCTCTCCTTAATGACAAAAGATTAGAAAACTATATATAGATTTTTGGATCTGACGGCGTCACCTTATGCATTGTGACGCCGTCACCTCGCCGCTTTTAGGGTTCCCGGGTGACCTTCTTGACGCCGTCCCTCTTTAGCTCTTCAAAAATCCATTCTGGCTTATCAAGGCTTGACGCCGTCGGATCATGAACGTGACGCCGTCCCCTTATGATTTAAGCCGTGACGCCCTTGATTTAGTTAAAGCGTGACGCCGTCAGAATTCACATGCTAACTCACTGGCCCGTCATGAGTAAATTTCACATCCCACTTTTCTTGCCAAGGCATGACGCCGTCAAGAGATGATTCTGACGCCGTCAAAGGTAAATTTCAGCCGATTTTGAGACTTTGCCGTTTTCTTCACTTTAATGCTCCAAAAACGTCCAAAATGCCTCCTTTTCCAGATTTCTCCTCAAAAGTACCTAAAATGACAAAAGGAACGATTTAGGGCAATATTTGATCAAATAAATACGATTTCGGGCTTAAATGACCCCTTAAAAGCGGTACACTTTTCGCCTCATCAAATACCCTTACACTTGAGATTTGCTTGTCCTCAAGCAAATGCGCTTTTATTCTAATCAAAATACAAGTTAGGGGTCATTTAATGTTAACATAAAAGTAATTACAACAAATATTTGTTCCACTTCTATCATAATAAGCACGGAGATTATAAACTAGCACCTCACAAGTAGTGTTTAGATACTCACATCTCTCAAGTGTCATCAAAATAAATCTCATAAATGAAAACGGAAAATATCTCTCACTACCTGTCATAGCAAATAGATTACCATAGGCTTGGGAAAGGATCGAAAACCTCCTCCACTAGGCGTAAGCACCTAAGATAAACTATCAAAGAGGGCTTTTAAATGGGTTATAACGTTAGGTGTAGGGAAAAGGAAAACACGGTTTTGTTGGATAAGGGATATTTTACTGGTGGCGAGTTAAAGATCTTGATCAATTACATGTACTATACAATGTTGCTAAGCTAAGACTAGACTCGATCTTAAGCTAGAAACAAAATAACAAAATAACAAAAACATAAAGATAAACATAAAATGAAATGGGATGGTAGTCCGTATGTTTTTTCTATTTTTCATTTTCTCATTTTTTTATATTTTTCTTGATTTTTTTTTTTTTTTTTTTTTTTTTTTTTTTTTTTTTTTTTTTTTGATTTTTTTTTTTTTTTTTTTTTTTTTTTTTTTTTTTTTTTTTTTTTGCATACACTCTTGCCCTACCATCCAAAATAATACATCATAGGGGCATTGCATTCCCCTTACACTTGAATTTTTACATAACTTTACAAATACTAATCTAATGACTCGAATTAAGATAATTGAAAAACTTGGAGTACTTTTAAAACATTTAGCACATATGGGGGTAATAAATGATGTTCTTCCCCATTACTCCATTATACTAGTACTTTACCCATGAGTCACAATCGTCCCAAAACAATATGTACAAGGATATGACTCAACTTAGCAACCATGTAATCAACTAGATAATTAACTTGGGTTTAAACAAATGTTGTAACAATAATGCACTAAAGATGAGTGCATACAAGGTAGGCTAAGGCGATTTGGGTGTACATTTTAGTGGGGTGTAACAAATTCTTCCTTTAAGTAAGATGCTTAAAGGTCGAAACGAAAAGATAGGCTCTGAGGGGTGTACTAGGGGTATCGTGTACTAAAAATGAGTACAACGCAAAGGGTGTGGGAGAATTACTTGACCAATGTAGCCAATGTAATTATAACAAAAACACAGGTGTAAAAACAATGGGTTAGTCCTAATGCCTCTTATCATGTAGTAAATCTAACTACACGAATGTAGTCTCACTTGTGGCCTCGGAATGGTCCTAACGCAAGTTCTAGAATCTAAGTGCTACCGGTACACACATCATAGCATAAATGCTTTTCCTACCAATTCTAGGGGCGAACCTCACATATTTGGGGGTGGAAAATTTTTTAGTGGTACGGTTTTTGTGCTAGTCATATAACTCCTATCCGTGAGACGCTCATTAAGATCAAAGTTTCACTCCTATATGTTGTAAAAAATTTTAAATTTGGCACTAAAATTACCCTAACAGGTATTTCTCTCAGTTTTATTACACATCTATTATTAAACAAACAAAAATCAAGCGCAATTGTATTCTAAAATCGTACTTTTACCCTCCCCTTACACTTAAGATGAACATTGTCCCCAATGTTCAAATAACAAGATGTAAAAGCATAAAGTAAAAGAATGAAATCAAATACTCCCCTGATTCGCTCGTTGGATAGTGAAATCACACGGTTAAATCTTCCTCCAAAGAGAATGTTGAAGCTCCATGACTAATGCATCGCCATAAGCTTGATTCCATAAACATTTCCTTGTCCAAAATAACCTGTTAACCTGAGAAAACAAACACGAAAACCTGCATAACATCGGCGGGATAAAATCTATATATAAGGATATAATGCTTGTGGAATGATAATTTTGCAGATTCCTGGAGATTATAAGTTGGAGATTTTAATAAAAACTTTTTATGAAAACAAAACTTTCAAAAATTTCTGGAAATTAAATCTGACGCCGTCAGGTTATAAACCCTGACGCCGTCAGAAATGACCTGACAAAAATTTTCATTTTAAGTTTCCGGAAAATTTCTGGAAAAACCTTTACCTTACTTCCTGGAAATCCTGCAAAACATCATTATGACTCGATACAAGCATTTGACTCAAACAAACACTAATATGTATGCTAATTTATTATTATTACGATTCATGTTCATATGTGTTCTAATAAACCGATTTAGATTTCCCTTACACTTATCTTTTGCAAAATACCTTTATATGTAGTTAAGACGAAGTTAAAAACAACATAAAGCATTTTCACAAAGTACTTTTGAACATGAATCAATACTAATAAAAATTAAACACACATACGGAAACAAATAAAATCAAACAAACAAATAAATAAACACGCAAAGCAAATAAAACAAATAAAGCTTGGGTTGCCTCCCAAGAAGCGCTTTTCTTTATTAACGAGTCTTGTAGCTAGACTCAAAGTCACGGGGTCTACGTTTTTCCGTTTTGCTTCTCAATTGCCCCTCTAATCATCCTAACAACCTCCATATCAATTTTGTATTTAGGTCCAAGGTTTAAGCAATCTTTATAATAAAGGCTTCTCCTATTCCAAACATGGTCCATGCCTTTTTCTTTATCCTCTTCATTGATGTCCTCAATCGCACCAATGTTGTCCATGTCAAATTGAGGCACAAAACGAAACTCATTAACCCGATAAGGCATCCTATATGTGATCCTATCTATGTGATTAGAAAACTGAACCGTGCCTTTCAAACGGTCATACCTTAAATTGGATGCCTCGATAAATGGCTTACCTAACACAACGCGAGATAGGCGGCAGTCAACAACACTTGCCATATCTTCTAAAATCATGAAGTTGGTGACAAAGGTAAAGCTCCCAACAAGGATATGTATATCCTTAATTCTTCCAACGAAGTTACAAACTCCGCCTGGACACTTGGGGTCCATCCTAGGCTCAAGTGGTGTGTTTATGATTTGGCTATAGAGGCCTGAGGACATAACGTTGATTGGGGATTCACAGTCAATGTAAGCATGCTCAACGTATTGGTACCCAATCATACATGGTATCTTCACATTCCCGGGATCACCTCTCTTAATCTTTGGGTCAATTCTAACAAAAGGTGGTCGAGGGTTATCAACTAGGTTGTTATAGTAAGCAATCTCCTTCTTAGTGGGGTATTCATTGAAACAATCATCCAACCTAGGATCTACCTTTACTTCCTCAATTTTCTCAATCAACTTATCAACCGTAAGATTATTACGTTCTAAGTAATTATCTGAGTATATGGCGGTCCCTAAGTTGTTCAAGGCATAATCAAGCTCTATATCAATCATTCTACTGAGCTCCCTGAGCTCACTAATCTCATTCTCAAGTTGGCTACGCAACAAAGCCACTTCGCCAGGTGTAAGGGGTGGATTCGCGTTTTCCATAATGGCAAACTGAATAGTTAATGAAAATCTGTTACGAACAAAAGCACAAAGAAAATAGATAGACTAAAGAAAACCTAGAAAAATAAAATAAAAATCTCACTAGAAAGGAATCTAGTGAGTAGACCTAATAGAAATAAAAATTCAACCTAAACAATAACTATTCCCCGGCAGCGGCGCCAAAAACTTGATGTGCGTGGTTTTGTAACCTTACAACAGGTTTTACCTCTCGAGGGATCTCAAGAGGCTTACAACCCCACCAGGCAGTGTACCTGACCGATGTAGTATAGTGTAGTGGTAAGTACGGGGGATTGATCGTTCTCCACAGGGAATAGTGTTCGTTAGGTGTGAAAGGCTACTCTAATTAGGTCTAAGGGTTGAAGAAGATTCTTTTTATGTTTTTATAATTTTTATGAAAGCAAGTAAAATCTCGGTTTTGAAGGAGTGGGCGGAATTAGTTGCTAGTCAACTAACCCAATTTACTACAAATGCAATAAAATAAAATAACAAAAATGAAATGTGGTGAGAAACTTATGTGTAGAGAAATGTGTTTACTTAGATTTCCTTACTCCCTAACTATCTTTTACCGGTTAATTAGTGTGTATTAGTTGCGTGGATGACGGGTGTATTCCTTAATACCATTCGTGGGGTGGCGTACTTACTTCCCCAAACTCTACAAGCTCCTACTTCACTCCTATGTCGAGCCGGCTAGGAAGCTCCTAACATGGGATCACTAGAATTCGCTTGTGCATTAAATACAACCATAAAAACCTTTAGTACGCGTTTGGTTCATGTTTCTTAAGACGTTCAAGCAAGTTACCGAATAGGAAGTTAGCCAGTTTTCTTAAGCCTAACATAGATAAACAATCATCCAATACAACTAATAACACACTAACAACCTATAATCAATAGCTAGGTTTCATTAGATCTAAGCAAACACAAGATAAAATTAGCCTAACATGTTAAACAAAAGACAAGCATAAGATAGAATCAAACAACACATAGACATATTGAATGATTGATTGATAACTTATCTTTCAATGAAGCATGGAAGATCTCAAGGCAAAAAGCCCTGAAAAAGTAGCTAAAATCGTCTTAGGGTTTTTATCCCAAAATTCCACACACTAAGCTCTCCTTAATGACAAAAGATTAGAAAACTATATATAGATTTTTGGATCTGACGGCGTCACCTTATGCATTGTGACGCCGTCACCTCGCCGCTTTTAGGGTTCCCGGGTGACCTTCTTGACGCCGTCCCTCTTTAGCTCTTCAAAAATCCATTCTGGCTTATCAAGGCTTGACGCCGTCGGATCATGAACGTGACGCCGTCCCCTTATGATTTAAGCCGTGACGCCCTTGATTTAGTTAAAGCGTGACGCCGTCAGAATTCACATGCTAACTCACTGGCCCGTCATGAGTAAATTTCACATCCCACTTTTCTTGCCAAGGCATGACGCCGTCAAGAGATGATTCTGACGCCGTCAAAGGTAAATTTCAGCCGATTTTGAGACTTTGCCGTTTTCTTCACTTTAATGCTCCAAAAACGTCCAAAATGCCTCCTTTTCCAGATTTCTCCTCAAAAGTACCTAAAATGACAAAAGGAACGATTTAGGGCAATATTTGATCAAATAAATACGATTTCGGGCTTAAATGACCCCTTAAAAGCGGTACACTTTTCGCCTCATCAGGCTTTCAGAATGTTCTTTGGTTCATCTTGTGAGAGAAAACATACAAACAAGCAAGAGTTTGAAAACTCATGCTGTTTTGAAGCATAAAGGGCATCAAGAAGCCCTTGTTGGTCTGAATACATCAGTTGTTGCCTTGTCTTCACACCTGATTATACATCTCCTATCACATTATCTAGGGAGTGGACTTTGTGAATCCTGGTGTGTGGAGGTAAGAGGAACTTGATAGTTTGGTGGGAGATTACTGAAATCCACCTCATTGTCTGAGAATTCTGCTTCATTTGTTTCTAAAGGGCTAGCAGTAGAATAATTTGGCCTAGCAGCAGAAAATTTTAGCCTGGCAGTAGAATGCTCTGTCTTAGAAGCACTATCAACAGCAGAAACCTTTTCTTGCTCTTTTGTTCAATCTTCCTTGTGATCATCTTCAACATCTTCTTTAGCTTTACCAGAAGAAGATTCATCATTTGTTAAAGTTGATGCCACACTGGTACTTATTGGCATCCATAAATGATCTTGATTTGTCTCCTTGTTTAACCCTGCCTCATTTGTTGTTTGTGAACCTGAAAAATCATTAGTTTCTGAAACAACAGGCACATAATTCATAGAATGGGTTAGTGAGTCAAGATCAAATAGCCAATTAGGACCTTGACCTGCTACATTGGATTTATTCTCAAAAAATTCCACATGCAGGTTCTCATCTACTCTTCTAGTTCTCAAGTTGTATACTCTAAAAGCTTTGCTATTGAGAGAATATCCAACTAAGAATCCTTCATCTGCTTTGCCATCAAACTTTCCAAGATGGTTGATGCGTGCGCGTGTCGTTGCGGTTTAGCAGTATTAATGCCTACTCAAGTTTTAAATTTATATTTAGCCGACTTATCAATAACACACACACTTAACGAGCAGTGTACCCGGTCAGTATGAATATAATGGTAAGTAGAGTGTCGATCACTAAGAGTGGAACGTATTATCTAGTTATTCTAATCAGTATTTTAATATCCTAAGTTAGCTATAAAACCTAATCTAACGCAAGGGGGTTCAGCCTGAGAGACTGGCACGGTTTGGTTATGATTAAATAGAAAACTAAACTAATGAGCACGAATCAGCGATTAGCACACACGTACACAGATAGATACTTGAGACAATAAGAAGACCTGTCCTGATAATTAAGTAGCTTGTCACTTGTTTTTCAAAACCCCAATAATCTCATATTTTTATATATAGCCGATCCATGTATAACCTCTAAAAATCAATATAGTGCTTAAATTAGTGTAAAAACCATAACTGATGTTTGTATTATCAAATAAGCACTATATGTAACAATATTTATCACACAAGCAAGAAATCTACAAACTAACTCATATACATCAACAAAAGTCGAACACCATAAAATATAGATCAAACCCTAGCTTTAATCATATTATCAAAACATACACATTTAACATTTTTAAACATCATTATACACCAAATGAACAAGAGATTAACAAATTTAGAAAAGTTTTGTGAATCCTTACAATGGTTTAATGTTGTACGTGTGATAGGAGACCAAAGAACACCCAAAACCTTGCTAATTTTACCCAAATCAAGCTCCAAATTACCCAAAACCTTATGTAAACACTTATGATCTTGATCTTTGTTGTGAAAATTTTTGTAAGTAAATGTGTGTGTGTGATGAAGTTGGCGTACAAATGAGGTAGAAAAAGAGATGATCATAGTTATTTTGGGTAGTAATAAAGGATAAGATCTTAAAAATCCAAAAAGCATTTTACCATATTAAGCAAAACTAGATTACATTTAAGGATAGAATGATTAGGTGTCCCATGTGCTTTGGTGTGGCTTATGTGGCCGGCTAGGGGTTATTTAGGGGAGGGCAAAAATAGTTTTTATCCCGCTTTGGTGTATAGTGTGTCGGTTTGAGCTTAAAAGTTACCGTAAAGTCCCGGTTTGACGTTTTTGGACCCGATAACGTAAATTAAAGTTTTTAACCACGTTTTAGTTAGAAATATAATAATATGTCATTACTGACTCAAAAATATATTTATTTGACCTTTACCATATGTACTGTGTTGTCGGTACGCGCGTGCGGTTGTTTTCCAGAAAAATTCTAGAAAGCTCTCAATTAATTTTAATACTCGTCAGTAACTATCAGAAAATGTGATAATTTAACTTTACTGACAAAAATATACTTTTTCTGCAGTGAATGTAAGCTACAGTATGCGAAACGTCTCTCAAAAATTCTCAAAAACACTCAGAAACATGCAAATGCGCATAGAAATGCTTAGCTTAAAAATAATTAATACTCATATAATATTAATTAACAACGTGAAAATTACCATTGGTCACAGCTATATCCGATCGTAGACCACCTAAAAACCGCGCAATAACTTGTTCATCCTCTTCGTCGGTACCACACCACATACGTAGTCTTTCAAACTCTAGAATATATTCGGCCACCGTAAAAGTCCCTTGCTTCAAAGTGAGAGGTTGATCGATACACTTGAGAGGGTGTTAAACCTTTTTAACGTGTGTATATGATATATTGAGTTAATATGATTAAGTATGCGGAATCTACTTAACCACACTTAGAAGGTAATTTGGTTATGGAAATGGAACAGTGATGTTTGTTATTGAACAAGGAACATATAAAGTTTATCACCAAACGATTCAATATTATTCAATATAATACGAGTGATCTTCACTATCACTAGGGTTACAAAACCCTGAATCTTAATGTTTCTATGACTTGTGATATTGTTCTAGTTTAGTTGTTCTAAGCATATGAATTAAGCACATACAATTTTCACATACATTATCTAAGTCTAAGATCTTTCTTTTATAGCACAAGAAAGATCTTTACAAAGTTGATAAGACAAGTCGAACACATGCAAACTTATCTTATGTGTGTCAGTAACTAAGATACAACATGTATCTGAATATACAACTTGTTACTAAATACTTTGTCTAAGATATTATCTACCATGTATTGTTGACTTTAATACACATAATATCCTTGTATACTTATCAACTCAGCAGCAGAATACTTCGATAGTTATCCACTTAGTAGTAGAAAGTTCTTCACCTGCAGCAGAATCATTCAGCAGTAGAATGTTTAACGCTAGCAGCAGAATCAAATGCTCTAGCAGTAGAA